>OY728155.1:380747143-382006854 GCA_963277665.1 Viscum album
GGTACATGTTCAAAATAGATTCTTGTTGAAGCTAGAAGCTAACATGACTCTATATGAAAATTGGTGCAACAAAAATCTTTCATTGATATACTTTAATGTTTTTGGAATTCCATGTTATCTCAAAATAAAAAATCTATATTTCGGAAAGTTTGATGAGAAAATTAAGGAAGGAAATTTTATGGATTATTCACCAAATGGAAGAAGTTAAAAATGATGGAACAAACATTTAAAATGGTTGGTGGACTCATATGATGTGAAAGTAATTGAAAATAAAAAATTACTTAACAAATTTTTTTTAGAATGTTGAGGATGATAAATAGGATAATTCCAATAATAGTAAAATTAATTCAAAACAACCTTATCAAGATTCATAAGAATCATGTGATGAGAAATTTTCAGTTTGGAAGGAGACGTTGAAATTTCCTACCTTACAAAAATATATTGAATCCAAAAGAATTATTGGGAATTATAATTCTCTATTTCAGTCTAGAAGAAAGTTGAGATTAGATAATCCAACTTTAGTTATCTCAAAATTTGAATCATAATAAGTTTCATAAGATATTCTACATAAATAATGGGTGGATGCTATTAATAAAGTATTGGATAATATTAAAAAGAATAGAATATGGGAACTTGTTTCATGGACATTAAATTAAAATGGTATTGGAACCATGTGTTTTTATATAAACAAGTTAAATGAACATGTTGAAGTTTCAAGAATAAAATTCAGGCTTATTTGTAAAGGTTATGCACAGGTGGAAGGTGTGGATTTTGAAGAAATTTTATCCCCAATTGCAAGATTAGAAACTATTATAATGTTTCTATTAGTGGCATCACATCATAATTACAATGTTTATCAGATGAATGTAAAGTCAACTTTCTTAAATGTTTAGATTGATGTAGAAGTTCACATTGATCAACCTTCTGGGTTTTACTTGATGAGTATGAAAACAAAGTTTGTAAATTTAATAAATCTTTGTATTAGATAAAATAATCTCCATGTTATTAGTATTATATACTTGAGAATTTTTTGATAATTTTGAACTTTTATAAAGGAAAATTTGATAGTAACTTTGTGAAATATGTTGATTCTAACTCTCTAATTGTAATTTTTTATGTGGATGATACAAATTTTGATGGGATAGAGAAGATGGTTGTAAAAAAAATTATGAGTAGATGAAGAAGAATTTATAAATGTTTATGTTGGGAGAATTAACTTTATTCCATGGCATAAAATTTCAACAAAATGAAAAATACATTTTCTTATCTCAAGAAAATTATTCCAGGGAATTGTAAAAATAATTGGATGGCAGAAACCAAAGATGTTTTGAATCCTATTTCAGTGAGAATAAAGTTGATTAAAGATGAATCTAGAATAAGTGGGAATCAAAAGGTATTTCAGAAGCTAATGGGAAGTCTAATTTACCTCACAACCTCAAGGATTTGTATTTTTTTATATTGTGACTTTGTGTGCCAAATATCAAAGTAATCCAAAGAAATCACATATTTTGGAATCAAAAAGGATTATGAGATATTTCAAAGGAACAACTTCACGTTGTTTGTTACTCAAAAGAAATAGTGAGATGATATTTCGTGGTTATAATTATGATGATTGGGCTAGATATTGTGATGACAGAAAATCAACCTTAGTAGGAACATTATTCTTAGGTGAATGTTTTGTGAGTTGGCATAGTAAGAAATAATGTTTAGTAACTTTGATCACAAATGAATCTGAATATTTTCTAGATACTAAGGAATATACTCAAATATTGTTGATAAAAGTTAAATAGATGATTTGAAAGTAAAAGTTTCTAAACTATTGAAGATACTTTGTGATAATTAGAGTGAAATTGATCTTTCTAATAATCATGTTCTACATTCAAAATAAATACACATTGATATCAAGTTTCTCTTTTAAAAAGATAATGTTTCTGATGGAGATGTTTTGATCGAATACATTTCAATTATGTATCATATTACTAAAATATTTATAAAATAAATGATGAAAGAAAGGTTTATGGAATTGAGGATGAAACTTCATGTTCATCCTCCTCACATGTCTTCCTAAACCTCATAAGGAATTACCCCCACTATGCTATGGATTATATTGAAAAAGGGGAGTGAAAATAAAAACTTTCAATTTGTAAGAAGTTTTTACTTATCTTCTTAAATGAATTTGAAGTTGTGGTTATTATAGAATGGGGAGAGATAAAAATAAAAGTGAGAGTAAAATAGAAAAGTGAGGGGTATTTTATCTTTAAATGGCTTCAAAATTTTCTTTCCACTGAGGGATGTAATTACATAAAAAATATTACTTTTCCCAGTAGTGTGGGTTAATACACTCTCTTTTAAGAAAGTCTATGTTTTGATAAAAGTAAAAAACATGAGTTATTAATAAAAGTTGAGTTGTAAAAAAAATTGAGTTGGAAAAGTAGTTAACAAGTATTGTCAGCAAATATAAAGGGTGTGATTTGAGAAATTTTTTGGTTAAATTTTTTTAAAAAAAGTTTTTGTATTTGTTGAAAACTAACCTTTTTTTAAGAATGTTTTTGTTATTTAGTAATTGGACAGAGTCCGTTGTAATGAGGTTGTTATCTGAACACAAGTTTTCAGGCCCAAGTTTTCATAATAAGTTATATAAAAAATAGAGAAAGTTAGGAAGACGAAGTTATTGATAAAACAATTTATTTTATTCATTTCTATCAACATGATATTTAATATCATCAGATTCACATAATTTAAAATTATAATTTTTGGTTTGATTGAAGTTTTTCTTTTTTGTTATCAGATAAAGAATGAAGTTGATGAGTCAGAAAGAAGGAAGTTGTTGAGACATAAGTTACTGGTTGAAGAATTCAAACTATCTCTAAAGAGTTTTGAAAGAATAATGCGATGTTTGGAGCCAAAACGTTTTAAAAATTTATAAAAACAAATAATATGATGCTTTGTTAATCAAGAAGTTCTCACAAGTCATGAAAACTATAATGATAAAAGATTTTAAAGATATGGTAGAGTGGCTTGAAGAATTTCAGAGATGCAAAATGATATTTCCATCATAATTTTATTTCCATCATAATTGGAATTATATCATAATGATATTAGAAAGAAAAATATGTTTTTGAGGCTAAGGAATAAATAATTCAGAGTAGGATTTTCATAATGAGATTTTCGTACTGAGATTTTTTTACTGGGATTTTCATACTGATATTTTCATACTGAGATTCTTGTAATGAGATTCTTATACTAAGATATTCATACTAGGATTTTCATATTGATATTTTCATTCTGAGATATTCATACATGGTTTTTTGTACCAAGAATTGTTTACTGATATTTTCATAATGAGGTTTTCATACTAGGATTCTAGTACTGAAATTTTCATATTTGAATTTTCATATTGAGATTTTCATAGAAATATTTTCATACATGGACTTTCTTACTGGTATTTTCATACTAATATTTTTTTATTGGGATTTTTGTAATGCTAAAATCATACTAAGATTTTTCTACTCAAATTTTCATACTGAGGAAATCATACTAAATTATTCATAATAATTATTTCATGTTGAGAAAGAAATAGATCATAATAAGATGAGAAAGAAAAATATCATAATTATCTAGAAAATATATAAAGAGTTGAAGAAGTCAAACTTGAAATTCATTTTTCATAAATATCAGAGAAATTTAAAGAGAATTGAATAATTCAAAGTTGATGTTTAAATGAGAGAGATTTACAGAGTTTTGAAATTTGAGGAAGCGGGGAAAGTTTTCAAGTATCCCACATTTGTTTTTCAAGTTTCCTATAAATAAATTACTACATCATTCACCCATTTGAAAATTTTCACATACGCACAAAAAGAGAAGTGATAGAGAAATATAATTGGATGTTCTAATGTGATTGAAGAATAATTGTATTGAAAATTATACCAGAGTTTTGAGTTTTAAAGATTGAGAATGATTTCACCTAATTGAGTTCACTGTTTTCAGGAGAATTAGATCCATCATCATTGTTTTGATTAAATTAGATCATTTATCATTGTTTTAAGAGAATCGGATCTGGTATCATTTTTTTGAGAAAATAGGATCCCACATAATTATATTGATAAAATTAGATCTAGTATTATCATATTGTGAAAATAGGATCTATCCAAATTGGACTGAGGATTCAGACTGAACAATTATGGATAAATTTTAACAAAGTATTTATTCTTTTTTTTCGATCAATTGTTTTATAAGAAAACATTGTAAACTAATTGAAGTTAGTATAATTATTCTTATCGATAGATAAAATTTGTATAATTGGATTTTTCAAATACTTTATTCACTTCTTCATAATAGTGGATTTCTATAGACCCGCATAAGTGGCTAGAGAAATAATGTAGGTTCTTACACTGAGGTTGAACCTTGTAAATCTGGTGTGATTTACTTAATTTTCTAATTTTTCATGCATGAGTATTTACTAAAATTTTATATGAAAATAAATATTAATACGTTGAAATAGTTAGGTTTATAAAAGTTTTTAAACTTATAGAAAGTTAACAACTAATTCAACCCCCCCCCCAGTTTTTATTCAATCCTTTGAAACATTAGATTCCAACATAACTAATTCTCTATTGAATCTCAAGATAGATAGTGAGAATCATTACCTCTTACTGCTATGTGTGATATCATCATTTTTTCATGAGAAGAAAGGTGAGAATGTTCCATTATCCTTGGAACACAATGTTACATGGCCTTGATAATGAACAAGGCTAAAAACCATTCCCCTAAATGACAGAGGGAGTCAAATATCTATTCATAGCTATATAGAGGAACACACCCTCACACACTAAATGGATCCAATATAAAGAAATGGTTATGGTACTATATATTTAGAATCTATTAAGTAGATTATTTCAATTGGTAGATTCTTGTATAAAGAACCTATCTAGAAGTGTTCATTGTATTCACTTGTGAATTATGAATTTTAGGAGATTTTATATTAGTATTTTCGAGATACATCATATTAATGTTCTCATAGGGATTTATATTAGAGAAACCAAGTCTAGGAACTCATCCTTTTCCTGGAAAGGAGTAAGATTTCAAGGATAATCCTGGCATGTTATCTTATTTGTTTTCAATTCATTCAATTTATTTTATAAAGAAAGTATTTAATAATAATAATTATTTGATCAATAACTTAACCAATCATAGAGTTTTATTAAAAAAAGAAATTATAAATTGAAAATGAATATTTGATACACCTCTTCCCAGTATCAGTGATTCTACTGTAGATAGGTACTATACATTACTGAATAACTCATAGTGGGATCTCATACATTTTCTTAACAACCATGACTCAAATACACTAATAGTATCAAACTATGTCACAACTATAACATAGGAACACCTATCGATCACCATATGTTGGTATAAATTCTAAGGGTTTGGAAATACTAATGCTCAAGATGGTTACCCCTCATAAAATAATATAACAAATAGTCTATGGTTCACACCAATATTTTTCATGAGTTGATCAAACATTAATTATAACAAGTATAATTATTAATCCAGTATAAGTTGATGAATAATAAAAAAACTCAATATATGAAATGATTTGAATATTTCATATAATATAACTATAGTTATGGCATCCATAAAATCAACAAAATAGTCCTAACTAATTAAAAAAGTGGTGTATAGATATTATACAAACCAAACACACACTAAATAATAATAAATTGAAATATCATTTATGATAATTCCCCTAGAAACTACCTAGGACAATCCCAATATCAAATATTTCTCAATGAATTAAAAAATCAAAAGCAGACAACCCAAATTCTATAATCCTAGAGAAATTAATTCCAAAAATTTGGTCCATACACTTTCTTCAATAATATAAACAATAATATAAACACATCCTAAAATGGAACATATAGGATGTGAGTAAGATATACTCAGTAAGTGGTTACCACCCTAGACCTTGATACTTTTTATAAACTAATGTTTATGTGACAATAGTACAAAATTAGAAGAATAATAAGATTATTATTCAATATAGAATATTATATATGTCACTTATGAACCTAAATACTAACATGTAACATCCAACACATGAAGGGAAAAACCCAAATTACTTATTCCTAGCCTTTTTTACAATCTAAGATTATTTCTTGTTGATGAGTTATGGGAAATAACCATCCCAGTAGGAGAAATGGGAATCATGTGTACCATCCTATGGAAAACATATAGCATTTACCTTCTAAAATTCAGATATTGTTATACTGATCACGGTGCTTCAATACCATCATATTACATTTATTTATTCTTTGGAATGAGGCATATCTAATTCTTATTTATATAAAATAATATATCCCCTTTAACATGTTAAACAGAACTAGTATATAATATAAAAAAATCATATAACATGTCAAATAAATATACTATAGAGTGAAAAGTAAAATAAACTCAAAATCAAAAGGGAATTTAGTATAATAAAGATATTTTTAATGTAGCTTATAATAATAGACATGAAAAACACAACACATATAAAAAAAAGTATAAAATCATAGAATCACACATATGCATGATGATTATGAAATGACAACATGATAAATGTGAACCAAATTAATCAGAGTAATTCATATCATTCATAAAATACTTTATGAAAATGTAAATTGTTAAAAAAATTATTAAAATTTTATTCACTAGGCCCTATAATGTTTTAAAATTACCTCTTTAAGAGTATAAGAAGAAGAAAGATGAATTTATCTTAAAAAGTGTTTAACTATCCTTTAAGGCCAATAAAATAAGATTTTACACCACTTGATTCATGGAAGAAACCAATCTTACTGAAAGATTAAGGATTTAATAACTTCCATCAAGGGGGAGTAAATCTGATGAAAAAAGCCGAAGAAAAAATTTGGTTTTGTTCATAGGAATAAATCTATAAACAGACAAACAAGTTGGAATATGAATAAATTAGTGAATTTCAAAATTCTTATATAATTTTAAGAGGATATTGAGTTTTCTAATTTTAGAAACATTAATAATTTGAATGTTATAAGAATTCCTTACTAAACACTAGTGGAAGAAAATATTCTACAACCTCAAAGAAGAAAAATAGAATCATTATAATGGTAGTTTGTCTTAGGATAGAGGAGAGGGAGATGGCCGCTTCATAGAGGTGAATCATGAATGAAATGAATCCAAAATTATAAGGTGAAGGTATATTAAGGTTTATATTTTGGTGTAATAAAGGCAAAATTATCTTCAATGTTGAAAAAATACCGATGATTCAAGTCCACTAAGTACTTAGTTCATTGATAGATTTATTTCAGCCTACCCAATAACATCAGTAATTGGTAAATGTCCACAAGGTTCCTAATTTTGTTTCAAAACTTTAGTGATTTCTCCTCCTCTTACCACTATCATAAAACCATTGTGTGTATTAAAATGATATAGGAATTGTTTCTCCACATAAATTTAATTTAAGATAAATATCATACCTTAGATAAAACTGAACCTCCTTTTCATAGCCCACTTTAAGCTAATAAAGGCCCTAATTTTTATATCCTTGTTATGAACTGATGACCCAATACCTTCCAATATTTACATAGATTTTACCTTCATGATATGATGAATTTTAAGTGTGCGGGGAGAGTATTTTCTTATGTATTTACATTAATCGACATTCATTTGGAGTTTTATGCTTATGGAAAGAATAATTTTATGTTTGGGAAGATGTTTTCTTAAGATTAAGATTTGGAAATTTTTATTTTTAATTTTTTAGATACTCTTTTATATAAACACATCCATAAAATTGATGATATAAATAAATTTAAAAGTTATGAAAAATTGAAAACAAATCATAAAAATAATTTTTTTGAAAAATAGAGCACTTTCACATCATTTTCTTAATTGAGTTTGAGTTTTTTCTCTCTTCCCCTATTAATTTGATATCATATGTATTTTTCGACTATATCTTCCACTTTAGAATTTTTTTGGTAAAATTAATGATTCACTTTTTGATGCCTGGTTTTATCCACTTTTGTGTATCATCCTCCTCTTTTCCATCAATTTATACATTTTTCTATATCTCTATAAGATATAGAAAATCCATTTTAAAATAAATATTGATAAATGTATAATTTTACACTATAATGGATGCTAATATCTTCAAAAACTCATAGATATATAATTTTGGTTAGTGAATGAGAGAAATTTATTGATAAATTTACATCATTTTGAGAAGAGTTATTTTTTTATGAAAATTTACCAATTATTTTTTAGGAATAAAAAATAAAATTCATATTTGAAACATTATCATGGTAAAAAGAGATTTTGGTATATATTATGGATGACTGAAGAAGTTTATACCCCCATAATTGTTTAATGTTTTTAATATTATTTGGGATTAAAAATGATTTCCTTAAATCTGTTTTGTTTAGGAATGAGGATATAATATTTATTAATTGTTAGGTCATTGAAAATAAAATATCTTTCATGCTTTTTAAATGAATTACTACGTGTATTTTGTTTATAAAATATACTTATTTTTCAAGTAGTGTACACTATTTTATATTTAATACAATTAGTGAGAATTGATCAAATTCATCCATTTTGATAGTATTCTGGTATTTTTTATATATTTTTATATTCTAATCCAATTAATTTGATTCTTGTTTTTATAGATCACTAATATAATTATATTGATATCATTGAATTAGATCCATGAAATGATTATCTATTTTAAGGATCAATTGGAGTAAACAAAAGGACCTATGGATTTGACCAATTGACTAGACTAGCTATAATGTTTCTATGAAGAGGAAATGATTAGAAGTATAAATTACATAAAATTTATGGATAAAATGAAAACATGTAGAAATAAATTTTAGGTAAACCTCATGGAAAAATTCAACTATTAATTCAAAAAACTAACGTATGAAATGAATTCAAATGAATTTAATTATAGTATGGATAACTCTTAACAATTGGCATATAACTCAAAAATTATTAGTTAAAAGGATATTAAATTTAAGATTAATAAATTATTCATCCTGATAAAAATATTATTCATCTATTATTGGTCAGTATTCTCACAATTTTAAGTATATAAATGCATGGATATCTAGACCTTTGAAATGTAAAAAATATACCATGCCAACACAAATATTTTTTCCTATTTAAATACAAAGATTTATATAACTATTAAATATAACTAAAATTTCATGGATATATATTTAAGAGGCCTTTAAAAACCAATTTTTAAAAAAATTGATTATAGAGGTTGGAATTTTAAATCCTGAGTATGAACATAGGTGTGAAACAGGTCTAATGATTTGAATGGTATAATTAAAGGGAAAAAACATCTATTTATTCTATGAAAATATGATTCCACTTCCAATAAATTATTTCATATTTTTAAAGACTTGTTATGATCATTTGGAATAACAAAATATTAAGGGAATATTATAAGGACATTCTAATACTTTAGTTTTATAGATAAACCATTCCTCCAATCCTTTTTTCCTTCAAGTCTTTCTTCTTTAGTTTTTTGTAATGTTTCTTATCTTATTGTATTTTTTTTAAATTAAGTATAGTTAATTCATGTTATATTATCCTAAAAATTATACTTATGTTTTATATTCATAAACTAGGTAAAATCTTATTATAATTTCTTTCCTAAACTCACTTTAAATGTAATTTTATGTTTGTGTTATTTATATTTTGTTTGTGTGTATTAGTTTTTTATGTTTAGATCTATTCATAAATTTTTAACTATATTTTAATTTAATTTTATTCTCTATTTTATATATCAATAAAATATTAATTCACCATACTTATAGATTATTAAATTTTATTTTCATAGTGAATTTTAAAAAAGGGTTGATAGATTGATCAAGGGAAACTATGCATCATGATTTTTAAATTAGCATTACATGTCACCTTAGAGTATTCCATAATTTATTAACATATTAAATTGAATTTAATGAGTTCTATTATTATTATATCACTAAAAATATAATGTTTAATATAAAATTTAATAAATAATTTACTATATTTTTCATTGATGGATGCCTGAGTTGAGCCTTAGAACCCATATTACTCCTTAGTTTTATGTTTGTTTTCCTTGTCAAGTTTCCCTTAATTGTTTTTTTATCATTATTTTTATTTATGTTTTGGCGTCCATGATTTCCATTATTTAACTTTATCATAAAATATGATCACTTTCCCTAACCTATGGTGGTGATTACAACAAAAAATTCCTTGTTTTAGTTTCAATAACCTCATTAGATGGATATACACTTAGTTTTGTTATCTAGTGGGATATTTAAAGTGGTATTCTTTGGAGAAGGTCACTCTAGAGGTATATACATTTTCCTAATGTTTTTTTATTCCCCAATGTTTTGATGGTGGTTTACATCACTTGTTGGTGGTGGATGAAATAAGTAGTTCTTTTCTTATCATGTGTCTATTTTAGTAATGTTTTTTCTATTATGTCTTTATTCATTCAGTTAATCATAACGAAATTTAATGCTCTTATAATTTTTGGTTCATAATATAGAGAAACTAGTTATAAAAATTATTTTTTCACTCCTATTGGTGTAGTGTTTCTTGTTTAATGTAGTTTCTAACTTCGAGTGACAGTTGACTGAGATGGTTTTAGAAGGTATGTGACGTGAAAATCTTGAGACAGACACTCCTATCAACCTCATGATTTTTTCTTCAAGTTCTTCATTCACAATGTTAGTTTGAAAAAATTGAAATTTTGAATTTCATTATAAATATGGGTTTTAAACATGGAGATACATTTGTTTTATTTTAGGGAAGTGTTTCTCAAGTTTCCACTCCGTCTAAAAGTTCTTTTATTTTGAATAAAAAATTAATTAATATAAAAATAAACATTATTGTACAATTTTATATTTGTAAACATACAAGATACATTTTATAGATTAAAAAATAAAACCATTCCCATAATTTTATACCATCTATAATGATTTCACCCATGATTCTATATAAAGATTATAAAATTTGTACTGTTACTTGACTGTTGATAGGTGATAATCATTCATGAATTAATTTTACATATCATTGGAAATAGAATAATCTAGAATAAATCATAGATTTTTCCACCACTATAACACCCCAAAACTAATTTCACCATATATATATATCAAAACCACATAATTTTAAGGTATCAAAACCTCTCAACTGCTAACACTTTACCTAATATTTTACAGAATAAAATATAAAATCACCTCTTATCATTACATCATCAAGATAGTTTCATTAGAATATTGAATTTATTCATGTTTGAAAATATATTTAGGAATACCAAATCCATACTTATTTCATATAATACAATATAAAAATATTAGTAAATTACATGTACCATATAGTTTATATAAAATACCACATCAGATGCCTCTTTAAGATACAAAAATTATTTATTAAAGCTATAATACAACATCTTGTCTTCACTTCCCATTAGTTTTTATATTTCCATACAATAATGATCAAATAAAAATATTTTATTTTAAAAAGTTATAAATAATGAATAAAGTATACTTACTATTTAATAATATACCCCATAATTTTACATAGATAATAATGTGAAACTATCCACCTATAATCACTAAATTATGATAAATCTATATATCAAAACTACATCATTCCTCATATCACAACCTATAAAGTCCTTATAAATTCTCCCAATATTTTATAGAACGCAACATATAACCACTTACCCTCATTCCACCATCAATAATATGTTAATAGAATATCATATGAATTTATGTTTACAAATATATTTAGGAATAACACATTCATTTTCATTTCATGGATTATAATAGTTAAATTCTATTACATTCACTATATCATATATTTTATATTAAATACCACATTATCTTATTTTCAATGATACATTACTAAATGATTGAGTTTGGAATATAATATCTAATATGCACTTCCCATAATCTTTCTCCATTACCATTCAAAAATATTGAAATTAAAATATTATAAATTAAACAACACTAAATAAAAAACTAAACCATACTTAATGTTTAATAACAAAAATATTATTTAAAAAATATAACATTGTCAAAAAATCCCCCTATAAACTCTAAATCATGATAAATCCCTAACAAAAACTAAATAAGTGGACAGTTATATGAATCACTTACCTAGTTAAGGATCAGATTTATGTAATGAATATTCATCAAATTTATTATACAATTTATAAATACCAATAAAACGTAAATAATATCAATGATATATAAATTAATATCTAATACCAAGTGAAATAGATGAACATTAGAGTTTAATAAAGTAAATATGAATAAATAAAGAATCCTACTTATAGATTTTTTAATATTAAATCAAATATATACCTTAAAACCCACTAATTTATTCTCAATATGTCAATAAATATCACCAAATATTACCTATAATTTATATAATTGTTTATGGGAAGTCATAATAGAAAATATGGAGAGTTTAGGTTGTCAATATTATTTTTAATTGGTCCCTCTAAAATCCAAGATATATGAACGTAAAAACCCTACCCTAGAATCTATTGTGATTTCTATAATTTAAAAATCTATTTTATTATAGAAAAATCTACCATGGTTCCCATCACTATATTAAAAGGAATTATAGAGGTGGTGAATGAAGATGACCAAATTTAGGAAACTATACTCTCCCAATCACCCACTACCATTGTTTAGCATAGTATCCGAAAGAATAAACCTAGGTGGGTTCTATGAGATGGTACCATAAAGTCATCATTCATTCCCTTATCTATGTTTTTTTTAATTGGCTCCTCTTTTCCATATATTATTATTTCATTTCAATTATTAATACCTTTTTGGAGTATCCTATCTATCTCTAAATTTTTGAAGAATACATTGAAATTTGGTTTTGAGTGGTATATATTCATGATATTATATTGTTATAATATTTTTAACTATATTTATTTCAAGTATATAATTTCACTTTATGGCCCCAAATAATAATTCCACCATTGTACCTCAACTACAAAGACTTAAATACTATCCAAGAATCAAGAAAATATTATTTTTTTTTATATAAGTTAGTTCAATATTTCTATCTTATTTTCTCCCTATTTCTTTGTCTAGTATCCTATCTATCTCAATATTTTGGAAGAATACATTGAAATTTGGTTTTGAGTGGTACTTATTCATGATATTATATTATTATATTATTTTTAACAATCTTTATTTCAAGTATATAATTTCACTTTATGCCCCCAAATAATAATTCCACCATTATACCTAAACTAAAAAGACTTTAATACTAACCAAGAATCAAGGAAATATAATTTTTTATATAATTTAGTTCCCTATTTCCCCCTTATTTTGAGCCTTTATTCTATTGTTGTTATTGGAAATATTCCCTTACATATCTCACCCCATGATTCCAAACAGTGTATAAACTCATTTATATAATGTTTGGGGAAGGGATTACAAGATTAACTTGACTTTTCTACCTAAATAGAATATTATGAGAGAAATTTTTATTAGGAAACATTCATTTTATTTGAGATATTTTTAACAATGATGGAAATAAAAGTATAAATTTTAGGTGGAACCCATTTTAAATTGACTATTTATTTTTTAAAAGGAAAAATAAAATTAATACTAAATTGAGTTTTGTATAAAATTTTAATTTTAATAATTTTTTGTCGATTGATTGATTCATAAGATCCATTTATTTAGTGATTATGGAATACTTTAAAATCCCATTATCAAGAGTTATTTCAAGCAACTTTTCATATTATTTCATAATACCCTCTTTCCTGAGAGAACGAAGGACATGTATAACTACTCTAAATTTAATTTTTTAAATGTATAATGATTTTTAAAACCACATTGATATGATTAAGGTAATTTATTTTTAAATATTTTTATGTTTAGATCTATACTATATCATACCACTTTTAAACCCATAGTAGTCATGAAATACCTTGGTAATAATCCACATTACAATCTAATTTATCCTCTAAACCATAATTATTTAGTATTAGTTCATGATTTTACTATTGAGTTTTAGGAGAGAAATTTGTGATACATGTAATTGGTTGGTGATAATTTTATATAATTGATGATTTGAAGTTTCCATTAGAAATTGGTACGTTAATTCAAATATGATTTAAATTTTTCTTATGTAATTCCTCTACTATTTCGAAAGAAAATTAAAATAATGGGTGGACTCTTGTACATTTTTATCATCACTCAAACCCATCCTATGATATTGTTATAACTATTAAAATTTATTTCATTATGAGATTAAATAATGGTACTATGATGAGTGTGTCATTTATTCTTTATGAAATTTATATTGAAGAAAAATATATAAATATACAAGAGGAAGAAAAAAACCATCATTCCTAAATTTTTTATTGAGTATCTATTTTTATAGTAGAAGAAAATAGGAGGGGACTTATTTTAATAGAAAGAATGGTGTCTATTTTTTATTATTCTTAAATATAATATAATTATTTGCGATTAAATAATTGAGATAGATTTTGTAATCCTTAAAGAATTTCTAGAAGTTTCAGAGTAATTTCATATAAATCGTGTTATAAAAAAGATTTCACGATAATAATGAGTTTAATTCAATAGTGTTTATATTGTTACCGGGACTCCGTCAATGAAAAAATTTTCACTAGAATATATTTGAACATAAACATGAAGGGAAAAGAATAATCCATGATGCAATTCAAATTTCTCACACTGAAATTCCCTTATATTATGGAATATTATGTTGGAATTAATATTGGGAATGTGATACTAAATATTGGTGATTTTTTTATTTTAGAAAAAAACTCTATTTAATATATCAGAGAATAATTAATTTGTTAGGACCAATAGGGGCCTATATACCCTGAGAGGGGGGGGTGAATCAGGGTATGAATAATTTTTTCTAAATTATTCCTACCCCACTGGATCTTGGACTCTTTATTAAAAGGGTCTCTTTGTTTGCACTTGTTTGTTTATTATGACCACTTCTTTTATTCTTTATCTGATGATGATGCTTTGAATTAAATGCAGGGAAGCAAGCAGGCATACACAATGATTTTTACTTGGTTCACCCTCACTGGGTTACGTCCAAGGAGCATACAACGACGATGTGCAGCTGTACCAAATCCACTAAGGATCACTGCCAATAATGTTCGGGATAGATTACTTATATTCCCAAGATCGATGTCTTTACAATGTTTAGGGTCAGCTAACTGCTTTCCCAAGGGTCACTCCCTGTTTCCCTTTCACTGGCTTACTGCTGGTAGAAAGGACTACCTTCTTCCTCTTTCTTTGCTCACTGCACTTGGAAGGGATCCACTCACAGTTTATAGACCTATAGGTCTCTTCATTTTCATGAATACATGCATTATCAACTATTGATAGATTCTCTATTGAAGTCCAACTTTCATCCACAGATGAATACCCATATTCCTCTTAAGCACTGGGTAATTCCATTGGAAATACCTTTGCAAAGAACCCTACTTCGCGAGGCTCCCAATTTCACAAAGCTCAAACAAGCCTTCGTGAAGTTCCTGCCTTTTTGTGAAGCTCAATAATTTGAAAATATTAGGCTATCATGAAGCTCCTGCCTCTTCGCGAAGCACAGTCCTTAGAGCACGTGACCTCATGAAACGTACTTCCATCACGGAGCTAGATTAGCCGCCGCGAAGCTCCTCTCTTTCGCAAAGAACACTACCTTCGCAAACCACCTTCACGAACCGAGAGCAAAATATTTTCTTCAAAAAATCTTTCTTCTTCTCTTGAGGGGTTGACCGCTATTTATAGGTGATTCCACCAATCCTCGATCCTTCCGCGTGAAGTCAGCACCATGTCATCACCAATCGTGAAGCTTCAAAGTTTCTTCCGAAATTCTCTCAATCTCGCGAAGCACCACGGAAATTTTCCAATCGTAGATCTTGACATAATCATGGAGAATCACCATCAACCCCCTAACGCCTTCGCCGTGAATCTCCCTCGCAAATCCCTTCACCACCATGATGTGCTTCAACCTCTGTCGTTCGCGAAGCTTGACGTAATCGCAAATAACACCATCATCATTCTTCTTTTCATCATGAAATTCAATCCATGAAGCCTATATTCGTGAAACTCATGCCTTTCCCATATTTAAATGAGATCCTCAAGGATATCCACATTTCGCGATGCTCATGAACCTCCAAATTTTGGACCCCAAAAATTTGGTAAACACCGGGAAACAACTCCACCTTGTACTTCTCTTTTTTACCGCCTCCAGATCATCCATTCCTTTTTCATGGTTCTTTGTCAACATTGATTGTCAACAACAATGCTGGAACTTTACATTTCACCATAGAAACCTACTTTGTCAACAAACACAATCAACCCAAAAATAATGCATTGTTACCTTGAGGGATCTTTCCCAACATAATTACATAATGACATAGGGTTCCACAATATAATGAATCTATAAGAGATTAACTCAATGAATCCATGTTAGATTAAATTTATCTACCTACTGTGAAAGATAAACTTAGTGAATCTACAAGAGAAAAAATGGAGTGGTTGAGTAATTATGATTCCATGATTGATGTTTTCATTCCACAATTCCTTTAAATGTAAAAAAATACCATGTATGATCCTAATTTGATAATATCATTGTTGAAACCTTTTATGTTAGGAGCTATCAATGACAGGGATACCAATACATACTTAAGATTAACATTAAGGTCAATTCAAATTTTATGTAATGATTTTCATAGGGTAGATAATATAAGATGATATTCAATTTGTACTATTTTTCTTAGAACACCATGACATTTGAGATATTATAATTTTTAAGGTGAATATAAATGAGTCACACCACATTGATGTTTCTCACACTATTATTTGGTCAATCAAAGAGATTAAATAAAAATTTATTATTTATTTTTTATCTATTTTCACTATGGTTCATAGTACTGTACTATGATGAGTAAATACTGAAAAAATTATTTGTATTAGTCTAATTTTAATATAATATTAGAAACATTAAACTTCGGATTTTTTTTCTAGTTTAGGAATCACTTTTCAAACTAGCTATTAACTAAAGATATTTTTTTCTATCTAATTATTTTTCATTTAATTCTTTCCTTCGTTCACACTTTTTAAGATGATGAATTAAATCATATATGATTTCTTCTCAAACATGAGTTTTTAGTCACTTAAAGGGTGATGGAACATGAGTTGAAGGATTAATTTTTAATATATTCTATCAATTTAATTCATAAAGTATTAATTTAATTAGAAATTTTCATGAGACTTAACTATAATTTCATTCCTTAATTAATCATTAAATAAAAGATTTATTAAGGGAGAAATGAATAGGTGATTAAGCATATTAAAGTATCACTATTAGTTTGGATTTGGATTTTTTAATATCAAGCATAATATGATTATGGTAGTTTATTTATCTAGAAAAATATATAAATTAACATATGTAGAAAGAATGTATTTGTTTATAGATAATTTTTTAATCTTATAATGACCTTTTAGATAATTTATTCGGCTAATTCATGAATAGAGATATATTTTTCCATTATCAAACATATTTTGAAATGATCCATTTCTTTTTTTATAATTCATTATTTTAAATATAATTTAATTTTTGATTTTTAAATTACATTTCATATATTTTAATTTATAAAACATTTGGGTTAACAATTATGAAATCCATGTTCTTTTGGAGCACTCACATTTCTTGTGTAACTGACCCCAAACTATTTTTGTTCTATAAATTAGTAGTTTAGTGAAAAATTTACCATATTTATTAATTCTAAACATAAAATTTAATGTGATGTATGGATGACATTGATTATATATGTGAGATAATTTCTATTATAGTTAATGAAGTAGAAAACAAGAGGGTCAACCATGTATTTACAACTTTTTTTTTGAATTTTATCTAATTGTCCATGTATTTCAATTAATTTATACAAACACTCAATCCCACGTTATTTTCATTTTTATTTTTTATAACACTTAAAATGAAAATTCATTGATCCATAGGATAAACACCTTGATAGATCACCTTTGTCTCTATTTTTTACATTCCATGGTTAAAAATATATTATTTATTGAGCATGTGGTCCTGTATCAATTTGAAAACATTGAATGAGGGGTCATTTTTAGTTCTTTATAGTTGTTGTTAAAGCAAAAAATCTCTATATCGTCTTAAAATAACTTTATTCCATTTGTTCCTGAAGTTAAAGGATCATTTTTTTTTAAATTTACAGTATTTAAAAAAGTATCTAAATTTGTTAACATTGTAACACTGGAAAGCTTTCTTAGAGGATCATAAAAAATATTCAATAACTAAATCTTTAAAAGGGAGAGTGTGAGGAAGATAAATAAATTCTTCTATAATGTTTAACCACAAAAAACAATTCCATGAATAATATTAATCATTAACTATAATTATCCGAGTAACTTGTGGTGTGCGTTAGATTTGATCTTTTTCCAGGATTAATCAACCTTAGGCTTAAATTATATAGTTTCCAAGAAGGGGGTATTCATTAATATTTAAAAGATTTAAATATTTTATATTCTAATATAAAACCATAGGGAGTCATTAATGATAAAATATATATGAGATCAATCCATTTTTTTTCAAATGCAGTGTTTAAGGAATGATTTTATTATCATCAATCCAATATTATAAGTAATTTCCATGATTTAAAGAAGTATTTCTTATTCAAATTATTTCTTTGATCATGAACCAAGATAATAAAAAAGAAATATATGGGATTAGATAAACCCAAATAGATACATTAAAAAAAATTATAGAGATTTAAGATATCATGTTAAAAATATCCCCATTACAAAATTATTGACCAATTTTTATTCTAAGGTTTCCATGAAGGATTGGTTCTAATGCATTGAAGTATGATAGATGTTATAATTATACAAGACTTTTAGATAAAATTCCTACTATAGTTAAGAACTTCATTGATAATACATCTTAAAATTCACATCATTTTGGTGATAGGGGAGTTATTCAATATAAGGAAGTTTATGAGGTATTCACATCAAATAATAATACAAATTTTATAGCATGTTTGATAGAAAATTTTACTATTATGATTAATGAAATGATATTGCCTAAATAAAAACATAATGAAAAACATGATCCAAGAACTATTTCATTCATGAATTATTAAATACATTCTATAGAGAACCATTTTACTAAAAAATTCCCACAGTTATCAAAATCACTCGAGTCTTATTTTGTAGTGTTCCAAGGTATTACTTTTCAAACTCCACATCCCATATAAAACCAATCAGCACCCAACTAAAGTTTTGGTTGTAAAAATCAAAACAATTCCTTTTTTAGGATTATATTACCATAAAATCAAAATATTTTTACCCAAGTATGAAGTAGTAATCCAAAACCTTGATATATTTAAGGGAAAAAATGAATAACAAACAATTTTTTCCAAGATATCTTTACCAAATCCAAGTCCAAAATCGGAATAAATGTTTAAGAAACATCATATTACACTACAAAAAAATGATGTAAAAAATGGTATAAATTGATAAATTTGTAAATGGTTTAAAAAAGAAAACTTATAGATAACTACCTTCACATTCAGTAGTTAATCCCATAGATAAAGTCAATGTTAGTGTTATCACATTTATAAGTTCTTTTTAAATAAAATCCATTGAAGTCACAATACCTAAATCAATATTTTTTGAGGAATCCAAAAAATATATAAGTATAATAATGGATAGGAAAATTATTTTCAATAATATTTCCCAACTAGTAATAAATTCCAAAAAATGAAAGAATAAAATTAATAAAAGAAGGAAAGATAGTTTTAGAGGATTATTCTTGTAATCTTAGAGTTATTTTATTAGTTACTTTAAGGGAACCAATAGCTAAAAAACCAAATAAAAATGAACATTATAAATATATTTTAGGCACATTGAAAATTTCAATCTATAAATTAAAATAATTTATTTAGTTAATAAATTTTATAAATATGAAAAACATTTAAAGTATATATGTACTCATAAGAGAAATAATGTGATGAAAAATTCAATTTAGAGATAAATGTTTCTACTCTTATTTTAATTAATTTATCTTCCATGTAAAGTGTCCCACGTAATTTTATAGTAGATTTCACCATTGGTTAATTCCAGTTAACTAATGTTTTGTAATATCTATCTACATCAATTATTATGATTCATCACTTAATATACACTAATATATTTGTTATATAAAAGATTCCATCATGAATTATTTTCTAGAAAGCTAACTAATGAACTTATGGACCAAATGAAGTAATTTATGATGTACCTTTAAGAATAAAAAATATATATATTACATTTATGTTTATATTATAAAAGATTATAGGATATGTATACATACAACACACTTTTTTGGAAGATCAATTTTAATGACTATAAAAAAATTATTCATGTTCAACATGTAATTTTTTTCAATGGAATATGGTGATAAAGTGGTTTAGTTAGACATATTTAAATTTTATTATCTACTGAAAGGTTTCCTAATTATGCATGTGGTGAATACTAACTAAATATTTTTAAAATTGATCATTTTTACATCACATGATACATGAATTCCTGATTGTACTTATGATTATAGTAATGATAATTCATTTAAATACCATACTATATATGTGTCATATATAGATTATTTTAAAATTTTCATTGAATTGGATGAACTTTATAAGTGAATGTTACAGTCTATTCAATTCACTGATAATGATTCAGTTGAGAGTGAATTTTTTTAAACATTTTTATATAACATCTATTGAGTGAAATAAAATTATTTTTTGTCATTAAACCTTTTATTGTTAGCCTAATTTTGAAATGGATACATTACCAAGAGAAATAAAATATAGCTCCAATTAAAATTCTAATAAACTACTTATAATTATTATATAAAACCATTCTTGATATCAAGAATGTGTTATCATTGATTTTCATAGATATAAAAATAATGTATTAGGTTATACGATAATAGATCATCTAAGAATCAATCTATATATTTATTTCCCCATGATTTATTAATGTAATATACTAAACAATTTAGATAGTTTACAATGAGATTAGACACTAATATTTTAGAGGTATTCAATACGGAGGAAATAAAAATCCTAGATGTAGGAATAATTTTCCATACCTGTGATAGAATTTTTTTTATCCCCAACCAAAATATTTTCAAAATTAGTAAATTTAATGTGGAAAATAATGAATATAGAGATTAAATATTTATATAAAAATTATAAAAATTTACCAAATAACATTAAATGAATATTTTTTCAATTTTTTTAAGAAAATATTTGAGAAGTTAGTATCATGGCACCATTATTTTTTCTCATATGGACACTAAGTGTATTTTCAAATTCCTATTTCTCCTTTGGATCAGGATAAAGCCACATTAACTTGTTCTATTAAAACCCTTTCCCAAATGAGAATGTATTTTGTATTGTTCTATACTATTATAAATTTCAAATGATAAAAAATAAATATTTAGAAGGATTATTTATAATATTTTATAGAATTATTAATTAATTATTTTTCTATGTATGAAACTTATGTTTAGAAATGTTTATCTACTAAAGGATTTTTTATTCAAAACTACATAGACAAGCACATTTTCTTTGATTTTGAGCATATCTATTTTATTCTAGAATGGATAGTTCATCACCATGTTGTTTCTAAAGGGGTAATTTAAATTTATAATTTTAATATCCATATCATATCATCTTTAAGTAATTATATAAATATGAGAGATGTCAGGTCATTTCTTGGACATGTTGTATTCTAAATAAGATTTATTAAAAAATAATAATCTTCTTTATCCTTTTACAAGGATATTATAAAATGAAAATACCATTATCATTATGGAATAATATAAGAATTCATGTTATGAGTTGAAGAGAAATATCATTACTCCATATATCCTTAAACTCCCTCATGGAGACATTATATTTAATAATATGATTGATGTATCTAATTTTTTTCTACATTCCATTGCCTCATATAACTAACAAAAAGATTTATATTATATTCTATGATTCTACAAAATTTTATTATTCCTAGGACAATCACGTCATAAATAGGAAACTAAATTTGGATACTATGTTTTCATTATACAAGTTTAGTTCATACATTTTAGGTTCAAATATTACTCTGTTGAATGATTATTCTACATTTTACAATATTTTAACGAAAAATTCATTATTGACTATCTTATTAGTATTTTAAATGATATAGGAATTTAATTATCATATTATAATTAAATCAATTAGATATTTCTATATAAGGAATAATATAAATTTGAAACTATTTTCCCTTAATAATGATATCTTAAAGAATTCGGTGGTATATAAGACCCTCCACTATTTATATATATATTATTTTTCTAAGTTTAATTGTGAATTTTTTAATTTTTCATGTGATGAACCATATTTTGGCATATTGGAAGCAACCAATTTATTATAAAGTGTATTATAGACAATAATAAAAACAATATTATTAATTTTTTTCATGATGTTTCCAATATATGTCTTTTTTTAATTAAAAACAATATGTTTTTTTTTGGATTTTTAAAATTTTGGATTGTATAGGAAAAATATTTTTATGGACTCTTATGATATTTTTCAAGAATATTTTCAATGTTGTTTATAAGGAGATTGTCTAGGAGAATTAAATTCACTAAAACCTCTTTTTATTTTAAAACATCATTAATGTTTAAGGTATTGATTTTATAGTAAAATTCCTCAATTAAATTTGGATAAACATATATATTTTTATTATAGATTATGTTTCCATGTTGGTTGAAGATATTACAACTAGGGAAAATTATTATCAAGTTGTTGTTAAGTTTATATCATTTATTTTATAGGTTATGGTTACGTGGTTTTATATTAATTGATATAGGGACTTATTTATGTAATTAAAATTTCTAAATTTGTCTAGAAAATTTAAATTCAAGAATATGTTTTCTATACGTTACTATTTACATACTAATTTCCAAAATGTTGTTTCCAATCTGAATATTAAAATATTTTTCCAAAAAATATGGTTCTACCAAGTAGAAATATTTAATGTCATAAATTAGGTCATTATTTATGGTAATATAAAATTATATTCAATTATTCTAAATAAATGTACCCATTTTGGATTATATATAGGAAAAAAATCATTTCCAAATTAAACATAATCATATATATTACTCATATATTAGTAAATAAATCATGATTTTGAAAAATTAAAAATTTTATTGTAAGATTTAGTTATAATAATCATAGGATATTATGAGTAATGAATATGAGAACTATAGATTATAAAAAAATAAATGTTAAAAGGTGGTTATAATCAACTAATTCTATATAAATAATTCTAAGATGATGAGAATGTTCTTTTCTTCAAATTTAGACTTAATCATTATACATGAAAGTTTAATTTCCAAAATTGATCTATTTACTTCAACTAATGTGTATACATTAGGTTATATATAGGTTTGTTATAAAACCCAATTATCATACGCTCACAATGTAGGTCCATAGATTGATTAAATATAGTAAAAAATTACAGGAGTCCCCAATAGTGGAGTTACATCTTCAATATTCTTTATAAAACAAAGACACTTGGTTGTTTCTCTCCATTATAATTAATTTTATAATATCCTATTATTTTATATTTGAATGGAATATATGATTTTTTCATTAAGGACAATATTAGAATAAGTATGAATGAGTGAAACAGTCTTTATTATTTTTATTCACTTTATTTCATTGAGATTAATCTGATAACATTATTAATTTGAATTATCAAATCTCTTGGAAAGACTAGTAGATTTTAATATCTAGGAATTATATGATTATATCCTTTTATTTTAATTTGAAAATTCTTGTGAATTTTGATTTACGACAAAACCCATATAAAAAAGTACTATCTAATGTTAAACATATAATTCAGAAAGGTACAATTTCACTTTTTTACTTATTTATATAAATCTATTTTCCTTAAGATTATTGAGTAATGAAATGTGATATATATATTTTTTAACTCTTTTTAAAAAATCATAGTGTTTTAGAGTTGTATATAGTTTATTAAGGCATTTGATTTTTGTAACATTGTCTTTGAAAACAATTAACCCACCCCAACATATTATTATCTATTCAAGCCTCAAATACCAATAATAAATTTTTAAGATCCAAATTACAAGACAATAATAGATTCATACATTATTTTATGTAACTAACATAATTTTTGTGAATGAATTATTTGGGGGAAGATTTATTCATTGGATTATTTAGAAATATTTTTCATGTTTTGGAAGAATGTTATAGTTATATTCATTATTTAAGAATTAGAAGTTCATAAATTCATTAATATGCCATGAGACCACTTTTTAATGGGGAATATAGAAATCTAAAAGAATAATATAAAAGTGTAAAAGTTATAAAATTATATTAAAGGAATGAATCTAATATTTGAAGGTTTTAATGTGTATTTTTAAAAACAGAAGTGAAAGAAGATATTGTGATTGGTTATATAATATTAGAGGATAAATG
The DNA here is from genome assembly GCA_963277665.1 of Viscum album. Classification (NCBI taxonomy): domain Eukaryota; kingdom Viridiplantae; phylum Streptophyta; class Magnoliopsida; order Santalales; family Viscaceae; genus Viscum; species Viscum album. Next base: position 380,771,736 of record OY728155.1, read on the forward strand.
AGAGATATTTTTAATTTGACTTAATTATAAATCATGAAAAATACATTAATTTTTAAACTCACTATTTGATCCAATGTTTTTTATTCTTATCCACTAACTAATGACTTTATAACAAACTATGATAAAAACCTTATGATTAATGTTTACTCATTTCTCAATTTTTTAGATTACTAAGATACAAAAAAAACTTTATGGAAATTACCCTTAAACAAGAAATGATAAAAACTTTCATACTTTATCTTGAGTTAATTTATATAATTCCAATAAGATAGGTATAAATTATTCATGATTATTAATAAAATATTAAATTAATTTAAATGGAACAAAAATGAATTAGGTAATTGTGATATTCTCTTATTTATGATTTGAGATGTTTTTACTCTATTTTGTGTATAATATTTCCAAGGAGAGAAAATTTATAATATGTGGGAATTGAAAATTCAAAATATTCTCATATTTTTCTATTAATTTTATGAAATCTCATTTCCTTATATTTTATAGATTAAAGAAAAAATTTATATTTTCTAAAATTTTGGATAAATTTAATTTTTATCATGAATTTTTTTATTAGAGTGTTTTACTTTTTATATTTCCTTCAAATATATGAATGAATATTCCACATCTTAAGGTAAATTTCACATTTTTAAGTAAATATGTTACATGATGATTGTAAGAGGATAATAAATTGAGTTTTTATGTGAATCCAATATCACTCTTAAGGATAATATTTTTTTCATTGATGATTTTAAGTGGAAAATATTAAATATTAAAAGTATAGATATAGTTAAATGAAACCCATGGAGTTTCCTTTCACCATTTAAAACATTCAATGGATTTTGGGAATTTCTGCACTACGATAAGATTAATCAACATAAATTTTTTATTTCGATTATGTTAAATAGATAATTCCTATTATGATGTAAGTAATTATTTATAATAGAATGATATAATAAGGAGTGATAAATAATATGAACATGAAATATGATATCATATTCATTGAATCATGTCATAAACTATGAAAAAATCATCGATAATAATTTGGAAATGTCAAAAATAAATCATGGTACACTATTTTCTTTGAGTATTAACCATAATGATATCATTTAATATTTCATCGAGTTCTTGATGATTATATTGAAAAGATATTTTGACATTTATGGAAGTGATAAGTGATTTTTTCTGTTATGAAGTAGTTTAACTACTTATAATAACTAATAATAATTAGAATAAGATAAAAATATGGATGTTGTATTAGGATATAGGGTTATCATTCAATATGAAGGATTAATATAGAAAACAAATACTATGTAATTTATTATAATAATAATTTTTGATGAAATAATATATCCCATGTGAAAATAATGATTTTATATTTCATTATGTAACTAATTTTGTTAGAGGAAATGTGAAAACCTCTATTTTAGAGGAGTATTATGAGTTGTAGAGATAATCTAAATTCCATATGCAAGTCATGCATTATCAGTCAATTTAATAGATAATATATCTTATAAAATAAATTGAGTTAGTGATTATTGGGGATAATTCCATTTGGACAAGGAATACTAATGTGAATATAATTCATATTCTTTTAGATGATCATTCATGAATTGTGAAATCTATATAGATTTGGGATGAAGTATGTAAAATATAATATTCAATATTTACACTGAGAAATATTGAATGAGTATACAGATGGTGTTTAAACTATTATTTTGATTTTTATAAAAGGATAATGAGACCCAGAGGATGGGGATACAATGAGATCCCATATAGATAGAAGACGAGAAGAAATAATTTAGCTCTTGATGAAATCATGGATATAGAAGGAAAATTTCATATTAGTTGATTCTAGGGGTGAATCTGGTTTATTCTCTTGAACCTATATATAAAAATTGTTTCTTAGTTTCATTATGCTATGAAAACACACTTGTTCCTTGAATGAGAGTTGTGATTATTTTCCTTTTGTTCTAGAGTTTAGTTTTTACCTCTTATATTATAAATAATTTCTTTCATTCATTCTATATATCTTATATAGAATTGAATTTAAATAGTTATTATGATATCTAATTTTTAATCACTATTATTTGAGTAGAAGTTATCTTAAATTTCATAGTCCAGTAAGTATTGTCTTGATTAATATTTGGTAATGATAATTGATATTTGAGTGTTCATTGTGGCACTAAGTAATTTCAATGTTAATTAATCAAGTCCAGTTGAAAATTGAAAATGCACAAAGATCATGGTGTATTAATTCTCTAAATTAACTAAAAGTGACATAATTATATTTTTTTGTCTCTTTCACTATGTATATTAATTTTAATACTATTCAATTCTAGAATATGTAGAATAAAATTTTAGGATCAAACAAGTATTAAAAAATGATACTCTCATTAAGTTGTATCTACTTGTCTTATATTTTAAATGATTTATTAAAACACAAAATTCCCTCTTGTCTTCCATTTTTGTATTTTAGGAACAAGTTAATATTTAAAATATTAAAACATAAGATATTTTATTTGATAGAAAATATTTTTCTATGTTATGAAACATTCTATGGTTAAAAATAAACTATTGAGAGATAGTGTGACATGTACTATATCATGTCCCACTAGTAAGAAATCTTCCAATGGAGGTAATAGTATCTTAAATTTTATTAATTATTATACATATATGTGTCATATTAAATTTATTTTAGATAAATTATTAGAAAAAAATTAAAATGTATTTGAGTTTATTTGAGAAACAAACATATCATGTTATCAAGAAGTTCTGATCAAATAATGGTTTTGAGTACATAAAAAATGAGTTTGAATCATAACTTTAAAATAATTGGATGATATATCAAAATATCTATCTATATAACTTAAAAAATATAATTAATAAATGAATTAATTTAATTTTGGTCAACATATAAAGAATAATATTATCAAAATAAGAAACATCAAAATATCTTTGGTGACAAGATACAAAAAAATGTTTATATGAAAAATAAAATATCTACATTACCAAATTACATTAACACACCTTATGAATTTTGGTATGGTAAGAAACCAAATTTGAATAATTTAAAGGTGTCTCATATATAAGTCCCCAACCTTAAAAAATTACTTAATCTTGAGATTAGTCAATAATTTGACTTTAATTCACATTGAGGATCTTTTTAGGTTTAGAGTTTTAGATAATTAAGCCATAACTAATACATTACATCTCATATATTACAAAGTATACACTTCTACTATATCAAATTCTTCACAAAAATTAAACTCATTAAATAAAACAAGAATTATTTTCTTAATAAAAAATCTTCTTGAATTTTTCCTTTCACCTACCCTTCCCTATACCCTATGAAAAACAATTTCAGAAAACATGGTATGTGCATAAAAATCTCAGTATGGGATATAAAATAAGGAAAGAAAATAGTAATCCATGAATACATACAAATCAGTGAAATAATACTTTTCACTCATAAAACATAATATATTTAATATACCACATTAAATCATAATATTAATTAATAAATCACTGAAATCATAAATCATAAAGGTAACTTGTGGCATCCATAAAAAACTTATTTTGTAGCTTTCATACCTATATACAGATTAACCTTCATGGTTATATTTAGAATTCCCATCAAAGTATATTCCTTAAATCTCTTAGAAGAAACCTTAAATTTTACCTCTATCACGTTACTCAATGCATTAAAGAGATATCTCTGGCTCACTATCCCTCGGTTTATCATGGAACCACCCATATACATAAACAATTCCCAAGAACCATAACATAATAATAACACATAAAATTAGCATAAAGGAAAGACAGGATTTCTAAATTGAAATCAAAAGATATTAGTTCATGATATTGAAATAATCAATCCATTATCAAAACCATTTTTAATACAAAAATACCGTAAAAAGTAATATTGTATTTAATTTTCTTTTTAAGAATATTATTGCTTGTAGAGGAATCCAAATATCAAAAAATGATCACGGCGGAAGAAAGGTCATTGTTGCCGCATACGTTAAAAAGAAACACTCCTTTTTTCATTATGTAAGATAATTAGTAGAAAAATATTAATTCTAAAAACCATTGAATGAAATTAAAATTCAAAGGGGTTTATTATATACCATATAAAATAAAGTCATGTATAAATCAAAATGTGCCTCAATGAAAGGATATTGAGATGAAGTCCCTTACCTTGAGTCCAAAACGCCACGTATATTCCTTTTTATTCATGAAAAAAATTAATTTAATTTATACTTGTTTGAAAACCTTTTTAAAATTTATTATTACTTATATATAACTTATTACCTTATTATAACAATCACATAATTATTCTAGCTCATGTCAGTCATTTTGTCGATATTCAGTACTTGAGTCGAAAATGAACTTCTTTTGATGTAAATTGTTCATGTAGTAAAAATTAAATCATCTCCATAATGATATTAATTATTTACATATCATATATATAGTATATATTTATTTAGAATATTCAATAACATTTGGAGATAAGAAATGAAATTCACTATTCATGGAGATCGTAGGTCATATGTACACATGAACGCTACTTTTATTTCTTTGTCATATTAAAGGAATAAAAACTAAATGACACATATATATGTTATAATTATAGTATAATATGTAAGTTCTATATTTTACATAATTTAATTAATTCCATCCTTTATATGGTCTATATACGGCAGGAACGATTCATCTCACTTTGAGGGGGCGGTAGTCCGCACTTCCTCAAATACAATTATCGTATTTACACATTATGGAAAGAAAAATGGCATGATAGAAATAAAAAATACAGAATAATATAGAAAATATAAATAAAATATCTATCATATATAAATAAATTATCATCATAATGTACACCATGGGAGGTGGTAGAAGAAAATTGAACAATCATCATTTTGTGAGGCAGTAGTTCACCGTACACAGAAATAGTATGTTCTTATCCATTAGATGGAGGTGTGTGTAAGTGTAGTTTAAATACTTATCATAAAAAATCTAAGGATATTTAGGATACTATTTTTTTATGTAACCATATAATAATAAGATCATAGGGAGTGGATAAGGAAAATAAAATAAAGGCACTTGAGAGAAGATGTTACCTCTAAATCGGGTAACTTCTTTTTATTTGATCCAAAAGGCTTCCTTTAATTGTCTTATTACAAAGTTAGGTTGTATTATAGGATGTTAGGGGTGTTGGGATATTAGTTTACCAAAATTGGGATGATCCAAGTGGCTTGAGAGGTGTGATTAAGTGGGTAGAGTTGGTGACCTTTTATAAGAGAAAGGGAGAACTTTATGAAAGTCTTAAAATGTTATTTTATTATAAATTTATTTTCGAATTATAATTATTAAAAAGTAATATATTTCAACTATAAGATGATAATGGGTAAAAATAATCTCTAACAGTAGTTTTATACAAGTTTAGGTCAAAAAATTAACCTTATCTTTTATATTTAACCATTTTTTAAAAACATTAACTCTTACCATGTATTTTTGTATTTTCATAATATATGGTTTCTATAGTTACTATAAAATTACAAGATAACAAAAAGTGGTTCATTAATGACATATTTAAAATTATATAAGTCATTTGTATAAATCTTATATTTTTAAGACTATTATATCATTTAAAAAAATAGTATTTATTTTAAAAACTCATTTTTGTCAATTTTGAAACTATTTAGTAATTGATTTTTGTTAATGCCATAAGAACTCGATTATTTAAAAAAAGGAATTAAATAAAATATAATATTTCATAATAATCCATAAAATTCTTAGATGAAATCAAAATATTCAAATTACATTTATTGTAACTTTTATAATATCATTTATTTGAATATTTCATTAATATGGTAATCACTGCATCATCATTGTGTCATAAATAATTTTTTTATTTAATATCTAAAAATTATAAATAATATACCATGATGTAGGAAATATTTTTAGATATATAATTAATATTTATAGTAAAATATATCAGTTATATAACTCTATATTAAATTTTTTTTCCGAAAATGATACATGTTTATGTTATATTTCTCTTTACTTTAAATTAATTCTTATAACTTGTCATTATCACACCCACGTGGCTCCATGGGGTCCTAAAATCGACCAAAGTATTCCCATTGTTGTAAATATATCATATAATAAGATTAGGACATGTGTTGGGGTGGTTTTATATTATTATAATATTATTATTTACCCTCATTTTCTAGATTTACCCTTTAACCATGGTAAATAAAAATAATTACTGAACTTATTATTCATAATGTCCAAAAATAAAAAGTACTTATTTAAAAAAAATAACCTTTTAATTTCAAATATTTAATCAAATTTTTATAAATTTAAAACTTATAATTTACAGAAATTAATTTAAAATTAATTCTCATTTTCAAAACCATAAAGCAGGTTTTTAAGAAGTAAAAACGATCAAAATATTAGCTTGTGTTTATGTCCAACTTAAAAGTGAAAATAAGTCCAATGAAGAAATTTTATTAAATTATTAAAACTTAATCCAATTAAAATTTTAAACCAATCAAAATTAAAATCTAACTATATAAATAAATTATTTGAAAAGGCAGTTTTGAATAAAATGCGACATTTTTTATTATTCATTAAAAATGAACTTTATCAAAAAAGTACGAAAAATTTAAGCGAAGTAAATTTGGATTTCCCAATTATTTAGAAGAATTATATTTTTCAAATAGAACATATTAAAGTAAAAAAACTATATTTGAAAATGGTTCACCTTAATAAAGCGGTAATACTACTTTTTAATAATATTAGAGTATTTAATGCTTAAAATTGGACTCATCCTCATTTTACGCCTCTAGAATTTATTTGAAAAATGTAAAAATAGTTAAAAAACATGTATAATAATATTTTAGTTAGTTATATTCATTCCTACCAATAAAACGGCTAGGCGTTAACTACTATTTAAAAGTATAATATTATTATATTATTTTTTGGTATAACTCAATGTTGGGTCCAATGTAAGATTTTGGACAAACCTATTGTTGCGTATTGAGTATGCTATCAGAAAAAATGTCTCCTTTAACATAATATTAATATATTATTCATAAATATTAATAGATATGAAATTGTTTTATTCTATAAATACATGGGATCCTATATCATTCCCCCATTTTAGAAATTGTGTCCCCGCAATTTTATTTACTTATCAAATAAGTTGGTGTATTTATCCCTCGTAACATTTTTAGATTCTAATATTTCCTCTTCAATCATATGGTTTTTCTAAAAAAACCTTTACCTTATGAATTACCTTATTCCGGAACACTTTCTCTCTATGGTTAAGAATCTCAACTGGTTATTCCTCATAAGAAATATTCTCTTCCAGCTGAATAACCTCTGAACTGAAAACATGAGATGGATACGACATATAATTTCTTAACATTGAAACATGAAAAACATTGTGTACCTGGGATAAAATTGGATTTAAAGCCACTATATAGGAAACAATTCCAACTTTCATTAAGATCTCATGGCGTCCAGTGAACCTCAGACTCAACTTTCCCTTCTTACAAAAACGCATCACACTTTTCCATGGAGAAACTTTGAGAAAGACATGATCACCTACCTTGAAAGAAATATCCTTCCTCTAGTTATATACATAAATTTTATGTCTGTTCTGATATGTTCTCATATACTTCTGAATCAACTGAACTTTTTCTGCCATCTCTTCTACTAATTATGGTCCCATCAACTTCCTTTCGCCCACTTCATCCAAAAAATCTAGAGTTCAACACCTATTTCCATATACTGATTCAAATGGTTCCATATATACAAGGGAATGATAACTGATATAATAATAAAACTCATTAAAAGAAATATGTTGGTTCCAACATCCCTGGTAATATATTAAACACACATGTAGCATATCTCCCAATGTCTAAATTGTTCGTTCTAACTTCCCATCTGATTGAGGATGAAAATTTGTACTAAAATATAATTCAGTACCCAATTACTTCTAAAGGCCCTTATAAAAGTTAAAAATAAACCTTATATCACGATCAGATATAATGGAGAGGGTAAATCCATGTAACCTGACTATCTTTTTAATATATAATTTAGAAAGTTTATCTAGAGACAAAGTATCTCAAATAGAAAAAAATTGAGAAGATTTAGTCAATCAATCAATAATTCCCAGATTTTATTATTACTTTAAAAAGTGTTTGGCAATCCCACTATGAAATCCATGGACACATTTTCCCATTTCCACTCTGGCAGTGGAAAAGGCTGAATTATCCATTTTGGTAACTTATGATCGGCTTTAACCTGTTGAATAATCAAACATCTCAGGGTAAAGTCATCAATATCTCTTTTCATTACATCCCACCAGTAATACTCCTCAAGATCTTTGTACATCTTAGTACCTCTAGGATGAACTGAAAACATAGAACTGTGAGATTCACATAATAACTCATTCTTAAAATGTGGATCACAAGGAACACATAATCTCTTTCAAAACCTAAAAACACAATCTTTATCAATGTTAAATTTAGGTAACTTTCCCTTATGAACCATTTCTACCTTTTTCTTCAAATCACTATCATCTTTTTTTTATTTCTTAATTCTATCTGATAGATATGATTTCATTACCACCAAAAACAAAATAGAGGAATTCCCTACACCAAAAAATTCCAATAAAAAATTTTTTAAATAAAAAATGAAAGGATATATTTTCCAACATAACATGGTTAATACAACATTACTCTTTTGACTCAAAGTGTCATCCACTTTATTTACCTTTTCAAAATGGTAATGAATCATGCAATCATAATCCTTAATTAATTCCAGCTATCTTCATTACTTCATGGTTAATTCTTTATGATTTAATATATAATTAAAAATTTTGTAACAAGTATATATTTCACACTTGACACCATACAGATGATAACTCTAAATTTTTAAATAAAAACAGCTGTAGCTAATTCCAAATCGTGCATATGGTAACTTAAATCATGAGTTCTTAACTAAAATAAAGCATAATAAATTAACTGATCATTATGCATTAGGACACAATAATGTCCTTTCAACAAATCATCACTATATATAACAAATTCACCATTTCTAGAAGGCATTTCCAAAACTTGAGCAACCACCAGTCTTCTTTTCAATTCCAGAAAACATTCATAAAATTATTCAGTCTAGATGAACATATCACCTTTTTGAGATAACTTAGTCAGTGGGCTAGATAACCATGAATTTTTTTAACAAACCTCTACTAATAACGTGCTAAACCAATAAAAAATGAATATCATTTGTATTTTTGGGTCTTTTTCATTCTTTAACAACTTTTATTTTAGCAAGATCAATAACTATGCCATCTTTAAAAACAATGTGACCAAGGAATGAGATTTTTTGTAACTAAAACTCACACTTTCTGAATTTACCACACCGTTTTTTTTAAGGTTTTTAATATAATTCTTAAATTACTTTTATGCTACTCATTACTTTTAGAATAAACCAAAATATCATCAATAAACACAACTATAAACTTATCTAAGAATTCACAGAATATTCTATTCATAAGATCCATGAATATAATAGGTTCATTGGTTAACCCAAAAGGAATAACTACTAACTCATAATGGCCATATCAAGTTTGAAATGTGGTATTTGAAATATCTTCTTCCTTTACTTTCAACTGATGGTACCCAGACATCAAGTAATCTTAGAAAAATACTGATCTCCCTAGAGATAATAAAAAAATCACCAATATGAGGAAAATGATACTTGTTCTTAATAGTGGTGTTATTTAAGGCTCTATAATCAATTAAAAATCTTATTTAACCATCATTATTTTTAACAAACAAGATAGTACCACCCCATTATGATATGCTAGGTTGAATGAAACCTTTATCTATTAACTCTTGCAATTGCTTCTTTATCTCTAAAAGTTCAATTTGAGTCATTCGATAAGCGGGTTTTGAAATTGTATTAGCATTAGGAAACAAGTCAATAGTAAATTTATCTTTCTGATTAGGTATTATACCATGAAACTCATCAAAAAAACATCAAGATACTCATTGACCACTGGCACATCATCAATCTAAATAGTTCCTTTGTTTTCAACAGTATGTGCAAGGCAACATTCATTTCCATCTTTTAATAGTTTCTCAAGTTACTAATATGTTATCAAAAGTAAGGGTTCGTTCTTGTAAAAACCGAAATTCATTTTGAAAATAAACCACTTTAGCTATGCAGTCAAATTTATCATGATAAATGGAAAGTCAATTTATACCCAAAATAACATCAAACTCTAGTAGAGGAAAAAACAATAAGGTTTCTGGGTATATTATTTCCACACACAAGGACAAGAAGGTTCTTATAATTTCTTGTTGTCTCAACATTTTCCCCAAAGTTTTTTACCACATGTTTATGATTCATATCTTGAGACGGAATTACCAACTTACTAGAAAATTTCTCATAAATGAAATATTTTATAAATCTAGAATTAAACAACACATTGGAATAATTTGAATAAACAATCAATGACATGATACTACATCATTTGATGGCCCTAATATCTGATGAAGTAGTTGCAAAATATTTCACCACCCCTTTCTTCTTATAGTCCTACTGCTTTCCATTATTTTAGTTCTTCATCGGACACTGATTTTCATAATGACTAATTTCATTGCAATTAAAAAAATTTACTGAATGTAAATAAGATTTTGTCTTACCACTACTCCGATCTTTTTTAATGCAATTATGAGCTTTATGTCCCATTTTACCATATTAGATGCACTTACCAGAATTAAAAAGGCATTCCCTAGTGTGTTTTTTACCACAATTTTCACAAACTATAAACTTAATTTTCCAACCATCAAACTTTTTTGAAGAGTTATTCGCTTTCTTATTCCAGCTAGACCTCTTATAATGTTGTTTTTCAAAGAACACCTGATCATCGACAAACTCCATTTCCACCTTATCTTCACATCAAACAAGTTTTTCATACCATTTGAACTCATGAGAATCTAATTCCCCTAGATAATTTACCTTTAATCCTGAGTAGAAATGATTTATTTTACTATTAAGATCCCATATGAGATTTAGATCATACCATTCTAGTCGAGCGAATTTTTCTTCATAAGTATCCGTCAATTCATCCTTCTTCCTCAATTTAAAGAATTTTTTTTCCATCCTAAGTCAAACCTCCTTAGGAAAATATTTATCAAGGAACATACCTTCAAATGCATCCCAATAAAGAGCATCAATCTTTCCACTATACTTGATATTTTTTACCATCGAACACCACTAATTGGATTCACCTTCAAAATGGTAAACAACAATACAAACCTTTTCATGTTCTGAAAACCCCATGACATTGAAAATATTTTCCAATGCTTTAATCCACCCTTCATCTAGAACAAGGTTAGATGATCCTCTGAATGATGGGGGATGTTACCTCATGAAATGATCCACTACTGACATGTTCCTTTATGGTTGATTTGGATGATCTTGTGCATGGATACCATCACCATTTATATCCTGAGTAAATTGTACCATCACTACAACAAACTATTTAGTTTGACTGCAACCATTTATGGTTGCTGATTTGGTAGGTTGTTTTCCTCTTGATGTCGTCTCATCATAGTTTCCATATTTCCTTTATAGAAAACTATTTTGAACATAGAAATATCTTAGATGAAGCAATATGGTAATCTTAAAATTCTATATCATTTTTATCTTAACATAAAGTAAAAATATTTTATTGATATTTATTTAAAAATATCCTTACTCCTAAAGTAATCTAAACTGACCTCTGATACCAATTATAAGGCATGGGCCTTAAAATATTACAAAATCTTGAGATAAGTCAATAATTTTATGTTAATTCACATTTAGGATCTTTTCAGGTTTATAGTTTTCAATAATTAGTCCATAAATATTACATTACATCTCCAATATTACAAATTAGACACTTTTACTCTGTCCAATTCTTCACAAAAATAAAACTGATTAAATAAAACAAAAATTATTTTCTTGATAAAAATATTATTTAATTATTCCTTTCTCTTACCATTCCTTATACCCTATGAAAAAAATTTCCAAAACCATGGGATGAGCATAAAAATCTCAGCAAGGGATATAAAATAAGGAAAGAAAAATTATTCCATAAATACTAGCAAATCATTGAAATCATACTTTTCACTCATAAAACAGAATCTCTTTAAGATACTGCATGAAATAATAATATTAATGAATAAATCATAGAAATATTAACTCATAAAGGTAACTTGTGGAATTTTTAATATACTAACTTTGTAGCTTTCACAAATACATAGGGAGTAACCTTCATGGTTACTTTTGGAATACCCATCACAGTATATTCCCAAAAATCTATTAAGAAAGAACTTAACATTTACCTCTTTCACATTACCCAATTCATTAGAGAGCTATCTCGGACTCACCCACCCTCAGTTTATCATGGAAACACCCATATTCATAAATAATTCCCAAGAACCATAATATAATCATAACACATAAAACAAGCATAAAGTAAATACAACATTTCCACATTGTAATCACAAGATATCAGTTCAAGATATTGACATAATCAATCAATTATAAAAACACTTTTAATACCAAAATACTCTAAAAATTAATATGGTGTTTAATTTTCTTTTCAAAAACATTACTGTATTTAGAGGAATCCAAATATCAAATAATGTTTGCGGCAGTAAAAAGGTCGTTGTCGCCACGTACGTTAAAAAGAAACATTCCTATTGTAGTTTAGTAAAATAAATCTTAGAAAAAGATTAATTTGGAAAACCATTCAATGAAATTAAAATTCAAATGGTTTTCTTAGATACCGTATAAAATAATGTCATGTATAAATCAAAATATGCCTCAATGAAGGAGATTGAGACGAAGTCCCTTACCTTGAGTCCAAATCATCACGTATGTTCCTTATTATTCCAGAATAATAATCGTAAGTTAATTTATAATTATTTGAGAATATGTTTTCAATTTTATTAATATTTTTATATCACTTATTACCTTGTTATAACAATCACATAATTATTCAAGTTCATATCGGTCGTTTTGCCAATATTCCGTACTTGAGTCGAAAATGAACTTTTTTGATGTAAATTGTCCATGTATTCAAAATCAAATCATCTCCATAATGATATTAATGATTTAAATATCATATATGTCCAGTATATATGTATTTATAATAGTCCATAACATTTTTATATATGAAATAAAATGCATCGTTCATGGAGACGGTAGGGCGTACGTATGCATGAACTCTACTTTCATTTCTTTTTTATATTAAAGGAATTAAAAAAAATGATACATGGGTATGTTATAATTACAATATAATATATATTTTATATATGTTACATAATTTAATCAATTTTATCCTTTATACGTTTCATGTATGGCATGAACGAGTCATATCACTTTGAGGGAGTGGTAGTCTGCACTACCTCAAATGAAATTATCGTATTTACACATTATGGAAAGCTTAAAGGAATGATATAAATAAACAATAATGAAGAATATAGATAATATAAATATCATATATATCATATATAAATATAGTTCCATCATAATTTCCACCATGAGAGGTGGTAGGAGAAAATTTGACAATCATCATTCCGTGAGGCCGTAGTTCTCCATATATAGAAAGAATATGTTGGTCTTCCTTAGATGGAGGTGTGTGAAATTATAGTCAGAATAATTCTAATAAAAATATACTAGTATATTTACTATAACAGTTTTGGTATGTAATTATATAATAAGAATATTATAGGGAGTGAAGAAAGAAAATAATAGAAAGGAACTTGAGAGAAGACGTTACCTCCAAATCGGGTAACTTCTTTTGATTTGAGCCAAAAAGTTTTCTTTAGTTGTATTTTTTCCTAGTTAAGGATTATAGGTGGAAGTAAGGGAGATATTATTTTATAAAATTTTGGATGATCAAAGGGGCTTGAGAGGTGTGAGTAAGTGCATAGATGTGGTGGCCATTTATAAGAGGGAGGAGAGTCACTTTAGGAAAGTTTTAAATATTATTTTATTATAAATTTATTTTCAAATTATAATAGTTAAAAAGTGATATATTTAGAGTATAATATTATAATGGTTCTAAATCCTCTCAACTAAATGTTTTTATGCAAGTTTATGTCACAAACATAACCTTATTTTTAGCTTTATCCCTTAGTTAAAATCATTAACTCTTACCATGTCTTCTTGTATTTTTATAATATATGATTAATATAGTTACTATAAAATTCTAAGAGAACTAAGAAGGGATCATTAATAACATTTTTAACATTATATAATCTATTTAGATGAATATTATATTTTTTGGACTATAATATCATTTAATAAAATTGTATTTTGTTTAAAAACTCATTTATGTTAATTTTGACACTATTTAGTAATTGATTTTTCTTAAAGTCGTAAATACATTTTTACTAAAAAAAAATGAATTAAAACAATATAATATGTCATAATAATCCATGAAAGATTTATATGGCATCAAAATTTTCAAATTACATTTATTTTTATATTTATAATATCATTTATTTGAATCTTTCATTATTAAGGTAATCATTTCATCATCATTGTGTCATAAATAAATTTATTTATTTAATTTATAAAAATTATAAATAAAATACCATGATGTAGGAATTTTTATTTATTTATAATTACTATTTATAGTCAAGTATATAAGTTATATAACCCTGTATTAAATTTTTTTTAGTAAAAGATACATGTTTATGTTATATTTCTCTTTACTTTAAATTAATTATTATTACATGTCATTATCACAGCTAAGTGGATCCATAGGATCCTAAAATATACCCAAGTATGACCATGGTCAGAAATATCTCCCCCAATAAAATTAGGACATGTTTTAATGTAGTTTTATATTATTATAATATTATTTTTTACCCTTATTTACAAGATTTAGAATTTAACCATGGTAAAAAAATGATTACTGAAGTTACTACTCTTAATATACAAAAATAAAAGGTCCTTATTTAAAAATTTAAACCATATAATTCCAAATATGGAATCCATTTTTTCAAATTTTAAACACATAATTTTCATAAATTAATTAAAAATTAATTCCCATTGACAAAACCAGAAAGTGGGTTTCTAAGAAATAAAAACTATCAAAAGATTGACATGTGATTATGTCTAATTTAAAATTGAAATTACTTCCAATAACCAAAATTTTATTAAATGATATTATATTGATCCAATTACACTTTAAAACCAATTAAAATGACAATACAACTATATAAATAAATTAGATGAAAATGAAGTTTTGAATTAAAATGCATAATTTTTCACTATTTATTAAAAGAATAAATTTATTATAAAATTACCAAAAATTTAACCAAAATAAAATTGGATGACTCGATTCTCTAAAAGAAGTTTATTTTTTCAAATAGAACTTATAAAAAGTGAAAAAACTATATTTAAAGAGGATTCTCCTTCAAAAGGTGGTAAAAATGTCATTTAAAAATATTAGAGTATTTTATGCTTAAAATTGGATTCATCCTCATTTTAAGCCTCTAAAATTTCTTGGATAAATGTAAAAACAATTAACAAACATTTATAATCATATTTGTGTTAGCTATATTCATTTCCACCAATACAACGACTAGGCGATAACTACCATTTAAAATAATAATATTATTATATTAGTTTTTGGTATAACTCAATGTTTTGTGCAACATAAGATTTTAGAGAAACCTGTTATTACATATCGAGTATGCTATCAGAAAAAGTGAACCCTTTAACATAAAATTAATATCTTATTCAGAAATATTAATAGATATGAAAAGTTATTGTTTTATAAATACTTGGGATCCTACATCATAACCTTGATTTATTAATGTTAGAGAAATGATTTTAAAAAAATGATGAAAGAGATAAGAATAGAATTTTTCTTTAGTATAAATATAATAAAAGAATTTATAGCTTACCTAAAAAAAGTAGGTGAATTTTTTTATAAATTTGATGTTGTTATCATATATGTTTATCCTTTTTAAATATCATCATTTAATTTGGAATATAAAATTGAAGATGATAATAATGACAATTAAAAATAGAAAGGATCATTATATATAATTAGGAAATAATTGAATCTTGGGAAAGAAGTAATTGGAATCTAACATGACAAATATGTTTTTTAATAAATTGTAATGAAATTTTCATAATTTAAAAAATATATTAAGCCTAAAAATATAATTTTTAATAATAGTAAAGGTGTTTAAACTAGAACATTGAGTCTAGAAAATCATAAAAAATTATTATTTTAAATTATGCTAGATATTATTGAATAACATTTATAATATTGAAATTTAATTTATTTTAATAATGATTAGTAAAATTAAATTAGAAATAATAATAATTATAAGCTTTTAACTCATACCAAATTGAATAACGTAGTTACTAAAAAAATGGGTTTTCCATAATAAACTCGATAATAAAGATAAATTATCCTGAAATAAATGTAATTTAGTTTTTAATGGTTACTTTAAAATTGAGGGTATTGATTTTGATATGATTATTTTTATATTTTCATGAGTTAAAATGATTCAAATGTTTCTTTTAATTTATGCTATGAATAATTATTTTTTTTTAAAATGGATATTAAGCTAAATATCTTAAATAAGGATCTTGATGTAGAAGTGTTTAATGAAAAAAACTAAAGAAGTTATTCTGGATGATGATGAAAGAAGAGTATGAAAATTGAAAACAATAACTATATGGGAAGGAAAAATATCCACGTGATTGGTATTGAAATATTTATAATTTATTAAGGTTTTTGAGATTCACAAGTGTAAAAGTGGACAATAATGTATATATCAAATAAAATAATACTAACTCGATATAATAATGTATGTCGATGATATTTTATTTTCAGGGATGAGATAAAATATTTTTTATGATTTTCATCTCAAATAAAGAAACATTTTGATATGTCAATTATTTATGAAATGAAATTATTCTTGGGAATTATAACGACCCGAAATTTTGAATAAATTTTGTTTCCTAACTTTGTGTGTTATTTTATTTTATACTCAACAAAACTTTTTCATTTAATAAAATAAGTATAATTAAAATATTACTGTTGGGTTTCGACTGTTATAAGACCGTTGGTCAATAAGACCGTGGGAAACTAAATGCTATGATTATTGTATATAAATACAAGTGATCTTGATTAATTAATATAGAAAAAAGATTCAATGGCCCCATCCAGTAGTGTCGGGCCGATCGAATACCATCTAACGAAAATCGAGAAGGAGGTAGCATCTTTGGGCTTTTCTCTGGACCAAACCCAAGCCGAACTTCATTGTGTGAAGTTGGAACGGAATCGCCTTCAGGAGAATTTCAAGCTGATAGAAATCACTACTCGGGAAATGATGGTCGAGCCGCCCCAAGATTCTATCACCCTAGCACACCTTACTATTAGGTCCTATGCTGGTGTTATAAGGGGCTATGTAACGAGATCATAACTGGCTTATGTAATCCTTTGATTTAAATAAAAATTGTGATTTCTTATTATCGTGAAGTTTGTGAATTTTCAAATGTCCGGATAAATATAGTAAGCATATTATTAATGAATTTTAGAAAAAGGACATTTTAGAAATATTTATGTAAACCTTAAATAATTCATAATGTGTAAAGATTTTCAAAAAATGGCCTTCTATAGTTATGTTTAGTATGAAATTTAGAGTCTAATAAGATCAACTTAATTTTTAATGAATAGTAATTTATGAATAGTGATTTTATGCTTAGGATTATTAATGTGACCAAATGGATTAGTAATATCACTTAAAGAAAGTATTAATATAATTAGGCACCTTGATAAGTAATGTGATTCAATAAAATAGGTAAATAACTGTTTTAGAAATTTTTGGTTTAGTATTAGTTTTTTCAGGTGAATAGTGTTTTTTATTTAAAAATTAAATTAAAATTATTTAGAAAATTATTTTCATAAAATGGAGTTCGTTTTTGAAATCAGAGCATCAATATTTGGTTAAGGTGAATTTTTGGGATTTTTCTGAGAAAGTTGAATTTTCAGTGAATAGTTTTTTTAATTAAAAATTAAATTAGAAATATTTAGAAAATTATTTTTATAAAATGGAGTTAATTTTTTAATTCATAGCATCGATGTTATGTTAAGGTGAATTTTTGAGATTTTTCTGAAAAAGTTGAATTTTTGGTGAATAGTGAATTTTCAGTTTAGAGTTTCGGGTGTTTAATGACATCATTAAGGATGTAATAATTTTTTAATAATTCTGGTCGACTTATGAATAGTAAGATAAGGTATGAGGTGTCCCAAGTGGCCAATACCATGGGCAAATACCATGGGCAAGCCCATGGTTTCACCAATACCACCAATGAGGTGTCCCTTGGCCATTAATGCCTTGTCCCCTCACTTCCCCTATAAATACCAAGCCTTTCCCTCATTCCTTTCCATTCCAAAATCCTCCTCAACGAATTTCTTGTATCCTTACCTCCCAAGGAGTCGTCTCAAGGTTCCCTCAAGCCTCCCAAGGTCCCAAACTTCAAGATTTTGAAGTTACTCTTCAAGGTAAAGGATCTTACCTCTCTCTTTCTTTTCGTGTATGTCATTTATTTTAAGCTCTATGTTCTTATTTTGGGGATGTTATTTTATATTCATCATACTGTCCTTTTCATGTTTATATTATGAGAGACCCCCTCTTACTCTCATCAATTAATTTTAAGAATTTTTAGGTGACGTCGTTTGGATGTCGAATTTTTGTAAGGGATTCTTTCACCCTTCTCATTTTCAAATTCTATTTTCATGTCAAGTCTTTCAAGTTAATTTTTATTATGTTGGGGTATGATCTCTATATCCATCATAATTTTATTTTATGTTAATATGATGAGAGACCCTATTTTATCTCATCAATTCATTTTTTTAAGTTTTAAGTGACACTGTTAGGCTGCATAATTTTCATAAGAGAAATCTTATTTTTGTCTTCCTTCCATGTTTTTCATTTCATATGGTATGTCTTTAAAATTTAATTATGATTTTCTTTTATCGTTTATATTCTGTCCCTTTACTATTTTTTGGATCATTTATGTTTGGGTAACCCATGTCCCCTCTCTTTTCAATGTTTTCTAAAACCCTGTAACATAGTTGTTATGCTGCAGAATTTTTTCGTCTCAAAATGTATCTCTTTTTCTCAAATTATTTTATTTTATTAAGTGAATACTCAAAGATCTTTCTTCTACAGAGTTATTCACATGTATATCAAAATTTTCCATTTTAATTCTAGGATTTACATACATGAAACCCACTTTCCTTTTTTGTGGGTTTAAAATGACATAAAGATCATATCTTAAAAGCAGTTTTTAAAACCTTATGATTATGAAATGAAACCCATTTCTTTTATTATATATGGGTTATTTATGAAATGTTTGATGATGATATATGCGACTCACATGATGATAAATACAAATTTATGGGTAATCCCTGATAGCGCTCCAATGCATTGGGCAATGATGTAATCTCTAGGGATTACAATTTTAATGATACCTTGGTGAATAACCTTGGTAATTTTTTTTAATGACACCTTGGGGATGGACCTTGGTGAATCAGAAATTATTGTCTATGTTAAATGTTGTAGCCACATCTTCAAGTTATAAAACACATTATTTTTATTATGTTATGCATCATGATCTATTTTTCATGCCTTAAAGTTATTTATCATGACTTTATTGATGTATCTCAAGTTCACATGTAAAATGTTTCTCTAGTTTCCCTTACTAGGACTTTTTATCACCCTTTCCTTTAATGTATGCTCCCTGGTTTTGAGATGTTTTAATGAACTTAGGATGAATAATTAATAATCCTTTCAAGTGTTTAGAATAATTTTTTTGTTGTTTTTATGTATTATGTTCCTGATTTCCAAGACACTAGACTTTAAAGATCCTCTGTTTGTAAAATGTAATGAAAAGTTATGTATTAAGAAGGTGAGATGATATAGTTGATATCAAAGGATAGTTTAGTTATTTATGGAAATTAGGATATGAAAAATTTAGGAAAAAACCCTATAGAAAATTTTAAATTTAGTAAATCTTCCTGGTATTTTGGGGAGTATTGAGTAAGTGGTTTATCAAGAAAATACATCGTTGTCTAGATACGAGAAGGTAGGGGTGGCTCTAGCACAAATGTACATAGGGGTCAAACCTGAAAACAACACTTTGAGCTAGAATCGAATAGGAACTGGTACATGACAATGAGCCTTGTTTCATTCTTGGTTAAGACACTCCTGGGGGATATGTCTGGTTAATCGCAAGATTTTTATGAATCATTATGAAGGAATTATAGAGAAAATGTAATTGTCTAAGCATGAAGTTTTACAAAATAAAATATTTTTTAGTTAAAAGATTTGTAAATGAAATAAGTATCTCACGAAGGATTTATTATTTTAGAAAATTTCCCCATTATCTATGAATATGTTGACGTATTTTCTGAGGAGTTACCCAGACCTCCCCTAGAAAGAGAGTTAGAGTTCTCCATTGAACTCATACTTGGATCTCATCCAATTTCAAAGACCCCCTATAGGATGGAAAATGTGGAGCTAGAGGAATTAAAGAAATAAATCTGAGATATTTTGGAGAATGGGTTTATCCCACCATGTGTGTCTCCTTGGGGAGCACAAGTTCTCTCTGTAAAGAAGAAGGATGGATCGATGCAACTATGCATTGATTATAGAGAACTGAATGGGATCACAGTGAAGAAAAAAACTCTTTTCCAAGAATTGATGACTTATTTGACCAACTTCGTAGGACTCGATTCTTCTCTAAGATTGACCATCATTATGGTTATCATCAATTGAGGGTGAAGAATGGTGATATTCCAAAAACTTCCTTCCAATGAAGATATAGGCATTATGAGTTTGTTGTTATGCCCTTAGGATTGACTAATGCACCTGCTATTTTTATGGATCCATAATAATTTTATTTTGGAAACTTATATTTTATCAAATGGATATCCTTTGTATAGGAAAAATTTTTGGTGATTGAATAATAAAGGATATTTTGGACGATGTTTTCTCTTTTGTAGTACTATATGCCTAAGGGAAATAAAATACTACGGGATTTAAATTTAGGAGGAATGGATGAATTTTTTTAGGAAGTTATGTAATTATTGTGGACATATGGTGATTTGGGTTATTTCTATAAAATGATGAACCTAGCATAGAGAATATGTGAATAGGTTAATTACACTTTAGTATGAGAATTTAATAGCAGTCGATATTATTTTGAGATAAATGTTAAGATTTATTGGGGAAGACTATGTGATTAAATCCTTATGAGTTTTGGGTTCCAATATTAGCTTGGGTTATTCTGAATAATTTTAAGGATGGTTGTGTATTGAATGGTCTTTCTGGAACTTTGGGTACCTTTTGTTGAATTTTGGAGATTAATAGTAATATTTATTTTTATGAAGGATTATACTTTTGTGGATTATATGATCTCGTACTAAAATTTTTATTTTTAGTTGATGACTAAAGGCAAGGGAAAAATATAGTTATTCTTTTGTGGATTATGTGATTCTCTAGAAGATGATTCTTGTGCTTTTAATGAGCCCAAGTCTTTTTGAATTTGGAGAAAAGATTAGTCTTGGTGGAAACTTGTTAAGGGATGAAACTCTATATTAAGGTAATTATATTTTCTTATGTTTTTATTCTATGTAGTAAATGAATTCCTCAAAATTATGAAAAGGAATGTAAAACAAAAACGTTTTTGGTTTACGTTTCCTACTCGGTAATCAAAGACCGTTTAACACATCTTAAGTTTGTGATTTTCTTGTGGTTAATTTTATTATAACCATGTTTTCTATCACTCTCCATCAAAACTTGATCCTTTGTTTTCTCTTCCATATCCATGTTTTCCTACATGGAATCCTAGTATGGGTTAACTTGGGTGACCATTGTACTTCCCTTTCTTTCTTTTAAAGTAATAGTTTTACTGACTCTTTTTCGATGTGGGACATTCAACAAAATTTCCAAGCCAAATTTTAAAATTGTTAGGATGTAATTTCTTAAGGGGGAATATTGTAACAACCCGAAATTTTGAATAAATTTTGTTTCATAACTTTGTGTGTTATTTTATTTTATACTCAACAAAACTTTTTCATTTAATAAAATAAGTATAATTAAAATAAGATTGTTGGGTTTCGACTGTTATATGACCATTGGTCAATAAGACCGTGGGAAACTAAATGTTATGATTATTGTCTATAAATACCAGTGATCTTGATTAATTAATATAGAAAGAAGATTCAATGACCCCGTCCAGTAGTCTCGGGCCGATCGAAGCCCATCTAACGGAACTCGGGAAAAAGGTAGCACCTTTGGGATTTTCTCTGGACCAAACCCAAGCCAAACTTCATCATGTTAAGCTGGAATAGAATCGCCTTCACGAGAAGTTCAAACTTATAGAAATCAATACTCGGGAAATGTTGGCCGAGCCGCCCCAATATTCTATCACCCTAGCACACCTTACTCTTAGGTCTTATGCTGGTGTTATAAGGGGCTATGTAACAAGATCGTAACTGCCTTGTGTAATCCTTTGATTTAAATAAAATTTGTGATTTATTCTTATCGTGAAGTTTGGGAATTTTCAAATGGTCGGATAAATATAGTATGCATATATTGATGAATTTTAGAAAAAGGAAATTTTAAAAATATTTATATAAACCTTAAATAATTTATAACGTGTAATGATTTTCAAAAAATGTTCTTCTACAGTTATGTTCAGTAAGAAATTTAGAGTCTAATAAGATCAACTTAATCTTTGATGAATAGTAATTTATGAATAGTTATTTTACACTTAGGATTAGTAATGTGACCAAATAGATTAGTAATCTCACTTAAAGAAAGTATTAGTATAATTTATGCACCTTGATTGAGTAATGTGATTCAATAAAATAAGTAAATAACTATTTCAGAAATTATTGGTTAAGTATTAGTTTTTTCGAGTGAATAGTGTTTTTTATTTAATAATTAAATTAAAATTATTTAGAAAATTGTTTTCATAAAATGGAGCACATTTTTGAAATCAGAGCATCGATATTTGGTTAAGGTGATTTTTTGGGATTTTTCTGAGGAAGTTGAATTTTAAGTGATTACTATTTTTATTTAAAAATTAAATTAAAAATATTTAGAAATTTTTTTTTTTTAAATGGAGTTCATTTTTTAATTCAGATCATCTATATTATGTTAAGGTGAATTTTTGGGATTAAACTGAAAAAGTTGAATTTTCGGTGAATAGTGAATTTTCTGTTTAGAGTTTCGGGTGTTTAATGACATTATTAAGGATGTAATAATTATGTAATAATTCTGGTCTAATTATGAATAGTAAGATAAGGTATTATGTGTCCCAATTTTTCAATACCATGGGAAACTACCATGGGCAAGCCCATGGTTTTTCCAATACCACCAATGAGGTGTCCCGTGGCCATTAATGCCTTGTCCCCTCACTTCCCCTATAAATACCAAGCCTTTACCTCATTAATTTCCATTCCAAAATCCTCCTCAACGAATTTATGGTCTCCTTACCTCCCTATAAGTTCTCCCAAGGTACCCGAAAACCTCCCAAGGTCTCAAACTTCAAGATTTCAAAGTTACTCTTCAAAGTAAGGGATCATACCTCTCTCTTTCTTTTCATGTATTCTTCTTTATGTCATTTATTTTAAGATCTATGTTCTTATATTGGGGATGTTATTTTATATTAATCATAATTTCCTTTTCTTGTTCATATGATGAGAGACCCCCTCTTTCTCTCATCAATTCATTTTAAGAATGTTTAAGTGACGTCGTTAGGCTTCCGAATATTTGTAAGGGATTCTTTCACCCTTCTCATTTTCAAGTTCTATTTTCATCTCAAGTCTTTCAAGTTACTTTTTATTATGTTGGGGTACGATATCTCTATACATAATAATGTTATTTTATGTTCACATGATGAGAGACCCTATTTGATCTCATCAATTCATTTTTTGAAGTTTTAAGTGACGTCGTTAGGCTGCCAAAATTTTATAAGAGAAATCTTATTTTTTTTCTTCCTTCCATGTTTTTCATTTCATATGGTATGTCTTTAAAATTTCATTATCATGTTCTTATATACTTTATATTATGTCCCTATACTATTTTGTGTATCATTTATGAGTGGGTAACCCATTTTCCCTCTCTTTTCAATGTTTTCTAAAACCCTATAACATAGCCGTTATGCTGCAGAATTTTTCATCTCAAAATGTCTCTCTTTTTCTCAAATTATTTTATTTTATTGAGTGTATACTCAAATCTCTTTCTTCTAAAGGGGTATTGTAGCTACCTGAAGCTTAAAGTACATAGACATTACATTAATTTTTCGGAATACTTAGTACATAACAAAAACACACACACAAGGACCGTAATAGTTTAGTATCTTTGGAAACTCGGAATATAATCTTCTAATCGTGGTGAAAGATCTTCAACATCTCCCATAAAGATCTTCTTTTAAAAAAAACCTAAATCCTTTCTTTATACCCTGGGTAAAAGAAAACATAAAAGGTTGAGCTCAAATGCTCAGTAAGGTTAAACAAAAGAAATATCAATCACATCATATTCATAAGAACATATCTTTTGGAAATCTCAACCTGTAAAAGAGATCATGATTTCATAACATGGGATAAATCATATTAGTGAAATGTAATCCCAATAATCATAACTTGAAACATGAAACTTTTTGT
Organism: Viscum album; assembly: GCA_963277665.1. Lineage (NCBI taxonomy): Eukaryota > Viridiplantae > Streptophyta > Magnoliopsida > Santalales > Viscaceae > Viscum > Viscum album. Next base: position 380,796,517 of record OY728155.1, read on the forward strand.
CATACACACATAATCAAATAGAATCATTTCTTATTAGTAAAGACTCATTTCCAAGACTATCTTAGTGGACAAAGTCCCTTTCTGAACCGAGTTCACTCCTCGTTTCAGTCCTGTTTCACTAAACCGGTATAACCTACCGTTCCAGCCATGTATATCTCATGAGATATAAAATCTTTACCCAATGAATTGGAGGGAGATATAGGTCCCACCCATCTCATAATGATACCATTCTTATGTGTGCCACAAAATCATAAATCATACATCATTGCATAACCCATGTAATAAAAATGGGAATCTTAAACATCATGACATCATGAAACAATTCATATAATATCAAGGAATTCATAAAAATAATTCCATCACAACATAATCAAATAAATGTAATAATAGGGATGAAAACAGAACCCTTTATTATCTTAGATGGAAAATAATTTTGATAAAACACTTGAACTCCATTCTTGAGGAAAATATCCTTTCTACTTCAAAAACACTTTTCCTTTCTTAACATGTCAAAAAATTATAAACTAAAAGAAGTTGATTAAAAATAAACTTGATAACTTGTAAAGTAAGCTTCTTGGAAATAATGTTTAAAAAATCCATTCATGCCGTATAAGTTAAAAAAACATTATTCTCGTACTTTTGTCGGAAAAGTCAAAAAATACCTTGTACGAAAAACGAAAAAATATTCCTTTCATATCTTTTACTAAAAACTCACCGAAGGGTAAAATTGTATTTAAACAATTGTATGTGGATGGAAATAATATTACATATTGATGAAACATGGATGTGGATGATAAAATACACCCCAGTAAATACCAAAGTATAAACAATCTCGGATAAAAATGAGATTGTGATATTTTCCCTTACCTTAGGTCCGATTTGCTTCGTAAGTGTCTGAACCTCCTGTATAATGATTTAAATAATGTCATTGACTTATTACAGAATCATATTAATTGTTATGATATCATATATGGTTCACTTATGACTTTATATTACCCTTTCTTTTGTAAATTCCATGTTAAAGAGCGTTTTGGGTAAAATTGTTTCATTTGTCGTCCGTGTTTTGACTTGTAATTATTCATATGATTACTTAGATAATGATTACTTAATTCAAGAATATAAAACATGTTTTATATATAATATATATTCAGAATATACATATATATAATAAATTAGTAAATGGAAAGAAATGCACCGTTCATGGAGACGGTAGGCTGTACGTACGCATGAACGCTGTTTTCATTTCCTTATTGAGTTAAAATGAATTAAGTATATGACATACATATATATACACATAAATCCAGTATCATTATTATGTCATATATTTCATGATTACTTATTATATAAACTTTATAATCATTCATAAATGGTTAAAGTGGAGAATGAATCTCATCGCGTTGTAGAGACGGTAGTTCGTATGTACGCACGAGCGATGATATCGTTCTCATGATCGTGGGACTATATTAGAGTGTATGTATACTATTTCAGAATCAATAAGACTTTAAAATAATCATATATAGTTATTATTTACACCATTATACCCATCCAAGTAAGGTGGTGGTGGAAAATAGATTACACCACGGCGTGGAGACGGTATTCTGTACGTACGCACGCACGGTGATTTCGTTTTCCGTAGGATGGATAAATGGTGAAATAGGGTTGTTTCATACTTATAATAACATATCCGTATATTAGTGATATTGATGTTATTACTTCATAATGAAACAACCTAAGAAGAAGAAGTGGAAGAAGAAATAATGTTGAAAGAATCGGTAACGGACATTACCTCTTCTTTGAAGCGCCTCTTTGAGACCTCCTTTTAGGGAACTAAAATAGGTCTTTGAAGAGGACCATAACCTCTAGGAGGTTTCTAGGGAAGTGGAGAAGATAATTTTTCAGGGTTTGGACGATAATGAAGGCTCAATGTGGTGTGAGGAAGAGGGAGGAGGAGGTGCCCATTTATAAGGGAGGAGAGGGGCACCTTTGGGAAAACTAAAAATATTATTTTATTATAAAGTCAATTTCGGTTTTAAATAGCTCCAAATTGATATATTTCGAAGATAAGGTGGGTATGGGTCGAAATCCTCTCATCCAATACAATTTTGACAAGTTTACGTATCAATTTTAACCTTATAATTTAGATTTAACTTTAATTTAGATAATTTAACTTTTACTGTGTCTTCTTGTTTTCTTACACTATAAGGTTAATAAACTTACTATATCAAGCCAAACGAACCCCAAGTTGTTTATTATTAATATATTTAGCCTTATCTAAGTCATTTGGCCGAACATTAGATTTTTAGGAATAAAATAACAATTAATAATATAATATTTGTTTTAAAAACTATTTTATGTCAATTTTGACACTATTTAGTAATTGATTTTTGTGAAAATAATAACAGAATGATTAGTTCTAACCAAGTTAATTAAATCAATTATAACCTGTCATATTAACAAAGAAAATTAGTTTAATTCATAAAAATTCTCTAATTACATTTATTTGGGTATTTATAACATCAATTATGTTAATATTTCATTAATAAGATAATTACTGCATCATTGTTGTGTCATAAATAAATTATATTATTTAATGTCTAAAAATTACAAATAAAATACCATTATGTATGAAATCGTTTTATCTTTCTGATGAGTATTTATAGTCGAATTTATCTTATGTATAACACCATATTAAAAATTATTTACTTATTAAACTTTGATTTTTAACTATTTAACCCTTCTTTAAATAAATTAATAATAAATGTCCTAATCTAATCCAAGTGGGCCTAAATGGTCATATTTTATTCCTAAGGTTGTTTTTGGTCGAATTACACTTGTCCAATAGAATTAGGACATGTGTTAGGGTAATAATAATATCATTTTTACCCTTAATTACCCTATTTACTTTTAATCGCGGTAGAAAAAAGTAAAAAGTTACTACTCATTGAACCACATTTTAGTCCTTGATATTAACCGTGTCTCTCAGATTTTCAAAATTCCACTCATAGAAGCGGTAAAATTAAGTTTTATGAAAAATTCAGTTTTTTAACTACCACTTAGTGGTTTCACTATTCATCAAAAAATGAAAGTTTCCAGAAAAATACCAAAAATTAGGCCTAAGCTATATTTGATATTATGAATTCAAAAATGATGTCTATTTTATAAAATTCAAAACATATCAGTTACATTAACTAATTTAAAAATTAATTCCCGTCGTCAAAACAAATAGCGTGTTTTTAAGAGATAATAACTATCAAAAGATTGACACTTGTTTATATCTGGTTTAAATGTGAAATTACATCCAATGAGCAAAATTGTATTAAATTGTTAAAATATATTCTAAATATACTTTAAAACCACTCAAATTAATAATTTATCACTATTAATTATTTTGATTAAAAAAGTTGTTTTTAATTAAAATTTAGTAATTTTTACTATTCATCATAATATGAAAGTTATCCGAAAAGTACCAAAATTTCACCCTAAGCTAATTTCGATATTCCAAATCCAAAAATGAAGTCCATTTTGAAAAATAAAATTTACAAAATTTCAAAAAGTGGTTATTACTATTCATAACGGCTAGTTTTAATATTATTTTAATAGCATATCATTGTTTAGTGAAACTCGGTATTGCGTACAATGCAAGTTATCGAGGAAGGCCACGATTGCGTGTAATGCAAGGCAAGTCAAGGATGCGTGTTGTGAAAGCTCCTTTTGGTGTAGCGTACAACACAAGACATTAATGAAAAGAATATTTTTCATAAAATCTCGGGGTCTTACATTCTACCCCCCTTAAAATGAATTTCGCCCTCGAAATTCGTCGGGGTTATAAATGGTTTACTATTCAAAAGTTTCTTTGATAGAAACCCACATCGTAAAAAGGAATACAGAAACTAATCTTTAAAAAAAATTATGAAACGTAACAGTTACCCAAATAAACTAATCACTGGGTTTCCACATAGGTGAAAATATGGATATGGAAGAGAAATCTAACCATCATGTTCTGATAGAGAGTGGTAGAGAACATGGCTATGGAAAAGACAGCAATCACAAAGCCATAAATTTGTGAAGATCTAAGGTACCATTTGATTCATCAGATATAAGAGCACTAGGAAAACATTTTTGGTTTTCAAGATCGTTTCCCTAAAGTTGATGATACTGTAATTAGAAGAAATACTTTCGTGATTTCGGTATAGTCTCACCGTTGGTCGTTCTTTGGACAATTTCCACTTCATATCTTAAATAAATGAAGTTGAATTTTTCATTCGTGATGTGATAGCAGATCATGTGATAGAATGATGGGTCATTCCATCTGTCTCAAACAAAAGGTTAGAAGAGTTATCAAAAAATACATAAGTCCATCTATAGTGAGATTAATCATATATGGTTCCTAAAATGGACTTATAATTCATATATCATACTACTTAATATAATTAAACTAGTTTCTACTAAACAGGGACTTCCTGTAGGCCAGTGGTAGGCGATAAAGGCCAGTCGCACTTCGGTTGTGGGTTCGATTCCCACGGCCTTGTCTGACGCGATGGGTTGTCGCCCGTCCTGAAGGGTGTCCTTTTTCTAAAACTATATTACTATAACATACCATCAATAATATTGAAAAAAAGTTTTATCCTTAAACAATACTAACTTATGTCCAACATAATCCATTCCAATATTTAGGCTTATCTAAAATACTTCGGTCCAAGCTCATAGTATAAAGAAAATGATTACTTGAAATGTCACATAACAATCACGTGAATTCCATCATTTACCCCTCATATATCATAAGATATATCTTTTTGGTCAGATTACAAACATGTGAATACCTTAATCATGTATTCTCTTGAAGAACGAATACCCATTGAACCTTAGTGAAAACATGAATGCAGTCAAAAGTTAACTCTTTCCACATACCAAAATCCAAAAATTCTATATACTCAAACCATGATATAACCTTCTCCTTATATCAGTCATGAGCTCATGAATACAATCAAACATTTCATTTTCTTGTTTTCCTTTCATTATGCGCATATCATCTTTTTTCCAAAAATATCTTAATCACATTCTATGTTTACCAGTACCATAAAATTATTGAAGACCACAATATACCAATACATAAATATTCCAATACTCAACATTATTTTGGAATCCCATTACATAAACACTTAATCATTCCACCACATCGTTGTCATATTCCACATCGCCAATAGTGATCGCATGTGACTTCCTTTTGTCCTTTGCCTTAAGTGGTTTCTCATGTCGATCATCACTAACCCTTGGATTAGGACATTTATTGGCATAATGTCTCATCTCCTTGCACTTGAAACATTGAAGTGTAGGTGGTGCGTTCTCTGCAGTCTTTTCTTTATTCACATCATTAGAAACCCTTTTTCCATTACATCGACACTTAGCTGCTCGATGACCTTATTTTCCACATTTGAAACATTTACTTGTCCCGTTAAGACAATCTCCACCATGCTTCTTTCCACACTTTGAGCATAAGGAAACATTCATCTTCTTTTCACCATTATTCTGGGATTTTTCCTTGAACTCCATCTTTCATTTCTTGTCAAAACTATGAGATGGATAAGTAACACCAACTTCCATTTCTACCTTGATAGCACAACGCACAATTTCTTCATAGCTACTGATGTCTCTTATAGCTAATTCCCTTCGAAGACGTGGTTTTAAGCCACTGAAGAATCGATCAACTTTACTTTCAGGTTGGATGATAAATCCAGATGCATACCTTCCAAGCCTTGTAAAATTCACTTCGTATATACCAACAGATTCATCATCGTTTTTCTTTAGTTCAAGAAACTCCTTCTCCATCTTTGTTCGAAGAATACGAGGGAAGTACTTATTGAAAAATAAGTTCTTGAACTCATCCCATTCCATGGAATCAATTTCATCTCTTGGCCTCGTATTGTTGATAAGATTCCACCATTGATCAGCTTCACCTTCCAAACGATATACTGCTAAGATGACTTTATCATGTTCTGAACATTGAAGAACTGAAAATATCTTTTCAGTGGTACTGATCCATTGTTCAGAAACAAGTGGATCAGAAGGCCCACTGAAAGAAGGTGGACATTGCCTCATGAAAGACTCAATAAAATATTGTTCCCTTTTCTACTCATTTGGAAGTCCAAAATGATTCATATCTTGTGTAAGTATAGCGATAATATTTTGCACTCCATCTCCCATAACATTCGTTTTTTCAGGAGGGCAATCATTGCATTGTCAATTTCATTGTTCAACACAGTTCCTTCGGGTTCCAGCCATCGTCTAAAACCCAAAAAGAATAGTGTAAGAGGCAAAAATCATGCTTGGGAAAACAACATAATAAAGTGGGAGTACCTTCAATATCTAACAACTTATGTTTAATTCTATGATCATTAGCGTAATTCTAGTACTATAACCTATACGTATACTTAACCTTAGGGACATCCCTAGACATACCTTAGAAATATCTCTAGGGATCTCACTAAAGTTCTCGCATCCTAGTTTCCAAAGGTTGACTAAACCTTTCCTCTGATACCAACTGTAGAGACCCGAAGCTTAACGTACATAGACATTACATTACTTTTGCGGAATACTTAGTACATAAAAAAAACACACACACAAGGACCGTAATAGTTCAGTGTCTTTGGAAACTTGGAATATAATCTCCTAATCATGGTGAAAGATCTTCAACATATCCCATAAATATCTTCTTTTTTTTTAAAAACCTAAATCCTTTATTTATACCCTGGGGAAAAGAAAACATAAAAGGGTGAGCTCAAATGCTCAGTAAGGGTAAACAAAAGAAATATCAATCACATCATATTAATAAGAACATATCTTTTGGAAATCTTAACCTGCAAAAGAGATCATGATTTCATAACATGGGATAAATCATAGTAGTGAAATGTAATCCCAATAATCATAACTTAAAACATGAAACTTTGTGGCATACACACATAATCATATAGAATCATTTCTTATTAGTCAAGACTCATTTCGAAGACTATCTTAGTGCACAAAGTCCCTTTCTGAACCGAGTTCACTCTTCATTTCAGTCCTGTTTCGCTGAACCGGTATAACCTACCGTTCCAGCCATGTCTATCTCATGAGATATAAAATCTTTACCCAATTCATTGGAGGGAGATATAGGTCCCACCCATCTCATAATTATACCATTCTTCTGTGTGCCACAAAATCATAAATCATACATCATTGCATAACCCATGTAATAGAAATGGGAATCATAAACATCATGACATCATAAAACAATTCATATAAGATCAAGGAATTCAAAAAAATAATTCCATCACAACATAATCAAATAAATGTAATAATAGGGATGAAAACAGAACCCTTTATTATCTTAGATGGAAAATAATTTTTATAAAACACTTGAACTCCATTCTTGAGGAAAATATCCTTTCTACTTCAAAAACACTTTTCCTTTCTTAACATGTCAAAAAATTATAAACTAAAAGAAGTTGATTAAAAATAAACTTGATAACTTGTAAAGGAAGATTCTTCTAAATAATGTTTAAAAAATCCATTCATGCCGTATAAGTTAAAAAAACATTATTCTCGTACTTTTGTCGGAAAAGTCAAAAAATACCTTGTACGAAAAACGACAAAAGATTCCTTTCATATCTTTTACTAAAAACTCACCGAAGGGTAAAATTGTATTTAAAAAATTTTATGTGGATGGAAATAATATTACATATTTAGGAAACATGGATGTGGATGATAAAATACACCCCAGTAAATACCAAAGTATAAACAATCTCGGATAAAAATGAGATTGTGATATTTTCCCTTACCTTAGGTCTGATTTGCTTCGTAAGTGTCTGAACCTCCTGTATAATGATTTAAATAAAGTCATTTACTTATTAAAGAATCATATTAATTGTTATGATATCATATATGGTTCACTTATGACTTTATATTACCCGTTCTTTTGTAAATTCCATGTTAAAGAGCGTTTTGGGTAAAATTGTTTCATTTGTCGTCCGTGTTTTGACTTGTAATTATTCATATGATTACTTAGATAATGATTAAATAATTCCAGAATATAAAAAATGGTTTATATATAATATATATTCAGAATATACATATATATAATAAATCAGTAAATGGAAAGAAATACACCGTTCATGGAGACGGTAGGTCGTACGTACGCATGAACGTTGTTTTCATTTCCTTATTGAGTTGAATGGAATTAAGTAGATGACATACATATATATAAAAATAAATCCAGTATCATTATTATGTCATATATTTCATGATTACTTATTATATATACTTTATAATCATTCATGAATGGTTAAAGTGGAGAATGAATCTCATCGTGTCGTGGAGACGGTAGTCCATACGTACGCACGACCGATGATATCGTTCTCATGATCGTGGGACTGTATTGGAGTGTATTTATACTATTTCAGAATCAATAACACTTTAAAATAATCATATATAGTTATTACTTACACCATTATACCCATCCAAGTAATGTGGTGGTGGAAAATAGATTACACCACGTCGTGGAGACGGTATTCCGTACGTACGCACGCGTGGTGATTTCGTTTTCCATAGGATGGATAGATGGTGAAATAGGGTTGTTTAATACTTATAATAACATATCAGTATATGAGTGATACTGATGTTATTACTTCATAATGAAACAACCTAAGAAGAAGAATTGGAAGAAGAAATAAAGTTGAAAGAATCGGTAATGGACATTACCTCTTCTTTGAAGCGCCTCTTTGAGACCTACTTTTAGGGCACTAAAATAGGTCTTTGAAGAAGACCAGAACATCTAGTATGTTTCTAGGGAAGTGGAGAAGAGAATTTGGCAGGGTTTGGCCGAGCTTGAAGGCTCAAAGTGGTGTGAGGAAGAGGGAGGAGGAGGTTCCCTTTTATAAGGGAGGAGAGGGGCACCTTTGGGAAAACTAAATATATTATTTTATTATAAAGTCAAGTTCGGTTTTAAATAGATCCAAATTGATATATTTAGAAGATAAGGTGGAGATGGGTCGAAATCCTTTCATCCAATAGAATTTAGACAAGTTTAGGTATCAATTTTAACCTTATCATTTAAATTTAACTTTAAGTTAGATAATTTAACTTTTACTATGTCTTCTAGTTTTCTTACACTGTAAGGTTAATAAACTTAATATATCAATCCAAAAGAACCCCAAGTTGTTTATTATTAATATATATAGCCTTATCTAAGTCATTTGGCCGAACCTTAGATTTTTAGTATTAAAATAAAAATTAATAATATAATATATTTTTTTTAAAACTATTTTATGTCAATTTTGACACTATTTAGTAATTGATTTTTGTGAAACTCATAACAGAATTATTAGTTAGAACCAAGTTAATTAAATCAATAATAACATGTCATATTAACCTAGAAAATTAGTTTAATTCATAAAAAGTCTCGAATTACATTTATTTGGGTATTTATAAGATCAATTATGTCAATATTTCATTAATAAGATAATTACTGCATTATCGTTGTGTCATAAATATATTATATTATTTAATGTCTAAAAATTACAAATAAAATACCATTATGTAGGAAATCGTCTTATCTTTCTGATGAGTATTTATAGTCAAATTTATCTTATGTATAACACCATATTAAAAATGATTTACTTATTAAACTTTGTTTTTTAACTATTTAACCCTTCTTTAAATAAATTAATAATAAATGTCCTAATCTAATACAAGTGGGCCTAAATTGTCATATTGTATTCCTAAGGTTGTTTTTCGTCGAATTACACTTGTCCAATAGAATTAGGACATGTTTTAGGGTAATAATAATATCATTTTTACCCTTAATTACCCTATTTACTTTTAACCGTGGTAGAAAAAATTAAAAAGTTACTACTCATTGAACCACATTTTAGTCCTTGATATTAACCGTGTCTCTCGGATTTTTGAAATTCCACTCACAGAAGCAGTAAAATTAAGTTTTATGAAAAAATCAGTTTTATAACTACCACTTAGTGGTTTCACTATTAATCAAAAAATGAAAGTTTCCAGAAAAATACCAAAAATTAGGCCTAAGCTATATTTGATATTATGAATTCAAAAATGATGTCTATTTTATCAAATTCAAAACATATCAGCTACATTAACTAATTTAAAAATTAATTCCCGTCGTCAAAACAAATAGCGTGTTTTTAAGAGATAATAACTATCAAAAGACTGACACTTGTTTATATCTGGTTTAAATGTGAAATTACATCCAATCAGCAAAATTATATTAAATTGTTAAAATATATTCTAAATATTCTTTAAAACCAATCAAATTAATAATTTATCACTATTAATTATTTTGATTAAAAAAGTTGTTTTTAATTAAAATTTAGTAATTTTCACTATTCATCAGAATATGAAAGTTATCCAAAAAGTACCAAAATTTCACCCTAAGCTAATTTCGATATTCCGAATCCAAAAATGAAGTCCATTTTGAAAAATAAAATTTACAAAATTTCAAAAAGTGGTTATTACTATTCATAATGACTAGTTTTATTAATATTTTAATAGCATATCATTGTTTAGTGAAACTCGGTATTGCGTACAATGAAAGTTATCGAGGAAGGCCACGATTGCGTGTAATGCAAGGCAAGTCAAGGATGCGTGTTGTGAAAGCTCCTTTTGGTGTAGCGTACAACACAAGACATTAATGAAAAGAATATTTTTCATAAAATCTCGGGGTGTTACAGGTATTCACATGTATATAAAGATTTTCTATTTTAATTCTGTGATTTACATACATGAAACCCACTTTCCTTTGTCGTGGGTTTAAAATGAAATAAAGATCATGTCTTAAAAGTAGTTTTTAAAAAGTTATGATTATGAAATGAAACCCATTTCATTTATTCTATATGGGTTATTTATGAAATTTTTGATGATTATATATGTGGCTCACATGATTATAAAGAAAAATTTAAGGGTGCGCCCTGATAGCGCTCCAATGCATTGAGTAATGATGTAATATCTAGGGATTACAATTTTAACGATACCTTGGTGAATAACCTTGGTAATTTTTTTAATGACACCTTGGGGAAGGACCTTGGTGAAATGGAAATGATTGTATAAGTTAAATGTTGTAGCCAAATCTTCATGTTACAAAACACGTTATTTTTATTATGATATGCCTCGTGATCTATTTCTCATGCCTTAAAGTTATTTATCATGAATTTATTGATGTATCTCAAGTTCACATGTAAAATGTTTCTCTAGTTTCCCTTATGGGTAATTTTTCTCACCCTTTCCTTTAATGTATGCTCCCAGGTTATGAGATGTTGTAATGAACTTAGGATAAACAATGAAGAAGCCTTTCATGTGTTTAGAAGAATATTTTTATTGTTTTCATGTATTGTGTTCCTGATTTCCAATACACTAGACTTTAAAGATCCTTTGTTTGTAAAATGTAATGAAAAGTTATGTATTAAAAATGAGATATGCTATAGGAATTCAAGTGCCACATCCTATAAATTATATATATTTATCGTAAGAAAAATTTTCTATTGAGTAATTAAAGAGGTTTTGAATAAATGATTCTGAGGAGTTACCTACTCTTATTTTACTTTGTGCCCTATTTTACAATGATGATAATAGAATTGATATTGATCAAGTTTATTTTAGGTTATTTATGGGATGTTTATTTTACTTTAAATGATCAAGAATAAATACTATTTTTGATTTTAATTTTTTTGAAAGATTCAAAAAAAACTTATAAAGTCGCATATTATATCAACAATGAGAAATTTATGACATATTAATGGAACTATTTGTTGTGGATTATGGTATGAAATGATAAATAATTTTATTTAAATTATTATACCATCATGACTCGAGTTAGTGATGTTATAGATAAAAAATATATACATTTTTATTATAATTCATCATTTTAGGAAGAATTCTATCATGAAACTTCAAAAAGGATTTTTTTTCATACTGATCACAAATATGATTGGATATATAGTGACATCATAAACTACTACATAAATTATTTGAAATAAATTATAGCATGAATACATGAGCGTATATGTTTCTTTTCCATTAGTGATTAGATGTGAAAACCAAAATGATGTACAATTATCAAATAAACTAGTCCAATATTATAGGATGAAACACATCAATATAAAATACCACTTCTTTATAAAAAAGGTAGAATGTAATAATCTTAGCTGGAAGTATGTTTCAATAATAGAGCATGATATAGATATCTTGATAAATTTCCTTCAATGGTTTCATTCCAATAAATATGAGTATTTTTGGTGAAAATGATCTTTATAAAACCCTGTGAGTATATTTATGATGTTTCCCCCTTACATGTCCTATCATTAGTGTTGTAAAAAGAATAATTTATTATAAAAATAAATTAATTTAAAAAGGGTGATAAAATTATCCTTTCTACTAAGGGTGATAAATTGGTGGTTAAAAATAAATAGTGATAAACTTGTTAAGATGTGGAAAGAATTAATGGGTAAAAGATATCAATAATATTGAGAAGAAAAGATGATTACATGTACTAAACATAATTTGGGATATTATGAGTCAATTTTAAGATTTAATAAGATTTTATATTGTTTATTTTCATATATCTAATAAACAAAATTATAATGATTAAGGATCCCATCAGGGTTATTAAATAATTAAAGAACAAATTTAAGAAACACTTGATTACATTAATGAGGAAATTTCCTTACACTAAGGGATGGATTTCTCTCACAAATATTAGTGTATTGTGTAGTATAGTGTTTATATTCCCTCATATTAAGGGAATACCTTAGAATTATTTCTAAAGGTAAATATTTTTTAGAAATTTATTTGTGTTTTATATCTTGTCTATATGATATTGATATTTATTGAATTTGATCAAGGAATAGTAGGATTATATATTAATGGATAAATGTAGAATATGAGAAATCCATGATGTAGTGATCATTAAACCAAATAATTCTATAATTATTGAGAAAATAATGATCCACTCCTTGTTATAGTTAAAACAATTTCAAGACGAGGTTTAGTTAATTCATTAGGAAAACGAATTTGCAGAACTGACCATGTTGTAGAGGGAGTAATGGTTTAAGCAAATCATGATATAAGATATATCAAAAAAAGGAAATATAAAAACTATAGTTAACATCATGTTCTGAATATTTATATCAAAAACATGTTGTGGTGCTGGAAATAGTTGAGGGTGGATATTCATGATATACTATTCAAAATGAAATAATAAGGGAATCATTTCATGGTCTATTGATTGGTTTCCCAGAGCATGAAAATAAAAATCAAAAGAATAATAATAATAAAATGGTGAGTGTAAAACTATGTCATTCCTTTTGTTATATATATATGATTTATTATTAAAAATACAAAATAATTTAATGGAATATAAAATATTTGAGATTTAGTTTTTGGATTTCAAAAACCCATGAGGCAGTGAAGGTAGAAATTCCATGGATTTATATTATCAATTTTCAAAAAAATAATAAAGAATTTATAGATATTCATCCAAACTTTTCATAGAAAATTTTTTAGTGAAAGGGATTAAATATTAAGTAGATAATTGGATTACACGTTATTGGTTGATCCAAATCCCTTTGTAAGGAGTAATAAGAACATTTATTTATATTTATGCTTATTTTTCATATTATTCATCATATAATACTTACTCGTAGTGTTTAACATTCAAGAGGTTCATTTTAATTATAAAAATATATCACTTATAAAGGTATCATGTTAATACCATTAATCTAAAGTTTTATTGTTTATAAAAATTCAAAGACTATGGGACATGGTATACCATGCACTGATCACTAAGGAATGGTAACTCATGAGTTGGAAAAACATTTGAATGTATTTTTATTTATATGATTTAATTTATTTACTTATAATTATAAATAATTAAAATGGTTGATAGAAGATCCATTACACTAATTGAAATTGAGAGAAATTTAATTTGAAAATGGAAAGTTATTAGAGAATTGATTCTCTATGTCCCATTATCAATTCTCCTCATTCTCATTATAGGAACATCAATCCATTTAATGATTTATTGATAATATAAACTCAATAAATAATATATAGATTCTTAATTTTTATGGTAATAACTACCATATATGGGAAAATAGATTGACTCTATATTTTGTTATGTGGAATTAAAATATATAAAATTGATTTTATATGAGTTATACCTCATAAAAATAATCAACCCTATATATTATAAATAAGTAAAAATATTGAAAATTAGAAAATTCCAATTGTTTTACCCACGAATTTTCTAATGTTTTTTTACCAATTTTGGGATTGATGACTAAAAATTATATTTGGGACTACATGGAAGTTATTTATGATAAATTTTTAGGGGGTGAACAATAGTTTTGTAAACGAATACTGGAAGATTCCAAGATTATAAATGATGAATATTGTATGAACCCCATTCAATCCTTATAGTATGGGTATTTTTTTTCTATTTATCAATTTGAGTTGTTTTTTAGAAAATAGGGGAAAATGGGAAAGGACTGGGAAAAATTGGGAAAGTACTGGAATTAGAGCATCACATGTCCTGACTTTGGGAAACACACCATGTAATCCCAAGTACACACCATGTACTCTCTAGCCTTGTAAGGGGTATACATGGCATGTAGGGATGTTGGTGGGGGATTAGAGGACCAAACCTTGCACATGTCGTGTACTGCCTAGTGTACGCCGTTTAGTCAAGTCGGCAAGACCTCAGTGAGATTCGGCCATATTTTGAATAGTAAAGAAACCTACACAGCATGTAGTCCCATGTACATGCTGTGTATTTTATTTTTTTCATTAAAATGGAAAGTAGCCTCATTTTACATTTATGGGTAGAACCATCGATGGGTTTGAGCTAGAAACAACACCGAAAGAAGAAATTGTTCCAGAATGTTCATCTGAACCCCAATTTAAATGTCATCGAATCCATTGGAACCTAAATGGTATTCATTTGATTCCTCTTGAGTTTTTTTATGATTTATCCCCTCAAATGAGTTATTAATGGTTTATCCTTTTTGATTGTTTTGTAGATATACTCTATTCTAGGTTGAATTACAGGTCGATGCAAGATACGGACGATCGTATGAGTATGAGGTAGGTGGTTCATACCTTGTTTTGTGTTTTCCCATACATTTGGGGGTTTCATATTTTTAGCACAATGATAATTTTTTAGCAAGAACCATCTTTATTCATATTTAATTGATTGTATTCCTTGTGGGATGCTATTGGGCATTCTTTTTCCTATATTGTGCAAGCAAAGTTGGGTTAGAGGTCACCGCTCCATGAGATATTTTAAAAGGGGGTTCCAAAATAGTTATAATTGTTTAGTTTTGATTTAAAATGTTTAGTTTAAATTTTTTTTAAGCCTGATTACATTATTTAGAGTCATTCAAGACCTCTATGCTATTGTGTTAGAACTGGTAACATAAGCATTTCAGTATGTATAAATTTAATTACCTATTTAATGTAATTTAAGGTGATATATATATATATGTAATTTCTGAATTGGATGTGTTGAGACCCTTTGGGTTGTGATGGGCTTGACCCAAGGTTGGGATAACATGGCCATTGGGATTGGGTGATGTTGATCACATGTTGGGCTTCACCCGAATTTTCTTGGGTGGTTTTTACCACGGGATTGGGCATCATAGAGGTCGGATTAAGGTAGTGTGACTTTTAGGTTCGGAATGGTCTGGGATAATTTGATGGAATGGCCATCGTATTTCAGTGACATAGTCGTAGAGACACAAGGTGACATAGATGGTGTGGTTTGGGTTATTATTTGGTGATTTTTGCTCACCTATCATGGACAAAGCACTGATTTGAGTCATGTGCACACAAGTAGAATCTGTGATGAGTTGTTTTTGACCACTCATGTGGGTAGATGCCCCTGATAGTTACAGTTTAGGTATTATTGGTTTGGGGGTGCTTATCGTAGGAAGACATGTGGAAGGTGAGGATCCATTAGGGGATAATGGTGAGGCTATCGGGTTTGGGGCAGAGGCTCGTCATGATTGAGGCTGTGGGCCTAGATATTTATTTAAGGGTATACATATGTGTTACTCTGGTATTTATTTGGGGAAAAATCATTGTTCCTTTGGTTATTATTTGAGGATAGGAATCATTTTTCCTTAGGTTATCATGCTATGAGCCAACCTGAGCTTTCGTTTTGGGGTCCATGGGACCGGGATACTGTTATTTGGGTGTACCTTCTGGACATCGGTACTTTGAGTCATGCGGTGTCAGGAGTCACATGGTGTCGGACTATGTGATTATGGTGGAACCTGAGGTTTCATTGGGACTTGTGACTATAGGAGTACCTTGGGTTGTGGTCCAAGGACTCTCTTCACATCTGAGATTCGTGCATTGGTTGAATTAGGTGATGCTCCATGGTGTCTACTGATCACAAGTAGAGATGGTATTTATGATTACATTGAATTTTTTACCTTTATTAGTGTCATTTTATGATTAAACCCTTATACTAGGTGTTCACCATTAGGTGGTATCCTACTGAGATTCGTCTCACACCCTACATGGGCCCTTTAGGATGCATGTAGACTTTATGGTTTTACGTACTGGTAAAGGATAAGCCTCAACAGTTGGATCATAGTTCTATTTGGAATGGTGATGGGTATGGACTTTGAGGTCATTTCTAGATGGAGTTTTATTTTTTTTAGTTTTCATTCCTATATCGTCATGATTATTCTTATATGTAGCTAAAGAGGTTGTCCATGGGAACCATTTTTATATTAAAATGTTTGACCTGTTAGGGTTTCATGTCTTGTTTGTTTTAGTAGTATTTAAAAGTTTTGTTTTGCATGATGCTCTGTTTACATTCTACTATAGTTGTTTCTATATCAATTATGCTATTTTATTTTATATTTTTGTGCTTCCTATTTGTGGTCCTGGTTCGAGTTTGCGGAGTCATTTATTTCCACTACATGTTATATTATTATACTCAGACCAATACTTTATATTTTTCAATTCCCAGAGATTATAGCCACCCCAATATACCTGATTACACCCTCGATGCTAGTCTATAGCCTTTGGCTTTTGGGGAGGTGCGCCTAAGATCAGTGACATCCAACCCATTTAGCACTGTTTGGATGGCTATTCTGGTCAAGATTTTGCAATGTGGTATCAGAGGGTAGGAAATGAGGTTGGGATGAGTTCCAACAGAGAGGTCAGACCAAGGACTCATGTAGACCACCTCATGGTAGTTCAGGAGTTGTTTTACTTCATTGCGGATATCCAAGGCATGTCCGGACTTAATGTGATAGGCATCCAAAGGAGTGTCGGGCATGTAGACAAGTCAGACATCTTGAGATGTTCTATAGGAAGCCTTCTCAGATAGCCGGTAGGTAGGGATCGAGGAAGTCACAAGATTTAGAGGACGATTCAGGATCTGTATTGGGTGAGGGTAGTTGAGGCTCAGTTGCACGTAGAGCATGTGGAAGAGACACTGGGACCCAGCTGAGGGGTTATTGGCTGGTGACTGGTGTAGCACCGCATGGAGGACAATCTTTAAGCAGCCATGTTTCAGGCTAGGTGCATGCCATGGAGCTTCCATGGGGTCATCATACTAGTGAGATGACGACGGTCAAAGGTACTCCATGGGCATATCCATAGTTATTTTTACTTTTTTTGGCATATACTGTTGAGACATGTCTATTTTTAGTGCATGAGGTGCATAGGACGTTTTTGGACTGGCTATATGGTGGTCAGTGGGTTGGAACTATTTTGTGTGCATGATTGTGTGTGTGTATGTATATATATATATATATATGAGATTCTTGGAATAAAGAGCGTCATTGGATGTGTGTTTTGAGGTGCCTTGGTCATCGGGGAATCCATGGGATGTAGGTCACTTGAGGTGCCTTGGAAATTGGGGAATTAGAGAAGCAGTTGTGATTGAGGTGCAAGGCACCGAGTTGTTTTGAACATCCATGGGATGCATGACCTCATTGTGCCATGGGCTTGAGGTAGGTGTTGAGGTGGTGCAGGATGTGATTGTGTGTTTAGAGTGACACAGGAGCCCTTGATGAAGTGAAAGGTTGACGATGCATCCTAGGAGGACCATGGGACCGAAAACAAATATTTGGACCTTTTTTGACTTAATCTTTAGGCCAAAGTTATTCAGGAATGTTTCTTCACTACCCTTAGAAGGGAAATTCAGGTACGGATTGCTTTAAAGTGGGAAGTTTGTAATAACCTCGTTCTTCCCTTGAGATACATGACTTTTTTTCTTTTTTCTTTTGTGGTGTTTTTTAGAAAACATGGGAAAACTGGGCAAGTACTGGGGAAAACTAGGAAGTACTGGAATCAGACTGTCACACGGCCTGACTTAGTGTTACAATCCATGTAATCCCAATTACACGTCGTGTACTCTCTATTCGTGTAAGGGGTACACATGTTGTGTAGGGATATTGGTAGGTTATTAGAGGACCAAACATTGTATATTTTGTGTACTGCCTAGTGAACAATGTGTAGTCATGTTGGAAAAACCTCAATACGATTTACCCATATTTTAAATAGTAAAATAACATACATGGTGTGTAGTCCCAAGTACTTTTCATGCATTTTATTTTTTATTTTTTGTTAAAATGGATAATAGATTCATTTTACATTTATGGGGGAAACCCTTGATGGGTTTGAGTGACCAGCAACCCCAGAGGAAGAAATTCCTCTAGATTACCCATCAGAACCCTTATTTAAATGCCATCACATCCATTAGAACCCAAAAAATAATACTTTGATTCCTCTTGGGTATTTATTCATGATTTCCCCTTTCAACCAAGTTATCAAGGGTTGATCATTTTTTATCATTTTATAGATCTAATCTGTTCTAGTTCGTGTTGGAGGTCAGCATTGGATGAGGAAAATCGTACGAGTATGAGGTTGGTGGTGAAAACCTTGTTTTGAGTTTTCATGGACATTTGGGGGTTTTATCTTTTTTAGTGCAATGACTGGTTTTGAGTGAGACCCTTGTTTCTTCATATTGAATTGATCGTATGCCTTGTGGGATGTTGTTGGGAATTCCCTTACCTAGATTGTGTGAGTGAGGTTATGTTAGAGGCAGCCACTCCATGGGAAATTTTTGTTGGGGTTTACAATGGTTATAAAAGTTTTTTTATTTAAACTATTTAGTTTAAATTGTTTAAGATTGATTACACTATTTAGAGGCATTCAAGACCACTGTGCTATTCTGTTAAAACTCGTAACATAGGCATTTCAATCTGTTTAAATTTAATTACCTATTTAAAGTAATTTAAGGTGATTTATATATATTTAACTACTGAATTTAATGTGATAAGACCCTTTGGGTTGTGATGGGATTGATCCGAGGTTGGGATGACAGGGCCATCGAGATTGGGTGACATTGATCACCAGTTGGGCTTCGCCTAGATTTTCATGGGTGGTTTTGACCATGAGATTTTGTGTCATAGACATCATATTGAGGCAGTGTGACTATCAGGTTGGGCATGGCTTAGGATACTTGGATGGAATGTCCATTGGATTTGAGTTACACGGTCATAGGGACACGAGGTGTCAGCGATGGTGTGTCTTGGGTTCTTATTTAGTGATTTCTGCTCACCCATTATGGCCAAAGCACCGATTTGAGTCATGTGAATATATGTAGAATCTGTGATGAGGTAGTTTTTAGAACTCATGTGGGTAGAGGCCCCTGATTGTTACTGTAACGACCCATACTTTACATACATTGTTAATACTTCAAAATTTGAAGCACGCTTATTACAACATATGATAAAACCACAAAGGACCGTATAGGTATAGTGTCTTTAGAAACTGGGAAACATAAACAACTGGTTCATAAATCTTCTACAGTGTATCCCATTTATTTCATCATATCTAGGGTCCCTTTTAGCATATTCTACTTAATATCCATCTTCCTGACCTGGGGAAAAGAAAACATAAAAGGGTGAGCTCAAATGCTCAGCAAGGGCAAATAAAGGAGATAAAAATCATATCATATCTTTTTGAAAATCAAAACCTGCAAAAGAGATCATAATATCTTAACATGGAATAAATCATAAAAGTGAAAATGAGATCCCCATAATCATAACATAAAACTTGAAACATTGTGGCATGCACACATAATCATGGAAAATCATTTCTTGTTAGTCATGACTCATTGCCAAGACTATCTTAGTGGACAAAGTCCCTTTCTGAACCGAGTTCACTCCTCGTTTCAGTCCTGTATCACTGAACCGAAATAACCTTCCGTTCCAGCCATGTCTATCTCATGAGATATAAAATCTTTACCCAATGCATTGGAGGGAGATATAGGTCCCACCCATCTTATAATGAATCCTTTCTTATGTGTGCCACATAATCATAAAACATACATCATTGCATAACACATGTAACAAAAATGGGATTCTTGAAACATCATGACATCATAAATAAATTCATATAAGATAAAGGAATTCATAAAAATAATTCCATCACAACATGATCAAATCAATGTAATAATAGGGATAAAAACAGAACCCTTTATTATCTTAGATGGAAAATAATTTTGATAAAACACTTGAACTCCATTCTTGAGGAAAATATCCTTTCTTCTTCAAAAACACTTTTCTTTTCTTAACATGTCATACAATTATAAACTAAAAGAATTTGATTAAAAATAAACTTGAAAACTTGTAAAGGAAGATTCTTTGAAATAATTTTTTAAGAATCCATTCATGCCGTATAAGTTAAAAAAAAACATTCTTCGTACTTTTGTCGGAAAAGTCAAAAAGTACCTCGTACGGAAAAACGACAAAAGATTCCTTTCATATTCTTTACTAAAAACTCACCGAAGGGTAAAATTGGATTTAAACCATTGCAAGTGGATGGAAACAATATTACATATTGAGGGAACATGGATGTGGATGATAAAATACACCCCAGTAAATACCAAAGTATAAACAATCTCGGATAAAAATGAGATTGTGATATTTCCCTTACCTTAGGTCCAATTTGCCTTGTATGTGTCCGAAGCTCCTGTATAATGGTTTAAATAATGTTATTGACTTATTCCATAATCATACATATTGATATGATATCATATATGGTCATATTATTAGCTTCTTGTTAGTAATATTTCATTGTTACTTGTTACTCGGGTCTTTATAACTTTTTGTTCTTATGCGTGTTTTGTCGAATAAATTCTTATTCTTATCTTTAGGTTATAGATACTTCATTTCCAGAATGGTATTAGTGTATTATATACCATATTCATTCATTCAATTCATTTATATAATCATTATGAAATGAAGATCATGTAGAACGAGTCGCATCACATCGTGGAGACGGTATTCCGTACGTACGCACGAGTGATGATATCGTTCCTATGATCGTGGAATTGTATTGGAGTATATATATATTATTTAAGTATAAATATTACTTCATAATATTCATATATAGTTACTCATTACACCATTATACCCATCCTTGTAAGGTGATGGTGGAAAATAGATTACACCACGGCGTGGAGACGGTATTCCGTACGTACGCACGCGCGGTGATTTCCTTTTTCCGTAGGATGGATAGAAGGTGAATTAGGGTTGTTTCATATTTATAATAACATATCAGTATGTAAGTAATACTGATGTTATTACTTTGTCATGAAACAACTAAAGAAGATGAAGTTGAAGACGAAAGAAATTGAAAAGATCGGTAATGGATATTACCTCTTCTTTGGAACGCCTCTTTGAATCCTCCACTTAAGGAAGTAAGAGTGGTCTTTGGAGAATACCAGGACCTCTAGGACTATTCTAGGGAAGTGGGGAGGAGAAAATGGCAGGGGTTGGCCGAGCTTGAGTGCTCAATTTGGTGTGAGGAGGAGGGGGAGGAGGTGCCCTTTTATAAGGGAGGAGAGGGGCACCTTAGGAATATCTCAAAATATTATTTTATATTAAAGTCAAAATCGGTTTATAATGGTTCCAAAGGGTCTTATTTCGAAGCTAAAGTGGGGATGGGTCGAAATCCTATCAACCAATAGAATTTAGACAAGTTTAGGATATTATTTTAACCTTATCAATTAAATTTAACTCTAAGTTAAATAATTTAACTTTTACCATGTCTTTTTGTTTTCTTTCACTATATGGTTAATACACTTACTATAACATGCCAAACGAACCCCAAATTGTTTATTATTAATATATATATCCTTATCTAAGTCATTTGGCCAAAACTTAGATTTTTAGGAATAAAATAACAATTAATAATATAATATTTGATTTAAAAACTATTTTGTGTCAATTTTGACACTATTTGATATATGATTTTTGTCAAAGTCATAACAGAATTATATGTTCGAACCAAGTTGATTAAATAAATACTCATATATCATAGTAACCTAGAAAATTAGTGTAATTCATAAAAAGTCTCAAATTACATTTATTTTGGTATTTATATTATCAATTTTGTCAATATTTCATTAATAAGATAATTACTGCATCATCTTTGTGTCATAAATAAATTAAATTATTTGATGTCTAAAAATTACAAATAAAATATCATCATGTAGGAAATCTTTTTAGCTTTCTAATGAATATTTACAATCGAATTTATCTTATGTATAACCCTATATTAAAAATGATTTACTTATTAAACTTTGATTTTAACTATTTTAACCCTTCTTTAAATAAATTAATAATAAATGTCCTAATCTAATCCAAGTGGGCCTAAATGGTCATATTTTATTCCTAAGTTTGTTTTTGGTCGAATTAAACTTGTTCAATAGAATTAGGACATGTGTTAGGGTAATATTAATATCATATTTACCCTTAGTTACCCTATTTACTATTAACCGCGGTAAAAATAGTAAAAAGTTAGTATTCACCAAAAAAATATTTTCATCTCATTGAACCACATTTTAGTCCTTGATATTAACCGTGTCTCTCGGATTTTTGAAATTCCATTCACAGAAGCGGTAAAATTAAGTTTTATGCAAAATTCAATTTTTAACCTACCACTTAGTGGTTTCACTATTCATCAAAAAATTGAAAGTTTTCAGAAAAATACCAAAATTTCACCCTAGGCTAATTTCGATATTCTGAGTCCAAAAATGAAGTCCATTTTGAAAAATAAAATTTATAAAATTTCAAAAAGTGGTTATTACTATTCATAATGGCTAGTTTTAATAGCATATTGTTGTTTAGTGAAACTCGGTATTGCGTACGACGCAAGCTATCGAGGAAGGTCGCGATTGCGTGTAAAGCAAGCCAAGAAAGTGTTGTGTAGAAAAATATCCCTTTGATGATTTATATAACATAAAAGTCTCGGGTGTTACATTCTACCCCCCTTAAAAAGAATTTCTCCCTCGAAATTCGTCATTTTGCAACAAACAAATGAGGATACTTCTCCCTCATCATATCCTCAAGCTCCCATTTAGCTTCTTCAAGTTGGTGGTTTCTCCATAAAACTTTCACCAAGCGAGTGGTCTTGTTTCGTAGGACTTTTTCGCTACGATCCAGAATCTCTATCGGCTGTTCTTCATAAGAAAGATCTTGCTCCAGCGGTACAACTTCTGAGCTCAGTACATGTGAAGGATCTGGTATGTACTTTCTCAGGAGAGATACATGGAACACATCGTGAACTTGAGAGAGATTCGGTGGAAGCGCCAATCGGTAAGCTACCTTCCCAACACGATCCAGTATTTCGAAAGGACCGATATATCTAGGGCTCAACTTCCCCTTCTTTCCAAATCTCATAACCCTCTTCCAGGGAGATATTCGTAAGAACACTTTATCACCCACTTCAAACTCTAGGTCTTTTCTTCGGTTGTCGGCATAACTTTTCTGTCGACTCTGAGCTGCTCTTATATGTTGTTGAATAGATCTGACCTTTTCTGCCATTTCATCAACGAGATCAGGTCCTAATAGCTTTCTTTCCCCAACTTCATCCCAGCAAGTTGGAGTCCTGCATTTCTTTCCATAGAGAGCTTCATAAGGAGCCATCTGAATACTAGAGTGAAAGCTATTATTATAAGAAAATTCCACCAAAGGTAGGTGTTGATCCCAACCTCCTTTGAAATCCATAGAGCAAGCTCTCAACATATCTTCTAGGGTTTGAATTGTTCTCTCAGACTGACCGTCTGTCTGGGGATGATAAGCAGTGCTGAAACTCAACTCTGTATCCAGAGTATGCTGAAGACTTCGCCAGAACTTCGAGGTAAATCTCGGATCCCGATCAGATATAATAGAAAGTGGTACTCCATGAAATCTTACCACTTCCTTTACATATATCCTGGCAAGCTGATCTAGAGAGAAATCCTCTCTAATAGCAATGAAGTGTGCAGACTTTGTAAGACGATCAACTATGACCCAAATAGCATTATTGCCTTTGGATGTTTTAGGAAGTCCGGTGACAAAGTCCATAGTGATGTTTTCCCATTTCCATTCGGGTATGGGTAATGGTTGTAACATCCCCTTAGACTTCTGTCTCTAAGCTTTAACTTGTTGACAAACCAAGCATCGAGAGACATATTCAGCAACATCTCTTTTCATGCCATCCCACCAGAAGTACTCTTTCAGGTCCCTATACATCTTCGTGCTTCCAGGATGAATAGAGAATGAAGAACTATGAGCCTCATCCAGCAGCTCCTTCTTTAATTCAGGGATGGGAGGAACACAAACCCGATTCCTGAACTTTATTATCCCATCACAATCAAGGTTGAATTCAGGAACATTTCTCACCTTCTTTTGTAACTCGACATCTTCTTTCTGCGCCTCTTTAATCTTCACATGTATAGATGGTTGAACATTCATTTGAGAAAGACAAGATTTTTCCCCTTCCATTATAATTCCAAGATCCATCCTTTGTAAATCCATAAATATTGGATCTTTTGTGATCCTCATCATGGATAAACTAGCATGGTCTTGTCGACTTAATGCATCTGCCACCTTGTTTGCTTTCCCAGGGTGGTAATGGATTGAGCAGTAATAATCCTTAATCAGCTCCAACCATCTTCTTTGACGCATATTCAGCTCCTTTTGTGTAAAAATATACTTTAAACTTTTATGATCAGTATAAATATCACACCTTTCACCATAAAGGTAATGCCTCCAAATCTTTAATGCAAAGATTACCGCAGCCAACTCCAAATCATGTGTTGGGTAATTTTGCTCATGGATTTTCAACTGTCGTGAGGCATAAGCTATCACCATATCATTTTTCATAAGAACACACCCCAATCCCTTCTTGGATGCATCACTGTAGATCACAAACCTTTCTCCACTACATGGCAGTGTGAGCACAGGTGCACTGGATAACCTTCTTTTCAACTCCTTGAAATTCTCTTCACATTCCTCTGTCCAGACAAACTTAACTCCTTTCCGAGTTAACTTGGTGAGTGGATTAGATAATCGTGAAAAATCTTTTACAAAATGTCGATAATATCTAGCCAAACCAAGAAAACTTCGGATCTCAGTTACTGTTGTTGGTCTTGACCATCTTTCGATAACCTCTGTTTTTGCTGGATCCACAGATATCCCCTCTTTTGAGATTATATGACCCAAAAATGCAACTTTTTGAAGCCAAAATTCACACTTGGTAAATTTGGCATAAAGCTTCTCTTTTCTCAGGGTCTTCAATATAATTCTCAAGTGATCTTCATGCTCTTCCTTGCTCTTTGAATAGACAAGAATATCGTCTATAAAGACTACCACAAATTGATCAAGATAGTCTCTAAAGACTCTATTCATTAGATCCATGAAGATAGCAGGGGCATTAGTAAGACCAAATGGCATCACTATAAATTCATAGTGTCCATACCTTGTACGGAAAGCCGTCTTTGGTATATCCTCCCTTTTGACCCTTAATTGATGATACCCTGAATGAAGATCAATCTTGGAAAAGTATTGAGCTCCGCGTAGTTGGTCAAATAAGTCATCAATGCGTGGGAGAGGATATTTGTTCTTGATAGTGATCTTGTTAAGTTCTCGATAATCAATGCAGAGTCTCATTGATCCATCTTTCTTCTTAACAAATAGAACAGGTGCTCCCCAAGGTGACGCACTAGGGCGTATGAATCCCTTATCAAGATTCTCTTGGAGTTGCTTCTTCAATTCCCGCAACTCAATTGGGGCCATTCTATAAGGTGTCTTTGAAATAGGCAAAGCACCCGGTACGAGTTCTATTGAAAACTCAACTTCACGATTCGGTGGAAGACCCGGTAATTCCTCCGGAAAGACATCATCAAACTCCCGTACAATGGTCATATTCTTAATCGTGAGTTTCTCACCAACCATTTGAGATAAATAACCTTCATTTAGTGGAATCAATACCCATAAGATGGAAGAAATTTCCACTAGAAGGTTATGTTCATCCTTTCATTGATAGACGATCATAGATTGATCTGGAATATGAAATGTGACTTCCCTTCTTTGGCAATTGATATGAGCTCCATGTAGAGAAAGCCAATCCATGCCAAGAATCACATCAAATTCCACTAAAGGAAGGATCACAAGATTTGCAGGAAGCACTTTCCCACAAACTTCGATCGGAGACGAATTATAAACTTTTGATGCAATTGATGTGCCATTAGGTGTTGTCACAGCTAACTCAACATCTAATTGTTGAGGTAATACGGTGATACCCTTAGAAAATTCTTTAGAAATAAAAGAGTGTGTGGATCCAGAATCAAATAAAACATTTGCTACTTTAGAGTGGACGGTAAGTGTACCTTTCACCACATCGTTATCGTACTCCACGTCGCTGATAGAAATTGCATGTGACTTTCCTTTGTCTTTCGCCTTAAGATTTTGTTGACGTCGACCATCATCATCAAACCTTGGATTTGGGCATTGATTGGCATAATGCCCCATCTCCTTGCACTTGAAACATTGAAGTGTAGTAGGTTCATTCTGTGTATCCCTTCCTTTGTTTGCGTCATTAGACATCTTCTTTCCATTATCACGGCATTCAAATGCCCGATGACCTTCCTTTCCACATTTAAAACATTTACTTGTCCCTTTAAGACAACTCCCTCCATGTTTCTTTCCACACTTTGAGCATAAGGGAAAGTTCATCTTCTTTTCCGTGTGCTCTTTAGATTTTTCTTTGAATTCCATCTTCCTCTTCTTATCAAACCCATGTGACTGATGGGTTACTCCAATCTCCATCTCGACTTTGAGAGCACATCGAACAATTTCCTCGTAGCTATTGAAGTCCCTTATGGCTAACGCCCTTCGAAGACTTGGTTTTAAGCCACTAAAGAATCGATCGATCTTACTCTCAGGTTGGATAATAATACCAGAAGCGTACCTTGCAAGTCTTGTAAAATTTGCTTCATAGGTACCAACAGATTCATCATCCCTTTGCTTCAGTTCAAGAAACTCTTTCTCCATCTTTGTTCGGAGAATACGAGGGAAGTACTTATTGAAAAATAAGTTCTTGAACTCGTCCCATTCCATAGACTCAATTTCATCCCTTTGCCTCGTATTCTTAACAAGATTCCACCATTGATCAGCATCTCCTTCCAAACGATACACTGCTAGGATGACTTTATCATGTTCAGAACATTGAAGAACTGAAAATATCTTTTCAGTAGTACTAATCCATTGTTCAGCAACTAATGGATCAGTAGACCCGCTGAAAGAAGGTGGACGCTGCCTCATGAAGGATTCAACAGAATGTTGCTCCCTCCTTTGCTCGTTTGGAAATCCTGCAAGATTCATAGCTTGAGAAAGTTGTGTGAGCATGGCTACAAGATTTTGCATTCCAGCTCCCATATCGTTTGGTTGCTCAGGGGGACAATCATTGCATTGCCCATCGCATTCCGCATTAACACGGTTCCTTCGGGTTCCAGCCATTGACTAAAACCAAGAAGAATAGTGTGAGCAACACTAATTATAATAGGAAACCACATAATTCAAGAATAAAATTTTCATGCTTAAGGTCTTATCCTAGGTTATTCATGGCCATTTCTAAGATTGTGTTCTATGCTTAGACTTATCCTTAGGGTTCTTACTAAGGCTTTCACATCCTAGTTTCCAAAGGTTGACTATACCTTTCCTCTGATACCAACTGTAACGACCCATACTTTACATACATTGTTAATACTTCAAAATTTGAAGCACACTTATTACAACATATGATAAAACCACAAAGGACCGTATAGGTATAGTGTCTTTAGAAACTGGGAAACATAAACAACTGGTTCATAAATCTTCTACAGTGTCTCCCATTTATTTCATCATATCTAGGGTCCCTTTTAGCATATTCTACTTAATATCCATCTTCCTGACCTGGGGAAAAGAAAACATAAAAGGGTGAGCTCAAATGCTCAGCAAGGGCAAATAAAGGAGATAAAAATCATATCATATCTTTTTGAAAATCAAAACCTGCAAAAGAGATCATAATATCTTAACATGGAATAAATCATAGAAGTGAAAATGAGATCCCCATAATCATAACATAAAACTTGAAACATTGTGGCATGCACACATAATCATGGAAAATCATTTCTTGTTAGTCATGACTCATTGCCAAGACTATCTTAGTGGACAAAGTCCCTTTCTGAACCGAGTTCACTCCTCGTTTCAGTCCTGTATCACTGAACCGAAATAACCTTCCGTTCCAGCCATGTCTATCTCATGAGATATAAAATCTTTACCCAATGCATTGGAGGGAGATATAGGTCCCACCCATCTTATAATGAATCCTTTCTTATGTGTGCCACATAATCATAAAACATACATCATTGCATAACACATGTAACAAAAATGGGATTCTTGAAACATCATGACATCATAAATAAATTCATATAAGATAAAGGAATTCATAAAAATAATTCCATCACAACATGATCAAATCAATGTAATAATAGGGATAAAAACAGAACCCTTTATTATCTTAGATGGAAAATAATTTTGATAAAACACTTGAACTCCATTCTTGAGGAAAATATCCTTTCTTCTTCAAAAACACTTTTCTTTTCTTAACATGTCATACAATTATAAACTAAAACAATTTGATTAAAAATAAACTTGAAAACTTGTAAAGGAATCTTCTTTGAAATAATGTTTTAAGAATCCATTCATGCCGTATAAGTTAAAAAAAACATTCTTCGTACTTTTGTCGGAAAAGTCAAAAAGTACCTCGTACGGAAAAACGACAAAAGATTCCTTTCATATTCTTTACTAAAAACTCACCGAAGGGTAAAATTGGAATTAAACCATTGCAAGTGGATGGAAACAATATTAAATATTGAGGGAACATGGATGTGGATGATAAAATACACCCCAGTAAATACCAAAGTATAAACAATCTCGGATAAAAATGAGATTGTGATATTTCCCTTACCTTAGGTCCAATTTGCCTTGTATGTGTCCGAAGCTCCTGTATAATGGTTTAAATAATGTTATTGACTTATTCCAGAATCATACATATTGATATGATATCATATATGGTCATATTATTAGCTTCTTGTTAGTAATATTTCATTGTTACTTGTTACTCGGGTCTTTATAACTTTTTGTTCTTATGCGTGTTTTGTCGAATAAATTCTTATTCTTATCTTTAGGTTATAGATACTTCATTTCCAGAATGGTATTAGTGTATTATATACCATATTCATTCATTCAATTCATTTATATAATCATTATGAAATGAAGATCATGTAGAACGAGTCGCATCGCATCGTGGAGACGGTATTCCGTACGTACGCACGAGTGATGATATCGTTCCTATGATCGTGGAATTGTATTGGAGTATATATATATTATTTCAGTATCAATATTACTTCATAATATTCATATATAGTTACTCATTACACCATTATACCCATCCTTGTAAGGTGATGGTGGAAAATAGATTACACCACGGCGTGGAGACGGTATTCCGTACGTACGCACGCGCGGTGATTTCATTTTTCCGTAGGATGGATAGAAGGTGAATTAGGGTTGTTTCATATTTATAATAACATATCAGTATGTAAGTAATACTGATGTTATTAATTTGTCATGAAACAACTAAAGAAGATGAAGTTGAAGACGAAAGAAATTGAAAAGATCGGTAATGGATATTACCTCTTCTTTGGAACGCCTCTTTGAATCCTCCACTTAAGGAACTAAGAGTGGTCTTTGGAGAAGACCAGGACCTCTAGGACTATTCTAGGGAAGTGGGGAGGAGAAAATGGCAGGGGTTGGCCGAGCTTGAGTGCTCAATTTGGTGTGAGGAGGAGGGGGAGGAGGTGCCCTTTTATAAGGGAGGAGAGGGGCACCTTAGGAATATCTCAAAATATTATTTTATATTAAAGTCAAAATCGGTTTATAATGGTTCCAAAGGGTCTTATTTCTAAACTAAAGTGGGGATGGGTCGAAATCCTATCAAACAATAGAATTTAGACAAGTTTAGGATATTATTTTAACCTTATCAATTAAATTTAACTCTAAGTTAAATAATTTAACTTTTACCATGTCTTTTTGTTTTCTTTCACTATATGGTTAATAAACTTACTATAACATGCCAAACGAACCCCAAATTGTTTATTATTAATATATATATCCTTATCTAAGTCATTTGGCCGAACCTTAGATTTTTAGGAATAAAATAACAATTAATAATATAATATTTGATTTAAAAACTATTTTGTGTCAATTTTGACACTATTTGATATATGATTTTTGTCAAAGTCATAACAGAATTATATGTTCTAACCAAGTTGATTAAATAAATACTAATATATCATAGTAACCTAGAAAATTAGTTGAATTCATAAAAAGTCTCAAATTACATTTATTTTGGTATTTATATTATCAATTTTGTCAATATTTCATTAATAAGATAATTACTGCATCATCTTTGTGTCATAAATAAATTAAATTATTTGATGTCTAAAAATTACAAATAAAATACCATCATGTAGGAAATCTTTTTAGATTTCTAATGAATATTTACAATCGAATTTATCTTATGTATAACCCTATATTAAAAATGATTTACTTATTAAACTTTGATTTTAACTATTTTAACCCTTCTTTAAATAAATTAATAATAAATGTCCTAATATAATCCAAGTGGGCCTAAATGGTCATATTTTATTCCTAAGTTTGTTTTTGGTCGCATTACACTTGTTAAATAGAATTAGGACATGTGTTAGGGTAATATTAATATCATATTTACCCTTAGTTACCCTATTTACAATTAACCGCGGTAAAAATAGTAAAAAGTTACTATTCACCAAAAATTATTTTCATCTCATTGAACCACATTTTAGTCCTTGATATTAACCGTGTCTCTCGGATTTTTGAAATTCCATTCACAGAAGCGGTAAAATTAAGTTTTATGCAAAATTCAGTTTTTAACCTACCACTTAGTGGTTTCACTATTCATCAAAAAATTGAAAGTTTTCAGAAAAATACCAAAATTTCACCCTAGGCTAATTTCGATATTCTGAGTCCAAAAATGAAGTCCATTTTGAAAAATAAAATTTATAAAATTTCAAAAAGTGGTTATTACTATTCATAACGGCTAGTTTTAATAGCATATTGTTGTTTAGTGAAACTCGGTATTGCGTACGACGCAAGCTATCGAGGAAGGTCGCGATTGCGTGTAAAGCAAGCCAAGAAAGTGTTGTGTAGAAAAAGATTCCTTTGATGATTTATATAACATAAAAGTCTCGGGTGTTACAGTTACGGTTTCGGTATTATCATTTTTGGGGTACTTGTCAAAGGAAGCCATGTGGAAGGTGAAGATCCTTCGATGGATATTGATGATGTTATCGGGTTGGGGAAAAAGTCTCCCTGTTATTGAGGTCATGGGCCTAGATACTTATATGAGGGTATAAATCCTTGATCATTCAGTTATTTATTTGAGGGTAAACATCTATATTACTCTAATTATTATTTTAGGACAGACGTCATTTTTCCTCTAGTTATCATGCCATGAGCCGACGTGAGATTTCGTGCAGGGGTTCATGGGACCAGGATACTATTATTGGGCATGCCTTTGGGACGTCGGTACTTTGAGACATGTTGTGTCAGGAGGCACATGGTGTTGGTCTATGTGATTGAGGGGGGGACATGAGGGTTCATAGGGACTTGTGACTACAACAGTACCTTGGTCTATAGGCCAAGGACTCTCATCACTTTTGAGATTTCAACATTGGCCGAAGCAGGTGATGCTTCCTAGTAGCTACTGAGAACCAGTAGAGGTGGTATTTATTATTGCATTGAACTGTTTACCTTTATTAGTGTTATTTTCTACTTAAACACTTATACTAGGTACGCAACATTTGGTTGTATCCTTCTGAGATTCATCTCAACCCCTACACAGGACCGTCGGGACGCGTGTAGACTTTATGGTTTTACTTACAAGTAAATTATCATCCTTAAGAGATGGATCATATTGTTTTTTGGCATGGAGATTGGTATAGACCTTGAGGTCATGCCCAGCTAGAGTTTTACTTTTGTTTATCTTGTATTCTTGTATCAGTGTGATTGTTCTTATATGTAGTTACAATGGTTATCCACGGGTTCCCTTTTTATATTAACATGTATGACCTATTAGGGATGCATGTATTGTTTGTTTTAGTAGTAGTTTCAAGTGATGATTATCATGATACTTTTTTTACATTCTATTGTAGTTGTTTCTATATCATTTCTACTATTTTATTTTATATTGTTGTTATTTGGATCTACGGTTCTGGTTTGAGTATGCTAAGTCATTTATTTCCGTTGCATGTTATATTATTACACTCAGACCAGTACTTTATATTTTCCAATTCCCAAAAGGTATACCTACCCCACTATAACAGATTACACCCTCACTACTATCTATCGTCATTTGGTATTTGTGGAGGTGCGCCTAAGGTCAGTGACACCCAGCCTGTTTAGCACTGTTTAGGTGGTTATTCAGGTTGGGACATTACAAATATATTGATAAATTTCTCAATAAATAAATTTAATTTTTAATAACATTTTGTAGGTGAATGGTTTTAAGACGCTACTATGATAAATAATTTTTAGAGAACCATATTTAATTTATATGACTCCAAGTTTTATACACTAGAAGAAATTCATCATAATGAAATTCATCTTGATGAGTTAAATAATGTACTCATTTCATATGATATAAACGAAATTCTATATTCAATATTAAAATCATGTAATGATGGGATATTGGTTTTAATTCTAGGAATAATATTTATATAAAGGAAAATGAAGAAAAAACATTTATTGAATTTGAAGAATAATTTAAGGATAGAGAACATGAAAAAACACTCATTCAATTTCAATACATTTAGTTTAGGAAGAGGTAAATATGAATTAAAAATTATCTATAAATTATTTAACTGTGGTTTTATAGGTTATTTTTTCTTGATTATTTAAAAAAGGAATGTAGGATATAAGAAAGAAAATCATAAAGAAATAGTAACATGGAAGAAATTCACCAATAGATTTAATTAATTAAGATTTAGTAAATTCTTATATGAGAATATTACAATTTTAAAATATAAAAGAAGGTTCCTAAAAGAAGAAGAAGAATATGAAATCTCCACTATTGGAAGTAAATCATAGGATGAAAATAATTTAAAAATAAATTACTTTCTTATCATAATTTGATATAAATTAAATGTCTTCATATAATGGAAAAAACAATAATAGTGTTATGTTGAATATATGAAGAGGTTTAAGTTAGAATAATATCATAATCAAAACCTCATGGATAAAAAATAAATCAAGATACTAAATAAGGTGACTAAGAATACTGAATATAAATTTTATAATAAAGATGATGATTATTAAGGAAATAATAATTCTAAAATTGAATTTATCTATGACTAAAAAATCTAAGATTATATTGATAGAATTTTTACAAGATATGAGAATATTTGAATAAAATACAAATAAAATATATTGATGTTCCAAATATCATAAAGAGGCTGATATATGAATTTGAAAAAGTAAAATAATTTCATATTGATTCTTCAAAGGTTAAAGATAAAATAGAATATACCAACAACAAATTAGAGTATGGTCTTAACTTTTAGAGACCTCACTCAACTAGAAAATGGCCTAGAATAATATATATATATATCTAAAAATATAATAAAAATATGGTGTATTTACTTTTAAAACTAAAAAAATGTGTCAAATAATTTTATATTAATATTATAAAATTTAAGAAAAACTTTATTAAAATTTTGATAGAAAAGAATGGTGAAACACCCACTTATATGTCAATGAATATTTTTAATTCTTCTGAAAATATTTATACCCTGAATAAGTGTAATGGGACACTCAAATTTATTTTAAAATATAAATTAATCATATATAAAAAACAATGTAACAATTCTAGACATAATATTTTTTATGGAGGAGAAACATGATTTTCAGAAATTTTTTGGTTTTGTGGTGTGTATGGACATTAAGATGTCATTTTCTTGTATAATTTGTATTTTTAAGAAGTAAAAATCATGAAGTGGTGGATATTTAATATATTAAATGAAAAAAAATCTATAGAAATATACTTTTAAAAATAATAAAACATATATCTTTCATTTACAAAACATATTTATTATCATTTTGAAAATTATAGAAGATGTGATCAATTTGGTCACCATGAAAAAGGATGGTTATCCCTAATTATTTAAAAATTATAATAAGTTTTCTTATGTTAAAATCCCATAAATAAATAAAACATATATAAATTGTTTTATTTTTTAAAGTAGCATTAAAGGATCACAAAAAGAATAAACCTTGGTTCATGAATAGTAATTATCAATCTCATATGAAAAATAATAATAATTTACTGAAAATAATTGAAAATAATGATGATTTATTTTTTATGTTTATAAATTATAATTCCATAAAAATAAATAGAGTAATCACAACTAAGATTAAGGATAAAAAATTCAAGTCCAAGGATAAAATATACATTTTCAAAATAAAAAAAACCTTATTTATTGTAAAGTAACTTTGTAATGAATAAAATTAATTTATTTCTATTTTAAATGACTTTATCGTCAAAATATTTAATTTTGGAAGTCTTTTCACACATTAATATAGAACTAATGATGACTTATTTCAAATTGGAAATTCCAAAATTCAAGTTAATTAAATGAAAATATAATAACAATTGAAGGAATAAAAGATCAATATTTTATTTATAAAGGCGAAGGAATAATATCACTAATTATGAGGTGTAACACACTATCCAAAATTGAATATATAAATAGACATAGTTTGTGTAAAATTTTAAATAGTTAAAATGGTGTAAGGAATCCACAAAATTGTTTTAGTTCATTATAAAAGGAAAGTTGAGTTAATATATTCATATTTATATGGTCCCATGATATATTGTTAATCCAAACATGAATTATAATTCAATAAATTCAAATATGTCTTCATCGAGCCAATAAATGTAATGTTTTCAAATCACAAGTTAGAGGAAATGGAGAAATCTAAAACAATGAAAACAGATGTTAAATGAGTTTATTTTTCACTGTAATTAAATTTAAGATAATTAATAGAAAATAATAAAATCCAATTTCTGTTAATTTATATATGATATAGCATAAAATTGTGAATTTATATATTACTTCATAAAATATTTCGAAAAATATAGTTGAAAAAATGAAAAATAAAAAAAAACAAAATGATATGGGGAGAACAATCGTAGTGGAAATAATATTTTAAAAATTATTTTAGAAAGAAATTATATCCATAATTTTCATATACTGATCATTTCAAGACTCATAATAAGTAGAAATTATATTGATAATAAATCACAAAATATTTACTCTAATATACCATTGGGTGATTACTATCACTAAGGGTATAACTATCACAATATGGGAGGCATTATTTTTTTATTTAGAATAATGACACATCACCATAAATATTAAAAATTAAACATTTTTATATGCCTCAATGAATATAATAATTCTTGGAATTTCATATAATACAAATCATATTCATAATAAAAATAAGATAAAAAGATATTTTGTAGCATAATTAATGATAATAAAAAAACAAATGAAACACCTCTGACTATAATTTATCACCATACACTCTAAGAAAATATATCCCAACCAAATATCTAATCCAATCATATAGAACTATAAATGATAAAATAATGGGTGAAGATTAAACAATACTCAGTATGTTTATACATATAATATGTACTAAGGGAATTATTGTACTACATAACACATTCTCTATTATGTCTTGTTGTATCCTAGTCATACTAAACAACACAAGAGGGGGTGAATTTGGGTGATAAAAATTATTCATCTATTTATATTAAATTGGATCTTTCTTTTTATTTCAAATTATAACTTTAATATATTTTTTAATCAAAAATAAAATTCTGAAAAAAAAAGAGAAATAAAAATTTATTTTCACTTGGTTAAAATATAAAATAATACACAAAGGATAATATAAAAACAATGTATTGATATGATGATTAACCATTTCTATAGTAGTATGTGATTATAGATCTAAGAAGATCCCACATCTTTACTAAGGTCCAAAACCTCTTCCTCTCTTCCAATAACTAATTCTAAGAGCGATACAATGATGGAAAAAAATCCCAATTCAATCCTATAAGATTAATGTCAATAACAAATAATAATTA
Organism: Viscum album; assembly: GCA_963277665.1. Lineage (NCBI taxonomy): Eukaryota > Viridiplantae > Streptophyta > Magnoliopsida > Santalales > Viscaceae > Viscum > Viscum album. The sequence continues at coordinate 380,833,150 of OY728155.1, forward strand.
ATAGAAATGATGTTCACCATGATTATCATGTATTCACATAAAAATTATTCTAAGATATGCATGAAAAAAAATATTTTTTCATCACTGATCTTAAATGTGGTTCAAAAAAACACTTATCATCAAATTACATTCTTTCTTTAATTTGTGTGTAATGACTTGATTTTGTACAATCACTTTATCTATATTTAGAGAAAATACTAGATTTAAATTTTGAAATTCCAAATTTAATTGACTTATTTATCAAATAAATACTTTAGATTTATTCTCAGATAAGTCCTCCCATTTAATTAGAATATTAATATTTAATTTTAAAAAAATAACCACCAAACCTCCAAGTTAAATCCACATCATCAATTCCATTTAAAATTTTCAAAATCCTTATATCACGGTGTAACACCCCTCTATGTAGTAAGATACGTTAGTTAATACTTAGTAATTTTTTAACTACTATTAAGTATATGGTACATAAATATCCCTCATAGTTCAATCCTGACTGTTTCACTTCCAAATACATACCTTCCATGAAATGGTATTTTTTAGTATCATGGAAGTCTCATACTCAATACTAACTGCAGTGTAGTATAAACCTCCATGATATGAATTCTAGTAGACTCAAAAAAAACTCAAACCTTTCCACTATAAAAAAACACCCATTTGTTTCATAGGGAACAATCAATGATATGACTCTATTACTTCCCATTGATATTAAATCATGTTATAGTATAAACCTGCCTTGGGGTTTAGAGGTCTCCAAATATCTATAACCTTTAAAACTCATATTCATTAAAATTGTAGATGTATTCTTATGATATAGTCATCCAAAATTTTATGATATGTTTATACTTATTATCGCATAACACTTTTTTCATGATTAAAAAAACATAAAAATAATCTAGGTCTAATTCATTTCATCTAAAATGAGATGTCATTTTGTTCTTCAAACATGTCTTATTTCAGATGAATTCTACATTAGAAACCATTACATGATACTTCTCCTTTATAAACCATAATATTCTATATGTACTCCATCAAATACCTTAATCCCTACTATGGATGGCGGGTGACCAAGTTACCTCACACAGTTATTCTTATCCACGATTATTCCTTACACTATGGTCCTAACTTTTTCCTAGTGTTGACCTACATTGGGATCTCTACTCCTTTATTATAACCTTTATTAGTGTTGTGGTTAATATTTTTATTGTCTCATGGTGGAGCCTTTCTCCTACAGTGTTGCAATAATTAGAAATATTATATTAAAACTGTAAACACCTTGGTGGTGTTTCCAGTGGCAGTGTTTTATAAAGTTCCTTAAAGATCATAATATGAAGAGTTATATGAACCTGACACAATTTTTGTGTCTTCTAAAAAATTTGACATAAACATCAGTAATTAAATGGTCCATGGCATTACACTATGTTTTCTTATTACTTATTCCAAATTTATATATTCTTTCTACTACAAAACTATTAATATAATTCATTCACAAGAATCCCAAAGAAATCTTAATTGAAAATAAATCCATTCATCAGATATTCCTAGTACCAAAATTGTCCCCCCTTTTTATTTTCTTGTCAGTGATCACTTTTCCAAATTTGCTGATAAAACTCACTTATAACTAGATATTAATTTTTTCCTCACCCCCTCCACATTGAAAAAAATGGAATGGGTTCTTCAAGCTTCCACTACTCTAGAAATCATGGTAACTGCCTTTAATAATTTCTCTAGGATTGTGTGAGAGAAATATTGGTTTAAGAAATAATATAATGTTTTAAGTTCCAATGTTCTCTACAACTATTATATGAGCTTCCTCTCTTTGAAAAATACCTTCTATAGTATCTCCCCCAATATTTTACATCAAATACAATAAATAATTTTGTAAGAGAAGAATAATTATAGATATAACTTAAGCTAAAATGTCGTGAGGATAATTATTGAACCTCCTTACTTTGAGAAGATTAGATAAACTTATAGGTTCAACCTATAAATTTCAAGTACATTACCCACTAATGGATTTGTGAAAATATCATCCAATTTTTTTTAGGTTCTAAATAATTATATCCTTGCTATGTTTTTCTCTACTTTCTTATTTATGAAATAGTACCAAATCACAATGTGATTTATGATAGAGTATTGTAACTAATTTTTCATCTGTTTAATTGAACTTTTTTGGCATGTTGAATCATTATAGGATATTTCACATCTTTACCAATGTATTCCAATTTTTTCCATATAGATAAGTTGTGCACAAGGTTTTGTGACTGAATTATTTTCCACCTTGTCTATGATCATAGAAATATAATCATGTTTCTTCCTTAACTAACCAATATAATTATTCCCATTATAGAATGATACTCCAATTTTTGATTTTTGATCAAAAATATCATCCATCATTTTAGCATTCTAATATGATAATAAATGCATGTTATTTCCATATTTGATCAAAAAACCATACATTAATTTTCCTTGAACCTACCATATTATTCTCCTCAATGTCATGAAATATTATTTCATAAAAAACTATGAAATATTGCGGCCAAGAATGTAGCATAGAAAATATCCAACCTAGTCATGGTAAGGAAAAACAAACTTCTAATGATTATTCTACAAATCGTTGAGTCTACCTCCTCATTGTACTCATGTTTACCAAGTTTTGATTCAATCGCTATCAAAGTTCAAACATACTTACACTCCTCTATTATAAATTTATTCAAGCCTTTATTTTCGTACTTCACACATGAAATTAAGGTATTAACTTCATCATAATGGACTTTAATCCTAATAAATTATTATATTTCTTCAATTATTGGTATTTAAACTTCAAAACTCATTAATTTTATAAATTTATCAAAATAATTGTATTTTATACCACTAAATATGATGTCATCTACATACACACACCCCATGAACATCTCCTCATTAGAAATTTTTACATAGAGGATTTGATCAAATCCTCTTATTTTGTACTACATCTACCTCAACGAGTATCCAATCATGGATACAAAGAATATGGAGCATTATTTAGGATATACCAATCCATTATCAACCTTAATACTTATGAATCATTATTTCTAAAAAAAATCTAATCAGTTGGTCAATATATACAACACTATACATGAATAAGACATAGAATTGGGTCTTCACTTCAATATTAATTACATTGAATTTTATTTGGATAACCACTACTAAGAATATTATAATAGACTCCAACCTTTCCACCATTGTTAATGTATATTTAACATAAATTACTTTGACCTAAGAATATCCCTTTAAAATAACTATTTATTTATTCTAGATTACCTTTATATTTTTCATCCAAATTGTTCTTAAAGACCCACTTTGTACTAAAAACATTATTATTTTCAAGTGTATCCACAAGCTGCAAAGTCTAATTTTTATTTAATGGATCCAATTATTCATTCATGTATTTCACCCATGATTAATCCTTTTCCAATTCATTGAATGAAGTATATAATATCTTGGATAATAGAGTTGTATGAACTGTTATTTTCATTATTCTTTCATGAGTTTTATAATATTTGTCTTTAATGATAATTATCAAATCATGATGATCCATTTTAATTATTAAATGAGTCATAGGTTGACTCACTTGTTCACAATATTCTTATAATGATTTAATCTTTGAATAATTATCATCTTGAATATCTTTAATTTATCCCAAATATGTATTTGATTATTCAATTTCTTCAAACATTTCATTAGAAATAAAAATTATATAATCTTATTTAGATTCATTCTAACAACATTTAAATAACTAATCTCAACAATATTATTGACATTATTATTGTATCATTTATAGGCCTATTTTTTTTTTTGATTAACTTAATAAAATACCTTCATCCACAACATCTTCTTACATTCCTTGATTTACATCTTTATTCTAGATAAAAAACAATATTCCAAATACTATAAGAGGCTTCCAATAAGGTTTCATCCCCGAAAACATTTCTTATAGAATCTTCTCTACCCTTGTACTAAGTAATAGTATGTTTTTCAGTAAGTTTAACCACTATAACTTCTTCATTATAAAAGTGTTTTCAGATAAAATAACATATCAATAATTTCTTTTCCATATTTTTGACCATGTGATTCATTTTATACACAAACAAATTGTTTTAAGAATTTATTATTGAAGACACTTCTTGTTTGGTACCATGGTCTTATAGATAATTTTATACCTTATAATATGTGTACTCCATTCCATTACCCAATCTCAAAATTTACATAGTTCTTATAGTTATATTTTATACTCTTCATAATATAATTTTTATACAATCCAACACATTTATTTTAGAATATATGAACATATAACACACTATCATTCTTTAACCATATACATATAGTATGAAAAATCACTCACTACTTATTCTTTCCAGACCAATTAGAAAAAACAAATCAATGTGAATCAAATTCAGAAAACTCGATGCACTCTTCTTATTTGGGGGATATATATTTCGTACCATCATTCTTCACATGCATGCTTCAAAAATATTTTCGTTATCCTTTTTCAAGCCATGGATATCCACCACTACTCTAAATTTTGTCAATATCTTCATACATTGTTGATTGATATGGAAAAACCTATTATGAGAGTATCTATTTTCTTATTCCACTGTTAATATACATGTATTTTCCTTTCTATAATCCTGGTATAAACTACCATTAATTCTCCAACCAATCATCAACTAATTAAAAAAATTTCATTAAATTTAGTTTCCCTTCCAACTGGATTTTAACTCACACACCAAACTATTTTTTTTCATTAAAATAACTTTATAGTTATGTGATAATTTAACTAGGTAAAAAAATTTGAGGAAACATGCCCAAGGGGATCTACCATAGCATGCATGATCCAGACCAAACCACAAATTCCAAAACGACCCATGTGTGACCACCACATCCACAACATGTGACCAAAAATACCCTAAAACATAATCCTATACATCACCAAAAACCTTTTAAATCTGCCTCGCGAAGAGACATAGTCACATGAGACTAAATACTACCACCCCCACAGCACCTTGGAACACCGATGCTGGCCACACCAAGGCCATATAGAACTCTATCACCAATGAGAGTAACCCAGCAAGGGGAAACTAAATATAAACTCAAAACCTAAGTAATAAAGTGGAATAACTTCTAATAAATTGTGAATAATTTCATTAATATAAAAAACATATACATTCTTAAATTCATCACCAACTACTTGACTCTATACACTTATTTTAATCTTTAATGCTTCATCATTACAAAAGTGATTATTTCTATTAAATTTCCTTTTAATATTCTTCATAAATATCTTATTATATGTTTTAAAACACCTCCCATTATTGAGGTATGGATTAATTTAATTGAAACAAAAAAATCATTACTTTTTTCATGATAGTGTTGTTTATGAGGAGTTAGAGTGGGTTTGAAGTGTTTTGAGTGCTACAGGTATCCTGGGAGTTAGTTCAAAAGGATTGTAAGTGCATGATGGAATTTTGGAGGTCACTATGGTAAGGTAATATAGTGACCATGTCATGATGATGGTTTATGTGATCCAGGATATCCTAGAAGCTCACCATGGAATATAATATGATGAGGTCCCAAAATGGTGTCAATTTTAGCTTACCATAGGGATCACCATATCATAGAGTATTTCACGTTGAAAGGATTATGTAACATATATTAAAAATTGAGGAATTCCCTATCTATTGTGTTCCCCATTTTAGATATTTTGTTCGAGAGAAAGTTGTTTTTATGGGAAATGGGGAGCACTATATCATGAAAAAAACCATGGTCCCCGTAGTCTTCATGTGGCATAGGGTGGAGTCCCTTGCGGGAAGAAGGGTTATGAAAATGTCCATAATGGGTATTTAAGTGGATATGGTGGATTCTAGGTTAATAAATGTTCCTATAATTAAAATTTGGATTGGCTATGCTATATTCTCCTTCTAGTGGGTGTTTAGGAATAAATTTTTAATTAAGGAATGTAATGAGGAACACCTTGTTTAGGATAGTCTTCCATGGGAATTTTGAAAAGACCACAACATGCTCTATATCATGGAGATGTTTTTGTTGTGATGAAATATGGTCCAATATAAAAAACTAGGAGGAAGTACCTCTCTATGGACTTACACTATTTTTTTCTCTCAATGGAATGTAATCACATCGTAACCCCAGTTAGTTATGTCATGGTGTGTCCTAGCTAGACCTTTTAAAAAGGGATTTTCTCCTTTTTAACCCTTTTTTATTTAAGGTTTTTTGGATCATTTTTCCTTCATTCATGTGATATATGACATCTTTCATGAGATATCATCCTCCATCTACAATATTTGGCGTTTTACCTCCCAATTCATGGTAGAATTGAACATTGTGATCTTCAATTATGAGTTAGTGGAAAGGTTATCCTTTAATTTCCATTGTTTTTTGTCTCTTACACTATCTAGTGACATCAAACCATTTATATCTATTTTTTACCTAGTTCATGTTGTTCATTGAATTAATCAATTTCCTCAATTTGATATTTAATCAAAGAAAAATACATGAAGAGTAGACATCTACAATCATAAGGAAGGTAGTCTAAAAGCTATATATTAAAGTCACAATATTTTTATAATTCATTTTATATACGGCCACACTCACATAACACACACTCATCCAAATTTATGGCCCTGATTCTAGAAATTGAATGTTTCCATAGAACATAAGTGGTATATTAACCATTTTATACAAGAATTTTGGACATATCATGATGTGTTCTAAGCCTTTGAAATTAAGTTGGTGATTTAAAAAGTGGATCGAGGGGAGAAATGGAATAATTCATATACCATGTTCTTTTTTTAGTATTCCTAGGATGTGATCTAAGATTTGGTATCGGTACTTTTTATGGAAACCCTGAATTAATTAAATTTGAAGGAATTAATAAATGAGTTTCCTATTGATTTATGTTTCATTTGATATGTTTGTTAGATTTTTCAATGAACCTATTAAATTATAATTTCTTGGATTTGTTCCTTAGATTCATTGGTGAGCCTAGTGATATGAATTTCCTTATAAAATCATCATAGATTTGGCTATTAACCCATTGATCTAGAATCCCTTAGAAATTCTCCTTACATTTGAAAGTGAACCTAAATATTGTGAATTCCTTAGATATGATCCTTGGATTCAAACAAGATCCTTTTGACTAGTAATACCTTGTATATTCTCTTTGTATTCAACTATTAGCCTAATCATATATCATAATGTGGTCACATACATTCAGTAGTAGCCAAAAAAGTTATGTTCAATCTCATGTTCCATCATAGGTCCCAGTGTTCGATGATGGTTTACTTATTTATGATGCTTATTTAATTTTATTATGAACATAAACCATAAATATAAACGTAGAATGTATATTCTTATATATTCCATTAGTACCATTCAACTAAGTTGTACGCAAATCCTATGTGAACTATTTTTGGTACCCGATTAAACTTCATGGGTTTAGGTTAGGGTAATGGAAAGGGCCCCATAATCAATGAAAAATATCTTTTGTCTGGGATAGATCAGGGGATATGGGAATTGGATATAATTAGAATCAAATTTTGGATTTTATTAATAATGAATATTGTTATTAATTTTTTGTTTTTTTATATATTTTATCCTCCATGGGGTCACTTTTTATGTCAGTCTTGTTAAAATTGTATAGCCATCATTTTGATATAGCATCAATAATGTTTACACACTGACTCTTATCATGATGCTTATTTTCATTATTTATCTACTGTATGATATTGAAATTGTATATGTTGTTATTGAAATATAATGTGAGTGAATAGTATCCCCACAATACCATATTAAATCATCACTATTAGTTGGTATCCTCTAGAGTATAGGGAGGCATACCTGAGGTCATGTAATGACTCTGTCCCAGACACTAGTTATATTCCATGGGCTTCAGAATGTAAGAATGTGATATCAAATCTCCTTTGTTTTTTCTAACAATTTGGGTAAGGTATAAAAAAGATAGTTAATTGTTTATACATGGTACAAAACGTTTTCTAAGGATTATCTAACCCATGTATGAAGAAATTCCATATTTCTAGGGATGGTATTATTGTTTCGATTTCCATTTTTTTCATTGACTTATATTACCTCTTGTGACACCCATGCTTTTTGGATTTATGATTTATTATATTTTAACTCTTGGACAAAATGGAAAGAGAGTGTGTTTTCCTGTATCATATAAATAATCCATTATTTACAAGTCATTTCAATTATTTCCTATTATTTGTTACATTCATTATTTCAATGGTTGATTATTTTAGGTATCATAAAGAATTTATATTGAATTTTCCTAAATACTTTTATGGTGGAATATTACTTAATCAATTGTTAAGATATTTAAAATCTAATTAAATTATTATTAATCCTGATTATTATAATAATTAAGTAAAATAGAATTCCAATTATATCATATAATGTTTTTTCCTCTATAACTTTTAATTTGAATTTTATTTAATCTTGAATTAATAATTAATACCATAATTATAATAAAATGGGAAATATTGATAATGCAGATTCTTAATATATGATTTTTACTTTATTTATATAGGTTGTTTACCTTAATAAAGAAAAAATGGGGATAGTTAGATCCCTCATGTTATAATAATTTATGTGACGTGAGATGTTGTGAATAGTGGGGCATTATGCTTGTTATTGGTATCCCTAAATAGTGATATCTAAAATTGTCATAGTAAGGTTTTTTTCATGTGTTTATAGTTATAGAGAGAGAGGATATACAAGCTATACAAATGGTTTCAAATCATACCATAGTGTTCCAATTATAAAATTTTCTTTTATCAGCATGGGTGGGTGATCCCCAAGTTATTGAGATCTGGGTAGGGTCTATTTAGATGATCTTCAGCCATCTTGAGACACCTTCAGAAAGGATGGAGATGCTCTTTGAGTATATTATTTGTGGATGGAATAATATTTGGTGGGATGGAATTGTCTTGAAATAACAGTATGTGGGGATGACCTCAAAGGAATTTCATAAAAGTTCATTTAACTATTTCATTACCAAGACCTCGAGGGTAGACAAGGTTAGGGAATTCACACACCCCATGTAGGGATGAAGGCCAGTGAAGAACTATCTTATTAATTTTATGGATTTTTAGTTTTTTTCCTTGATTTTTAAAAGTGACAAAGAAAAAAGAGTGATGTTTATTTAGGATAGACTTAGGTATGTGATAAGAGTGATGGTGAATTTTCTTCTCATACTGACCATTTCAGAGGTGTGTAATTCATCCCTCATTTTCAAGAATAACTTAAGGAGTACCATGTTTGTATATTGGTGGATTTAACTTCAACAAATGGTATTAGGTCATTAATAAATATAAATAATTGTTTTTATGGATCCTTCTAGGATTGTAATAGGTCGGGTGGTAAGTTGGATGGTTTTATGTGGTTCAATCGGTGTGGTAGGATTGGCCACTTTCTACCTCAGTGTGAATGACATCCACACAAGTGTTGATCTTGAGGAAATATGGGATACTGGTAGAGGTTCTACAGGCACATTTTCCAGATTTTCAGTGATAGGGGATCCGGATACATTTAGGGATATGAATTAGGGTTTTCTACATTATGGTAGGTGGGAAGATAGAGTTTGATCATTCTCTTAGGTCATAGTTGAGGATGTCTTCCCAAAGGTATGGGAAATAGAATTTGTAAGGTGGTGTAGATTAAGGGAGTCTGGTAGGTTTATTGGTTTGGAGATATAGTAAAGTTATATGTTTTTCAACATAACCCTACATATATATATTTTGGACCCTCTATAGTTTGAGGTTTTATTCATGTAACCTGTACATGGGATTCTTATTTATTGACATGTGAGCTTCATATTAATTTATAAAATCTTATTTTATAGAGGGTTAGGAAAAACAATGTATTATTTATATTGGGTGATTTATATTGAAACATTGTCGATAATATGATTAGAGGGAATTCACTGATGTAGTGGTTTTCCCCTTGAGGTTAGTGGTTATCTGTTTCTCTGGGATCTCATTATATTAGTGATTAATTGTTTTAATTTTATTATAGTGGTAGACTAGTTAGTACCATATCGATATCAAATATACTCACCATCATCTAGTGATTTCATGCATCTTAAATGTTATAATTTTATCCATAATAGATAGTGGGACTTACAGGTGGGTTTTGTAGGGACCAAGCATCAATAGTTGGGTGAAATTATATCATAGGTTTCTAGTCTTGTGTTGGATGAAATAGAGGAGAAAAGAGAAGTTTATCTCCAATGTTAGATCAATTTAGGGACATATTTCAAAGTTAATTTTCAAGGTATCTACCAGAGAGAGTGGTTTAGATCAAAATTTATCTTATGTATGATGTAGAACATATTTTTATTCAAACTTATTGGACGGTTTCAGTGGAGATTCATAAGCTAATACCTCAGTTAGAGGACTTAGAGGCTAGAAGATTCATCCATCCAAACACCTCTCTTTAGGGTTTTGCAGTCCTATTTAGTAATAAAGTATATAGTTCCTTGAGGTTGTGTGTGAATTACCATATGTTGAACAGAGTTAAAGTTTAAAACCAATATCTTCTTCCATATATGGATTACCTATTTGATCATCTTATTGGATATATATTTTCCTATATGATTGATTTGATATCGGTTTATAACTTATTCTTGGTATGGCCTTAGAATATACATTTCACTATCTTTAAGAGAAATTATGGTCTATATGTGTAATATATTATGTTGTTCAACCTTAAAAATGAATTAAAATATTTATGTGCTTGATGAACCATGTTTTCCACCCATCCCTAAACACCTTCATTTTTTTATGATATATTAAAATACTCAATATCAATGTAGGAGCACACATGTCACTTGGAGATCATTTTAGGTACAATTCAAAAGAACTAAATATATTCCAAACTCTTCAAATGTCTCTTTTTATTGACTAGGTACAATTATTGGGTTATGTGATATCTGAGGTTAGAGTACCAGTAAACCTTGAGATGTCTATGTAATTGTTTTCATGGGAGTATACTTAAAATTATTTCTAGGTACATATATTCTTTTTCTTAAATATTTATTACTTGAGGTTTATCAAACACCACTCTCATTTGGTAGTACTAATGATAGACCAAGCTGAAAAGGGTGTAATTTCCATATTGTATGATTCTTATGAGAGCGGTTTTTAAAAGTTAAAGTATAGATTGACTACAAAACTAATCCTGACCATACTTGACTTGGGTAGGGATTAGACCATTTATTTTTATGAATATAGTTTTAATTTGGGAGTAGTATTGATGAAGGATGGACATGTGGTTTTTTATGGATCTAGGAAGTTTCAGACTCAGGAATTGACTTACACAAAAAATGTATTAGATATTGTAGTAGTATTATAGTCCTTAATGTTTTGTCAATATTAACTTTTAGGTGAGAGTTTTATGTTGTATACCAACCATAATAGCCTGAAATATATCTACTACTAATGGGACCAAAAGATTCAGTAATAGAGGTTGGTCCAATCATTTAATTTAAAGCTAGAACATACCATTTATAAGAGATATGTGGGTTTTTATGTGATGATATTAAAGAAGAAGACCCATTTAGCCCAATAGTATAGTATTTAGTTGTAGTTGAAGACCTTAATTGTTGAGATGCATTTATATATTCATGAGTACCAAATTTGGGAGCCCCTAATTTCATTATCCATTTCATCTTCACCTCTCGATTGGATAAAGAAGAAGAAACTTCTAGATCTATAGTGTTTATCTCAAAGTATCAAAATATATGGCAGGGAGATACCACAAAACTAGACCCTTGATGATGAATAGGTTCTTCAAATCCTCGTTCATCTCTTAGTTCCCTCATACATGCATGATTAGTTGATGAGGGATTCACATGCCTCAAAGAGGGTGGTTCACCAAAGTCTGATGAAGATGTACCATGGCATACATAAGTAGTACTAGTATCCTAGGATGAAGATATACATGGGTAGTTTTTATATGGTATACCACCAATCAACAAGTAAAATCTAATAACCTATGGTCTGATGGTCTTTCATAGGAACTTCGTATTTCTGTGTGGAAATAGGATGATGTGACTATGTATATCATAATGGGGTTTCCAAGAACACCTTGAGGAAACGACGCAGTATAGGTGACATTCATTAAACTAATTAAATTTTACAATTTTCTATATACTTGGAAGATTATTTCATTTTATGAGATCAGTAACCTCTAGGTATGGAAGATATAACACCTATAAGGAATCCATCAGTGTACTTTTTTTCACAAGGATTATGGTTTCGCATCATGTTTCTAGTTGGGGCTACAAAACTTTCTTGGTATGTTGGTACATCTAAGTACTTAATATCATCTATAGAAGGGTGGATATTCCAAGTGTACTATTAATATCTTAAGGGATATGCTAAGATAATTTTTCATGGATTTTAGTGGTTTTAGGGAGAATCACATAGACCCTATGGAGTTCACCTGTAATAACAATTATCATGTGTCTATACAGATATCCCCTTACAAGGTTCTATACGGTAGACCATTCCATTAAACTCTATATTAGTTGGATTTTGGTGAGTCAACAATGATATGCTCTAGTATCATTCATGAGACCATAGAAAAAATTTAGTTGTTCTAGAAGTGGATGATGACCATATATAGTGATTAGAGGTTGTATGTGTACTTATGAATATGGACTCTTGAGTTATAGGTAAGTGATTATGTATTCTTATCCGTGTCACCAAGATTGGGAAGCTATATTTTTTGAGATAAAGGAATATAATTCCTTGGTTTGTGGGGAAATTACAAATTGTAGAGAGGGCCAATCTAGTATAATGCCAACTGAATTATTCAAATCCTTTTATTACTACACATGATATATTCCACATTATCATATTTATCATTAATATCCTTATTCATCTATCATTATTGACACATACGATGTTGAGATTAAGGTTGTAGAATACTTTTAGGAGAATGTAATTTTTATATGGAACAAACTGAGAAGATTATTTACAAAAAAATGGTTCCTTGGGTGTGATTGTAATAGTAACATGAGAATATATAGGAGGTGGCATGAGATCGAGTTTTATATTCTAGATCAGTGGATACATTTTTTTATGATTATGCCCAATCATGTTCAAGGAAGTTTCTCATTTAAGAATATATATATGTAATAGAGGTTGTAAAAAAATGCCACATATTAAGCTATATTCCACTTTAATTTCTTCTAGGACATATTGTTTTACTTTTACTCTTTATTAAAGAGTTTTTTATGAGGATTATGATTTATTTTATAGTGTTTCTAGTTCTACAGGATGTATGGGAGAAGGTTCATAAGGCTTTGTAGGTTCTTATGGTCCTTTTTCAGATCACTATAATATGGTCAGGGAGTAACCACACCATGTAGATGGTTTGGGGTTCCTAGAGAGATTGGAGGCACACTATAATATCCTATATTTTGTGATTAAAAAAAGTATATTTTATGGAAAACAACAATGATATACATATTATTGATATTTTTTCATGTAAGGTTGGTGTCACCTCTATAAAAAAAGAGTGGAATTCCTTCACTATGGTGTCCCCTGGTCTATCTATTTTAGTTAATTCAAGGCCGCTTTTCTATACCATATGGAGATATACGCCATGTTTTAGACCATGGTTCCCCCATTATCTTATCACGGTGCATGTAGAAATACATTGTGGGAGGTGGGGTGACCAAAATAACAAAGATATGATTTTGTATTTTTGTAGGGGTGGAATAGAAGACCAAATATTCTAAGATGAAAACAAAGACTAGCTATACTATTGTCCACTTTTTGAGGGTATTTTTTTCTAAAGAATTTCTCTGATGCAATCATTGAGGAAGAAAAAACCATGGTTTTTCTTTATAGGGAGTTTAATCTAGACCAAAATGAAATCCACTCTAGAGAGTTATCCATGGTGAAATAGTGTGAGGAACTATATGTGAAATGTTGAGAAAGTACCTCACTGTAAATATCACATAGTTCCAGTTTTTAATGGTCCTGATGGAAGGAAACCATGTCTTTTCCCTTATATGACACACTATGGTAAGGCCTAAATCATTCTTCTTAAAATTATATTTTCCCAAATTTAACCATTTCTCAATGTAAGTTATTTTTCTCCTTTCCCTACATTTTAATATAAAATTGAAAGTCCTCAAAGAGATATATTCCCTATTCTACAAGAATTGTTTTTTTTCACTATTGATTATTAGTGTAATTGATCTATGTTCATAAAAATTGTGAGTTAGAGGTAAGGTTATCCTTTCATTTTTAATTAATTATTAGTTTTTTTAATATCAATTAGTTGAATGTTTTTAATTTATATTTTTCCTTAGTTATGAGTGTCCATATGCATCTTCATTTTCTAATGTTTGATCTTGGAACAGATGTTGGTATATGGGGAGTATATTTCTATGAGAATAAAGTAGGTCGCCTTAATTTTATCCCTTAAAGTATCTTATCTTTTTATAATGGGTATCATATGGTGTGGTGTTGACATACTATGAACTTGATCTAAAATATAAATCAAGGTTTTCTAGCCCTAAGTATCAAAATTGAAAATTCCCATAGACCATAAGTTAACCATTAGAAAGTGTAGAGAATAACATTAGACAATCATGTGGTGTAACTAAACTTGTAAATTATGTGGTCATTTTAAGAGGAAACCCTATGGTTTATATGGAAAATTTAATTATTCATTAGTGTATTTACGGATTCTTAGGATGTTCTCTTAGATACAATATTCATTATTATTATGTAAACTATGAATTAATTAAATTAAAGGAGTCAATTAATGAAGTTACTATCTATTTTTAAAACTGTGTATAATCTCTTTGGATTAGTAAGTGAGCCTATTGATTTATAATTACTTTTATATGTTCTTTGGACTCAGTAGTGATCCTATTGATCTATAATATCTTAGGAAATCCCCTTGGATTTAATAATGATCATATTGGTCTATAATTCCTTAAATGAACTCTATAGATCCATTAGTGATTATAATCATTATATTCTCCTTGGATATGACCCTTTTATTAAAACATGATCCAATTTAATGGGATTTCCTTGGATATTATTCTAAGATTTGGCTATGAGCCTCTTAATATATTATATTGTGATCAAAGTAATCTAGAACTAGCCAAAGGAAGTATGTTTGATCCATGGTACCACCTAGAAAATGTGGATTGATGATGGATTACTTATTTTCTATTCCATCATTTTTTATGAGAATCTATATATTATATATTCTCAAACAGAATATAATTATAGACATCATTATTGGTGGCCATATAAATCATAGTCACACCCTTCTTAAGCCACTATTATTACCTAATTAAACTTCATGGTTGTAGGTAAGGGCAAATAAAGGGGACCTATAATCAATGAATGATAAGTTTTGACAATGATAGAGCATAGTATACAAGATAGAGATATACATAGGGCATATTTAATGGTTTTCTATTATCATGATATTTTTTATTCCTTTTGGGTTTTTCAAATATGCGAACTTTAATGGGGGATCCATTTTGTATGAATGGATATATGACATTATCCAAAATTTTGGAATAGAATGGTTTTTTATATATTAGTACTTTTCATGATGTCTCTTTTCATTATTCATCTTATATATGATATTAGTATCATTACTATTGTAATTGGAATCTTATATGAGGGTATAGTCTCCCCACCATACCACCTTAAACCATCACTAATAGTTAGCAACCTTTGTTATATGAGGAGGTGTGCCTGAGGTTACATAACAACTTCAACCCCAACATTGATTAGTGATCATGAGTTTGGGGATGTTAGTTGTGTCCATTGAAATGAACAAATTCTATTAAAATTTATTCTTCTGTTATTCTTTGTTACTTTTAATGAAATTTCTACCATTTTTCAATTGTCGATATTATTTCATTCCTTCCATTATATTAATAATTTATTTGAGTCATTTTTTGTCTCTTTCCATCATTTTTAGAAAAATCCATCAAGTTTAATTATTATTCTTCAGGAGGATAAAAAAATTTCTTCAAGGGAAATAAATTAGACTACCTTGTTTCTTCTTTTTATTGTCTTCAATAGAATGTTCTTCCTCTTCTATGAATGAAATCTACTACTTCATGTATAAATTTTGAATAATTAAAATAATAATCATAAAAACTGTTTCTTCCCTAATATGAATATTATATTATAACTATCCTTTTCTAGATTACAATAGCTTATGGTTTTAGATAACATTCAAAATTAGTTAAATAATACATTTAGTATCCAAGAAAACCAAATAAATGACATTTCATTACTGTAAATATCATGTTATTTAAACCACTCCACATATCTCGTAAATTTGAATAATATCGTTATTATTGATATGATATGATTGATTGATAATTATTTCCATTTAATTTCTACATAGTTCTATTCATTCATATATAATGTTTCTTTTATATATCACCATCAAATATAATAACATTTTTACCCATTCCATTTATTCTTTAAACACTATAATTTTATTAAACTTTTCTTATACCTAAATATTTTCTTTTATTAAAAAAATCATCTATAAATTTCCGAAACTGACAATTCTTCTTCAGACCATATCTTTTTATCATTGGTTTTACAATATTTCTAAAAGTAATAAAGTCTTCATCAAGAGTATCAATCTTCACGACTTTTTCTTTAATAGATAAATGAAGAACATAAATGATATTAGTTTCTCTTTAATCATCAATATATAATTCACATATTCTTTATATTTTACTAATTATTATTCATAAACATTCATAATTTTTTAAAGATTATTATACTCAACTTAGAATTCATCAATATAGCTTTATGACTCTTTTAAAAAGTCTCTAATTTTACTATTATTTTTTCATTGTAATCATGTTCCTAAAGGGAAACTTCCAACTCCACAAGAAGTTCAATTACTCCCTCAAGTGGATAATTTTATTCTTCAACATTAGCTTTTTATTTTTCCATGGATTACAACATAGAATCTTTCACTTATGACATAAACTCAGTTTTAATGTTTTCTGATGGATCTTATTATAAATTTAATTCTTCCTTACAAAAAGGAAATTCCTATGAATCTTCTTGTAACTTGATTTCTAAAAATTGAAATTGGTTATTAAGGATACTTATTTTTAAGTATTTTTATAATTAAAAATCACTATCCTATTCATCATATAACTTTGGAAACCTATCAGTTATGTTTCTAACATTCCCACTATGGAAACAAGTTTGAGATATATTTTCCTCAAATCTACATTTTCTTCTTTTGAAATAACTTTCTATAATGGATTAGAAATCATGTCTTACATTATACTTAGTTTCAACTAATTTAAATTTATACTTCTAAATATCTTTTAATGTCATCTATTTATAAGAATTTTCTAAATATATTTCCATTTTCACCTACATCTCATGAACAACCTATTAGTTGTGTAAATCATAAAGTGTCACCTCAACAAGATTCATTTCAACTTTTTTGGATACCTTTAAATTTTATATTTTAGTTAATATTATAATGATATTATTTATAATAACTAAGTTCATAATATCCTAACTAATTCTATAAATAGTATGAAAAATTTATTAGGATGATTAAATAACTCATCTATATTTTTATTATATCTCATATTTTGATAATCAAACGTTTTTTATAAAACCTATAAATTTTTCTCATTTACTTTTTTCCTTTAAATATATTATCAATTCTATTCAAAATATCTTTTTCTATGGAAAAAGTGATTAATATTTCATATATATAATTATAAATTTCTTCTTTCAAGTCATTTTAGCATAAGAATCGTCATTCAAACACCTTTTTTTATCATCCATCAATGATATACCTATGGGATCACATAATTTTATCCCATGCATTGTCATAGAATATAAATAAATAACAAGATAACATATTTGATATATCACAATTTTTCTATGTCTTATAATTTCATCCATTAAATCTGGGTACACTTTTTTCAGTCACAATATTCTCCACAATCTCAACTTACTGTCAATATATTTTGGAAATAACCTAGATATCATAACACTTGTTTTATCTTGGTCCCACTAAACATTCAAATAGAGGGTGAATAAGAGTTATTAAACTTCTTATTCACATTATATTAAATTGGATCTATTATTTTCATTACAATGGCAACTTGAATGTGATTTTTAAATAGAATCAATTTCAAAAAAATAAATTGTAAGTACATATTGTTTTTACATGGTTTAACTATAAAATTATACTATTAGGATCACATGTCCACAATGTATTGATATTCCAATTATATAAAACTTCACTGGTATATGATTAAAAATTTAGGAAGAGCACACTACTTCGCCAAGGTCTACAACCTCATCCTTTCATTCACTTGCTGCTTCTAGGATTGATATAATAATGTATTTGACTCATAAGTCAATCTTATAAGGTTTTAATTAATTATAAATAAAACTAAATAAAAATAGTTTTCTATATTATTTCTTAGTGTTCACATCAAAATATTTCAGTGATATGATGATAAAAATCATATTTTGAGATTGGTATTTAATGTATTTGAATCTAATCTCACTTATTCAATCAAAATAAAATATTTAGATAAATTTGGATAATAGATCCTCTAATCCTTGATATTTAGTAACAATTTATTTTTTATTATGTGTTTGATGCCTTAATTCTACAAAATATTACTCTATATTCAATGAAATGTTTGAATTTAAAAATTTTAAATTCAAACTCCAATTAACTTCTTGATAAAATCCATCCCTTGGATGTTTTCCCTGATAAATTCCACCAATGAATTAAAATTTGGATATTTCATTATTCTTAAAATAACCACTAAACCTCTAAAAAAGTCATATAATTAATATTTTTTGAATTTTTTAGAATCTATATATCACTATGACCCCCCCCCCTCTCTATGGAATGATGCATCAGTTAAGGTTTCACTATAATGCAATTGTTACAAATTCTACAATATATAACTATTTCTAAAATTTAAATCCCAATCATAAAATTTCTAAACACATACCTTCCATGACATAATATTATTTGGTGTCATGAAAGTCTTCTACTACATTCTAACTACACCATGGTTTACACCAACATGGTATGAATTCCTATTAACACTGAAAAAATAACATAAACCTCTTCATTTCTAAAAACACATTATTCTCATTGTAAGTAATTTTCATAGATTTGGTCTCCATTACATCCCCTTATAAATCCAACTTCTTAGATTGTAAAACTCATTTACAATGTAGATAAATCGAATTCACCAAAACCTTTAAAACTCCTCTATACTCTCCATCACATCACATCCAATATCTCGTGACATGGTTATACACAATCATATTTAATGTTTATACTGATTTTGGTGTAACATTGTCTCCATGATATAAGAACCTTCAAAAACTGTAGATCTAATGTATTTTATCACAAACATGATTTTTTTAGTGTTATTAGAACTAAAATGAAACCTATTTCGAATAAAAATAATATCAAAAATATCTTTGTATTTATGTTCCTTTATCACCCTAGATGTGCTATCAGTGCCTCATAAAATTCCTTAATCCCTACCCAAGACGGTGGGTCACCATGCTAGCCCACATAGAGATTATTGTCCACAATTATTACTTATTCCATGGTTCTTCCTTCTACCTTTTGTTGAACCATGCTAGTTTCTTTACTCCTTCACTGCCATATTTCTTGGAGATGAAGTTGATCGTTGTGAATTATTATAGTGATTCATTACTCCTATGGGTTTTCAATGGTTGAAGTTATTTTATTAAAATAATCCAAACACCAGTACAACATGGCTAGTGGTATTGTAGTTTCAAGATCCTCAAAACACTATATATGGAAAGGTTTATGAACTATACACATTTTTCATACCTTTCTAAATTTTTCATATGTCAAATTTAGTCATGGTGTTATCTATAATCTTACATTGTGGTTTCTGACAAATTATTATAGAATTACATATTCTTGTTTCTATTTCAATATTATTTAAATTCCTTCACAAGAAATTCAAAAAACTCTTAATTAAAAATAAATCAAATCATCAAATACCTCTGGTTTCAATAGCTTTGATCTCAACTAGACACTCAATAAATGTCACATCCTATCTAATATCAACCTCACCTCTAATAATCTTGTCAAAATAATTATGAAGAAACTTATAAATCTATGATACATGGAATAAATTAATTCTATTCTATACATAAGCTATAAGTTTAATCTAATATGTCACAATAGTTGCATTTTACAACACCAAAAGATGATTGATGAACCTTATGGAAATATTGCTACCTTGAAAGAATATATATAGTCCATGATGGATTAAACCTTTAGGAATAAATGGTAACCAAATTAAAACTCTTATAATCTCCTCCTCTGATTAGTATATGAATTTGGAAACTTTTTTAGTCATTATCCACTATCAAAAATAAATTTCACCTTTTCCATCATATTTAACAATAAATCTAGTCTAACATTCTAGGATTGAACAACACCCGTCTAGTTTAAAGATGACTAAAAATTATTCCCATAAAATAAATCAAACGGTATCGTGCAAATTGATAAGGGATAATTATTATTATATGAAAACTCAACTAGCAGTAAATGACTACACCAAGATACTTCAAAATATAAAATGTAATCTCTCAATATATCATCCAATGTATTAATTTTATGATTTATATTTCCATTTTTTATGAATAGAATGTAGTTCTATGGAAAGAATGGGTGCCTCATAGACATTGTAATATCTTCAACATCCATTGTGTATAATAAATATTGTTTTCTCAAACAACCATCCTCAAAATTCTAGAAATCCTTATTGTATTCATCATATAATACTTTGAAAAAACATATATATATATATATTATATAATTGTAGAAAAATAAAAAAATATATATAAAAAATTCTCCAAATAGAATCATTTCTTTTCAACACATGAAGAAATCTGGTCCCAAAATACATTAATAAGTCTTCCAATTTTATCTATTAAATACTCAAATGTAGTAAAATTCTTCCAAAAACCTGATGTTTGACCTACATTTTATGACATATAAAAAACTTGGATACAAACACAAAAACCAATATCTCCATCCTTGAAATTTAAAATTCTTATTTAGGGCATGATACACCATCCAAATTTCAAGTCAAATTATTAAAGGTTATATATGAATTTTATGAAATATCACCTCTTGATCACACATGGTGTAATAAATATTCCAATGGAATAACACCTAGGGAACCTCATGCTTAATTTTCATTCAATATCTTCTCCATTTACTATATAGTCCCTTTATAGTTCAACCAAATGGTCTCCTTGAAAAGTCACTTCCAATTTTTGTAACATGGGAAGGTTCACCATTATCTAATATAAACTCTATCTCCAACCTCTTTAAAATCCAAATGGATAGTTAAAATTAACTCCCTCAACCTTTATTCATCACTTGATTATAAAACAACATATCTATATCCCTTATAAATTAACATTTCAACTACATTACTACCTTTCCTATAACTATATGTGTTCTAAAATTCATAATCCTATAGGAATTAAATCTAGGACCAATAATGAAGATTTCTATCATCTCAATGATAATATAAAACATAGACTATTAGAGTAGATGAATTCTAAAAATCATTTATCAAACTATAAAATTGTCTATATATTCAAATAAAAAAACAATTACAAGATCAATAGCATGGGTAGGGTAGTTAAATTAATGATTTCATAACTTTTATAACTAATATGATATAACTCCTCACTATTGCATTAATATATAGCCCAAACCAAGATATAAAGAATCATGGAAAACAACAAACCTTTCCCCTAGTATAAAAATAATATGAGTACCGATAACATTATATTTCAGATATTTTAATATAACTTGATATTTCATATTCAGTAAGTAATATTGATACTTATAATTTAAATCCATCAAAAGAGTTTAAATATGAGAAAATTCAAAAGCAACTTGTCATGACCTGACCCATACTGGGGCTCAAGATGCAACTACCCCAAGCCCGCCTCCACAGGCCAGGGGATAGTGACCAGTGCTGAAGGGAAAAAAACTTTGGGAGGCCTTTTTCTAAGTACCTATACACATACACGTATCCAACTCAATGAAAATTTCCAGAGGGAAAAGAAAAAAAGAAACAACAGTGTTATATATAAACCACAAATATGCATTGACCTCTAAAAAGAACAAGTAAAAAAGTAAACTGAAAGGGAAAGGGGAAAAATACATGCCCAATCAGAAAAGTTCCACATCCCCAAAAATAGGTGTAAAAGTATAATAGCTGATAGATCCGTACTCCTAGATCACAATCTATGGCCATCACATGCGGTCCAAGCACCATGCATCCCTATGATCCTCTAAAGTCACGATCAACACGCCCGTCGTCTGCAAGAGCACACCGAGTGTGGGAAAAACCCTAGTAGGAGTGAGTATAAAAATACTCTATAGGATGCCCCAAAGGCTCAAAATAGAAGAAAGTAAGGAATTTAAGAGTGAAATAGTAGATATAATAAGGTACAGTAAAAGAGTAAAGATCAACCCAAAAAATAAGTGAAGTATGCTTGTGTAAACATGATGATCCAAAAATAATGAGAATGTGAACTTCTTGTCGAGTCTTCACTACCTATAGTGTGAGAGTATACTCATTCAACCATGAGAATCTAGACAAGGAAATCATGTGGCATTCCCCTCACATCTTCTCCTCTCCTAGAATGAGAGTAACCAAAACCCAAGGAGTGGGTACTGAAAATACAATATATATATATATACTCAACCAAAGAAGCCCAAACAAGAGAGTAAGGGGACCTCCATATCACTATCTCATGCCAAGAAAAGAGTCACCCATGGTTCTAGAATTAAACACCATTAATTCTCACCATCCATACATCTTCCCTAAACAACAAGTCAAAGGGGCCCAATCACTGAACCTTGATATTATCCACTTTGGGAGGGTCTATCTCGCCCGCACAGTTTTAGGTCATGTCCCAAGGATACATATTGGTGGGAAAATCACCCCTATTTCTTGAGAGTCCAAAGTCACATCAAGAAGGTCTCGTTACTATATCGTACAGTTGAGATATAATGTTACAAAGTCATGAACCCACTACCCATCCCCACTGGAGGGTATACTCAGAAGAGTCATTGGTGAACCCACTGCCTAGACCATCTGGAGGCTTAGCCCAAAAGAGTTAACGACGAACCTCACTTCCCATCCCCACTGGATGGTAAATCCTGAAATATTAACCAGAAAGCCTCACTTCCTAGCCCCTATGGAGGGTAATCCCTGAAAAGAGAAAGAAAACCCACACTACCCAGCCTCATTGGAGGGTAAAACCGGAAGAGTAAATGACAAACCTCGCTGCCCAGCCCCACTAGAGGGTATGTCCTGAAGAAAGAATGAAAAACCTCACTACCCAGCTGCACTGAAGTGCAAGTCAGTATTTCTCTAGTGATTCTGAAAACATCACTTCCAATACTGTCATCATCGAGCAATTCCTCGGGCCCAAAACATTTTGTGTCGCCTTAGATAGGCATCGCACTTGGAACATCTCACACCATACCTTGAAAGACACTATAGAGGGCATTATCCTATTCTACATGGAAACACTCTGAATAGGTTACTCTAAGGAAACAATCTGAGTTCAGAAGAAAGAGATATGTGAGGTAGAAGATACGAAAAGTGGTACACGACACGTGTTGGACCCACATGATGTCTGACCTCACCTCATCATCTGGCTGTAACGACCCAAGGTTTCATTAATAGAAAATCCCTCTTGATCTTATTAAATGTCTCTTTATATAAAATGTTTTTATAAAATGTCAAATTCTTTGGTTTTATGATAGGATTTGTGAACATTACTTTTATATCCATTGAACAGTGATCACATGATTAGTATAAATATAGGGCTTTAACACATCCAATTTTACTTAGACAAAGAAAGAGATGGCCTCATCCAATAGAATTGTCCCATACAAAGCCCATTTATCGGAGCTCGGAAAAGAGGTGGTGTCCTTGGGCTTTGCTCTTGACCAAGCCCAATCTGAGCTTCACCATGTCAAGCTCGAACGGGACCATCTACAAGAGAAGTGGGAGTTGATATAAATTACCACTCGAGCGATGTTATCCGAGCCACCCCAAGAGTTTGTCACCATCGCACTCCTTACCCTTAGGTCTTATGCGGCTGTTTTAAGGGTTTATGTAACTAATAGATAGTACTATGTTCATGTACATTATTTTTTTATATAAAAATGAATATAATTTCTTGTCGTTATTGATACATTGTAAATAGTTTTTAAAGTACAAATGGTGTTTTAGTTATTATTTAATTAATAAATCTATTTTATTAAATTAAGGGATTTTTGAATTAAATAATATTTTAATAAAATATTATTATTATTATTATTAGATTAATTTTATTATATATAAATGATCCTGTAATTGTATGAATGCAATTATAATTTTTATTAAGGTTTGAAATCCATTTTTGTCAAAACCCGTGAATTTTTTATAAATGTCGGTTTTAAAAGAAAAAATTAACATATTTAGAAAATTATTTAGATAAAATAAATGTTATTTTTTTAATCAGGATGTCGAAATTATCCAACGGTGAATTTTTCATAATTTTCTGAGACAATCAAATTTTTGAGTAAAAATTAAATACCGTTTAAATATATAATGTGTTTTATGACATCATAATGACCCAATAGTGATGTAATAAAATACTATGATCTTTATTTTCGGCCAATATATGTTTTACCATTAAAATATTTTGATTTTTGGTTTGTTTGGATTACTTTTCAAAGCATTAATGGACCCCTCAAGACCTATTAAACACCATGTCTTTTTAAATTAATTTCCATGGGAATGTGACTCACCTCCACATAAGCAACCCTAATATTTTAAGAAGTTAGGACCTTGGCCTTATAAAATATTTTTTTCCTCTTACCTTTTCCAAAAACCATGTGCAAAAACCATGCGATGGTTTGTGGTTTGGATTAATTTAATATAAGGGGTCCCAAACCTAAATAATAAAGAATTCCCTCACCTTTCCTATATAAACCCACCCAAGCTCCCACTTCCTCCTCACTCAAAGCCTTTGGAGTTCATCAAACCTCTGCCATACTCTCTCTAAAATCCTCCCATGGTGCCCCAAGCTCCCAAGAAGACTTTATCAAGCCTCTCTCAAGCCTTTGGAAGTAGACTTCCAAGTAAGGGTTTTTCTTCCTTTCTCATTTTTGTCCAATTTTCTTTAAGTTGTTTTTCCCATTTAATTTCAATTATGAATTTTGGGGTATGGTTTTTCACCTCTCCATACTTCACTATTTATGTTTTAATGATGGGATACCCCTTTATCTCTCAATAAATACCTCCCATGTACACCCGTTACTATACCGAAATTCTGAAAGGAACTTTTCTCTCCTCTTTTACATTCAAGCAATACTTTTGTATCATGAATCTAAATTCCACTAAAATTTTTGGGGCATGTATCTATATGACCTCCTTACTGTCCATTACATGTAAATATTATGATTAACCCCTTTCTCTCTCATCAAACATTTTTATGAATTCTTATGTCACGCCGTTACGCTGCCGAAATCGCACTGATTTTCTAAGCCAATGCCATTGTGTAGTGAATATCATGCCCATTTCTCCATCAAGGGTATTCACCTTTATGCACATTTACTTATTGATTATAAATTTTCATGTATTAATTCCACATTATTTTATCGTGGAATAAATTATTATGTTTTATGAATGCAGGTTTTATGATCCATGTGGCACACTTATGCATGAAATAAAATGTTTCAGAAGGGTGTGCCCTTATAGCGCTCCAATGCATTGGGTAAAGTATAGTATCATGATACGTCATGTGCAATGAGTGTTTACTAATGCTAATTCAAGTGCTATGAGGGTTTACTCATGATTTATGTGCAATGATTATTTACTCATGCTCCATGTGCAATGAGCCTTGGCTCATGCTAATTCCATGTTAAGTGTTGTTTCCACATTTACATGTTATGATTATCATGCTTTATCATGCCTTTATGTTCATGTTTTTCTTATGCTCTATTGATATGCCTATTTTCTAACATGTATTTTACTCCTCATGTTATTCCATGTGTACTCCCTTACTGGGCTTTATAGCTCACCATTTTCTTATGCATGTCCTCAGGTTATCCCATGCAATGCTAAGTACAAAAGAATGTAGTGGTCATGTAAAGTAAGTTTTCAATAAAGATGTTTTATTTCATGTTTTAAGTTTTTATGTAATGATCCTAAGCCCCAAATACACTAAACCACTCGATCTTATTTGTTGTATCAAGTGATGTTTTATGTAATAAATCATGTTTAAGTTGTAATAAAAAGCAGGGTTGTCATAGTTGGTATCAGAGGATAGGTTTGGTTATTTTTGGGATTAGGATTAGAAAACCCTAGTAAAGCCTTAGATAAAAGAATAAGTACAATAAAAACGTCCCTACGTTTTGGTGAGTATTGATTAAGTGGGTTATCAAGAAAATGCATCCCTGTCTAGATACGAGCAGGTAGAGGCGGCTCTGGCACAGATGTATCCTAGTGGTAAAACCCAAAAACACTGCTTTGAGCTAGACTCGAACGGGAATGGGTGCAAGAAAACGGGCCTTGATTCACTCTTGGTTACGACACTCCCGGGGGATATGTTTTGATAAATTCACAAGCTTAGTATGAACCCTTATTAAAGGAATTACAAAAAAAATCCCCTAAGAATATATGTTAGAAAGTAGATTGTGAAAATCCTAGATTGAAGCCTATAGACTCCTGAGTAAAGGAAATGAAAGTTTATATATAAGTCATCAACTTTTGTCTTTGGATTACCCTTTATGTGTTACCCCTAACATTCCTTTTATTCTAGCCAATGGCTGGTAATAGGAGGAATCGGGCTAACAACCGATGTGAAGATCAGTGTGATGATTGTACTAATGAGATGCCCAATCCAATGGGAGCGGGAATCGAGAAATTTGTCACACTTCTCTCTCAGCTAACTCAAGAATTGAATAGAAACATGGGTCAAGAGGAATATCTAAACCCCCCTAAGAAAGAACAAGTCGCTATCGAGAGCTTTATGAGACAAAGGCCTCCTACTTTTAGTGGATCATCCAATCTCATGATCGCTGAACAATGGATCAACTCCATTGAAAAGATCTTCTCCATCCTTCAATGTTCTGAACAAGAGAAGGTTCTCCTAGAAGCTTATCGTATGGAGGGTGAAGCTGGTCAATGGTGGATGTTGAACAAAAATACGAAGCCTGAGGAGGAGATCGAGGCATTGGAATGGAAGGATTTTTGGAAGATGTTTTTCGATAAATATTTTCCATGCACCCTCTAGCTTAAGATGGAAAGGGGCTTCCTTTCCCTCAAGAAAAAAGACAAAGAATCTGTTGGAGCATACGAGGAAAACTTCACAAGGCTTGCACGATACGCTTCTAGCTTCGTCATTACCCCCAAATACAAGGTTGACTGCTTCTTTGGTGGGCTGAAGCCTAGCCTGTGGAAATCATTAGCGATCTGGGGCTTCGATAGCTATGAAGAAATTGTCCGATGTGCCCTCAAGGTCGAAATGGAGATCAAAGAATCACATGGGTATCATGAGGATAAGAAGCGTAAGGTGGACTTCAATTATGGTGGGCCGATGGATAAATCCAACGGTGCTAAGAAGATCCAACACCCCACTTTCCAAAAGTGCGGAAAGAAGCACCCAAGAAATTTCCTTAAGGGGATGAGGAAATGCTTCATGTGTGGAAGAGAAGGGAACCTAACTGTTAACTATCGGAAAGAAAGACCCGCGGCTGTGACAGAGGAGAGGAACGCTCCGTTCAAACCTCAATGCGTTGTTCAATGCTACAAATTCCAAGAACCGGGTCATTTTGCAAATCAGTTCCCTAATACAAGTGTTTTTGGAGACAACCAACAACCTCCAAGGCAGCAAGGTAGAGCTTTTTCCATCACTTCTACCAAAGTGAACCCCGACAACGAAGTGGTGACAGGTACGTTAGTTATTCATTCAAGAATAGCGAACTTACTTTTTGATTCAGGTTCTAT
Organism: Viscum album; assembly: GCA_963277665.1. NCBI lineage: Eukaryota > Viridiplantae > Streptophyta > Magnoliopsida > Santalales > Viscaceae > Viscum > Viscum album. The sequence continues at coordinate 380,861,327 of OY728155.1, forward strand.
GCATTTTTTATATCTCGAAAGTTTAGTAGAACAATCCCAGCACCACCATAAATCATGGAAGTGAAGATGTCGGTGAGTATGGAAAATGGGGAAATCATTGCATCCCATGAATATAAGTCCTTCCCTGTTATAATCTGTGGATTGAATTTCCCAGCGAACCTCGTCATAATCCCTCTGGTGGAATTTGATACAATTCTTGGCATGTATTGGCTTTCCTTATATATAGCCAACATAAATTGTCGGGAGAGGGAAATCACAAGTGTGGATATTACTACCTTATGAGAACGTGTATCTGGCTTAGATGATTGAGTCCAAGGAAGAATCCATCCTTGAAGAAATACCTATTGTGAGGGAATTCGCTGAAGTGTTTCACGAGGAACTGCATAGTCTTCCTCCTAGAAGAGATGTTGAATTCTCAATTGAACGTATACCTGGGGATTTAATAATATCTTAGACTCCATATAGAATGGTTGTTGTAGAGCTTGAAGAGCTGAAGAAACAATTACATGAGAATCTGGATAAAGGGTTTATACACCCAAGTGCTTCACCATGGGGTGCACCAGTCCTCTTCGTCAAGAAGAAGGATGGGTCAATGAGGCTTTGCATCGATTATCGTAAACTTAACAAAATAATGATAAAGAACAAGTATCCTCTCCCAAGAATTGATGACTATTTCGATCAGCTGTGTGGAGAACAATTCTTCTCCAAGGTAGATTTTCGGTCGGGATATTATCAAGTAAGGGTGAAGAAGGAAGATGTCCCCAAGACTGCTTTTCGTACAAGATACAGGCACTATGAATTCATAGTAATGCCTTTAGGACTCACCAATTCTCCAGAAATCATCATGGACTTGATTAATAGAGTCTTTATAGATTACCTAGACAAATTTGTGGTAGTCTTTATAGATGATATTATAATATACTTCAAAACCAAGGAGGATCATGAGGAACACTTAAGAAATGTACTAGAGACTTTGCGCAAGGAGAAGCTCTATGCAAAGTACAGGAAGTGTGAGTTCTGGTTGAAGGAGGTCTCATTCTTGGGCTATATCATCACAAGCAATGGGATATCTATGGATCCCTCCAAAATAGATGAAATTTAGGGATGGATGAGGCCAACATCGGTAACAGATATCTGTAGCTTCTTGGGGTTAGCTGGATATTATCGACGATTTGTGAGAAATTTCTCACGATTGTCCAACCCTCTTACCAAGATAAATCGAAAGGGAGTAAAGTTTGCTTGGAGTTATGAATGCAAAGAAAGCTTCAAGGAGTTGACAAGGAGGCTTATCACGGTGCTCGTGCTCACTTTACCCACAAGTGGGGAACTTTTTGTGGTATTCATTGATGCTTCAAAGAAGGGAGTAGGAAGTGTGCTAATGCAGAATGATAAAGTGATATCCTATGCCTCAAGGCAGTTGAAAATCCATGAGCGAAACTATCCAACGCATGATCTGGAGTTGGCGGCGGTGATCTTTTCCTTGAAAATCTGGCGGCATTATCTCTATAGAGATAAATGTGAGATATATACTGACCACAAGAGTCCTAAATATATATTCACACAGAAAGAGCTTAATATAAACCAAAGAAGATGGATAGAGCTCATCAAGGATTATGATTGTTCAATCCATTACCACCCTGGGAAAGCGAACAAGGTGTCAGATGCCCTAAGTAGAAAGGATCCAGCGATTCTATCAATGATGAGAATTGAGAAGGATCCAATCTTCTTAGACTTGATGAAGATGGACATGGGAATCATAAAGAAGGGAACATCATCAATCCTTTTACAAATTATTGCTCAACCGTCTCTTTTGGAAAGGTTAAAAGATGCTCAAAAGGATGATGTGGTAAATCAAGAAAAAGTGGGAGCTATCGAAAAAGGGGAATCCTCAGAGTTTAATGTTAATGAAGACAGAATTGTGCGGTTTGGGAAAAGACTATGTGTTCCATCAAGTCTGGAGCTGAAGAAGGAACTTTTGGATGATGAACATAGTTCAAATTTCTCTATTCATCCAGGGAGCACAAAGATGTATCGAGATCTCCGAGAAAACATTTGGTGGGATAATATGAAGAAGGAGATTGCTGAATATACATCAAAGTGCCTGGTGTGTCAGCAAGTGAAGGCAGAGAGGCAGAAGTCTAAGGGGATGATGTAACCATTGCCCATACCGGAATGGAAATGGGAAAACATCACCATGGACTTTGTCACCGGACTTCCGAGGACATCCAAAGGCAACAATGCAATATGGGTTGTTGTGGATCATCTTACAAAGACTGCACACTTCATTGCTATTCGGGAGGATTTCTCATTGGATCAACTGGCACAGATATATATCATGGAAGTGGTAAGGTTGCATGGAGTACCACTATCTATTGTGTCTGACCGAGATCCAAGATTCACCTCTATGTTTTGGAAGAGTCTTCAACATGCTCTGAATACTGAACTGAACTTCAGTACGGCCTATCATCTTCAAAATGATGGCCAATCCGAGCGGACTATCCAAACACTTGAGGATATGTTGAGAGTGTGCTCAATGGACTTTAAAGGAGGATGAGATCAACATCTTCCTCTGGTTGAGTTCTCTTATAATAACAGTTTCCACTCGAGCATCCAAATGGAACTATATGAAGCCATATATGGGAAAAGGTGCAGAACACCGGCATGTTGGGATGAGGTCATTGAACATAAGCTGCTTGGACCAGAAATGGTTGAGGAAATGGTGGAGAAGGTGAAAACCATTCAGCAGCATATCAAGGTAGCCCAAAGTCGATAGAAGAGTTATGCAGATAATCATCGACAAGACCTTGAGTTTAAAGTTAGAGACATGGTTTTTCTACTCATATCTCCGTGGAAGAAGTTCATGAGGTTTGGAAAGAAAGGCAAGTTAAGTCCAAGGTACATCGGCCCCTTCGAGATTCTTGATCGTGTTGGGGCTATGGCCTATCGACTAGCACTTCCACCTACTATGGCCAAAGTACATGATGTCTTCCATGTATCCCTCTTAAGAAAGTACATACCGGACCCTTCACATGTACTCTCTTCTGAGGTGGTACAATTGGAAGATGGTCTTTCTAATGAGGAGAAACCACTGAAGATCTTAGATCGTAGAGAAAAAGTTCTACGAAATAAGACAATACCCCTCATCAAGGTTTTGTGGAGAAACCAAAAGTTTTAAGAAGCAACTTGGGAATCGGAGGAAGTGATGAAGCTGAGTTACCCACATCTATTTTAGTGTGGGAAAAGGAAAATTTTGAGGGCAAAATTTCTTAACGGGGGAATATTGTAATGACCCAAAGTTTCATTAATGGAAAATCCATCTTGATCTTATTAAATGTCTCTTTATATAAAATGTTTTTATAAAATTTCAACTTCTTTGGTTTTATGATAAGAATTGTGGCTGTTACTTTTATAGTCGTTGAATAGTGATCACATTATTAGTATAAATATAGGGATTTAACACATCCAATTTTACTTAGCAAAAGAAAGTGATGGCCTCATCCAGTAGAATTTCCTCATATGAAGCCCATTTATCGGAGCTTGGAAAAGAGGTGGCGTCCTTGGGCTTCGCTCTTGACCAAGCCTACGCTAAGCTTCACCATGTCATGCTCGAACGGAACCGTCTACAGAAGAAGTGTAAGTTGATAGAAATTACCACTCGAACGATGTTATCTGAGCCACCCCAAGAGTCTGTCACCATCGCACACCTTACCGTTAGGTCTTATACAGCTATTTTAAGGGGTTATGTAAGTAATCGATAGTACAATGTTCATGTACATTATTTTTGTATATAATAATGAATATAATTTCTTGTCATTATTGATACATTGTAACTATTTTTTAAAGTACAAATGGTGTTTTTAGTTATTATTTAGTTAAGAAATATATTTTATTAAATTAATGGATTTTTGAATTAAATAATACTTTAATAAAATATTATTATTTTTATTATTATATTAATTTTATTATATATAAATGATCATGTAGTTGTATGAATGCAATTATAATTTTTATTAAGGTTTGAAAGCCATTTTTTTCAAAACCCGTGAATCTTTTTATAAATGTCGGTATTTATTTTAAAAGTGAAAATTAAAATATTTAGAAAATTATTTAGATAAAATAAATGTTATTTTTGGAATCAGGATGTCGAAATTATCAAACGGTGATTTTTTCATAATTTTCTGAGACAGTCAAATTTTTGAGTAAAAATTAAATACCGTTTAAATATATAATATGTTTTATGACATCATAATGACCCAATAGTGATGTAATAAAATACTATAATCTTTATGTTCGGACAATATATTTTTTACCATTAAAATAATGTGATTTTGGGTTTGTTTTCCTTACTTTTCAAAGCATTAATGGACCCCTCAAGACTTATTAAACACCTTGTCTTTTTAAATTAATTTCCATGGGAATGTGACTCACCACCACATAAGCAACCCTAATATTTTAAGAATTTTGGACATTGGCCTTATAAAATATTATTTTAATCTTCCCTTTTCCAAAAACCATGGGCAAAAACCATGGGATGGTTTGTGGTTTGGATTAATTTAATATAAGGGGTCCCAAACCTAAATAATAAAGAATTCCCTCACCTTTCCTATATAAACCCACCCAAGCTCCCACTTCCTCCTCACTCAAAGCCTTTGGAGTTCATCCGACCTCTTACCTACTCTCTCTAGAATCCTCCCAAGGTGCCCCAAGCTCCCAATAAGCCTCTCACAAGCCTCTCTCTAGCCTTTGGAAGCACACTTCCAAGTAAGGGTTTTTCTTCCTTTCTCATTTTTGTCCAATTTTTTTAAGTTATTTTTCCCTTTTAATTTCAATTATGAATGTTGGAGTATGGTTTTTCACCTCCCTCATACTTCCCTCTTTATTTTTGAATGATGGTATAACCCTTTATCTCTCATTAAATACCTCCCATGTACACCCGTTACGATGCCGAAATTCTGAAAGGAACTTCTCTCTCCTCTTTTACATTCAAGCAATACTTTTGTATCATGAATCTAAATTCCACTAATATTGTTGGGACATGTATTTATATGACCTAATTACTTTCCATTACATTTAAATATGATGAGGAAACCCTTTCTATCTCATCAACCATTTTTATGAATTCTTATGTCATGCCGTTACGCTGCCGAAATCGCACCGATTTTCTAAGCCAATGCCATTGTGTAGTAAATACCATGCCCATTTCTCCATCAAGGGTATTCACCTTTATGCACATTTACTTATTGATTATAAAGTTTCATGTATGAATTCCATATTCCTTTATCATGGAATAAATGAATATGTTTTATGAATCCATGTTTTATGATCCATGTGGCACACTTATGCATGAAATGAAATGTTTATGAAGGGTGCGCCCTTATAGCGCTCCAATGCATTGGGTAAGGTATAGTATCATGATACGTCATGTGCAATGAGTGTTTACTAATGATAATTCAATTGCAACGAGGGTTTACTCATGCTTTATGTGCAATTCAGATTTACTCATGCTCCATGTGCAATGAGCCTTGGCTCATGATAATTACATGTTAAGTGTTGTTGCCACATTTCCATGTTATGATTATCATGCTTTATCATGCATTTATGTTCATGTTTTTATTATGATCTATTGATATTCCTATTGTCTAACATGTATTGTACACCTCATGTTATTCCATGTGTACTCCCTTACCGGGCTTTATAGCTCACCCATTTCTTATGTGTGTCCTCAGGTTATCCCATGCAACGCTAAGTACGAAAAAATGTAGTGGTCATGTAAAGGAAGTTTTCAATAAAGATGTTGTATTTCATGTTTTAAGTTTTTATGTAATGATCCTAATCCCCAAAGACACTAAACCTCTCAATCTTCTTTGTTGTATCAAATTAATTTTTATGTAATAAATCATGATTAAGTTGTAATAAAGAGCAGGGTTTTCATATTGGCCATGTTCCTATCCATACTCGGGTACTAAACTTTAATCAAGTACCCACATGTCGTGACAGTGTACTCCCAGAGTACACAACAACTCTAGCTAAAAGGATGACAAGCATGCTTTGCTCATTACTGATCTGAAGGATGAAAATGTAAGTCTACCCACATGCCTCTTACAAATGGTCCCAGATAACCCAACAGATCACGCTATTGTGATCCTTGTAGAAAAGCGCACATGATCGACTATTAATTTTCCCAAAACAGAGTCCCAGTGAAGAAGCTTCATTTCACCATGCTACACACAAATAGTGCCCCATGGGGCACACACCTCGATCCCAAAACATATCACATAGATTTTTCCATTGTGATCCCCTCAAAAAAATGCACGGGATCGGTTATTCATTAGTCCAAAATGGAAAACCGGTGAAAATGGTGGTTTTCACTACAAATGAACAATCAGTTCTCGATCACTACAGATCAAAAAAAGGCACTGCACATCCTAATGGATCACATCATTATTATCCTTATGAAAAAACATGCATGGTAGACTATTCACTTACCCCAAATGTACTTTTGATGTAGAAGTCATAAAACACTACATTATGCACGAAAGGCTTCCCATGGGGCCCACACCTCGGCCCTGGATTTAGTTGGGTGGATCCCACCATTTTGATCCTCATGGGAAAACACACAAGATTGAATATTCGATCATCCAAAATGGATACCCGGTGTAAATGTCACATTTCGCCTCAAGCACCTGAAACAGGCCTTATAAGGCCCACCCCACTATTTTATTTTGAGTGCTCAAAATCAGCCTTGAAATTCCATCTCAACTCCAGGGTCACAACGCCCTTAAGGTCATTACAATCAAATATTTGATGCAAAAGTTACATCCAATAGGAGAATCGTCAAATAATAATTATTATATTATTATTATTATTAAAAACAAATGTTTCGTATCGCTGAGTCTCGATATCGAGACAAAAATATCTCAAAATGACCACCATGAAACAAGGATCACGTGGCCACAGATGACATGTAAAACAGACCCCCATATTGAAAGATACAGGGTTTTTATAAAAAAAACTATGATAAGAATCAGTCTGAACCGTCCTGTCCAGCTCCGACTGTCGGCTGCTGCCATGGTTCCAGCATGCTGCCATAGCTCTTCCGCCTATTGTCATTCTCGACACCACACTCATCGTCGCACCACTGCCTTCTGGAGCTTCCCTCACCAAAACTTGTGTCGGAAAACATCCACGGACCCCCGAGATTACCTTGGAGGACCGAATCGTGATCTAGGACCAGATCTGGAATCCTCGGGGTAATACATTCACAGCACCATCCTCCAATGTACGATCTGTTGACATTTTGGCATGGCGTAAAATAACATCAACTTCCTCTCACCGTTGCGCTTCCTATGGAATGAAAAACTCATACTCGAGCACAGATCGGGACTCCTTGGGTTGAGGGCTTCATAGATACAGGTCCAACTCCATGATCGGAGGTTGTTTGTGCAAGAAGAAATTTTTTGAAATGAATAACGCTAAGAATGTGAATAATGATCAATCAGAAATTGAAACAGATGATGACCATTGTTTGTTTGTCCATCGTTAAAGGATTCCATATCAGCAAAAACTAACAGAAGTCCAAAATGATGAAAAAATATTCCATGAGGGGGATGTAGAATCCAAAATAGAATTCCTACCTAGAATCAGGATCTTCCATTGTGTTTGATGTTCTCTGATTTATCAGTTTCTAATGTTTCTTCATGATCCATTGACATTCATACATCGAATCACCATCGTCCAGAGCTCCATCATCCGAGGGAGAAATGAGAAAACCCTGGCTCATTCCTCTAACCTCCTATTTATAGAAAACTACCAATGGACATGAAATCTGAATCTCCCACTCCCTCTTAACTAAGGTCACCCATAAGGTAAATATCGTACTACAACTCAATAGTTTTGTCGTATTTCCAATCTGAATCCTCATTTGAAAGTTATTCAAAGTAACATTTTAAATAAAATAAAATAATTTAATTATTTTATTTACAGTTTTCCCTCTAGGGATTTTTCTACAGGAGCCTTGCACCGACAAAAAATATACCCCTCATAGGGTAAATGGCACACTTCAGACTCATCCATGGCCTCAGATTTCTGATCCAAGTTATCGTTTGAGTGTTTTTTGGTATTGTCTATTAATTGAATGAATTAATAAATTAATTCATCCATTTAACATACCTTTAATGATTGATGGGTCCGAACATCCCTTGTCGACATATTTTATGTCACTCTTAGGGTGAAAACTGCATTCTAGAACCAACCATGGTCTCATATTTTTGATCTGATCAACATTTTAAGAGATACCCTATTTCAGTTATGTGAATAGTTTAAAAACACTTAATATTTTGGTATAATTTATTCTAGGACCAATGGAACACTTAATTGCATGTCGTCTTAGCACCTATCTCTTGAAATGTATGTAGAAATATTCCAAAGTCTTACAGGGTAAAAACCAGGTCTCTATATCATTCCCTCCTTTAAGATTTTCAGCCTTGAAAACAAAAACAAGGAAAAAGAACTAGAGATAATGAGCTCACATCTGGCTCTCCCACTCTGAGGAAAACCTTCACATCACCATGTTGGCATAACACGTGAACCAAAGGAATGGTCCATACTCATAAGGTCTAATCCTCTTTATGATGTTTGTAAGAACAGACATATATTTAATCAGCTGCAACACATGGAAGTCATCGTGTGCCCACTCTATCTATTGGTGGGGTAGGGTGATAGGAAGCCTCATCATCTATTGCACAATTCTGAATGGACCAAATATACTCAGAGGATAGTTTACTTCTCTAGAGGATCCTCTAAACTCCTCATCATGACTAGAATCAAATTTTGTCCCTAGAACAGGGTTTTGTGAGTCCCTCCTTCAGAATATACACCCGGTGAAACACCCAAGGATATCTGGTCATGAAAGATTTCACAGTCGATGCATGAAAACCGAGACTCTCTAACACGCTCGAGAAGAAAAGGATTCAACACTGTCAACTGTATACAAGTTTTACCCTCCTTCTCCACCAGGTTCAGCTAAAGGGAAGCTAATTTCTATGAAACTTCATGCACCTGATGAGCCTGTGATTTCCTACTAAGGGAAAATAATACAACACTACCACATTACGAAGTATATACTACCTCGAAGTCATAGTATTGTAAGAATTTTAACCAACACTATCATGTTAGGTTCAATTATCTCTGGGTGAAGACGCACCTGAGACACTGGTGGACTGAGCAAACTAGAAATCACTCTCTCATAAGGTAGTGTCTCTACATTTTCAGGGTGAAGACTACCACTGCCAGGACCATATAGTGAGTCACATAGTTCAATTTAAGGGGTTTCCATCACCTTGAACTGTTCTTGATAACAGTTCCAAGATTGACGTTAGTCATGCAAGGTACAAAACAATAGGTAAGGAGAGAAAACTCATCCCACCACAAGAGGCTAGGCATGAAAAGTATGTGGCATAACCCACGTGTCTTTTCCCCTCTTTGAAGGAGAGTAATCCTTAAAACAATCACTCTACCATACCAACTAGTGTCACCTTAAGAAAAGGGTTGTCAAGCAGGAAGACTCTACTGGAAAACCCAAGACCTTATCTAACACACCATTGTATAACCCCTCCATGAACACAAATGTTAGAGGGATTAATCCACCACACTTCAATACTATCTGATTTTGGTGGCACTGAATCTCCCTCATGGTTTTTATCGTGTCACAAAAAATCATGTCTTAGTGGGGGAAGAACCCCTCTTTCTCATGAATTTAAATCTATGTCAAACAACACCAAAACTGGGTTACACAGATTCCCCACATCACCCTTGGTAAGTCCTCGATCAAGTAGTTGGAAGAAAAGAGTACCTCACACAGTTTCTAATAAGTTATACTAAGAACGATAGAAATGAAATAGATTTTACCTATTATTGTCTCATGTGCTATGGGATTGTAGCCATCCATAGCATGAAGCTTCCAGTGGGCTTGGCTGCCAGCTCCCTGACCCTGACGTGCGTTGTTTAGTGGTGTTGGAAGGACCTTGCAACGTCATCCACGAACCATTGTTCTTCCTACTCTTCTACCAACACTACCTCCCAAAGGACCACCCTGTTCTCACATGGGAGATCCCTTATTATGAAATTTCCTCTACCGTGGTAGTGAATCTACCAACTACCTAGAAATATCAGCACATCTGGTCAGTTAGTCTCATGACACACGACCTCACCCATAAAAAGCATAGCTCTGACCCATCTAGGGCTTCCATAGTACTCCACATTGTCCCTAACCATGTGACTGAATCTTACCAAGGGGAGGCCTCCTGCATCGAGGTCCCGCCAACTGATGTTTGTTAGCTAATGAAAACATCCCAACTCTATTCCATCCACTAACAAAACCATCCAAATGGAACCCCTATAACAGAAATCACTTTTTCACCAACACCTGTTACAGCACCCTGAGATTGGTGAGGATGCAAAAGGGAACTATTATAGCACGAATCTCCTCTACAAAGACCCTACTCCCACTTTTGTGCCCGAAAGTTGCCATCATGGATCACGTCCAAAGAGTACCAAGTAAGTTATGTGAACATAGTCACATACTCAGCCACCATCATCCATCCCAACTAAAGATCAAGTAGCTTCTAAAACCGTATAGAGCATAAGAAGGAGGAGTAGTACTCCTCAAAAAACAACTACTGGAATTCATCCCACGAGAGTACCAACTCATCATGCATCTGAGTAACCTGGATCCACCAATGCCAAACTGCTTCATGGAAAAAGGATGGATTGTAAAGTAATCATCTAACCTATCAGTGTCTCAACAATACTGAAGAGATGAACCACTGACTCTAGACAACCCTTCACTAATTGAGGGTATTGCTTTACGTGAAAACTCATCGGTCTCTAACGCTGGAACTCGTTGAGCGCGCTCATCCTATGCTCGTCATCGGCTTGTGCTTCCAGTATATACTACTACTCCATAGGTGGAGGTAATACTGCCTTCCCTCCTTGAGAAAGGGGAATCACATGATGGATCCTAAGATGATGCCTCATTGCTCATAGATTCATCATCATGAACCGAAGCTAGTATCTTGGCAGCCTGGCATCGCAGTGGCATCCTAAATCTGATCAAGGAGTACCACTATCAAATGAGAATATATATATATATATATATACATATCATTAATAATGATGAGCTAACTCAAGAAGGATATTTAAATACTCAATCCTATATGATTCATGTACCCATTTTTCCAACAACATGTGTCTCAGCATGATGAGTCAAAAAGTAGGTAATCAAGGTCTAGGTGAATGGCTACATCGACCACTATACCATCACTAGACTCCCTATCCTAAGAGACACTCATGAGATACATTGACCCTATTTCCCTAAAACCCATAAATTCCTTTTTAGGGGTCATTAGAACAACATCCCAAGGAACGAACCTCCTTTGATACCACTTTTTCATGACCAGACCCATACTGAGGATCAAGATGTAACTACACTAAGATTGCCTCTATAGGCCAGGGGCTAGTGACCAGCACCGAAGTCATAACAAACTCAGGGAGGCCTTTTCCTATGTAACTTTAAACACACATTAAACCAACTCAATGAAAAAGTAAAGAGGGAAAAGAAAAACAAGATACAAAGCTGCTATATATAAACCACAAATATGCATCGACCTCTAAATAGAATAAGTACAGAAAAGTAAACTGGAAGGGATAGTAGAAAAATACACACCCAACCAGAAAAGTGCCACAACCCGGAAACATGTGTAAAAATAGAACAGCTGATAGATCCCCACTCATAGATCCCAAGCTATGACCACCACATGCGGTCCAAGGACCTCGTATCCCTATGATATTTTGAAGTCATAATCCACCCACCTATCATCTTGAAGGGCACACCAAGTGTAGGAAAACCCCAAATAGGGTTGAGTATAAAAATAATCAGTAGGATGTCCCAGAGGCTCAAGGGAGCAGAAAGTAAGGTACTGAAGAGGGAAAATGAAGATAGAATATGGTATAGTAAAAGAGTACAGCCCAACCCAACCAATAAGTGAAGTAAGTTTGTCAATAAATGAGGAGATAGAAATGTTGAGAAGATGAAATTATTATCGACTCCTCGCTACCTATAGTGGGATATTAGATTCATCCAACCATAAGAATCTAGACCTGGAAAGAATATGGCACACCTCATGCGTCTTTGCCTCACTTGGATGGAGAGTAACCAAAACCCAAGGAGTGGGTACTAAAAATACAATATATATATACTCAACCAATGAATCCAAAATGAGAGAGTAATTGGATCTATATATTACTAGATCAGTCTAGGAAAAGAGTCTCCAACAGTTCTAAAAGTAAACACCATCAATGCCCAGCATCCCACTCATTTTCTCTGAACTACAATTTAAAGGGGCTTAATCACTACACCTTGATACTATCCTCTTTGGGCGGGTTTGTCTCACCCACACAGTTTCAGTTTGCATCACAAGGATGCGTCTTGGTGGGAAAAGCGCCCCTCTTTCTTGAGAGTCAAAAGTCTCATCAATCACATATCATTACTATGATGCATAGTCAAGAGATCCTGTCACAAAGTTGTGAACCCACTACCTAGCCCCACTGGATGGTATGCTCAGAAGAGTCACCAGCGAACCCATTGCCAAACCCAGCAAGAGGGTAATCCCGAAAGAGTGAATGATGAACCTCACTTCCCAGATCTGCTGGAGGGTAGGTCTTGGAGGAGTAACCAACAAACCTTACTGCCCAACCCCATTAGAGGGGAAGCCCTGAAGAGAGAATGGAAAACCTCACTATCCAGCCTCACTAGAGGGTAAGCCCAAAAGAGTAAATGATGAACCTTACTGTCCAGCCCCATTGGAGAGTAAGTCATTAAGAGAGAATGAAAATCCTCATTGTCGAGTTGTGATGGAGGGTAATCCAGTATTTCTCTTGTGATTCTGAAAACATCACTACCATCACGGTCGTCATGTAGTGTTGCCTCGGTTAGGCATTACACCCAGCACATCGAGCATTTCCTTAGATAGACATCACACTCAGAACATCTCACATCATACTTCGAAATCCATTACTGAGGGCATCGTTGCATTCTACGTGGAAAACACTCTGAATAGGATACTCCCAAGTCAAAATCCAAGATCAGAACAAAGAGATGCATGAGATGGAGGATGCATAATGTGGTACATGACACATGTGGGGCCCACACGATGTGTGAACCCACCTCATCATCTAGACGTGTACCAAGCCATACTTGGGTACTAAACTATGATCAACTACCCAAAAGTCATGCTAGTGTACTCCCATAGTAAATGACACCACTATCCAAAAGGATGACGGGTGAGCATTTCTCGTTACTAATCTGAAGGAATAAAACATAAGTCTACCAACATGCCTCTTAAAAACCACCCCAGATAACCATACAGATCATATTGTTATGATCATTGTGTAAAAGAACACAAGTTCAGCTATTCATTCGCCCGGAATAGACTCCCAGTGAAGAAGATACATTCCACCATGATGAGCACAAATAGTTCCCCGTGGGTCCCATGCCTCGGTCCTGAGACACATCATACGAATTGTACCATTGTGACCCCCTTAGAAAAACACATGAGGTCATCTATTCATTCATCTAAAATGGAAAACCAGTGAAAAGGGAGATTTTCACTACAAATGACTGATTGGTTCTAAATCACTATTGATCACTAAAAGGCTCTGCACATCCAAACGGATCACACCATTGTGATCCTTACAAAAAAAACATGCAAGGTAGACTATTAAATTTCCCCAAATGGACATTTGATGTAGAAGTTGTAAAATGTTGCATTACGCTCGAAGGAAATCCCATGGGGACCAAGCCTCCACCCTAATTTTATTCATGTGGATCAAACCATTATGATCTTCATGAGAAAACACATATGGTCAACTATTTGATCACCCTAAATGGATACCCAGTGAAAAAGCCACATTTCACCGCAAATGACTGAAATATGACTCGTGGATCCTGCACCACTACTTCAGTTTAAGTTCCCTAAATAAACCTTGAAAAGTCCACCTCAACCCCAAGGTCACAATGCCTCTGACGACGCATCAATCGGACATCGGACACAGAAGTTTCATCTGGTATGAGAATCGTCGAATTATAATTATTAAATTATTATTATTAAAAATGAACATTTCATATCACCAAAACTCAATCCCTAGAAAACAAATATCTAAAAATGGCCTCAAAAGGTATATCATGAAACAAGGATTGTGTGGTCATAGATAGAGCACAAAACGAAACCTTAGATTGAAAGATATGGGGTTTTTATTAAAACCCTAGGTCTGAACTGGCCTTGACCAGCCGGAACCAACCAGTCAGGCTCGAACTTCTGGTCGCTGCATCCAACGTCGTGCCTGATGTTGCATCACTTCATGCCGCTGCACCCACCACCGCACTGTCACCTACTAGATCCACCCTCATAGGAACCCATGTTGGAAAACGTCCACCGACCACTGGGATCACCCCGCTAGTCCAAATCATGATCTGGGACCAGATATTGACTCCTCGGGATGAGACCTTCATAACACCTGCCTCTGGTCGACAATCCATTGATGTTTTGGTGGGGTGTAGAGTAACCACTGCTTCTGCTCACCGATGTGCTTTCTCTGGAACCCGAAACTTGAACCCGAGCAAAGATCAGGACTCCTCAGGTTGAGGGCTTCATAGATACGTATCCTACTCCACGATTGGAGGTTGTTTGTGCAATACAAAAAGTTTGGCGATGAAGAACGTAAATAATGTGAATAAAGGGAAATAAAAAATTGAAATATATGATGACCGTTGTTTGTTTGACCATCGTTAAAGTATTCCATAACAGATAAAACTAACTGAAGTTAAAAATGATGACAAAATATTCAACTGGGGGGCTGTAGAATCTGAAATAGAAATCCTACCTCAAACCTGGATTTTCCATTGTGATTGCTGCTCTCTGATCTATCTACGTCTGGAGTTTCATCATGATCTGTCAATGTTTGTTTTTCAAATCTCTGTCGGCTATAGCTCTGCCGTCCGATGGAGAAATGAGCTAACCTTGGCTCATTCCTCTAACCTCTTACTCATAAGAAACTGCCAGCAGATGCGAAATCCGAATCTCCCACGCCCTCTCAACTAAGGTCTTCTTTAGGGTAAACACCACGCTATGAACACAATGGTGGTCTTAGATTTTCAATCCGAGTCCCCATTTGGATGTTATTCAAAGTAGTGTTTCAAATAAAACAATTTAATTTAATTATTTTATTTACGTTTTTTTCCCTCCATGACATTTTCTATAGGAGTCTTTTGTCGAAAAATTGTATACCCCTCCTTGGGTAAACAAAACGTTTGAGACTCAACCATGGCCTCATATTTCCAATATGAGTTTCTATTTGATAGTTATTTGGGTTTGAGCAATTAAATGAATGAATTAATAAATTGATTCATCCATTTAACGCATTGCTAACATGCGAGGGGTCTGAACGTCCCATGAAGACATATTTTATGTCGTCCCTTGGGTAAACATCGTGTTCTGGAACCAACCATGGTCTCATATTTCTGGTATGATCAACAGTTTAAGAGATATCATGCTTATATTGCATAAATGGTACAAAACACTTATTATTTTTGTATAATTTATTTCGGGCACACCGAACCTTGAAATTTCATGTCGTCTCAACGCCTAGCTCTAGAAATATTTTTTTAAATATTATAAAGTATTCCAGGGAAAAAATTGAGTCTCTAAACAACCCTCCAAAAATAACCTTCTAAATCAAGAAAAGTGTGAATCTCAAATACATTTTTTGATACATCCTCAGATAAAACTACCACAATATTTGATGGATATGTAGATACCCACCATTGAGAAATGACATGGCTATAAAATTTAACATATCGTGTCCATATCATTCATCAAGATATATTTCTATGCAACTAATGGGGAAGAAGATTTCCCAATCCCAACCTCTAATACATTATATGATCTTCCTGAAAAATCAAACGAACTAAGATATTCTTAATTGAAATTACCATAAAACAATTATAATATAGACGAAAAATCAAATATATTAGTCCCATAAACACCATTAGTTCATTTTTTACTATAAATTCTACTACCACAAACTCAAAATAAATACATAGCCTTTAAAATGTAGTCTTCAAAAAATATATTACTCCATAATTAACATTTAATGAATATTGGTTATATATTCACCTTCAAAAACCAATGTACTCAATTCAACTAATTGAAAAAATTATCAACTCTTGTAATTTTATACCTTTTCTTCACCAATATATAATTCAAAAAAAATCTAAGTTTGTCGTAAACATTCATAGAAAAAGCAATTTCTCCCCTAGATAAGTCACAATGAAGAATAAATATAGTATATAATATATCATTGATTTTAATATGAAAATATTATAGCTATATTGTTTCCATATGATAATGAAACAAATATATTTGAGAAACTCCTAGTAAAAACTATATACCAAATTCATAATAACTATGAGTAGGAAAAACCACAACCTCTACTTAGAATCAATTTTCTAAGTTTTATATAGCCCTAAAAAATTCGTGTAATGCCTCATCCCAGAAACTATATGCCAACCATAGTCTAGGGAACCACATTACTTCACACATAACTCCCAATATTCTGGATTTTACTAACTACTAGTGAGAATTTATCAAAAACTTGGGGAGACTATACACTTGATACAATCACACACAATAATAGAAAAATAACAGAATAATCATATAATATAAAGAAATCCAAAGGAATTAAAACTAACTAACAACCATCAATAAAATACAATATCCACAATCTATTATAATATATACCCTTACAGATTAGGCAATCATACAATAATTATAACCTACTAGGGTGGCCATATAAGAAATAAAAATAGATTAAATACACTAGAGACATACAAATTAAACCCAAGTCCCTCCTTAGAGAAACATACCAAATCATCATCTAGAATCCCCATCCATATTCTCTATACAAAACATCACCTAAAATCTAAACAAAGGTTTTTCACACACTAGGGTTCCCATGAAAGGTGTGAGTATGAAACTATGTAAGATTCCATTGATACACCCCTTATGTCTAGAATCATATAGTTTATATGAATGTATAGGAAAATAAGTGAAGAAACATATGGAAAGAAAAAAATCATGACATTTCATCATGTTTTAACCAAGACACCATAAAAACTGACTCCACTTACTTTATCCAATGATAGTAATACATATGTTATAATCCCATATTAAAAGAATCTCATAGAGAGAAGGGAAATATAGTTAAAATTGCAAAATCAGAACAACTAGGGGTCATATCACCGGAATCATTGGGGAAAAGACATCTGGGGAACCTCATTCAATAGACCCCAAGCATATATCCTAAATGGAACGGCTCTCGGTGTTCCACAAAAAAAATATCATTTGGAGAACATCACTCAGTGGTCCCTAATAACACATCACCTAAGAACCCTATGGCGAGGAACCTATCACAGGGCTTCTATCTAACAATATTTCAAACTCAATTAATATAATAAATTGTGGGAATCAGGTTGAACCTAAAGAGGAGGGTTTTTTTCATTTTAATTTTGTGGGTTCAGTATAGTTAAAGAGAGTTAATGTGTGGTGTGATTAAAGAAAACTATCAAGGATTGTGAACTTATTTTTAAAATTTATTGTTCTAAACTTTGAGATCCGCCCACTTACTAGGTAGATCATTATTCAACTTTGGCCTCCTTTTCTCTCTCTAATTAGATGATGCCTCAATAATCATGCTCACCTGGTGATTTTGTATTAACAAATGATATTAAATTATCACTACATCCACTACTATTACCTGTCCTAGTTATCATAAATATAAAACTAATTCTTAATCAAACCACTACTTACTATCAGTGGCAGTTAAGAAGTTCCAGGTAGCCTATTCATGAAAAACTGAGAATGTGATAGAAAAACTCAGATGCATAGAGTAATTAAAATCACCTTATTTCTATAAAAATAAAACACATATTGAGAAATGAAAATTTTATAATAATTAGTTAAAATTTGAATTCATTAATATGGGTAAGGGGAATCTCCTCATATCGACCACTAAGGATCTAGGGTTCCATCACCAAAGAAATTTCAATAATAGAATGAAATGAAAAATCTAAAGTTGACCAACCATATCAATAAATATACAATGCCCCCCCCCCCCCGTTCTTAATGGAATAATCAACCTCTTATAGAAAAAACTTCATGATAAGGGGACTCCATGAAAGTTTGAGAAGCTTATTTTTTAGAGGATGGATCCCTTTTACCCTGGCACTCTCTCTCAATCATTACCTTCTCAGTGCTAGGTCTTTGAACCCTTTCTTTGGTGCACTCCAATATCACGTTTTGCTATTTTTATTGCTCACACATAATGAGTATGATCCTTTTTTTCTTACTACCTTTTTAATTTTGGCGTCTATTTTATCAGAGGTCCTCGATGTCTTCATTTCCCTATTCGTTGGGTTCCTCCTATACGCCCTACTCTATGGATTGAATCGTAATTTTTTTTGCACAATGGGATTCTATCTTTTTACCCCGTTATACGTATGGAGGAATTCACTAAGGGATGGCCTCAGTGATGTGTCTTTTAAGGTGTCATCCCCAATGGTTCCTTCAAGGCTTAGTGGTGGTCTTTCTATCTCAAAGTGGTGTTGGATTATCTACCTTTACCAGACAATGATTTTGGATAATAGAATCATATTCCATGGATGGTGCCAAACCCACTGTAGTGATGGAGTCTAAGAGATCTTCAATAAAGGCTGCTTCAACATGTTTGGCATTGAAATATGAGATGGAACCAACTACAACAATTTGGGGAATTTTTTTGTTTATCTATGTTTTGATCATTTGTTTAGTGTATGAATGTATCCCTATAAATAGGGAGGGTTGTTTATGTTGTAATATGAATCTAGGGGAGAAGAAATAAATATTTTTTTGATTCTGCTCTATTTTTTTCTTACGATCACCTCCATTGATATGAATCCATGCTTCTACTGCCCCTGATCGTCCTTCAGTGTTATCAGAGAGAGGTTGAAGAAGAGAAGTGTTGAGATAACGACCCAATAGTAGAGAGGGACCCAAAGTGCTTTGCAGGTGCATCAGATTCTTGTGCGAATGATTAGTTTGACCACATACCGACTCAACCATGGAGATGGAATAAGAACCTCAAGAGGTGGTGAATAATTTGAATAGTGTTATTAATTATTCATAGTCAGTGATATTTTTTTCCACCATTTTTTATAACACGCATTTTGTTTAATTTCTCAAAAGTTGTCTCCACCTTTATTTTTTCAACCCCGCATCTTCTTATTTTAAGGGGGTTGTCTTCGCTCTCTCATCTATATCCATCTCCCAAGTTTTTGGATTCATCCTCAATTATTGAAAAATGTTTCATCCACCTATCTCCTCCCATAAACAGCCATCCACACCCAATTCCGTAATTATTATCATCAAATAAAAAAATCTCATCTTCTGCCTTTTTTTATAAACCTTCCATGCTTCCCCATTGTACACAAAAAATAAAAATTCCCCTCCATTTTTATTACCCAAAATAGTGTGAAATTAAAAAAAATATCTATTTGTATTCTATAAAAATTATTTGAGTGATCCAAAAATAAAAAAAACATTTGTGCAATTCCTACTAAAATATTAGCCTACAATTCAAAAACAAATAATAGGCACAACTTCTAGTTATCTGTATCCATTTTTCCATAAAAAATTAATTTTTTTCTATGGAGAATACATTATCACAAGGTGTGATCCCAAATATTAAGAAGAACAATTGTGATAATTTGTGCATCCAAATGCATGTGGTACTTGGACCCCTAGATGTCATGGATATCATGGAGAACAAATACATCGATCCAGAATCCAAATAAGTATAGGCTTCTCTACCGGAAGATCAAAATGCCACACTTTAGGTGGAATGAAAGAGGGATTTCAAGTCCAAATATAACATTTTTCAAGGCCTTGATGATATGAATTTTTAAATAATCACTTTTTCAAAATCATCAAAGGAGATTTGGGACTATGAAAACCATGCTCTTTATTACGCACTTAAACCTGATTTTTTACATAAACTTCACTTGATACAACATAGACAATCGAGAGGAATAATGTCTTTAGGGAATATGATCATTACATAACAAATTAAAAAATGAAATAAAACATCTTTATTGAGAACTTCCTTTACATGACCACTACATTCCTTCGTACTTAGCATTGCATGGGATAACTTGAGGAAATGCATAAGAAACGGGTGAGCTATAAAGCCCAGTAAGGGAATAAACATGCAATAACAAGAGGAATACAATTCATGTTATAAAATAGGTATATAAATGGATCACAAGAGAAACATTAACATAAAGGCATGATAAATCATGATAATCATAACATGGAAATGTGGCAACAACATTTAACATGATTTAATCATGAGCCAAGGCTCATTGTACATAGAGCATGATTAAACCCTCATTGAACGTGAAGACTGAGTAAAACCTCGTTGCACTTGAATTATCATGATTCAACACCCATTTCACATGAAATATCAGGATACTATACTTTACTCAATGCATTAGAGAGATATCAGGGTGCACCCTTCTTAAACATTTCACTTCATGTATAAGTGTGTTATATGGATCATATAACATGGAATCAATCAACATCATAAGTTATTACATGATTAATTAATGTGGATTAAATACAGGAAATTAACATTCAATATTTATATGTGTATAAAGGAGAATACCCTTGATAGAGACATGGGTATGGTATTCACTACACAATTATCATAGCTTGAAAAAACAGGGTGCAATTTCAGCAGCATAGCGGTGTGACATAAGGATTCATGAAAATGGTTGATGAGATAGAAAATGGTGTCTCATAATATTTAAATGAAATTGAAAGTAAGGGGTTCATATAGATACATTTCCAAACAAATTTAATGGAATTTATATGCATAATACAATGGAATTACTTGGATGTAAATGAGGAGAGAGAAATTTCTCAAGGAATTTCGGCATGGTAACGGGTGTACATGGGAGGAATTAATGAAATCGAAAGAGGTATCCCATCATCCAAACATAAAGAGTACAGTATAGTGGAGGTTATAAATCATATCACAACATTTTTAATTGAAAACAAAAGGTCATAACAACTTAAAGAAAATTCGACAAAAATGAAAAAGGAAGAAACTGCATACTTGGAAGTGTGATCCTAAAGGCTTGGGAGAGGCTTGAGAGAGGATTATTGGGATCTTGGGGAACCTTGGGAGGATTATAGATAGAGGATGGAAAAGTTTGGACTAACTCCAATGCCTTTGAGTGAAGAGGAAGTGGGAGTTTGGTTGAGTTTATATAGGAAAGGAGAGGGAATTCTTTATTATCTAGGATTGGGACACATCACATTAAACTAATCAAAACCAAAAACCAGACCTTGGTTTTTTCCCATGGTTTTTTCCAAAGGGGATTGGAAAATAATATTTTATAAGTTCAATTTCTGAAGATCTTAAAATATTGATGGTGCTTATGTGGAGGTGAGTCACACTCTCAAGAAAATTCATTTAAAAAGTGAAAATGTTTTATAACTCTTGGAGGGTCCACTAAAGTTTTGTAAAATAAATAAAACAGACCTAAAATAACATTATTTTAATGATAAAACATATATTATCCGAACATATCATTTATATTATTTTATTACATCAATATTGGGTCATTATGATGTCATAAAACACATTATATATTTAATCGATATTTAATTTTTACCCAAAAATCTGATTGTCTCAGAAAATTATGAAACATTCACTGTTGGATAATTTAGATAATATGATTCCAAAAATAATATTCATTTTATCTAAATAATTTTCTAAATATGTGAATTTTTTCTTTTAAAATAAAAATAGACATTTATCGAAAATTCATTGGTTTTGACAAAAACGGATTTCAAACCTTAAAAATTACTATTGCATTCATAAAATTATATGATAATTTATATTAAATAAAAAATTAATTTAATTATAATAATATTTTAGTAAAATATTATTTAATTAAAAAATCCATCAATTCGTCAAAATAGATTTCTTAGTTGAATATTTACTAAAAATAGTATTTGTGCTTTAAAAACTATTTAAAAAGTAACAATAATAAAATGAATTCACATTATTTATAAAAAAATAATGTACATTGTCATAGTTCTAGGGTATTGTTACATAACCCCTTATAAAACCTACATAAGATTGAATGGTAAGGTGTGTGATGGTGATAAACTCTTAGGGTGGCTTAGATAACATCACTCGGGTGATAATCTATATTAACTTCCACTTCTCCCATAGTTGGTTCCACTCAAGATTAACCTATTCAAGATCAACTAGGGCTTGGCTAAGAGAGAATCCCAATGATGCCACCACCTTTCCGAGCACTGCAAAATGGGCTTCATACGGAGAAAGTCTAATAGATGAGGTCATCGCTTCCTTTGTCTGAGTAAATTGGATTTGTTAAAGCCATATATTTATACTAATCATGTGATCACTGTTCAATGGCTATATTAGCAATGGTCACAATTCATAACGGTATTTTAAAATCCAGAAACATAAAACCAATGAAGTTAACATTTCATATAACCATAATAAGACATTTAATTAGATCAGAGGGATTTCCATTAATGAAAGTTTGAGTCGTTACACTCTTCCCCCCTTAAGAAATTTTACCCTTGAAATTTCCTTTTCCCACACTAAAACAGATGTGGGTAACTCTACTTCATAATTTACTCCAATTCCCACATCACTTCTTCAAACTTTTGGTTTTACCATAACACCTTTACGAGGGCCATTGCCTTATTTCATAGAAATTTTTCTCTACAATCTAAGATCTTCACTGGTTGCTCCTCATAAGAAAGATCCTCCCCTAGTTGTACTAACTCTGAAGAGAATACATGTGAAGGGCCCGGTATGTACTTCCTTAATAGGGATACGTGAAAGACATCATGTACTTTGTGCATGGTAGGTGGAAGTGCTAGTCGATAGGCCACAACCCCGACACGATCAAGAATCTCGAAGGGGCCGATGTACCTAGGACTTAACATACCTTTCTTTCAAAACATCATAACCTTCTTAAAAAGAGATATGCGTAGAAATACCATGTCTCCAAATTTAAACTCAAGGTCTCATCAACGGTTATCTACATAACTCTTCTGTCGACTATGGGCTACCCTGATATGCTGCTAAATGGTTTTTACCTTCTCCACTATTTCTTCAACCATTTCTGGTCCTAACAGCTTACACTCACCGACTTCATCCCAACACACTAGTGATATGCACCTTTTCCCATAAAGGGCTTCATATGGTGCCATTCAGATGCTCGAGTGGGAATTGTTATTGTAAGATAATTCAACTAGTGGAAGATGTTTCTCCCATCCTCCTTTGAAGTCCATAGAACATGATATTAGCATATCTTCTAGTGTTTGAATAGTTTGCTCAGATTGGCCATCAGTTTGAGGATGATAGGCCGTACTGAAGTTCAGTTCAGTGCTTAGATCATGTTGGAGACTTTTCCAGAACATCAAGGTGAGTCTCAGATCATGATCAGATACAATAGATAGTGGTACTCCATGTAGCCTTACCACTTCTTCTATGTAAATACGTGCAAGTTGATCCAACGATAAGTCCTCCCGAAATGTGATAAAGTGAGCTGTCTTCATAAGACGATCTACAATGACCCATATAGCATTGTTCCTCTAGATGTACTTGAAATTCCAGTGACAAAGTCCATGGTAATGTTGTCCTACTTCCATGTTGTTATGGGTAGTGTTTGCAACATCTCCTTAGACTTTTTACTCTCAGCCTTCACTTGCTGATATACCAGGAACGTTGATGTATATTCTGCAATCTCCCTTTTCATATTGTCCCACCAAAAGTTTTCTTGGAGATATTGATACATCTTTGTGCTCCCTAGGTGAATAGAGAAGTTTGAGCTATGTGAGTCATCCAAAAGCTCCTTCTATATCTCTGGATCAGATGGTACACATAATCGTGACCCAAATCTCAAGATTACATCCTTGTCAACCATGAATTCTAAGGATTTCCCATTTATGATAGCTTCCACCCTTTTCATAATTTCCAAAAAAAATATTTGAGCATCCTTTAACCATTTTAAAAGAGACGGTTGAGAAATCATTTTTGAAAGGATTGATGATGTTACCTTCTTTATGATTCTCATGTCCATCTTCATCAAATCTAAGAATATTGGATCCTTCTCAATTCTCATCAATGATAGAATCGATGGATCCTTTCTACTTAGAGCATCTTCCACCTTGTTCACTTTCCTAGGGTTGTAATGGATTGAGCAGTCATAGTCTTCGATCAGCTCTAACCATATTTATTGTAGCATGTTCAACTCTTTCTGTGTGAATATATACTTGAGGCTTTTGTGGTTTGTATATATTTCACACTTCTACCAAAAGATATTATGCTGCCAAATTTTTAAAGCGAAGATCACCGCAGCTGACTCCAGATCAAGTGTTGGATATTTCTTCTCATGAACTTTTAATTACCTTGAAGAATAGGCAATGACTTTTCATTTTCCATCAACACTCATCTCAGGCCCTTCTTCAAAGCATCGCTGAATACCACAAAAATTTCTCCACTTGTTGGTAAAGGGAGAACGGGTGCAGTGATAAGCCTCATTTTCAACTCCTTGAATCTTTCTTCTCATTCATCACTCCAAGTAAACATTACTCCCTTCTGATTTGTCTTGGTAAGAGTATTGGACAATCGTGAGAAATTTCTTGTAAATCGTCGATAATATCCTATTACCCCCAAAAGGCTACGATTATCTGTTACCGATGTAGGCCTCAGTCATCCCTCTATTGCAGTTGTCTTGGAGAGATCCACAGATATCCCATTACTTGTGATGATATGGGCCAAGAATGAGACCTCATTTAACCAAAACTCACACTTTTTTTACTTTTCATATTTCTTATCCTTCTACAAGGTCTCTAGTATAGTTCATAGATGCTCCTCGTGATCCACCTTGGTTTTGGAGTATATTAAAATATCATCTATAAAGACTACCAAATTTTTTTTGAGGTAATCTCTAAAGACTCTATTCCTCATGTATATGAATATTGTTGTAGTATTAGTGAGTCTGAAAGTCATTACTATGAATTCGTAGTTCTCGTATCTTGTACGAAAAGCATTCTTGGGAATATGTTCCTTCTTCACCCTTACATGATAATATCCTGACCGCAAATCCACTTTGGAGAAGTATTGTGCTCCATGCAGCTGATCAAAAAAGTCATCAATTCGTGGGAGAGGATACTTTTTCTTTATCATTATTTTGTTAAGATAATGATAATAGATTCATATGCGCGTTTATCCATCCTTCTTCTTGATGAAGAGGACTGGTACACCCCATGGTGAAGCACTTGGGCATATAAACCCTTTATCCAGATTCTCCTAGAGTTGTTTCTTCAGCTTCTTAAGCTTTAAAAAATCCATTCTATAGAGATTATTAAATATTGGCAACTCCCCAGGTATAAGATCAATTGAGAATTTAAAATCTCTTCTAAGAGGATGACCATGCAATTCCTCGGGAAACACATCAATGAATTCCCTCACAATAGGCATGTGTTCAAGGATGGTTGCTTCCTTGGACTCAATCATCTGAGCTTGATGTGCATGCTCATAGGGTAGTAATATCCATTCTTGAGATTATGGATCTAAAGAAGATTCACCCTCTTCCTTGCACTTGTACAGAATCGGAGGTCGATTATCCATATGGAGAGTGATTTCCCTCTCATGGAAATTTATATTGGCTCTATATAAGGAAATTCAATACATGCCAAGAATTGCATAAAATTCCACCAGAGGGAGTATGAAGAGGTTCGTTGGGAAGTTCAATCCATAAATTATGACAGGGTAGGAGTTATATTCATGGGATGCAATGATTTTCCCATTTGTCTTACTCGCCGACATCTTTACTTCTATGATTTGTGGTGGTGTTGGGATTGTTCTACTAATATTTCAGGATATAAAAGAATTTGTAGAACCAGAATCAAAAAGTATTTTCGCTATTCTTGAATTAATAACTATTGTACCTATCACTACTTTGTTTTCGGGGTTCACTTTGGTGTTAGTGATGTAAAAAAGCTCGCCCTTGCTGCATTGGAGGTTGTGGGTTTCCAGAAAAAACCCTTGTCTTTGGGAACTGATTTGCAAAGCTCCACGGTTCTTTGCAGTTGAAGTAATGAACAATGTGTTGAGGGTTGAGTAGAGCATTACTCTACTCTATCGCAGTTGTGGGTTTTTCTTGTCGAAAGTTAACAACTAGGGGCCCTTATCTTCCACACCTAAAGCATTTCCTCATCTCCTTTAGGCAATTTCCAGGGTGTTTTTTTGCACCTTTGGCAAGTGGGGTGTGGGATCTTCTTAGCAACGTTGGATTTATCCATCGGACCGATAGAATTGAAGTCAACTTATGCTTATTATCCCCATGATACCCCTGAGATACTCTGATCTCCATTTTGATCTTGAAGGCACATCAGACAATTTCCTCATAGATGTCAATGTCACGGATCTCCAGCACTTTCTGTAGGCTAGGTTTCAGCCCACCAAAGAAGCATTCAACCTTGCATTCGGGGGTAACGACAAATTAGGGTGAGTATCATGAAAAACTTGTGAAGTTATCCTCATACACTCTGATAGATTCGTCATCTTTCTTCTTGAGGGAAAGGAGGTCCCTTTCTATCTTAATTCAGAGGGTGCGCAGAAAATATTTATCGAAAAACATCTTCCAAAAATCCTTTCATTCCAATGCCTCGATCTCCTCCTCAGGCTTTGTATTTTTTATCAACATCCACCATTGATCAGATTCACCCTCCATATGATAAGTATCCAGGAGAACCTTCTCTTTTTTGGAACATTTAAGGTTGGAGAAGTTATTTTAAATGGAGTTGATCCATTGTTCGGTGATTGAGGGATTAGATGATCTATTAAAAGTATGATGCCTTTGTCTCATGAAGCTCTTGATAGTGACTTGTTCTTTCTTAAGGGGGGGGGGGGGGGGTTGAACGTTCCTCTTGAACCATGTTTCTATTCAAATATTGATTTAACTGAGATAGAAGCATGAAAAAGTTCATGATCCCCGCTCCCATTGGATTGGGCATCTCATTAGTACATTCATCACATTGATCTTCACATCGGTTGTTAGCATGAGTCCTCCTATTACCGGTCATTGGCTGGAATAAAAGGAAAGTTAGGGGTAAAACATAAAGGGTAATCCAAATAAAAAAATAGATGACTTAAAAAATAATTTTATTGCTTAACTTATGAATCTATAGGATTCAATCTATTCTATTTAAGACTACTTTCTAACATATATTCTTAGGGGAATTTTTTTTAATTCCCTTAATAAGGGTTTATACTAAGCTTATGAATTTACCAAAGAATATACCTCGAGAGTGTCATAACCAAGAGTGTAGAAAGGCCCATTGTCGTGCACCAGTTCCCGTTTGAGTCTAGATCAAAGAGGTGTTCTGAGGTTTTACCCCTAAGATACATCTATGCCAGAGCCACCTCTACCTGCTCATATCCAGGCAGGGATGTATTTTCATGATAAACCACTTACTAAATACTCACTAATACTTAGGGATGTTTTGATTATACTTATTATTGTATCTAACTCTTCACTAGGTTTTTCTAATCCTAATCCCAAAAATAACTAAATCTATCCTATGATACTAACTATGACAACCCTGCTCTTTATTACACACTTAAACATGATTTATTACATAAACCTCACTTGATTCAACATAGAAGATCGAGTGTTATAGTGTATTTGGGGCTTAGTATCATTACATAACAACTTGAAACATGAAATACAACATCTTTATTGAAAACTTCCTTTACATGACCACTACATTCCCTCGTACTTAGCATTGCATGTAATAACCTGAGGACATGCATAAGAAAAGTGTGAGCTATAAAGCCCAGTAAGGGAATAAACATGGAATAACAAGAGGAATACAGTACATGTTATAAAATAGGCATATCAATGGAGCATAAGAGAAACATTAACATAAAGGCATGATTAATCATGATAATCATAACATGGAAATGTGGCAACAACATTTAATATGATTTAAGCATGAGTCAAGGATAATTGCACATGGAGCATGAGTAAACTCTCATTGCACATGAAGCACGAGTAAAACCTTATTTCAGATGAATTATAATGAGTCAACACCCATTTCACTTGATGTATCATGATACTATATTTTACCTAATGCATTGGAGCGCTATCAGGGCGCACCCTTCTTAAACATTTCATTTCATGCTTAAGTGTGCCACATGGATCATATAACATGGAATCAATCAACATCATAAGTTATTTCATGATTAATTAATGTGGAACAAATACATTAAAGTACCATTAAATATGTATATGTTTATAAAGTTGAATTCCCCTTATAGAGTCATGGGTATGGTATTCACTACACAATGATCTTAGCATGGAAAAACGCGGTGCAATTTCGGCAGTATAACGGCGGGACATAAGAATTCATGAAAATGGTTGATAAGATAGAAAAGGGTGTATAATAATATTTAAATGAAATGGAAAGTAAGGGGGTCATATATATACATGACCCAACAAGTGTAATGGAATTTAGATGCATAATACAAAAGAATTACTTAAATGTAAAAGAGGAGAGAGAAATCCCTCAAAGAATTTCGGCATACGGGTGAACATGGGAGGAATTAATGAGATATAAAGTGGTCTCCCATAATCTAAAAATAAATATTACAGTATGGTGGAGGTGAGAAATCATACCCAAACATTTTTAATTGAAAAAAAAGGAATAACAACTTTAAGAAAATTGGACAAAAATGAGAAAGGAATAAATCTCATACTTGGAAGTGTGATCCCAATGGCTTGGGAGTGGCTTGAGAGAGGATTATTGGGAGCTTGGGGAACCTTGGGAGGATTATAGAGAGAGGAGGTCATAGGTTGTAATAACTCAAAAGGTTTTGAGTGAAGAGGAAGTGGGAGATTGGGTGGGTTTATATAGGAAAAGAGAGGGGATTCTTTATTATTTTGGTTTGGGACACCTCACATTAAACTAATCAAAACCACAAACCAGCCCATGGTTTTTTCCAAAGGGGAGTGGAAAAAAATATTTTATAAGGCCAATTTCCAAACTTCTTAAAATATTTAGGGTACTTATGTGGAGGTGAATCACACTCTCAAGGAAATTCATTTAAAAAGTGAAAATGTTTTATAACTCTTGAAGGGTCCACTAAAGTTTTGTAAAATAAATCAAACAAACCTAAAATTAGATTATTTTATTGATAAAACATATATTGACCGAAAATATCATTTATAGTATTTTAATACATCACTATTGGGTCATTATGATGTCATAAAACACATTATATATTTAAATGGTATTTAATTTTTACCCAAATATTTGACTGTCTCAGAAAATTATGAAGAATTCACCATTGGATAATTTTGATGTCCTGAATACAAAAATAATATTCATTTTATCTAACTAGTTTTATAAATTTGTGAATTTTTACTTTTAAAATAAAAATCGACATTAATCGAAAATTCATGGGTTTCGACAAAAACAGCTTTCAAAGATTAAAAATTACAATTGAATTCATAAAATTATATGACCATTTATATTTATTAAAAATTAATTTAATTATAATAATATTTTATTAAAATATTATTTAATTAAAAAATCCATTAATTCGTCAAAATATATTTTTTAGTTGAATATTAACTAAAAATACTATTTGTGCTTTAAAAACTATTTACAAAGTAACAATAATAAAATGAATGCACATTATTTATACAAAAATAATGTACATAGTCATAGTGCTAGGGTCTTTTTACATAACCCCTTATAACACCCACATAATATTGAAGGGTGAGGTGTGCGATGGTGAAAGACTCTTGGGGTGGCTCAGATAACATCGCTCAGGTGGTAATCTCTATTAACTTTAACTTCTCCCGTAGTCAGTTCCGCTCAAGCTGAACATGTTCAAGATCAGCTTGGGATTGGTTAAGAGAGAAGAACAATGAAGCCACATCCTTTCTGAGCTCTGACAAATGGGATTTGTACGGGTAAAGTCTACTGGATGAGGCCATTGCTTCATTTGTCTGAGTAAATTGGATTTGTTAAAGCCCTATATTTATACTAATCATGTGATCACTGTTCAATGACTATATTAGAAATGGTCACAATTCATAATGGTATTTTAAAATCCAAAAACATAAAACTGATGATGTTCACATTTCATATAACCATAATAATACAATTAATTAGATCAATAGGGATTTCCATTAATGAAAGTTTGGGTCATTACAGGTATACTCTTCCCAAAGCATTCCAGGGTGCCGAAAAAGTGAAACAGATTCATCTTAAATCTCTAAGAGGTGAGTTAGAATCCCTATTTATGAAAAATTCTGAAACTTTTTCCAAGTATCATACTCCTGTAATGTTTATAGTGAACCAACTGTGAATAAATGGAGAAGATATTACTGACATGTGGGTATGTGAGAAAATTTTTCCTAAATTTTATTTAATCATTCTAGAGTAAGGTTATTATTATTTTTAGACAATTTATTATTCATAAGGTTCATATTACTATTCAAAATTGTAATTTTCTATTCATATGTGTAGGTTACTTTTCACCAAAAATTATGTTTGTCCAATCAGACTCCAAACATCTTATTGATCACAACTGTGTATGTCAGATTTTCGAAATTCAAAACATATAAGTGTAAAAATTGGGTTTAATGGTCACATAATATTTAGTATCATTATATTTCAGTGTGAATACTAATGTGATTATACTATAATTCATAATTATAATAAAATAATTCCATTGATAAAAAATTGGGTCATTACATTCTTCCCCCTTATTAAATTTCACCCTTCAAATTTTGTTTTACATAAAAAGGTGAGTGTACTTCTCCTTCAGCGCCTCCTCAGGTTCCCAAGTTTCATATTCAAACTTATGGTTCCCCCACAACACATTGACATGGTGGGTGGTATTTTTTTGTATTACCTTATCTCTCCAGTCCAGAATCTTCACTAGCTGCTCCTCATAAGAGAGATTATCTTCCAGCTATACAACCTCTGAGTTCAGTACATGTGAGGGATCTGGTATGTACTTCCTCAAGAGTGATAATGAAAAAAATCATGAACTTGATCCATATTAAGTGGAAGTGAAAGATGATAGCCCACGAC
This sequence comes from Viscum album, assembly GCA_963277665.1. Lineage (NCBI taxonomy): Eukaryota > Viridiplantae > Streptophyta > Magnoliopsida > Santalales > Viscaceae > Viscum > Viscum album. Next base: position 380,892,643 of record OY728155.1, read on the forward strand.
TCTTATGTGTTCAAGGATCTCAAAGGGGCAAAAATACCTTTGGCTTAACTTCCCTTTCTTTCCAAATTACATGACTCTATTCCATGGTAATATTCTAAGGAATACTTTATCTTCAATGTAAAAACTCCATGTCCCTTGGATAGTTGTCAGTATAACTATTTCTCTGAAATTGGGAAGCTTTGATTTGTTTCTATATGACATGAACATTATCTATCATCTCTTGCACAATATTGGGCCCAGGTACCTTTCTTTCTCTAACTTCATCCTAATTGGTTGGAGTTCTACATCGCATTTTATATAGAGCATCATATGAAGACATCTAAATACTATAGTGGAATCAATTGTTGTAAGATAACTCAACCAATGGGAGATGATTATCCCATCCACCTTTGAATACTAATAAGAAGGATCTTAGCATTTTATCTAGTGTTTGGATAGTCCTTTCAAATTGGAAATCAGTGTGGGGGTGAAAACCCCTACTAAAGTTTAATTCAGTACTCAAAGCATATTGAAGGCTCTTAAAGAATTTAGATGTGAACCTTGGATCATGATCAGAGACAACAGAGAGTGGAACACCATGAAATATAACCACTTCCTTTACATATATCATTTCATGTTGTTCAAGCGGGAGATCTTCCCGAATAGAAATAAAATGATTAGTCTTGGTGAGTCAGTCAACCTCAACCCATATCTCATTATTTTCCTAGGACATCTTTGAGAGATCCATGACAAAGTCCATAGTTAAATTCTCCCATTTCCGAAGTCTATTATGTACCTTACATAAAGACCAACATCATGAGTGTCGGGAAGTTGGTGGAAAAAGGATTTCACATAATCCTTTAAAATAAACAAATGGTGACTATCGGTGATAGAGTAAGGTTGATCATAAAAGTACCAATGGTGAAGAACCACATGTTTCCTCTTATGATCCAACCTGGAGTACAATGATGTTTGACAATGATACATGATGATAAATATTAACTATTTTATCTCAAGTTTGGGAATTTAAATGTTGAAAGTTTAAGATTATTAGGAAGAAAGAAGATGGTTAATGGGATTCCTACCATTCGACACCTGAATCAAATATGTTAAAGTTTTGTTCTAAGAAAACAACCTAGAAATAGATTTGCAATGAAGACCAACTAGAAAGCTGCAACGCTACTGGAGATAGTTCACACCGATGTGTGTGGTCTATTAAATCCCAAATAAGATGTACAAATGAGGTATTTTCTAATGTTTATAAATGATTTTAGTAGGAAAACAAGGAAATATTTCCTAAAAATTAAGAAATAAGTGTTTAAAATCTTCAAATAATTTAAGGAGCTTGTTGAAAATCTAAGCAAGCATTGAATACAAACTTTTTGATTTGATCGAGGTGGGGAGTACACCTTCGATGTTTTTCAATAGTACCTCAAGCGGCATAGAATTTAGAACCATCTAACACCAGCTTACACACCCCAACTCAATGGAGTATCCTAGAGGAAAAATCACATCATTCTCAACATAGAGATAAGAATATTGAAAGATAATGGAGTTCTCATGACTTTCTATGCTGAAGAGGCCTAATGTGCAGTGTATATACTCAACAGATTCCCAACAAAAAACCTCAATGCAAAGACACCACATAACGCCTAGAGTACTCACAAGCCATGTTTTATTCATCTTAGATTTTTGGGTTCTATTGCCTATGTCAGTATTTCAGAGGCTAAAGGAACAAATATAAAGGACAAAGGAATGAAGTGTGCCCTTATGGGATACAGAGATCGAGAAATGGGATATATTTTGTATAATACCATCACCAAGAAGATTATATTTAGCAGAGATGTTATCTTTGATAAAAAGGAAACATAGAAGTGGAATCAATATTATGATTCAAGAGAGGTATGACTCACTCTAGAAGATGATGAAACAGTTAATGAAGTACCATTGGAGGAATGAAGAACTGAAGAATTGATGACTCCATCACCACATACTCCTATATATAATGACACCGAACAAGAACTTTCTCATATACATCCTCAAAATGTTTGAATCCCTATGAATATATATGACAAAACAAAACCAATGGAGGAGTATGTAAATTTGTATTGTATCTCAGAAATTTCCAATACAATTACCTTTGAGGAAGCTAAAACTAATGACATGTGGAAGAAATTGATGGATGAGGAAATTCATTCCATCAACAACATCAATGTCTATAAGAAAAAAGAAGGTTATGACTTTGGTGAAGTCACTACACCATTTGGATAGCCACCCGTATATGATGAAAAATAATGGGTCATGAGGAATATGAGTTTAAGGGGGGATGTTCAATAATAAACTCATATTCCATGGATGATTATAAACATCAAATTTAGTGATAGAGGCTTGGGGATCTTTAATGAATGCTTCTTCAACATGTTTGGCATTGAAAGATTGGACGACACTTACTGCAACAATTTGTGGACTTTTTTGTTTATCTATGTTTTGAGCATTTTTTTGGTATATGACTATATCCCTATAAATAGGGAGGTTCATGTGTGTTCTAATATGGATCCATATGAGAAGAAATAAATACCATGTTGCTGCTACTATATTAGTTTTCTCGTGATCACCTCTAGTGATCTACATTCATGCTTCTGCTGCCCACAATCCTCTTTCAGATGAAAAAGTACTTTTGTGATCTCAGATATTTTCTGATAGTTAAGTGGGGATGAGAGTTTTTAGGGATCATTTTCCTTCATTTTACAGGTCTTCTGATTCAGTGTTTGTGCATTGGAAGGCACAAGCTGGGTTGTGGTGAATTCGTGTGTCAGGATTTTGTTGTTTTTTCTTGGCTTAAAGGTGGTGAAAATTTCATTTGGTTATATAGATTTTTAGTGGTTGCATGATGTTGTTCAATAGTTTTCTTTGGGAAAGTTTCTAATCAAGATATTCTCTTGGTGAAGAGTTTCTTGGTGATTTTTCGGGTTGGGGTCTTGCCTCTGGTTTTTGTTTGGTGGTAGCTCGATGGTGTGTGGATGTTATGGCAGTGATGGAATCGAAGATGGCAAGAGGCGGTGTCGGTGATCACCTCGGACATCACAACCTTGGGATGTGGGTGTTGTAGGGATGGGGTGGGAAATCGTTCTCAAGTTCCACTATCCCTTCCATCTATGTCTTATCCATTTTGAAATTTGAATTTATGTTTCTTGATTTGGGTTTGGATTTGTTTTGGGGACATTTTAATTTGGAGCTTACAGGTTGGTTTGTAAGGGTTCTCACTTTACTAAAAAGTTGATTTTATTTAAAATAAAAAATTGATTATGAGTGGGTATTAGCTTATTTTTTCACATGATTAGTGAAATCTCATGGGAGAATGAAAACTTGAGAAAAAAATGGCCCCTAATAACAAGTAATGTCCCTTAGGAGTTTTAAAAATAGTGAAAACCCACTTTTCATATAACTAGGGAAGGTCATTAACTATTACTAGGGGCTTGTTTTGGTCCTCATATTTCATTCTCCTAAACCTCATCTTTCTCCCCCTTTCATTACAATGCCTTTAGAATCTTCTTAAAATACAATTCACAACCCCCTCTACTTTGATATATTGTGTAAGTATCGGATGAGGGTCAAGTTTCATCAGCCATGAATATAAAATATTTCTATATTGGATCAAATCCATGAAATTCTCTTCCTTATTCATTTTCATGAATGGTAATGGTCATGTGGAGGCTCGAGAGGAAAATTCCCAATTTGGGTAGATATAAAAATGCGAATTGATTTTCAATCAAGCCCTAAATCCATTAAATAATTACAATAAAATATTCCTTTTGGGTACCCATATATATCCTATGTGGTCATTATATTACCTTTACATCTATGGTGCATCTTGGAAAGACTATTAAACAATGTTGTGAGCTGGATGTTACCATTAAGTAGGGTAAGGATAACCTTTACAGAACAATCAAGTTACCTTTACATATCATGAGGAAATATTTGGATGAAAATTACTTAGCCTTAGTAGGACCTTTATGTATATTTAGGATATATATTTTTCCATTAAATAGCATGTGGATCACACTATTTACCCTTACAAATAAGCTACATGACCTTTACATTAAATTTTTTTCCAAGGGGGCATTGCTGTATAGGCTTGGATTACTATGAAACATCATGTATAATCCATATGTAAACACTAAGAATATTTATATGGCCATTACTCAACACATTGTTCACTCAAATTACACCCACACAATAGGAAGATGTGTCTTTAGCCATTACAAAGGCTTCAGAACTATGGTAGTACCATTATGAAGTGGCTTTGTGACCTTTTCACTACATTAGAATCATGGGATAAACATTACACTAAAATAATGATGAACCTTGGTCAAATATAGATGAAACATACTTTAGGATTTATGAAAAATATTCTATCCAATATATGACTCTTAAATTTAGTAATAAATTACTCATACATTGGTATTACTTTTCTAATTTTCATCTTCAAACCTACCATCAATGAATATGAAAATAAATGTAGTCAATATCCATTCAATTCAAAATTAATTTTAATAATAAAATTTATAATTACATGTCATTAAAAAATGTAATTCTAGTTTTCAAAAGTAATTTTTGGCTTTTTAATTAATTCTAAAATGAACAAAACTATTAAATATTAATTTTAAATCTATTTATAAATTTAATTCCATTTTTACTAAAGTAACAACATTAATTAATAATTTGGGTTAAAGATTAATTAAGGGGTTAATTTCAATTTATAAAGATATTAAAATTTTAAAATTATAGGCTCTTATCACTTCCCCACTCTTACACTATTGCAATCCTATGAAATACAATGAATTGATCCAATAATTTTTTTTATCTTTCCCAGTTATAAACATTCATATAAAAAAGAAGAATGAAACAATTCATTCATTATTATAATAATAATTATTTCTCAATGAATTAAACCCACTATCTCCTAAAAAAATTAGGAAAATGTTCTATTATTAAGAGTTTGGATATATACGATTTTAATTGAAGTGAAACTTTAATAGGTAGAAACTTTATAAATCCCAATCACAAAGGCATCGATTCTGAAAGTTCCTTTTCCCACATCAATGATACTTCCTACATGAGATTCATAAATATAATCTACCCATTTTCAATAAATCTATATAATTTCGTAAATAATTCCATTCCCTTTTTCAAATATCACTTTTTGACTTTTTCCCATCTCTGATTTATGGAATTTAGTAATTAAATGAGTGCAGCTGGCCCTAGAAATAAATTATCCCCAGATAATAGGTATCTCTAGAGACTAATTATAATATATGTGGTATAGAAGTAATGATATTTAATTCATATCTTAGGTTGATTTAACCCTTATTTGATGGCTAATAGACTCATAAATGTACTTTTTTGACTTTGTATGACTTTTGGAATTAGTTCTCATCTACTCATTTTAGTCTAGTTTATATAAGATATTCAAATTTATTTTAGGAAGGCTCATTGAGGTTCTAAACAATAATTATGGGCCTAGTTACCCAAATTTAAGTTCATTAGTCAATTTTTATCATGTTATTATCATAATTCCATTTCAATATTTTCTATCACATTACTTTTTCAGTTCTCAAATAAAAATTCAATGAAAAAAGTGGCACATTCACTTAGAAAATATTTAACTTCAGTGATTTCAATCCCAATTAAACCCTATAATCTAGAATGGTGCTTCTTACTAGGTATGAAAACATTAAGACTAAATATTTCTCACTTAAAAGAATCCATAAAAATAAAAATAGAATAAAAAAATACTCTAAATTATATATATATATAATCTAAAAATAGACCTATTAATTTTTATTTTTTTAGACCTCAAAAAAATATAAATAATTAAAAACTAACATTATGAAACTATCCCACCCCCATATATATATGATAGTCTCAACCCAAATCAAATTCTTCTTGAATTTTTCTATTAATAACATATTTAAAATAAAAAGGTATACAGGCTAGTTTGAAGGAAAAGAATAACCTAGAGTTCCTTATTCATAAGAAGTTAAGAAAAGTTTTAAATATTCCATTGATTCCTTTTAAAAATCCTCCTAAAATAACTTTACCTTATATCCAATCACTTTAAGTCGGTGTTTTCATTCAACTAATTTAATTTCAAATACAAGATAATTTAAGATATTAGTCAATATAAAAGGTTCATTCCACTTGGGATGAAGCTTACCAAGAATTATCTTCATCCTTAAGGAGAATATTATCACTTTTTCACCTACTTGAAATTATATTTTTTGAAGAGTTTCTCATAAAAATATACAACAAGTAATTTTCATATGAATCCCTCCTTATCTCATATAAATAAATTATTTGGATCATCCATTATTCCCCAACCATGAAGAATTATAAGTTCACTCTCTTCATAGACTAGTATGATTTGTTAAAGTAGACCATAGTTTTTATACATATATATTACATCTTAATGAATGAAGATTAATTTAATTTTACAAATTCACACTCAAGGACAATGATGGTTTAGTGTCTCTAGAGACTAGATAGAAAATATTATTATTTCTTGAAATATATTCAATATCTCCCATAAATATCTTCCCACATAATACTATTTATAGATATACCCTACTTAAAACCTTTATCCATAACCTAGGAAAAGAAAAAATAAGAAATGGTGAGATCAAATTATTTTAAGGGGGAAAAGTGAGATATAAATGATAACTTAAGAATAAAATGAGGAAAAGTGTATGAGAACATGAGATTGACACTTGAGAAAAATTTCTAATATAACATAGATCATAAACAAGAATATTGGAACAAATCCTAGTAGTTAATAAGGAATGAATCATTAAGGAATAAATTGATATGATCTATAAGATCATAAAAATGGCATAATATATAAGTTTTTGGAATACACATAATAAATTAAAATCACTTCCTTAGTGCCCAAGGCTCACTTCCAAGACTATGATAGTGGATTGGTTTCACTCTCCATTCTATCATATCATTTTTCAACATTCACTCCAATGATTATTGCAGAGTATTGGGTTAAATCCCCATTCTATTATCAATGTTTACTCACAGTACTTTCATAGTGTATTAGATTCAATCTCCATTATATATTCAAGGTTTTCTCTCAATATTATCATAGTGGATAGAGTCCCTTCCTAAAATGGATTCACTCCCCATTCCAGTGCTTATTCTATCATAATATATCTATATTTAACCAATTCATTTGAGTGATATATAATTCTGGGCCCACTAATCACACAATAAAAATCATATATATGAGTTCCATAAGATAATAACTAATTCATCATAGAATAACACTTGAAAAAGAAATGGTTTTTATAAATATTTCATCATAGTATAACCTATGTAAAAGATATGTATTTCATAAAGGTTTCATCATTACATAATTTACCCATGGGAATGAAACAGGTATTGTATAATCATCCTTAAATCATCATAATCCATACAAAGATTAAAAGTTATTGGTATAATTGGATCACATCTCTAGTAAATCTTTTGTAACACCAAAGTATTTCATCGTAGTTAAAAAATTATTCTAGAAAGATCACTTGGATTATTTTATGAAGAAAATAACTTTTATATTTGAAATAATTTAATTAAAGTATAAAAATTTCCCAAATATTAAGGGAATTTTTTTGAAATGATCCTTGGAAGAATTTAAAGTAATATTAAAATCATTGAGTATTCATGATGGTAAGAAATTTTGTTCATATTCTGTATATTAAAATAAATATTCCTTTCGTATTTTCTGAACAAAGTCTAAAGTACCTCTTTTAGAAAATGTTAAAATGGTCGTTTTAAAAAAAATAAGAAAATCAATAAAATATATTTAATGAATCATTTCAGAATATGAAATATATATTTTAAAACATTTTTAGAAACCATGGATATATAAGAAAAAATATTTTCAAACGAAGATAAGAATAGAGTTTGATTTCCATAAAAAAGTATTCCAGTCTCATGAGTTCTTAAAGAGAGTAAAGACGAAGGAAAAAATGTAATATATAAAATTAAATATTTGTGAATAAAATTAATTGGGATTATTTATAATTATATCATGAAATTTAATCATTATAAACATAATCATAAAAAATCGCAATAAACAATTATATTGTAACATAAATCACTTACGACTTTGGTTACATTCGAATCAAACATCATGAAATAGGTAAAAATATATAAAAATGAAAATAACCATAATTTTTTTGATGAAAATAATAAATTAAATTGATTCTAATTATGTATACCCAAAAAAGAAAACAAATGGTGAATATAGCATGTGTCTTGCAGAAATAAAAGTGAGATGAAAATTTGTTACCTTAAGTTCAACATAATTTGATAGTTCCCTAACCTTCTATATAATAAATTTAAATTTATTATAATTCTATAAAAGAATAATTTATACACATATAATATCATATATGATACAATTATAACATTTCAACCCCAATATTTTAATATTTCCTTATTAAAATTATCATTTTCCAGTGTTAATTGTTTAATTTTCCCTAGAATTTATGTTTGGTAGTTCCAATAATTGTACTTTGATCACAGTTAAATCATATCTAGAATGTAAATCATGACATAAATATCATATATATTCATTATATATATATATATATATTAAAATTTAATATAGAAAAATGAATTAGACCGTTCATGGAGACGGTGGGCTATACGTATGCGTGAATGATATTTTTTTAATGGATGGAATAAAATAAAGATAAATAATAATTAACCTTGAAAAAATAATTTTTATATAATATATATTTTATATATTAATTAAATCTATCCTTATTAACCATCTAGGTTAAGTGGAATCAAAAATTGAATCACATTGCTTCATAGAGGTTGTATTCCACACGTACATAGGAGGGACAAAATTGTTTTACAATGGATTGGAAGGTAAGATGGTAGATATGGTATTATTTTTATAGAAAACTAATAATTCCATAAATAAAATTTATAGATATTAAACTTATCATAATAAACCTCCAATAAATATGGTGTTGTAAAATGAATTGTATCGCTACTAGAGGCAGTAGTCTACATGTATGCACGAACGATACTTACACATCCCATTTGATAGAATATAGGGTTTATGTTGGTGGTTCCAAAATAATAATAAGATTTAAGTATATTTAAGACACATAATTTGTTATTTATGATGAATACCGTAGATTTATATGAGTTATAAGATGAAATAAATTGAAAGAAGTTGGGTAATATTATTACCTCTACTTCGGTGGGCCTCTTTTAGATCCTTTCGTAAGGAACCTTGTAATGATATTTTAATGATAAATTCGCCTAAAAATCTTAGGTAGAGTATTTTATGAGATAATTTGACAGGTTTTTTTGATCTATATGGATCGAAGGGTGTGAGGATGAGAGGAGAATAGGTTCCATCTTATATGTGAGGAGAGGGTCATTCTTGGAATTACATGAAGTATTAAATTAATATAAATTAATTTTCAGGTTTTTGTGGATATAAATTGATATATTTGGAATATATGAAGAGTTTTAGTTTAAAAACTCTTATAAAATAAAAATTTGACATGTTTATGCGATGTTTTTATCCTTATCTATTTATTTGAACCCACTATTACCCTTTTTGACAATTACCTCAATATCAAAGATTTTTAATAGTTAATAGTTATTAATGTTAGCATAAAAAATAAAAGTGATCCATAAAAAGACCAAGATTGATATTTTAAACCATATACCATTCAATTTTCCAAATATAGAAGTTTTATGAACTTTAAATTGTTTAACAAAATATTGTTTATTATAACATATCATTAATGTCATTTTTGTAACTATTCATTTACATTGAATTTAAAGTCATCAAGATAGTTATGTAATTCGAATATAAACCTTTCACATGTTCATAATATTATATGTTTATCTAAAAAATTCATGTAATATAATAATTCAATAAAATTTTATTACTATTAATATTTTTTAAATCATTTATTTTATTTTTATATTAATTGAATAAATATTCTATCAGTTTTGTGTAATAATTTAAGTTAATTATTTCATCACTAAAAATTAAAAGTAAATTTCCATGATTTGAAAAACTAATTAAAATTTAAAATAGACATTTAAAACCGAAATTATCATCATTTTACCCTTAAGTAAAAATTATTTATATATTAAAATCAAGAGAGTGACATTTTCCAATTTTCTTAACATAAAATAATATAAATTTCATTATCAGAAGAAAAGAAAAAAATAAAATATATTTGAATTTTTAATGTAAATGTTAGTATGTATCCCATAAAATGAAGTAATGTAATATTGTTTTTTGAGTTTGAGACCTTATCTTATGGTTTTAACCATGTTTTACTAATTTTACCCTTAATCATATGAAAAATATTTACTATGATTACTAGTCATGATGACAATAAATAAACAATAAATATTTTCAAAATTTGAAAATACTAATTATAAATTTGTTATCCATTTTTCTATAATAAATATGTATAATTTTCAAAATAAAATTTAATATATATACATAAAAATCAAAGAAAAACAGTTCTAAAAAAATCTGTTTTTATGTATAATAATAAACTTATATCAAAATCATAAATATTGATAACTAAAATAGAACTAATTAAATTGTAATAATTAAAATGGATCATCTGTCACTTTAATACTAGATATATAATATAATTTTACTTTTCAATTACTTTATTGATGAAAAAGTATTATGTGTATTTGAAAAGTCTTTATTTTTACAATTCATAGAAGAATCAATCATTTAAGAAAATCACAAAATTTCACCCTAAATTTATTTTTATATACTAATTTAATTTTTTTTCATTTTATAAAATATAATATCTAAAATATGTAAGAATTAATTATAATTCCCATGCAAAAAATGCAATAAATTGTTTTTTTGAAGAAAATACATTTTTAAAGAAAAAAATACACTACTAAAATTTGTATACTTATTTCCTAAGAATTAATTTATAATTTTGTTTTGAGTGAAATTGTTATTTATTGAATAACTATTTTACTCATATTCATACTATCTAATTCAATGTATAGGTTTTCATAATATTTTTATAATATATCATAATTCTCTTAAAGCATGGTATTGATAGTTAAGAAAACTGTCAAGATTATAAATCTTTTAACTATATTGTCATGGCGTTACATTCTCTCCCCTTAAATAAATTTTGTCCTCATAATTATTTCTTGGACATAATAGGTTAAATAATATAAAATAGCTTTTTGAAAACACATATCATATATATTGTTAATAAAACTTTTTTTTAAAAAGGGAAAGTGGGAACCATAAAGGTTACCTGAAATAACACGTCAACATGTTCGAGGATAAGGATAAAATTGGTGGGAAGTTAAAATTTAGACATATAGGAGAAAACTAGAATCCACAAGCTAATATAGATTGATATATAACATGGTCCTAAAAAGATTAACGATCGCAAAACCATAAATATATGGTTGATAAAAAGATAATTGATTCAGCAGAAATGAATTTAAAAGTATAACAATTTTATTTCAAGTTACTTTTCCTAATGTTCATGAATTATTTCAATATCATGATAAATAACATGATAAAATTTACTTACTTATTTTTTTCATTTCATAACCCTAGTTTCATCCTTTGGTTGTGCTTCGATGAATTTCCACTTCATCTCTTACTCCAAAAAATAAAAATTCAAGATGAAATTTTTTTCATGCCTGAAGCACTAAAATTAAGTTTTAATGGATTATAAGATCTATAAAATAATAAAAATTCATTCCTTATTTATCTAAATATTTAACCAATCTAAAATGTTTATCAGAATTATTTCAATTGGATAAATATAATATATTAATCTATAAAATCTCAACAATAACAACCCAAGTACAACATAATCCATTCCATAAATAGTTAACCTTAATAATTTTCCAAAATATGTATAAAAATTTATAAACCTAAAAAAATAGAAAAAATTCACTAAATTCCTCCCAAAAAATAATATTAATCCCACAAATAATATAAAGTATCCCTTAATGTAAAATATCAAATATGTAAATACCTTTATCATATATTCTCTTAAAACATGATAATACATTCCCAAAATAATTTGAATCACCATAAAAACTCAATGAAATCGTACATTCTTCTTAAAATTAGCTCTATCAAATATATTTCATAAACCAAAAAATTTAATAAACTTCGTTAAAGAAGAACTAAATCATGTTTTCATCAAATTTCAAACCAATTTGAAGGTCATCAACACTATCCCATTTACTTTATTGATATCAATAATATCTTTGTCTTATAAAATTTTATCTCAACATTGGGTATATATTAAGGGTTATATCTCCCTCAATCATCTGTATTCCAAAAATATCTCCTTACCTCTAAATAATTTTTTTAGCTCATTGGTATCATTAAATACATTTTTATAAATCCATAAATAAAAAAAACTATATAAAAATCATCAAATTCTTCATGATTCATATAACTTTAATAACAACGATAAAAATACATCTACAACATAATTATCAGATCCCAATACATAAACACTTCCATTATTCTAATTTCTTCTTAATCTATTAACTAGGCTTTTCCATCTTAATTATTCATTCCATATTCATATCATATGTATTTTTTAGTTGTTTCATCATCAAAAGAACAACATTTACTCATAAACCATATTGATTCTATTTTTGAGATTTCCCCCAAGGACATCAGTTTGTATAATTCCCATAAATTCTACATTTAAATCATTTAACCATCATTGATAACATAGTGAAACCATTACTCTTATTCATTTTATTGAAAAACAATTTAATTTTTTCTTAGAAATAAATTTCAATATGTTCTTATTTTCCACTCCGAAAACATCTTATAATTCATTTAAAACATTCCATTGAGTAATTATAACTAAATTATATACATGTAATAGGACAAATCTTCTTTTTTATATGGTCTTCATTAAACTCAGTTTTTCTTTTATTAGGTGTGTGATAAATATCACCCAAGTCTAGGTTGTTAATTATACAATATAATATATAATTATAATTATAAAAAAAAACTTCATATTACAACTCATATTTAATTTTTTTTTCATGAGGAAATCATTACATTGTCTTTCACACTCATTATCAACACAAATCCTCCAAGTTCTAGATATTGACTAAAACCAAAAATAATAGTGTGATAAAAATTAATAATATTTATTAATCATGTAATCATGTAAAATTATACATACGTTATCAAAATCATGAAACCTTATTTTCAATATATGAAACCCTAAGATTAATAAATATCATCCATGGTTATAATTCATTCAAATATATCATAATAGTTCATAAATAAAATGTGATTTAACCCAATCATACCCATTAGGAGTGTAAAATTGGGTGTGAATTAAGGGTACACTCACAGTAAACTAGAATTATAGTTAAGATATACTTGACCAAATATTTTTAGGGTTATTTCCTATTGATTCCTATGATCTAAAACCACATCCCCTTAAAGTATCCAGACATAGATGTATCACTAGGAAAACCACATAATCTCTTCTTTTTCAAAACATTAGGATATTATCCTATACATAGATGTATCCCTTGGGTTTTCACTTAATTTCTCTAATCCTAATACCAAATATTAACTTTACCTTTCCTCTGTTACTAACTATTTAAACTCATACAATTCATATATATATATTAAATCTTAATATATAAATATTCATTACATTTTAGAAATACACACCCAAGGACCATAATGTTTTATTGTCTAGGAAGACAAGATATGAAATCATATTATTTTATGAAATATCCTCAAAATGTCTCATAAAGATCTTCCCACATAGTACTCTTTATGGGCATACCCAAATAAAAACCTTTCTTCATAACCTAGGGAAAAAACATATGAAATGTTGATCTAAAATGCCCAGTATGGAAAAAATGGAGATATCAATGATCACTTAAGAATAACATGAGAATAAGGGTAAGAAAATATGATCTTAACATTTTAAAAATGTGGCCAACATAACATACATCATAATCTTAAGCCATGAATAATTCTTGGTTGTTCATAAGACATGAATCATTAAGGAATCAAAGAACATTATACAAGAGATCATATTATTTACATAATATATTAGTTTGTTTAATACAAATAATAATATAAATAATTTCATTAGTATTTGAGGCTCACTTCTGATATTATCATAGTTGAGTGGGTTCACTAACCATTCCATTAGATCATAAGTTTATTTTCACTCCCAAGAATATCATAGTGGATTGGGATCAATATTCATTCTTTATTCAAGGTTCTCTCTTTAGTATATCATAGTGTATTGGGTTTACTTCCAATTCCATAGTCTAGGTTCACTCTAAAGACTCTCATAGTGGACAGAGTCCCATACAGAAGTAGGTTTACTCCCCATTCTAGTCGTTATTATCTCATGAGATTCCCATCTTTATCCAATTCATTGGATGGATATATAATTCTTGGTACACATATCAAAAAAATTAGAATCATATATATTTGTTCCACAATACCATAAAATATTAATCATTTCATAACCTATGGAACAAAAATGGTTTTCAAAAATATTTCATTATTTTATCATAGTATAACCCATTTAAAAGATATGGGTTTCTTAAAGGTTTCATCATAACATAATAAATATGTAAAAAATAAACATGTTTCATATAATCATCCACAAATCATCATAATCCATCCAAATAATTAAAGTGGATAGTATATTTGGATCATATCCTTGGTATATCATAATTAACATTAAATGATGTTATCTTATATGGAAACATCCTTCTCACTGGAATATTTTTGGAGGAAAATATCATTTTCAATTTAATTTTAATTATATAAAATGTACAAATTTCGAAAATATTAAGGAAAAAATTATTTAAAAATAACCTTAAAAACTTGTAAATTAATCTTCAAATAATTGAGTGGGCATGATAGTGGGAAATTATGTTCATGTCAAGTATGTTAAAACAATGATTTTGTCACATTTTTAGTAAAAAATCAAAGGTTCCTCATTAATAAAATGAAAATAATATTCCTATTAAAATTTTTAAAAAATAATAATAAAGTGTAAAATTTACTTTATACTTTCAAAGGAAATTATTAAACCCATTCTTGAAAATATTTTTATAAAACATGGATATAGACGAAAAGGAATTTTCATCTAAAGAGATAAATAAATTTAGTTTTCCTTAAAACAATTTATTTGTTATATTGAATTAAAAAGAGATGAAAATGAAAGGAAAAAATATAATATCAAAAAAATATGAGGATAATAAAATTCATGGTATTATTGATAATTATATCATGAAAATTTATCATCGAATACTTAATAATAATCAATCCTGATAAACAATGATATTGTAACATAAATCCCTCACCACTTTTTTAACTTTTTAATCGAAACTCATGAAAGATATAAACATATATTGATATGAACATCCCCACAATTTTTATGAGAATAATCACAAAATAAATTCATGGGAATTTTGGGACCACTTTGTGTATGAGGTTGTATTTTTTATCAACAGATGTCAATAAAGATCAAAATGAAGAACGAGATAAAGAGAAACTCCAAAGTTTTTAAGAGACATGTATTATTTCATGAGGGGTCATGTTGACATTTGAAGATTTAAGAATGATTATACAAAACTGAGAAGATGATGCCATTCATATTCAGTGTTGATTAGAAAGACTAGTGTTTCTAGAAGATATGGAAGTTGGTAAGTTGCAGTACTTTCCATGGAGAATCTGACGATGATGGAACTAATCTTTCAAAGAGTAAATATCATAGAGAAAGTAGTTCATGATGAAATCCACTGACTGTTGAAGAAGAAAGATGATAGTGAATTAGAATGGGTGTTCTGGCCAAAACAGATATTTTAGGTGGTGTTGTTTCCCTGTATTTCCCTAGTTATTGAACCTCAAAATCATTATTTTGTTTTCGGAAATGGAATAATTTTTACATAGGAGTATATATCATAGTGGAAGGAGTACATGATGAAATCCACTAACTATTGAAGAAGAAATATGACAGTGAATTAGCATGGGGTGTTCTTATTGAAGAAGATATTTAAGGTGGTGTCATTTCCCAGTATTTCCCAAATTGTTGAACTCAAAATCAGGATTTTGTTCTTGGAAATGGAAGGATTTTTTCATAGGATTAAACGAGATGTGGAACAGAGAAGGAAATTTTCAAAGGAAGAAAACTACATACCTCAGAACAAGGATCGTGTATCATGTTCTGAGAATGGTTTGTGGCTGCATACCTGGCAGTGGAAACGGTACGTGGAGCGGTGTGCAGAACCAAAAATGGATTGTAGTGATAGTATGCAGTGAAGGTGTGTGGAAAGAGAGAAATGTATGTGGAATAGTTTGCAGAATGGGTCGCGATACCGAAAATGGTTTGTTGTGGAAGGGGTTTCGGTACACTAAATGGCTCGTCGTTGGTGGAAGAGATGCAGTACGTAGACCAGCTGACACACGGTACACGGTGAAGTTTCTCAGATCATTGAAGGGTCTCAGTATGAGGAAGAGTCTCACTGTATTCAAATAGAGTTTATTATACATTGAAGTTTTTTCCGCACTAAAAATTAGGGTACAACGTATTAGTGAAATTTGTGGTGTTATTTTTCTATATAAGGAGTGATAATCACATCATTAGAGGGAGCACAAATTCTATAAGAAAATATAATCACTATGTAAGATCTAGGCTATGTCTGAAAGTGGAATACAAGAGAGATTCTACATTGGATGAAGTGGTAGGAGAAAGACAAAACAATTTTCTAATTTGGAAGGAGTGGTCCATGGAAGAGATTTTGCGTAAGGGAAAAATGGCATGGAGGAGATGAAATAATTTGGAGAATTTGAAGAAGAATTACAATGAAGGAAGAAATGGTATTTCAAGGCGATATGTAGAGATGGTACGCGAAGGAGGTATGTGAAGGTGGTATGTGAATGTGGTATGCAAAGGTGGTATGAGGAGCAAGCACGTTACACGAAGCAAAAGTGGTACACGGAGCAGGAACAATGCACGAACCAGGCGTAGTATGCCGAGCAGGGGTTGTATGTGGATTAATCATGGTGCACAGATCAAGGGAGGTATGAAAAACAAGCGTAGTATGTAGACCTGTTGTGGTACACATACCAGGAATTGTATGTAGATCAGAGACTATCCGTAGAATCATGGACAATTCGTAGAAACAAAAAAATCATAAAGAGAGTTTGTGATTCTAGTGAGTAAAAAGGGGGAAGAAGTTCTAGTACATTATGTAATTGAAAAAAAGGATTAAATTGAATATAAAATAACATAAATTCAGGACTTCCATACAAGAAGTGTCTTGTTATGAATAGAGACAAAGTCTTGTCATTCCAATCTATTGAAGCGACCTTCAGGTCGATAAACTGAGTGAGACCTCTCCCAAGGTAGTGAGCCAGGGGGAGTCAACCGAAGTGATCCGAGGGAAGCAGTGGGATATCCCTAAACCTTTATAAAGGAATTGTGCCTAGTATATAAATACTATTCCCAAACCTTTGTAATCCACAACTAGTGAATATTAGTTGAATTTGGTACAACTCGCAACTTGTCAGTGTATGCTCCTTGGACGTTGCCCTTAGTCGTGAACCAAGTGAAAAGTGTTGTGATGTCCTTATGAATGTTTTAATTAATGCACATATACATTGTCACATACATGAATTATTTTAATGTAATTTTTCATTTAATTTCCATCCTTTCTTTTTTATGGGGGTTTTCCATGCATTTTGGTTGAAATTGTGGGTTTTCAAAATTTTGGTCAAACCGTGAGCCCATTTCCAGATTTAAAAATAAATTTTGTTTCTTTTATAAATCCTCAATTTTTCAAAATTTTACACCCATTCTACTTCACAAATGGAAGAACCTAGTATATTAAAACCACCATATCAATTTTAGCCTCATATGAATCCATAATAATGATGGATTTTGGTTTTTTATTAAGGTGTTGGGCCAGCCCGAAATCTCATTTACTACTTTAATTTTTTTTTACTTATTTAATATCTCATTAAATTTTTAAGTGTTTTTGATAATTCCAACTATCACGTGATCCCACTTACCCAAGGCACACCCCCTCTCTCTCCTCCCCCAATTTGGAGCTCAATTGTATCACGAATGTGGGCGAAACTGATCTGGATTTCACAAATCTCCCATATTTGAAGAGGTAAATTGATCCTTTCATAACTCATTATATTTTTACTATTTTTATCCCATTCTAGTTCCAACATGACTTCCTCATCCCTATTCAAACCTCAATTTCATTTATGGTTGTTTTAAAATTAAGATACTGGTGTATTTGGGTCGTTTTCTTCAATATTTATTTGGGTAAGGGCTTCCCTCTTCATTTCCTTCCTTTATATTAGGGTTTCCTCCCTCTTTCATGAATTTATAGAGTGTCCAGTAGTTAGGGTGAATACCTGGGGTTTTATTTGGGGTCTTTTTGGTAAAATATTATGGTTTAGGGTTAGTTATCACTTACTTGTGGTGTAACAGAGGTGTTGTTGAGGTTTCACACAAAGATTCATGGGTTTTGACTCAAAAGGTAGGTGGTTTCATGGGTAATCAATTTTTGATGATTTATCTTTATTTATTTATAGGTTTTAATGTTCTTCATATTCTTCTTATGGTGTGAAAACCGTTTTTATGTATTTTCTTAAGCGTTTAATTTTATAGCTGCATTATGACTTGAAATTGGGTTCTTTTCATGGGTGACTCTTGGGGTAATGTTTGGGTGTATTTTATAACACATGAAAGTGACTTATTGGTGTCCAAAGGGTATTCTAATTATATTTTGTTAATTCCTTAGTGTCATGGGGGCATTGAAATAGGGTTTCTTAATGGGTTCAAGGTGTAAAACCATGTTGTAATTCTTGTAAGTGATTTATGAAAATGTGTGTTTTCATGTGTGTCTTTTGTGGTGTTAATTGAGGTATTTTTATAACAATTTCGGGTAGTTTAATAAAAAAAATTAGGGATTCCAATTATGTTATGTATTGGTATTTTTTATGATTTTGGAATTGAATGAGGGATTTGAAATGGGTTTTGTGTGTGAAGCATAGTTTCACCCCTTGGGTTTGTTTATGAAAATTGTGAATGTTTTGTTTGGTTAAACATAGTGGGAAAGGGGTTTATATGTACTTTTTGGTGGTTTTGTTCACCAAATATGGGTTTTTGAAAGGTAAGGTGGTTATTTAAGATGCCAAGTATTTTTTTAGAAGGCTTTATAAAGTGATGAAATGTTTTAGCAAATGGAAAGAGAGCTATGAAACATGGTTGTGGGCTGTTTTGTGTGAGTGTGTTGTGAAAAATTAATTTTGTTGATGAAAGAAGTATTATATGATATTTGAGTGGGATGTTATGTGACTTATAATTTCTAGTAATGGTTTTATAAAAAAATTTAAGGATTTTTGGAAGTGTTAAAGAAATGTGAAAAGTGTTGTGGGCTATTTTTGGTGTGAGCATGATTTCAAAATGCGTTTGAATGAAAAGGTGGATTTTGTGACTTGTGTGATGTACATGTGGTATGTTTGGTGAACTTTTTATTTGGAAATGATAATTTCATATGTATATTATATTTATTAACTTGTTGAACTTTTTTGAGAACAAGGGGAAACCTGGGTATCTAGGTTGGTGGATGCGTACTAATATGCTAGTGAGTCTGTGGGGTTTGGCCTCAGTTTCACGTAGCAAGATTGATGCTTAAAACACTAAATAATCTATTATGATGATGATTGGGGACCTCTAGGTTATGGTTATGTTCCCGACTAGTGGGTTTTTCATGAGAACAGATATTGTGATGGTTACTATCACCGAGATACGAGGTACCTGGGACCCACAACAAGCTAGTGCCTGGGGGTTATATTATATTTCTTGTGATCATTAGTTACTTTGTGATTACCATTTGAATATGTTATGGTTGTATGGAAAATTCAGTAGTGTTGACATTATTTTTAAAAGTGTCAATTCTTAATGATAGTCCACTTGAAAACTATTTTAATTTTTAAGTTGCATCTTTTAGAAATTGTAACTAGCATTTCCTGTTTATGAATCCTTGAAAGATTTTTGTCTTTGAATATTTATCACATGGAATCTCTTAGTGGTGGTATCCTAGTGAGTATTATCTCACAGCCTACTTACACCCTTGGTTGTAAGTATACTTGGTTATTTATTTTTTCACAGGTTGGGTACAGTTTTTAGTGCTAGTGGTTTGGGTTTCTAGCAAGTCCTTGGTGGTGAAGTCTTGTGGATATGGCTTGAGGGAGGTGCCCCTTACCATGAGAGTTCTTGTGATGTTTCCTTTTGTTTTTTTATCTTTTTCATAGTCTTTTTGAGTTTTTTTAAACTATGTAATTCAGTTCTGAATTTTTGTAAAAGATTGTTTGGTTTGAAAAAATCCAGATTCGTTTTATTGGATTCATTTGTTGTTTTAAGATTATAAACTTAGATAAATCATTCTCAATTCCCATTTTATGATACTCAGGAACTTGTGCCAGCCCGTAAGGATTTGGAATGCCCTTATGGCCTTGTCATGGGCCATGTTTGGAACCGGTTTTATTTGCGACTAGATTTGGTTTCAGGAAAAATGGTATCAGATAAGGTTTAGGTTAACTCTTTGGGTCATGTTATTTGGGTATGAGTTGGGATAGTCTATAGTTAAGATTTTCGGGACTTTGTATTCTAGTTATGGGTAGTGTGCCTTATCACCACACCTCATTTCGGGATTCAAGTTTCTAGGGGAAGTTGGGATTTATCTAATTCCTTTGGTTTTCTTGTTTTGATGATGATTAGGGGAATTGACAAGAGAGTTGGGTTAATGGTATTAGTGAGCTCGCAGGGCCTGGAAAGCCATGTGGATCCGAGTATATTCCCTATAACACTCTATGTTATGGTGAAGTGTTAGGAATATGGCTTCCAACCATATGTCCAAGTCACCCACTGAAACTAGTTTCCTCTCGCATTGTCTTGTGTTCTTTGGTTTTGAAATCTTGGAACTTTGGTTCTAAGTGACCTAGTTTTAAGAAGTGTAAAGTTTTAGTGAAATGATTTTCAAATAAAGAGGGAATGGTTTGATTTATGAAATGGTGGAACTGAATTTTCAGAATTGTTTTGAAAAGGAAATGGCCTGATTACCTCTCTTTTTAAAGCATGAACTGTATTGATGTTGGTTTTGAAAAATTGTTTCCAATAGAGTTTTCTAAAAAATCAAAGGGTGTTTTAATGGGATGAGATGTTTTGAAATTGATTTGAATAACTTGAAAGTGAGTTATTATCTAAATTTTTGTGTCTTTTTGAAATTTTTTGTAAGATGTGAATTGGGATTTTGATCTTGTGGTTAGCAGTTTTGAGAAAAAGGTTGTGTTGGTTGACCGTTTTAGTTTTGAAATGTAGAAATAATTTTTGTTTTAACCATTATTATTTCCATGAGAAACCACATTCATTAGGTAATATGGGATGATGGATGGTTGATGGAATGACTGGATGAGTGTCAGGATGGATATGAGCAGGGTTCCCAGTGTGGTATAGAAACATGAATGTGTGAGGCTCATGGGGTACCATTGGTGGATACGCTATCTGATGAACTATTTGATTTCAAAGAAATATTTTTAAATAAAAACATAATGTATTTTTGAATTGTTTGGGATGGTTTATATTATTTGTTTTTAAAAATGATGATGTTGTGGGATGTTTTGAGTCTAAGAACCCCTCCTGTTCGAACCGTGTTTTTGTTTGGTCGGTAAGTTGGGTAGAAGGACCGGTTAGTAGTCTCTTATAAGATATGTTTTGGGAAGCCTTTACGGCGGTTCCCTTCATGTGTTTGAATCTATTTTTTGGCATGTTTTGACCAATGGACCATCTTGGTTGGGTCCTTGGGTTCTCTCATTGGATAAGGTACGCCCCCATTAAGGGTTAATGCACAACTGAAGTGAAACCTGGATTGTTTAGCCATTGGAAAATCCTCTAGTTGATCAATATAAGGAATATTTTATTGATATTTGTTTATTGAGTATACAACCATACCTTTCATTGATTTTTGGATCCTCTTGTAGTGGGAGAGTGCTCGTGGAAGGTTAAAAGAGACCTTAGTTTCTTAAGTTTCCTGATTCATCGAAGGTGGAAGTGGTCTGGGGTTGTTAGTGTGGATGAGTGTCTCGATAGTGTCTAGGAGGGCCTTTGGGTTCTTAATAGTTACATTGAAGAAGGAGTTCATGTTAAACCACCAGTTTTGGGAATCTGGTCATGAGAGTCTATTGTGGCCACTTTCTGGACTTGTGTATTGTTTAGGTACTTAGTATAATCTCTCATTCCATGTATTGTTTCTATCAGTATCAATGGTCTTGTTCGGTGACAACTTGTGATGTCATGTTCTCGTTGGACTATAAAGGTGAAGGTTTTGTAATCCTATGAGAGTCTCTGTTATGTTGGGAGTATCTATCCCTTGGAAAAATGTCAAAATCCTCTGTTTCAGAGGAAGGTGTTTATATGCATCCTTTCCTTCTGTTGTTTCTCACCCAAAGAAACAAGTTGTGATGTGTGTGAATCTTATAATACCTTGTTTTAGTGAAATTTTGGGTTAGGGTAAAGTGATTTTGGAATGTTTTATGTCTTAGTAAACTTATCGTGGATTGTTTTGTAGTTTTTTGTATTGCCGAAAGAATAATTTTATGTTCAGGTGGTTTCAAAATCCCTACTACGAGGCCTAAGATGCTTCAATCATTTGAGATCCATCCATAGGTCCCGAAGAGAATATGTCACATAGTAATGGGAAATCCCATGGTCTTTCAAACCCTTGTACAAATTCCTATCCTTAGTATGAATGATAGGAAGATTTTAAACCTCAGGTGTCATCATCTTGTTCCAGTTATTCTCATTTTGTGGTAGAGGTGGGAGGACCTCATTTCCATGTTGTAGCATGAGTTCATACTTTTCCTATTTGGTTTTAACTAGGTATTTGGTAAAAGGTTTGAATATTTTCTAAATAGGTTGATTGCATGTTTTGCGCATGGTTAGTAGTGACCATGCCCCCAGAAAACCATGTAGATAGAAGGATCCCCATAGTTAGCGCATGATTTCACAAACCGTGCGGACTAATCGTGCGGTCATCCCAACTCTTTAAATTTTGGGTTCTTTCTGTATTGTCCCATCATGGTCGGGTATGATGGTTGTTTATTATGGTGGGGATACCCACTATGAGTCTTATATAATTTCTTTTGTAAATTTCTGATGGAAGTCTACCCCTCAAATCGGGGAGTCCGTTCTGGCCTTCCCCTGTTAGTGTCCCGAATCTGTATCAGGAAAATTTAAGTTTTCCCTTATGGTGGGGAGCCCATTTCTGTCTCCCTATACTAGTAACTCAGATTGGTCCTTGGTCTTGGCCTAGTGGGAGGTAGTCTCGTTCAGAGCAATCTGACTACCAACATCTTCCTGGGGTAAATGTTGGGATTGAAGAGTGCCCAATGGTTTAGTTAATGAAAGTTAAAAGTAACCTTGTTTTTTATTATTTTTCATCTGGTTATATTAATTGAGTCTTGTTCATATAATGTTTTAAATGTTTACTTTTGGGGATAAAGTCTGAATATTCATGATCATATCAGGAAATTGATGTAAGTTTTGTTTTGTGAGAGTATTCCAGCCTTAATTGATCACTAGAGGTGTTGTGGATTTCCAGGGGCGAAAAGTTTAATGGTGGAAAGAATTTTCACATTCATGAATTCTTTTAAAGTAATTTTTCATTTAATTTCCATTCTTGATTTGTTATGTGGGTTTTCCATGTATTTTGGTGGAAATTGTGGGTTTTCAAAATTTGGGCCAAACTGTGAACCCATTTCCAGATTTAAAATTAAATTTTGTTTCTTTTATAAATACTTAATTATTTAAAATTTTACACTCATTCCACTTCCCAATTAGAATAACCTGGTATATTAAATCCACCATATCCATTTGGACCTAATATGAATCCATAATAATGATGGATTTGAGTTTTCTATTAAGGTGTCATGCCATCCCGAAATCCCATTTGCTGCTTGAAATGTTTATTTATTTATTTAATATATCATTCAATTTTTAAGTTTTTTTAGTGATTCTATCTCTCACTCGAACCCACTTACCCAAGTCACGCCCACATTCTATCCTCCCCTAATTTGGAGCTCAATTAAATCTCGAATTTTGGAAAAACTGCTCTGGATTTCACAAATCTCCCAGATTTGAAGAGGTAAATTGATCATTTCATAACTACTTTTATTGTTACCTTTTTTCTCTCATTTTAGTTCCTAAATGACCTCCTCAGCATTATTGGAACCTCTCTTTAATTTATGGTTGTTTTTAAAATTCATATACTTGTGTATTTGGGTTGTTTTCTTCAAGATTTATTTGGGTAAGTGTTTCTCTCTTCATTTCCTTACTTTTCCTTAGGGTTTCCTCCCTCTTTCATGAATATATAGAGTTTCCATAAGTTATTTTTTATACCTAGGGTTTTATTTGGGGTCATTTTGGTGAAATATTATGGTTTACGGTTCCTTTTCACATCCTTGTGGTGTGGTGGAGATGTGGTTGATGTTTCACACCAAGATTCAAGGGTTTTGACTCAAAAGGTAGGTGGTTCCATGTGTAATAAATTTTTGATGGGTTAGATTGCTTGATTTACAGGTTTTAATGCTCCTCATATTCTTCTTGTGGTGCGAAAACTATTTTTTATGGATTTACTTAGGCGCTTAATTTTATGGTTGTATAATATCTTGAAATTGAGTGCTTTTCAAGGTTGACTCTTGGGGTAATGTTTGGGTGTATTTTATAACACATGAAAGTGACTTATTGGTGTTTAAAGGGGATTATAATTCTATTTTTAATGCCTTAGTGTCATGTGGGCCTTGAAATGAGGTTTTTGAATGGGTTCAATGTGTAAAACCATGTTGTACTTCTTGGAAGTGATTTATGAAAATGTGTGTTTTTCATGTGTGTCTGTTTTGGTGTTAATTAAGGTATTTTTATAACACTTGGGGGTAGTATAATAAATGTTGTTAGGTATTAAAATTCTGTTATTTATTGGTATTGGTATGATTTTTGAACTAAATGAGGGATTTAAAATGGGTTTTGTGTGCGAAGTATAGTTACACCCCTTGGGTTTGTTTTATGAAATTTGTGAATGTTTTGTTTGGTTAAGAAAATTGGGGGAAAAGGTGTATATGTACTATTTGGTGGGTGTGTTCACATAATATGGGGTTTTTAAAGTTTATGAAGTTATTTAAGATGTCAATTTTTTTATAATGTTTTATATAAGTGATGAAATGTTTTAGCAAATGGAAAGAGAGCTACGAAACATGGTTGTGGGCGGTTTTGTGAGAGTGTGTTGTGAAAAATGAAATTTGTTGATGAACGAAGTATTATATGACATTTGAGTGGGATGTTATGTGAGTTATAATGTCTTTTAATGGTTTTATAAAAAAAATTAAAGGATTTTTGGAAGTGTTAAAGAAATGTGAAAAGTGTTGTGGGCTATTTTTGGGGTGAGTATGATTTCAAAATTCAATTTAATGAAAAAGTGGATTTTGTGGATTGTGCGATGTACATGTGGGTGTTTTGGTAAAATTTTGATGTGGAAATGATATTTTCATGTGAAAAGTATATTTATTAACTTTTTTAACTTGTTTGAGCCTAAGGGGAAACCTGGGTATCTAGGTGGGTGGACGTGTACTAGTATGCTATTGAATCTAAGGGGTTTAGCCTCAGTTTCATGTAGCAAGATTGATGCTTACAACACTAAATAAACTATGATGAATATGATTGGGGACTAATAGATTATTTTATGTTCCCTACTAGTGTCTCTTGCACGAGATCAAATATTGTGATGGTTACTCTCACTGAGATACGAGGTACCCGGGACCCACAACGAGCTAGTGTCTATGGGTTATTTCCTGTTGCTTGGGCTCATTAGTTACTTTGTGATTACCATAATAATATGGTATGGTTGGCTGGAAAATTCAGTAGTGTTGACATTATTTTTAAATTTTTTGATTCTTAATGATATCCCACTTGAAAACTGTTTTAATTTTTAAGTTTCATCTTTTAGAAATTGTAACTAGCATTTCCTATTTATGAAAACTTGCAAGTTTTTCTTCTTTGAATGTTTATCACATGGAATATCTTATTGGTTGAATTCTACTGATCATTTTCTCACACCCTACTTACACCCTTGAGTATAAGTATACTTGGTTTTTTTTGTCGTAGGTTTGGTACAGTTTTTAGTGCCATGGATTTACGTTTCTAGCAAGTCCTTGGTGGTGAAGTCTAGTGGAGATGTCTTGAGGGTGGTTCCCCTTTCCAGGAGGGTTATTGGGATGTTTCCTTTTGGTTTTGTACCTTTTTAATATTCTTGGTGAGTTGTTTTAAACTATGTAATTTAGTTCTGAATTATTTTAAAAGATTGTTTGGTTTGAATAATCCAGATTCGTTTTACTAGATTCATTTGTTGTTTTAAGTTTATAAACTCAGGTAAATCATTCTCAATTCCAATTTTATGATACCTGAGCACTTGTGATAGCTCGTAGGGATCGGTAATTCCCTTAGGTACTTGTCACGTTGTAGGTTTGGTGCCGGTTTCAGTGGCGACCAGATTTGGTTTGTGATATCCATCATACAGTTTTAAACAAGTTTCTACCAACGTGGGAACAAGATCCATTAATGAAGGGAAAAAGTTGACACCCTGATTCACCCCCCCCCCCCACTTCTTAGGGTGATCTAGGGTCCTTTAATTGGTATCAGAGGTAAAATGTTTACATATGTTGGATACTGTTCAGTAATTCTATTCAAAAGAGTATTTGAGTTTTCTTTCTTGAGTCAATAATGAAGAGCAGTTCTGATGAAAGTTCAATTATCTCTGACCAAAATTCTATACTCAGAAAGAACATGAAGAATAAGAAAAATAAAGGGAAGAGACATTTGAATAAGTACCTCTTATCTAAATAAGGTGATGTTTCTATTTCTCCATGCCTTTCCAATAATGAAGAAATATATGGCTTGGAATGTAAAGAGCAGGTGGCTCAGGTTTCGACCAAAAATATGGATTCCAACACAAGTGGTGATGTTGATCAAATTTTTACCTCATGTGAGCATGCAAGTGATCAGAAAAAATTAATAACCTATCTACAATATATTCATGAAGAATTTTTTTTTGATCTTTGTAGAATATTTTAATGCATGTAGGTTGAGATCACCCGACTGGAAAGAGAAGCTGACAATATAGAAAAGGGATTAATAGGAAAATTTTCTGAATTTTATAAGTTCTCTAGACAGATTGAGGCCTTTGAAAATAAATGAGTCAATAATACAGTAGAATAAAGGATCCATGAACATGAAGATGAGCTAAAGAATAGAAATTAAGACAAAGGTTTATGTTTGAAATAAGCTTCCACGAATATCAAGAAACATAAATATTCATTGAAAAATAGAGATAAGATGCATTAAGATGAGGTTTCAATATTGAAGAAGACTTGTGAAGATAAGATGATCATGATTAAAGATCAGAAGGTCATTCTCAATAGGCAATGTATAGAATTAGATGATCAGTTGACCAATTTTGAGAAGACACATATTGAGACATCACAAAATAATTAATCAGTTTTTGCTAGTACTCAATGCTCACTGGAGAACTCTACTTTAAAAATGACTCCAACATGTAATAAGAAGATAATGACATCACTCACTAATATATCACAAGCAGCTAAGAAAACAAAATTACCGTCCATTCCAACTTTTACTATTATTTCTAAATATGTTTCTACAAAAAGTACAGGTTGGAAGAAAAATTATAAACAAGTATGGATGAAGAAAGGTGAGGATAAAAAACCTACCACCATGGATAGGGGGGATAGGAAGAAAAAGTTAGAAGATGGTTCCCCAGATAGAGCACAAAAAATTAATAATAAATCCCAACAACCTTATACAGAAGATATAAAGAAGACAAGATTTTTGGGTCAATGTTGGTGGTGAAACAGATTTGGGAATTGTGCACTGGAATTTTTGTACAATCTCTTAAATAAAAAATCATAGAGAAAGCCTATATCAAAGAGAAGAAAGCTAGAGAAGAAGAAGAAACATCCACATGTCCATACACATATATTTACCAAAAACATATTTGGAATTCTTGATAACATTTGTGATGTATGCAACAACAGTGGTCACAAGGTAGGTACATACCCATCCCAACATGAATTCATTATTGATAAGAAAAGAAGACCTTCGATGTCTACTAAGTATAAAGCTGCTACCTTGGGAAGAAATCAGATGAATATTGTGAACACACACTTCCCTAAGAAGAAATCAAGTAGGGAAGGTGATAAGACCCTAGATTTTAGATCCATGAAATTGAAGGTCAATTAATCCAAAAGAGAAACTCGGAGGGATGACAATCAGATGAACCCATGTGGAAGATCCAAACCTACTGTAATAGTTCCAAATGACATGTTGGTCATCTGGCCCGAATATTTGAAAAGGTTAAGTAAAATTAAAGATAAAAATGCCAAGTCTAGTGATAAAGGAAAAGGAAAACTTTCATGTGATGAAGATAAAGTACATGAGATAATGAAAACTAAAAGAAAAACATGTTTTAAAGAAGTTCTGTGTGAGATATGTATGAAATCTTCTCACATTGAAAAATTTTGTCTAACCATAATACCAGAGAAAGAATCATTACTTAAAAAGAGTAAGAATGTATCATTTATAATGGTTGTTAAGAATAATAACTTTCCACACAAAATAGAAGATAATGTGAAGAGAACCATGACACATTAAAATGGATCAGAAAATATGTTCAGGTGTGTGAGCATTAAGACTGAAGAAAATGGATCATCTTGGTTAATAAAACCATCTCATTCTTCCTACTAACATTTAATAACCAAATAGGAACCACCTTATTCCATTAATAATTTTTGTATTGTATTTTTGATGATAATACAGGGAATTGACAGTGAAGCATTATCTTAGGGGGAGGACCTGAGAAGTAGCGAATGCTGTCAACTCTTGATAGGTAAGCTGAATAAGTTACCATCCTTGGAATATTCTTCAATTGATATTCAACGATTAAAATGATGAAGGATCAACCTTGATGAAGATGAGGAGGAGTTTTTCCCTTGAGGTGGAGACAAATAAAAAAGCTTCCAGAATTTTTATTTCAATTAGTATCAATATCAGTTGGTATTAAATGAAATTACTCTAGAAATTTCTTGAAGAACATGTCTTAAAAAAGGTATGTCATTTCTCAATCTCTTGTTTTTGATTACTTGGAATGAAGATCATTTTATAAAGTGTGATTAACTGGATTAATCAGTGATATAAAAAGAATGAAAGTTACCTAAGGCCACCTATCCTGCCAATTGCACTTGTATGCTTTTTATCTATTTATTGATGTGAGTAAAAGAGTTTCAAGTTGATTTTTCTCTATCACATTAAATTTTTTTGGCCTGGAATGAATTTGGAAAACCCTTGAAGGCAAAGTACATGATTTATCATCTCATGTGGTATCATGATTAGGGAATAATGGAAAACCTTGTTGTCTAAATCAAGTCCTCTTGTTTTCTTCACCAAGCATTGCTCAAGTAGACATATATTGAAATGATCGATGGTGCATTTATTATGTATGGATTGATACCCTTTTCCCATTAACATTGTATTTCTTTTCATTAAGGGGGAGATAAGTGAAATGAAAGTAAGGTAAGAGAGAAGATTATCATTTTTATATTGACACATTCATTTGAGTTGAAATTTATGGTATTGAAAACAAAATAAAATAGGAGAGATTGTAGGGACCACTTTGTGTATGAGGTTTTATTTTTTGAAAAAAAAATTTCAATGAAGATCAAAATGAATAAGGAGATGAAGAAGAACTCCAAAGTTATTGAGAGACATGCATTATTGCATGAGAGATCATGTGGAGATTTGAATATTTAATAATGATCATACAAATATGAGAAGATGATGCCATTCATTTTCAGTGTTGACTGGAAAGAATGATGTTTCTAGAAGATAGGGAAGTGGGTAAGTTACAGTACATTCCAAGGAGAATCTGACGATGCTGAAACTGGCTGTTCAAAGAGTATATATCATGGTGGAAGGAGTTTGTGATGAAAGACGCTTACTATTGAAGAAGAAAGATGACAGTGAATTAGAATGGGTGTTCTTAATGAAGAATGTATTTAAGGCGGTGGTGTTTCCCAGTATTTCCCAATTTGTTGAACCACAAAATCAGGATTTTGTTTTTAGAAATGGAAGTATTTATTCATAGGAGTATATATCATAGTGGAAGGAGTTCGTGATGAAATCCGCTGACAGTTGAAGAAGAAAGATGATAGTGAATTAGCATGGGTGTTCTTTTCGAAGAAAATATTTAAGGTTGTGTCATTTCCTAGTATTTCACAAATTTTCTAACATCAAAATAAAGATTTTGTTTTGGGTAATGGAATTATTTCTTCCTAGGAGTGAATGAGACGTCGAACGGAGAAGGAATTTAGTAAAGGAAGAAAACTGCATACCTCAGAACGTGGACCGTGTAACTACCAATGAAAACGGTATTTGGATGTCACCACCTATCCCCCAGGGCCTATGTCATGACTACCCCAAGCCTACCTTCTATAGGTCAGGGGTTGGTGACCAGCACCAAAAGGCATATCCAAGAAAAAATGGAAGGCATTGCCTTTAATCCAGCAAACACACAATCCAAGAATACAATGAGGAGAACCCACGTAGTAAAACTAAAGTAGTAAAAAGATGTGTACTAAAAGTAAAAATGGGTGAGTACTGTATGTAAAGGGGGGGGGTGGAATATAAGACCAATTGAAAAGTACAACAATAGAAAAACAGCTCACATAATCATCTGCCAAGGTTCCTACCTGAAGGGTAGTTACATCTCACGGTTGGTCATCACTATGGCAGGTCATGTCTAAAGTTCCACCTCTGAGTACCATTGAGTCTTTTCTCCCAAACCTCAGTCAAATATATTCATCATCTACACAAGACACAACAAGGTTCGGGAAAATCCCATGTAGTGGTTAGTATAGCAATACTCAGTAGGGATCCTGAGACCCCCCGAAGGTCTCCCAAAGTTCCACAAAGGAAAAACTAAAAAACAAGACCCCAATCACAAATCATGAAGCAATAGTCAGCTCACACCTTGTATACAACTCAGAGATTAGGAATATAGATGATTAGTCTTAAGCTATATCATCTTATTCCATTTAGAATTTTCACAACTAATCCGCAAAGAATTTTTTCTACTATAGATCCACTCTTGGACGTAAGTCGATGTTCCACGATGGGCCAATGTAAGCCTGGTCCTCATCGGGTCACGCTACTGCATATCCACACATGGTTGCTAGAATGGTGATCCACACAGGGTCGTTGGAAGGCTGATCCACACTAGGTCGCTCGATGCTTATCCATACAAGGTCGCTCGATGCTAATCCACTCAAGGTCATTATGTGCTGATCCCCGATGTAACGCCCCGACCCCAGTTACCCAGAGTCGGTGCATTATTACGTAACATGTGAATGATCACAAAAGATCAAGTCTCAGAAGACCAATTAGTTTAGTAGCCTTGGAAACACTAGATACATTCATAAATGTTACATTATATCATAAAGTAAAAAATCACAATAACATAGTCTCCATAGTCCACACTCCTATCCCCTTCAGACTATCCCTGTAGGTCAGTCATAAAATATTTCTTCACATCCTGGGAAAATAAAACATAGAAAGGGGTGAGCTCAGATACTTAGTAAGGATAACAATACAGCGGAAACTTTTATAAATAAACATAAACATTTAAGGCAATGTATAACTAAAACAAAATCCTTTTAAACTTGAACTTCAGCATAATATGGAAAAAATAAAATGAAATAATTCCATTTACTTATTCACATGGATATTCTACTAGTCTAATAATCACATGCAATATCAATAACCACTTTCATAATGATGGAATGCATAATGCCAGACTATCATAACCACATATCCAAGGCCTCGTGCGAAGACTACAAATAAAATTTTTTCAAGGCCTTGTGCCAAGACACTAGTTTGTCTCATGACACCTACTGATGCATCGAGGAGCTATAATGGGCTCCACCCGTCACTTATTAAGTCCAATGCATTCCTCATATGAACAGGTTTAAACATATCATAAACCATAACATAATCGTATCACATAAAACATGGATAAAGGAAACATAACATTTCCACATTTCAATCACAAGATATTAATACAACACATTGATATAATAAAACCATTTTCAATACCAAAACAAAATAAAAGTAAAACTTGGTATTTATTTTTCATTTAAAAAAATGTTATGGCTTGTAGAGGAAGCCGAAACTCAAATAATGGTCATGGTGGCAGAGAAGTCGTTGTCGCCGCATATGTAAAAAAACATTCCCTTTTATCGTTTAGTAAAACACTTCGTATAAAAAATATTACTTTTGAATAAATGTAAAAGTCAAAGGGTTTTGTACACCGTATAAAATAAATTTGTGTATAAAACAAAATATGCCTCAATGAAAGGAGATTGAGACAAAGTCCCTTACCTCGTGTCCGACTTTAATCGATCGTTCTTTAACCTCATTAATAATAAACTAGAGTTAATTTATACTTTCTTAAGAACCTTTTTTAAGTTCATTATTTCCTTTATATCACTTATTACCATGTTATGAACATTATGTAATTATTTAAGTTAATAACGGTCGTTTTGTCGATCTTTGGTACTTGAGTCCAAAATAAACTTCTTATAATTACAATTTGTTCATGTGGTAAAATATCCATTATATCCAGAATTATATTCATGATGTAGATATCATATATATCATACATATCCAGTATATAAATTCATTTATAATGTTACATAACATTTAGAGGTAAGAAATGAAATGCACCGTTCATGGAGACGGTAAGCCGTGCGTACGCATGAACACTACTTTCATTTATATTTCGTATTTAATGGAATGAAATCATAATGATATAAAGGTATATTATAATTCCAATATAATATCATAACATTTACTCCATCCTTTATATGTCCCACATATGGCATTAACGATTCAAATCACTTTGAGGGGGCGGTAGTCCGCACTTCCTAAAATGAAATTATCGTGTTTACCCATAATGGAAATCATAAAGGCATGAAATAAATTAAAAATAAAGAAGAATAAGAAAAAAATAAACATAATATATATCATAAATAAATATAGTGACATCTTAATGGCCACACTTAAAGGTTTTAAAAGAAGATTGAACAATCATCGTTTCGTGAGGCAGTAATTCACCACCCACAGAAACAGTATGTTCTTTAACCATTAGACAAAGTTGTGTGTAAGTGTAAATAAAATACTTCTCATAACAACATACTATTATATTTAAGACTCTGGTTTTGTTACAAAATAATGTAATATAAAGAGTTTAAGGGTTGGATAAGGAAAATAAAACAAAAGAACATAAGAGAAGACATTACCTTAAAATCGGGTAACTCTTTTTGATTTGAGCCAAAGGCTTCCTTTGGAATACTTCTTCCCAAATTGAGGAATCTAGGAGTAAGATAGGGAAGTTTAGAGAGTATTTGGGAAGAGTTTTTCCAATCCAAATGGCTTTGAAGGTGTGAATAAGGTGGTAGAGGTGGGGGCCTTTTATAAGAGGAGAGGAGGGGCTCTTTTGGAAAGTCACGAAATGTTACATTATTATGAAATTATTTTCGAATTTTAAAGGTCCCAAAATGATATATTTCTAGGATAAGGTGATAAGGGTTCTAAATCCACCCATCCAATAGGTTTTAGACAATTTTAATTCTTATATTTTACCTTATCTTTTCATTTTTTTTAAATTGTTCATTAACGAGGTAATCACTGCATCATCATGGTGTCATAAATAAATTTATTTATTTAATGTATAAAAATTATAAAACAATTACCTTGATGTAGGAAATCTTTTTTATCTTTCCATTGAATATTTATAGTCTAAATGTTAACCTATCTAACCCCGTGTAATAATTGTTTTAGTAAACCAACACATATTTGTGACAATTTTATTTTTACATTAAATAAAAAGTTATTAATGTCATTTTCATACCCAAGTGGCTCCATGGGGTCCCCAAGTTTACCCATGGATTGTCTTGGTCTTCCATGTCTCATCCAATAAGGTTAGGACAAGTTTAAAGATAATTTCATATTATTATAACATTATATTTACCTTAAATTACACTAATTACCTTTAATCGCGATTAATAAAACATAAAAGTTACTATTCACCAAAAATTATTTTCATCCCATTGAACCAAATTTTAATTCCTAATTACAACCATGTATATCGGATTTTTGAAATTAAATTCATAGAAGTAATAAAATTTCATTTAAACGAAAAATCAGTTTTTTAACTACCACTTAGTGGTTTCACTATTCATCAAAAATTGAAGTTTTTCAGAAAAATACCAAAAATTCAGCCTAAGCTATAATTGATATTCTGAATTCAAAAATAATTTCTATTTTAAAAAATTCCAAACATATAATTTTCATTAATTAATTTTATAATTAATTCCCGTTGTCAAAACAAATAGCGTGTTTTTAAGAAACAATATATATCAAAAGATTGACAATTGTTTATGTCCAATTTCAAAGTGAAATTAATTATAATGACCACCATTGGATAAAATGGTAAAAATATATTCTAATTATAATTTTAAACCACTCAATAGTATAATTTATCACTATAAATTATTTTGATTAAAAAAATTATTTTTAATTATTTTTCCTATTCATAGAAAATTGTAAGTTCTCAGAAAATTACAAAAAAAATCAACTTAGGATAATTTTGATACTTCAAATAAAAAAATTAAGTCCATTTTGAATTATAAAATTTATATAATTTCAAAATGTGGGTATTACTATTCATAACTGCTACTTTGATTGGTCGCGGTGTGTTAGAACTCGAGGTTGCGTACAACGCATGCTGCTCTATTATTCAAAGAGAAGCGTACCATGGAAGCTTGGGGTGTTACATTCTCCCCTCCTTCAATAAATTTCATCCTTGCAATTTGAAAATGTTCTTCGAAAATAAAAAGATGAAAATAGAAAATACTTTTTTAGAAAACCCACATCGGAAATAAGTTTAATAAAATTTAGCCTTAATAAGAGGGAAAAGAAAATGAAAAAGTCACCACCAAATTATGATCTTGATTAGGAGAACATTGGTGGAAATTAGAGATATATAATTGGAGGAAAAACGTAAATATTTTTAGGGAGTGATTGAGGTCACCAATCACAAACAAGTGTAAAATTGAGGGCCTCAAAGCCTTCAATCTATGGTGATTTAAAATATCATCAATTCAACAAAACATAAGGTATTAGGATAACACATTTTTTTAATGTCCCTTTCCTAAAGTTTAAGAATTAATTTATTCAGAGAATAAGAGAGAGGTATATATATATGTATACTTGACAAGTAGAGTTTCAACCTTCAACTAATTTCTACCAAAAACTCATATTTCCCTCAAAAAGATAATAGAACTCAAAAATATTATATTTATCCTAATCGTACAAGGTTCCAAATAATAACACATACCATTTAGATTAGGAAAATTATTTTGTAATAACCAGGGACTTACTGTAGGCTAGGGGTAGGTAATAAAGGCCTATCCTACTATGGTTGTGGGTTCGATTCTTGCAGCTTTGTCCGACGCAACGGGTTATCTCCAAACCTGTAGGTTGTCCTTTTCCTAAAACTATAGTATTATAATATTCCAAAAATTATCTTCAGAAATGTTTTAACCTTAAATAGTACTATCCAAAGTTCAACTTAATCCATTCCAGCCTTTATAGTTATCCAAAATACCTCTTTCCATACATTCTCTAAGAGGTCTCTAAATTCCAAAATCAATTGTAACATCAGATTCCCCAAATAAAGTAAAGTTTCTCTTATTGTCACATACTAAAGCTATGATTACAGTCATCATATTAAAACCTTAATGAGAACAACATGTACTGCAATACAATCCTTATATATATCACATTATTCTTATAACCAGAATATAATCCTTGAGTCCAAAAACACAAATACATTAATTATTCCACTTCAACTGTAGTAACAGCATAAGATTGGCCTTGATCCCTTGGCCTTTTCTGGGGTAAGTTTCCTTGGTGCTTAAGGAATTCATTTTCATAATGCCCCATTTCTCTACAATTATAGCATTCAACATTGATAGCCTCTTTCTTTCCCTTATAATCACGAGCCTGGTGACCTTTTTCTCCACATTTATAACAAACTCTCATTCCTTTTAAGCAAGTACCGGGGTGATTCTTCCCACAATTATCGCATAATGGAAAATCCTTCTTTCCCTTTTTCCCTTTATCTGTCTCTTGTTCGACTGTTCTCTTATTCTCTTGCTTTACTTTATTGTCATAAGATTTAGAGAATTCCTTTTCTGTCTTGATAGAACACAAGACTATATCTTCATACATTGAGAAAGATTGTGACACTAATGCTCGATGTAGAAATGGTTTTAACCCATCAAAGAAACGATCAATATTACTTCTTGGTTTATGTATATAATCTATAGCATACCTCGATAACCTTGTAAATTTGGCTTCATACTTTGCGACATTCTCATCATCCTTTTGTCTCAGACTTATAAATTGACTTTCCATATCTTCTCGATGGTCATGAGGAAAGTATTTTTCTATGAAAATCTCTTTGAACTCTCTCCATTACATAATTGATACTTCTTCATCTTCCTTTGTATTTTGAATCAATGACCACCATTGATCAGAGTCTCCAGTGAGGCGGTAAAATGCCATGAAAACTTTTTCCCTTTCACTAATCCCTAATGCATGAAATATTTTCTCCAAGGAATTTATACATTGCTCAGGTACTAAGGGATTTGTACTCCCATTGAATTTTGGTGGTTGTTGCCTCATGAAGCGGTCTAACATTGATCCTCCACATTGCAGCTCAGGGTGCTCTATATGGGTATGGTTATTATTCATTACCTAAGTGAGTTGTCCTAGTATGGTGATTAGGTGATCAGCACCAGTTTCATCACTAGCTCCACTATAATTATCTTGAGAAGGATGGAAATACCTACATGGAGTGCGTGCATTGATACGGTTTCCATTCCTTCCACTAGGCACCATTTCTAAACAATGTCATAAACTAGATCAATTTATTAATAAAAATACATAATTCCATACTTGTAAAACATTTAAAATATATTGAACAGTTTATGGATATAATCCATAATCATAAAAATGTTTTCTTTGAGGAAGTATATACTCATAAACCCTTCATAATAGTTTGTAATGAAAATGAGAATTATCCTAAGCATATCCCTCGAGAGTGTCGTAACCAAGAGTGCAGCAAGGCCTGTTGTCATGCACCAGTTCCCGTTTGACTCTAGATCAAAGTGGTGTTTTCGGGTTTTACCCCTAGGTACATATGTGTCAGAGCCGCCTCTACCTGCTCCTATCCAGATAGGGATGTATTGCTCGGAAAACTCACAAAATCACTATAATACCAAAATTCTAGGATGTTCTTCTATATTAATCCTCAAAGTTTATCTTAGGTATATGTGCTCTAATTAGATTTTATCTAAATATATCTTCCAAGGTTAGTACTAACCTCCCTATGATACCAACTGTAACGCCCCAACCCCAGTTGCCCAGAGTCGGTGCATTATTATGT
Source organism: Viscum album (assembly GCA_963277665.1). NCBI lineage: Eukaryota > Viridiplantae > Streptophyta > Magnoliopsida > Santalales > Viscaceae > Viscum > Viscum album. The sequence goes on from OY728155.1 coordinate 380,930,401, forward strand.
AACATTTTCATGATCACAAAAGATCAAGTCTCAAAAGACCGACTAGTTTAGTAGTCTTGGAAACACTAGATACATTCATAAATGTTACATTACATCATAAAGTAAAAAATCACAATAACATAGTCTCCATAGTTTACACTCTTATCCCCTTCAGACTATCCCTGTAGGTTAGTCATAAAATATTTCTTCACATCCTGGGAAAATAAAACATAGAAAGGGGTGAGCTCAGATGCTCAGTAAGGATAACAATACAGCAGAAACTTTCATAAATAAACATAAACATTTAAGGCAATGTATAACTAAAACAAAAGCCTTTTAAACTTGATCTTCAGAAAAATATGGAAAAAATAAAATGAAATAATTCCATTTACTTATTCACATGGATATTCTACTAGTCGAATAATCACATGCAAAATCAATAACCACTTTCATAATGATGGAATGCATAATGCCAAACTATCATAACCACATAGCCAAGGCCTTGTGCCAAGACTACAAATAAGATTATTTCAAGGCCTTGTGATAAGACAATAGTTTGTCTCATGAGACCTACCAATGAATCGAGGAGCTATAGCGGGCTCCACCCGTCACTTATTAAGTCCATTTTATTCCTCATATGAACAGGTTTAAACATATCATAAACCATAACATAATCGTATCACATAAAACATGGATAAATGAAACATAACATTTCCACATTTCAATCACAAGATATCAATACAACACACTGATATAATAAAACCATTTTCAATACCAAAATAAAATAAAAGTAAAACTTGGTATTTATTTTTCATTTAAAAAAAGTTATGGCTTGTAGAGGAAGTCGAAACTCAAATAATGGTCACAGTGGCGGAGAAGTCATTGTCATCGCATATGTAAAAAACATTCACTTTTGTCATTTAGTAAAACACTTCGTATAATAAATATTAATTTTGAATAAACTTAAAAGTCAAATGGGTTTATACACCATATAAAAGAAAGTTTTTGTATAAAAAAAATATGCCTCAATGAAAGGAGATTGAGACGAAGTCCCTTGCCTCGTGTCTGAATTCACTCGATCATTATTTGACCTCCTGAATAATAAACTAGAGTTAATTTATACTTGCTTAAGAAACTTTTTCAAGTTCATTATTCCTTTTATATAACTTATTACCATGTTATGAACATTATGTAATTATTTAAGTTAATAACGGTCATTTTGTCGATCTTTGGTACTTGAGTCAAAAATAAACTTCTTATAATTAAAATTTGTTCAAGTGGTAAAATATCCATTATATCCAAAATTATATTCATGATGTAGATATCATATATATCATAGATATCCAGTATATGCATTCATTTATAATATTACATAACATTTAGAGGTAAGAAATGAAATGCACTGTTCATGGAGACGGTAAGTCGTACGTACGCATGAACACTACATTCATTTATATTTCGTATTTAATGGAATGAAATCATAATGATATAAAGGTATATTATAATTCCAATATAATATCATATCATTTACTCCATCCTTTATATGTCCCACATATGGAATTAACAATTGAAATCACTTTGAGGGGGTGGTAGTCCGCACTTCCTAAAATGAAATTATCGCGTTTACCCATAATGGAAATCATAAAGGCATGCCATAAATGAAAAATACATAAGAATAAGGAAAACATAAAAATAATATATATCATAAATAAATATATTGACATCTTAATGGCCACCATGAAAGGTCTTAAAAGAAGATTGAACAATCATCGTTTCGTGAGGCAGTAATTCGCCACCCATAGAAATAGTATGTTCTTTAACCATTAGATGAAGCTGTGTGTAAGTTTAAATCAAATAATTCTCATAAAACATCCTAGTATATTTAAGATACTGTTGTTGTTACAAAATAATGTAATATAAAGAGTTTAAGGGGTTGGAGAAGCAAAATAAAACAAAAAGAACATAAGAGAAGGCATTTCCTTAAAATCAGGTAACTCTTTTTGATTTGAGCCAAAGGATTCCTTGGGAATACTTCTGCCCAAATTTAGGCTTCTAGGAGTAAGATAGGGAAGTTGAGAGAGTATTTGGTCAGATTTTGGCCAAGTCAAATGGCTTTGAAGGTGTGAATAAGGTGGTAGAGGTGGGGGCCTTTTATAATAGGAGAGGAGGGGCTCTTTTGGAATGTTATGAAATGTTACATTATTATGAAATGATTTTAGGATTTTAAATGTCCTAAAATGATATATTTATAGGATAAGGTGATAAGGGTTCTAAATCCACTCATACAATAGGTTTTCGACAAGTTTAAGTCTTATATTTTACCTTATCTTTTCATTTTATTTAAATTGTTCATTAATGAGGTAATCACTGCATCATCATGGTGTCATAAATAAATTTATTTATTTAATGTCTAAAAATTATAAAAAATTTACCTTGATGTAGGAAATATTTTTATCTTTCCAATTAATATTTATAGTTTAAAAGTTAACTTATATAACCCCATGTAATAATTGTTTTAGTAAAACAACACATGTTTGTGACAATTTTATTTTTACTTTAAATAAAAAGTTATTAATGTCATTTTCTTACCCAAGTGGCTCCATGGGGTCCCCAAGTTGACCCATGGATTTTCTTGGTCGTCCATGAATCATACAATAAGGTTAGGACAAGTGTAAAGGTAATTTCAAATTATTATAACATTATATTTACCTTAAATTACACTAATTAACTTTAATCGCGATTAATAAAACTTAAAAGTTACTATTCACCAAAAATTATTTTCATACCCTTGAACCACATTTTAATTCCTAATTACAACCATGTATGTCAGATTTTTGAAATTAAATTCACAGAAGCGGTAAAATTTCATTTAAACGAAAAATCAGTTTTTTAACTACCACTTAGTGGTTTCACTATTCATCAAAAATTGAAGTTTTTCAGAAAAATACCAAAAATTCACCCTAAGATATAATTGATATTCCAAATTCAAAAATGATGTCTATTTTACAAAATTCCAAACATATAAGTTTCATTAATTAATTTTATAATTAATTCCCATTGTCAAAACAAATAGCGTGTTTTTAAGAAACAATATATATCAAAATATTGACAATTTTTTATGTCCAATTTCAAAGTGAAATTAATTCTAATGACCACCATTGGATAAAATGGTAAAAATATATTATAATTATAATTTAAAACCACTCAATAGTATAATTTATCACTATAAATTATTTTGATTAAAAAATTTGTTTTTAAGTATTTTTTCTATTCATGGAAAATTGGAAGTTCTCAAATAATTACAAAAAAATCAACTTAGGATAATTTCGATACTCTAAATAAAAAAATGAAGTCCATTTTGAAATATAAAATTTATATAATTTCAAAAAGTGGGTATTATTATTCATAACAGCTACTTTGATTGGTCGCGGTGTGTTAGAACTCGAGATTGCGTACAACACACGTTGCTCTATTATTCAAAGAGAAGCGTACCATTGAAGCTTGGGGTGTTACACTCAAAGGGATACTCTAAAACTAACCCTTATCAGGTAGCTATGATGTTGATCCACACATGGTCTCTATGATGCTAATCCACACAGCGTTGCTACTTTAAAGATAGCCAGCTACAGGGTTCCCTACACCCGATGTGCTCGAGTTTCGTAGAATCTGGTCCTCGAGATATCGGTCATACCTTGACTACCACTAACCTCCACAAAGGAGTAACCTAAAGGACCAACATGTCTTAAGGGTTCCAACATGACAAACAATGCATCAATCGGATTCACGATCTGTGAGTTATAAGCGTTTTAGTACCGAGGGCCCGGTTAGATTTCGGATCGATCTAACCCGATTGTACTCCAACATTCTCCAAAATTTGAGTGGAGTATACCAAAAGTACCATCTCTTTCAAAGGATCCCAATGTCATAGACGGTTCATCAAACAGATGTTTGGATATCAAGTTATGGCATTTTAAGCGAAACTACGCCTGGATGTGTCTGGGTCCGGTCTGAACCGGTCAGACCCGGTCTAAGCCGACCCAACCCGGTTCAGGTCGACCTAACTCGGCCCTGGTCTAACCTGACCCGGACCAAACCGGCCTAGGCCATCCTGGATGGGTGGGGGCGCAGCCCAGCCCATAGGGGGCACGGCTCGACCCGTCGGGGGCGCGGCCCGACCAGTAGGGGGTGCGACACGACCCGTAGGGAGCGCTGCCTGGACCGCATGGGAGTGTGGCCCAACCTGCATTGGTGTGGGGCTCGGCCCGCAGGGGTAGTGGCCCTACCCACAAGGGGGCGCAGTCCGACCCACAGGGAGGCCCCGCCCAGCCCACATGAGGGCGTCGCCTAACCCACTGGAGGGTGCGACTCAGCCCGCAGGGGGGTGCGGCTCAACCCACAGGGGGGGCGTAGGGCCTTCCCTAGCTAGCACAGGGGTCGATGTCCCCCTTTATAAAAAATGGAAAAGTCATTCAGGATATGGAGGAGAGACACCACGTGGCACTGCCTAGTCGTCGCGAGACCTGCAGGGAGCGGGTCCTAGCCTCTACAGCGGCTACCTTCATCGGCATGCGAAAGTGCACCGCACCGCCTCTGCGGTCGAACGGTACCATCTGTCCTGCTCAATCGCCATGAATGAAAAGTGGCGGCCTCCCCCTTTTTCAGCGCGTGACGGCATGACTCTATCCCCGCGATCGGTCGGTGTTGGCTGCCCGCTGACCGCCATGGCCTAGTGTTGCAGCCTCCTCATGTGGCTCGCAACTATGAGCCCCCACCACCACGGTCGGCCATCACCATCGCCCGCTGGCGCCGGTCTCTGGTGACCCCATGCCAACGGTCTTCCGCGGGCCACCGAATGAGCTCTGGTTGTCTGTTATTTTCTCTGATTGCACCTAAAGAATTCTTAGGTCATCTCATTCGCTGCTTGACCCTCAGATTTGGGTTCCATATGACCCAAAAATTCACCCACGTAGAATGTAATGATAAACAAGTGGCGGAGGGACCGGACCTTGTTCATTTGGCCCGCGCCCTCCACATTAGAATCTTAGCAAGAGATAAGATAATTGATTCAACAACTCTTGAAATTTAAACAAGGAAAACCCTACCTCATGAGTCGTTGGATAGCATCTCGCTTTTTAAGATGGGTCAGTGTTCGTTGATCCCGAAGCAAGCCTCCAACGATGCCACTCAAATGATAATCTTCAGTTCTTGCTTGATGGATCCATTCCTTGTCAAGAGGATCCTCCAAAATCAACCTCTCCCAAGAACACCACTCCTTTTTCCAATGAATTAAAAAAAAAGCGACAGTGGGAGTTAACTTTATAATACATATTTAAGAGAGGTTCTTTAATTGGTGCAATTAATGAACCTCCTTAATTGCATGTAGGGTGGTTACACATTTTTGTGTAACCCGGTATTTAATGTCCTGCATTAAATGCCTGACCACCCCTTGTGGTCCCCGCCACCAAATCCTAGAAAAGATGAGGATGATATTTAAAATAAATTAGATTTATATTATTAATCCTCTATGAAAACCGCAAAAACCAACTTCCTCTCTCAACCCACTGCGGTCGAGGTTAAGGCTCTCTTAAGCTAATCCTGATGCTGCAAGTTCAATGGTGCCCTCAATTTTCAATTATGAGCACCAGTTCAAAAGTTATAATTTCCCGCTCACACATTTACTGAACATACCTTAAGAATGTTTAAAATTTCATTCTAGGAACACCAGGAATCAGAATCAAATGTTGTCAGATTTCGCATCCTCAGAATAGTTCCATATAATTAAAAAAATTACATGGAAAATATGGGTCTTTACATTCTCTCCACATTAGGGATTTTCATCCCTGAAAGCCACAACATAGACTAAGGAAACAAATGGGGGGCACTGAGAATGAATCTGAGCCTCCCGCTCCCATGTTCTCTCATGGAGGTTCTCGTGCTACTAGCGAATGCACACCAGAGGTATCGATTGTCCATGAAGGACTCACTCATGTCGATCCTCAAATCTCCACTGGAACTTCCACAAACATCATCCCATCATCAATGTCCAGATCACCCCAGTCGATAACATGTGATGAAACATGCACGTACTTCTTCAGCTGCCACACGTGGAAAACATCAAGCACCTGATGCATCTGTGGCAGAAGAGTTAGGCGATATGACACCTCGCTAACTCTACTGAGAACCTAAAAGGCTCCGATGAACCTCAGAGATAGTTTTCCACCCTGGCCAAATCTCTGCAAACCTCGTCGAGGTGAGACCCATAGAAAGATATGGTCCCCTCCCTTGAACTCCAAAGGTCTCCGTCTCTTGTCAGCAAAAGACTTCTGCCTACTCTGTGCAGTCTTCATCCACTCCTGGATGATCTTCACCTTCTCAATGGTAGCATGTACCAACTCAAGACCCATAAGTGTTGACTCCCCTGGGTCTGTCTAGCATAGAGATGATCTGCAAGTTCGACCATAAAAGGCATCAAACGGTGCCATACTGATGGTTGAGTGATGTTTTTTATTGTACACAAACTCTACCTATGATAAATAGGGCCCGCTGATAGCATAGACACCTCGCCTTAACATTACTGTTGGGTCCTGCCCCGCCAGGTACCACCAGTTTCCCCGCAGACATGTGGTCCCCACCCTCGGACCCACCCACATGCCCGAACGGGTCATTTGACTAATGACAGTCCCCACAGGTCAACACATGTCCTTTTCAGTGTGCTTTTTCCTCACACACACACACCTTGGGAAACTTCCCATAAGGTCACTCATCCTGATCACTACTCCAGGACAAGAAAACTTAACTGTGGAGTTTTAATCCAGTAGGCTCTTAAAAAGGAAGGTGCATCTTGTTGACATGAGTCATATAATTTAGTCATTTAACCCTTTATCATTCCGGGGTATGACATTCACCCCCCTTTAGAGCACAATGTCCTCGTTGTGGGTCCTAAATCTCAACCCAGGTAGTGCACCGCACTTAAGGCTGGGTTCCTCCTTTGATACCAAATTTGAAAATTGGGCCCCGGTTACAGCACAGACACCCCACCTTAAAATGTTTGTCGGGTACTGGCCCGCCAGGTACCACCAGTTGCCCCGCAGACACATGCTCTCCACCCTAGGGCCCACCCACGTGCCCGAATGGGTCATCTTACTAATTATAGTCCCCATAGGCCAACACATGTCATTTCCATTGTTCTTTGTCCCCAATTGCATGCATCCTTGGAAACTTCCCAGAAGATCACCCATCCTGATCACTACATGAGTCCAAGCACGCTTAACTGTGTAGTTCTAATCAGGTAGGATTCCGAAAAAGAAGGTGTATCTTTTTGACATGAGTCATATCATTTTTTCATTTAACCCTTTATCATTATGGGGTGTTGCACTAATAAGGGCAAGTGATCCTCCCAAGTGCGACCAAAATCTAGGTTGCATGCATGAAGCATGTCCTCCAGTGTCAGAATGGTCCGCTCTATCTGACCATCTGTCTGGGGATGAAAGGCAGTGCTCAAACATATTTGAGTCCCAAACACCTCCTGTAATCCATTCCACAATTGGGATGTAAAATCTGTGTCACAGTCAGAGACAATCATCGATGGAACCCCATGAAGGCGTACAATCTCCTGTGCGTAGAGGCATCTCAAGCCCTCTATGGGTCCCTGCTCTCGGATGGGTAGGAAGTGGACCAACTTGGTGAGTCGGTCAATGATCATCCAGATAGAATCATGTCTTCTGGAAGTTTGTGGTATCCCTGTCACAATTTCCATAGAGATACCATCCCACTACCACTCTGGTAACTCTAGTGGTTGCGATAAGTCTACTAGAACTTAATGCTCGGCCTTTACTTGATAACAAGTGAGGCATTGCGAAACAAACTCTGCCACAGATTTCTTCATCCTGGGCCACCAGTACTGACACCGGAGGTCCTGGTGCATTTTCTCCACACCAGGATGTACTGCCAGAGGGGACATATGGAACTCCCTCAACACCTCCTCTTATAGCACCACTGGTACCATTGTGCGTCCTCTAAAGTGGATGATGTGTTCCCCGCCTTTAGAAAATCCATCAGGTTCCTATCATGAAGATAATTGAGGATGTCAAGCCTCACAATCAATGTCCCCAAGATATTCCTCCTGAACTCACTGAATAAGTGGATAGTGATAGTCATAGACTGGAGGTAAGATTCTCAATCTATATCCAAAAAAGATATCTCCAATGCGGCTAGCTGCTTTGTTGCCTCACTCAGAAACTGTAGATCAGACCTCCTGCTGAGTGTGCATGCTACTACGTTCACCTTCCTAGGAGTGTAAGCCATCTCAAAGTCATAGTCCTGGAGGAACTCTATTCGACATCGTTGTCTTGGTTTCAGGTCCTTCCATGAGAAGATATACCTGAGACTCTTGTGATCAGAGTAAATAGTAACTGTTCACCCATCAAGTAGTGTCGCCGCATCTTCAAAGAGAAGACCACTTCTGCTAACTCCAGGTCATGGGTAGCATATTTCTTCTCATGTTGTCTCATCTGTCGTGATCCATAAGTGATAAATGCTCACTCCTACATCAAGACACATCCTAGTCCGGTCCCTGATGTGTCACAGTAGACTACATACCCCATGCCCTCTTTTGGTAGCCTCAAGATGGGGGAACTCATCAGTCTCTACCTCAACTCCCGAAAACCCTTCTGGAATCTCTCCATCCACACGAAGGGTTGTCCCTTCTTCATCAACACTGACAAGGGTGCCACAACTCTGGAAAATTCATGTGGGAATCTTTGTTAGTAACCAGCCAACCCTAGAAAACTCTACACCTCAGTCACACTCCTAGGTGGATCTCAAGCTATCACAACTTATATCTTCGCAAAATCCACTAAAAATCCATCCTCTAAGATAATGTGTCCCATAAAGTGGACCTCCCGTATCCAGAATAGGCACTTCGAGAGCTTACGATAAAGCTGGTGCTCTCAGAGTGTATCCAGAACTATCTGCAGATGATAGGCATGATCCTCCTCTATCACTGAGTATATCAAAATGTCATCGATGAAGACCACCAAAAAGTGATTGAGGTATGGATGAAAGATCATGTTCATGAGTCCCATGAACACTGCATGGGATTTGGTCATGTTTAATGGCATAACCAAGAACTCATAGTGGCCATACCGACATCTGAAAGTCGTCTTCTGCACATCCTCATCTCGTACCCTGAGCTGATGATAGCCTGATCTTAGGTCTGTCTTAGAAAACCAACGAGCTCCCTTCAGATGATCTAAATGATCATAAATCCTCAAAAGTGGATACTTGTTCTTAACGGTCACCTGGTTCAGGCTCCGATAATCCACATAGAGCCTCAAACTACTATATTCCTTCTTGGCGAACAAAATCAGGGTTTCCCATAGAGAAACATTGGGCCTTATGAACCCCTTCCTCTACAAGTCCTCTAGATTTACCCGTAACTCACACAGCTCCACGGGAGACATTTGTTATGCTAGTGTAGATATTGGTGTCTTCCTAAGGTACATGTCAATGTAGAAGTCCTCCTCTCTGTGAGGAGGTAGTTTGGGAACATCATTATGGAAGAAATAAGCATACTGGTCCACCACTACATGATAACTCAGACTCTCAACATCAACTGATCTGAGGGTAAGGCTATCCAAATAATGTCTAATCACCTGCAACCTCCTTTGGGTAAGTCCATCCTATGCTGCAAAGGTTCCCTTCTCACCGGTGAAGGAAAACCAAGTCCCATATTCATGGACACACCAAACTTTGTGCCAAATGCAGTCAATTTGAGCATGGACTGTGTATAACCAGTCTATACCCAAAATGACATCGTAAGGCCTCGATTCCACTACTAGAAGATCCCAGCTGAATCTCTCACCTCCTAGAGTAATCTCACACTAGTGGAACTGGTGTGTAATTGTCTAATCCCCACTCGTAAGAGTCTTTAGTCATGAGGATTGAGCCAATAGATCCCCCAGAATCTCCGAGCTTCGAATGAGGGTCATGGCAATGAAATATTGACTCGAACCTATGTTTATAAGTACTGTAGATAAGGTGGAGTAGACATAGACCAAACCTCGAATCATCTATGGGGAACCGTGGTCATAGGCCTTAGCTTCCTGGAGCTAAGCTTGTCCCTGTCCACCTACTTCTTGTGGTCGGGGTGGACTACCTGGAGGTGGTGGCAGAAGAACCTCGAACTGTCTTCCACCACCTTCTACATGACCTGCTCTTCTTCTACGTCTACCGCCCTATAGACTTCTTCTCTTGAATATCTACCTCTGTCTTGGTGGTCCCTGGACCATCTTATGGTTGTCAGTGTGGATGGTCGGGCAGTCGCGAGCCATGTGACCCTTCCCACCGCATGCGAAGCACAATCTACCCCTCTGCTGGCCCACTCTACCTCATGAGCCTCGCACCTATGACCCTACGTCCTGGGGTCATCCATCAGAAGGTCTGGTCCGCTTGGACCTTGGTGTCATCTTCCTACTACCAGCTATAGATGACTACTATGTGTCACTTGATGGTGGGTCTCGCTGTCAGTGTCTTCTCAGTAAGGAAACTATCCACCAAGAGTGCTCTCTCCATCACTCCAGCATGCATCGGGATGCTATGAGATACCATTGAAGCTCTGGTCTCCCGTCGGAGTCCCTGATTGAAGGTCCAGGCCCTGAGAAATGGTTCCTACACCATGTCGGTAGAGTAGCACGATAGGTCGGTGAACCTCGCCGAGTACTGGGTCACGGTTAGGCTTCCCTTCTGTAACTATATAAGATCATGTATATGCACAGAGCATAGAGTCGCTGGAATGAACACTTCCTTGAAGAGGCCCTCCAAATCTATCCAGGTGAGGGTCACCTCATCGTGTATCTAGATTTTCAGGCTCCACCATATTCTTACTGCTTCCTGGAAAAGGCTGGTAGCTAGGATCAACATCTGGTCGGCTGGTGTCCCAACCAGGTGAAAAACTCTGGACATAGCCTCCAGCCAATCCTCACCCGCCTTCGGATCTGTCTCACCTCAAAAACTCAGAGGCCTCTGCTGTTGAAACTCATGCAATGAAATCAGTCGGCATGCACCGTCCGCCAGTGGGGCTAGTGAAAACTTCTTCCCAATGTATGGTGGTGCAGCTTGTACACCACCCGAAGGTGCTAATACAGTAAGAGGACCCTGCATCGAAGCCTCGTCACTCAGTGGCCTGTCATCGTGTACTCTTTTGGGAATCCTGGATGATTTCCCACATGACGGCATCCTGAAAGGAAATGGGTGGTCCATGGTCAATAAGTTATACCTTGTGAGCTGGCTCAAAAGAGATCAAAATTAAAACATTTCCAAAACACGTGCAATCAATGTTTTCGTGAACCAAGTCAGAAATCAAAATTTAGGGTCCCGATGTATGGATACATAGGCCGCCACACCATCACTAGACTCCCCAAACTAAAAACCACACTCGAAACACACAACACTATTGCATCATTGGAAATATCAGAGTCCTATATCTTTAGTAGAACCGACTCCTTTGATAACACTTTATCATAACACGTCCCTCAGGGCCCATGTCGTGAATACCCCAAGCCTGCCTTCTATAGGACAGGGGTTGGAGACTAGCAAAGAAAGGCATATCCCTAAAAAACGGGAAGGCGTTTCCTTTAAACCTAAAAACACACAGTCCAAGAATACAATGAGCACAACCCACGTAGTAAAACTTCAATAGTAAAAAATATGTGTACTAAAAGTAAAAAACAGTGAGTACTATAAGTAAAGGGGGTCGGAATACAATCCCAACTAAAAAGTACAATAGTAACAGCATAACAGCTCCCAGAATTGTCTGCCAATATTCCTACCTGAAGGGTCGGTACAGTTCATGGTCAGTCGTCACTATGGAATGTCACGTCTAAAGGTAAACCTCTGAGTACTATGGAGTCTTGGCTCCCAAACCTCGGTCAAAGTTGTCCATCGTCTACACAAGACACAATAAGGTGCGGGCAAAGACCATATAGGGGTGAGTATAGAAATACTTAGTAGGGACCCTAAGACCCCCTAAAGGTCTCCCAGAGTTCCAAAAAGGAAAAACCAAAAAGAAAGACCCCAACCAAAATGCATGACACAATTGTAAGCTCACACCAGGTATACAACTCAGATATCAGGAATATAGATGATTAGTCTTAAGCAATATCATCTTATTCCATTTAGAAGTTCCACAACTGATCCACAAAGAAGTGGTTCTATTATTGATCCACTCTTGGATGTAAGTCTTTGTTCCCTGATGGGACACTGTAAGGCTGGTTCTCATCAGGTCATGTTACTCCAGATCCACACAGGGTCGTTAGAATGTTGATCCACATAGGGTCGCTCGAATACTGAACTATAGAAGGTTTCTTGATGCTGATCCACATAGGGTAGCTTGATACTGATCCACTATGGGTCGCTAGGTGTTGATCCTCAATGGGACTCTCTAAAACTGGTCCTTTTCGGGTAGCTATGATGTTGATCCACACGAGGCTGCTATGATGAAAATCCACATTGAGTCTCTACTTCAAAGACAGCAAGCCATAGGGTTCCCCGCACCCGGTGTGCTTGAGTTCCGTAGAATCTGTTTCTTGAGATATCAGTTGTACCTTGACCTCTACTAAGCTTGACAAAGAAGTAACCCAAAGTACTTCCATGTCATAATGGTTCTAATGTGATAGACGGCGCGTTAATCGGATGCCTAGTCTGTGAGTTATAAGTGTTTTAGTACTGAGGGCCCAATTGGATTTGAGTTCGATCCAACCCGACCATACTCAAACTTTATCCAAAATTAGAGTGGAGAATACCAAAAGTATCCTCTCTCTCCAAGGATCCCAACACCATATATTTTTCATCAAATGAATATATGGATTTCAAGATACGACATTTTAAGTGAAACTGGGCCTGGATGGATCTTGGTCCGGTCCGACTCGGCCCGACCCGGTCTGCACCGACCCACACCGGCTCAGTTCGACCCGACCTGGCGCAGCCCAAACTGGCATGGGCCAACCCAATTGGGATGGGATGTAGCGGGCTCGACCCGACCCACAGGGGGCGTGGCTCGGCCTATAGGGGGAGTAGCCCGGCCCACACAGGGGGCACGCCCCAACCCGCAAGGGGTGCAACCCAACCCACAGGAGGGTGCTACCCAGCCCGTAGGAGGGCACGACCCAACCTGCAGGGGGGCATGAATCAGCCCACAGTAGGGCGCAGGGCCCTCCCTAGCTAGCACGAAGGGGGGGTACATCCTCCCCTTTTCCTCGAACAGCTAAGTTGTCTAGGATATGGAGCGGCGGCGCCACGTGGTGCCTCCTGTTCATTGTGGGACTCACAGGGAGTGGGTCCCAGCCTCTACCGTGACTTTGAGCTGCAACCACCTTCAACAGCACGTGACGGTTCACCGCACCGCCTCTGCGGTTGGTCGGTGTCACCCGCCCTTCAAAACCGCCGTATCTGAAAAGCCACGTCCACCTCCTTCTGCAGCATGCGACGACGCACCGCCATCTCTACGACTGGTCGATGTCGATCGCTCGCTGACTGCCATGGCCTCATCCTATAGTTCATGATGGCGCGCCGCCACCACCACAGCTGGCCGGTGTCGGCCGCCACCATCTTCAACTATTTCTGGTCACCAGTGCCACCACGCCATCGCCGGTTGCCGGTGCCGCAGTACCGGTGTCGCGTCAGTGGTCTTCTGCGGGCCATCGGATGAGCTATGCTGGTTCGTTTTTTCATCCGATCACACCTATAGGATTCCTGGGTCATCTCCTTCACTCTGTGACCCTCATATTTGGGTTCTATCAGAACCAAAAATTCACCCGCGTAGAATGCAACGATAAAAAAAGTGGCGGAGGGACTGACCCTTGTTTGTTTGGTCTACGCCCTCCGCGTTAGAATCTTAACAAGGGAGAAGATTATTGATTCAAAAACTCTTGTAATTTAAACAAGACAACCCCTACCTCGTGATTTGCTGAAGATCATCCCACATTTGAAGATGGGTTGGTATTCGTCGATCCTGAAGCAAGCCTCCAAAGATGCCACTCAAACGACAATCTTCAGTTCTTACTTGATGGATCCATTCTTCGTCAAGAGGCTTCTCCAAAATTCTTCTCTCCCAAGAAAACCACTCCTTTTTCCAATGAATTAAAAAAAATTCAACTATGTGAGTTAACTTTACAACACATAATTAAGAGAGGTACATTAATTTGTGCAATTAATGAACCTCATTAATTTCATGTAGGGTGGTTACACATTTTTGTGTAACTGGGCATTTATGTCTTGCATTAAATGCCTGATCACCCCTTGTGGTCCCTACCACCAAAAACTAAAAGAGAGCTGGAAGATATTTAAAATAAATTATATTTATTTTATTAATCATCCATGAAAACCGAAAAAACCAACTTCCTCTCTCAACCCATTGCAGTCAAGGTTAAGGCTCCGTTAAGCAAATATATGTGCTATGATTTCAACTATGCCCTCAGATTTTAATTCTGAGCACCGGTTCAAAAGTTAGGATTTCTCACTCACACATTTACTGAACTTACCTTAAAAAAGTTTAAAATTACATTCTGGGCACATCAGGCATTGGAATCAAATTCCGTTAGATTTGACAGCCTCGTAATAGTTCCATATAATTAAAAAATTACATGAAAAATCCATGTCTTTACAGTGGATTGGTGCGCAGAACTGAAAATGGTTTATAACGACGGTACGTGGTGAAGGCATGTGGTAAGTGGGAAAGGTACGCAGAACAGTTCATGGAATGGGTTGCGGTATAGAAAATGGTTCACTGTGGAAGGATTTTTAGTACACAAAATAGCTCGTTGTTGGCAGAAGAGATGCAGTACACAGATCGACAGACACACGGTACATAGTGAAGGTTCACAGTTTTCTAGTTGGTCTCAGTATGTGGTGGAGGATCACTATACACAGATGGAGTTCAGTATACGGTGAAGTTTTTCCCACATTGAAAATTTGGGTAAAACAGATTAGAGAAATTTTTGGATTTATTTTCCTATATAAAGAGTGATAATCCCATAATTAGAGGGCGTGAAAATTCGATAAGAAAATATCATCACTGTGGAAGATCTCAGATAAGTCTGAAAGTATCACGTAGGAGAGATTAGGTGTAGGATGAAGTGGTACGTGAAAGACAAAACCGTTCACAAAATTGGCAGGAGTAGTCCGTGGAAGAGATTTTGCATAAGAGAAAAATGGTATGAGGGAGATGAAATAATTCAAAAAATTTGAATAAGAAGTCCAAAAAAAGAAGAAATGGTACGCCAAGGCGGTATACAGAGATAGTATGCAAAGGTGGTAGGCGAAGGCAGTACATGAAGGCGGTATGCGAAGGAAGTATGTGAAGGCAGTATGCAGAGGCAGTACACGGAGTAGGAACGATATGCGGAGAAGAGGCAGTACGTGGAGTAGGTGTGGTGCGTGGAGCAGGCACGGTACATCCAGCAAGGGCGGTACGCGGATCAGGTGTAGTATGTGGATCAAGGGCAGTATACGAAACAGACGCGGTATGCTAACTTGGTGTGGTACGTAGAGCAGGCATTGTACGCAGATCAGAGATAGTCCTCAGAATCATGCACATTTCACAAAAACGAAAACATCATAAAGGGAGTTTTTCATTCTAGTGAATAAAAAGGGGAAGAAGTTCTAGTGAATTCAGTAATTTCACTAAAGGAGAAAATTGAATATAAAAGAGCATCAATTCGGTAATTCGATGTAAGCAGTGTCTCGTGATGAATAGAGACAAATTTTTTTCATGACAATCTATTGAAACAGCCTTCAAGTTGATAAACTGAGTGAGACCTCTCCCAAGACAGTGATCTAAGGGGATTCAATGGTAGTGATCTGAGGAAGCAGTGGGCTATCCTTGAAACTTTGTGAAGGCAGTGTTCCTGGGATAGAGTGATTGTGCCCGAACCTTTGTAGTCCACAACTAGTAAAGATTATTGGAATTTGGTATGATTGGAAACCTATGAGCGTATACTCCTTGGACTTAGACCTTATTGGTGAACCAAGTAAAAAGTCTTGTAATGGCCTTCTACATGATTTAATTATTGTACATATCCATCATACAAATTTAAAAAAGTTTCTACCAATGTGGGAATAAGATCTAGTAAAGAAGAGAAAAAGTTAACACCATGATTCACCCCCCCCCCCTCTCAGGGTGATCTAGGGTCCTTGAGGGAATTATATACACCACATAAAAATCAATTGGTGAATATGGAATGTGTCTCAAAGACCCTTTTAATGGTCTTATAAGGAGGCCATCAACTCTAATTCATGTATAGGGGATTTTATAACAGTATTGGTAATTTTATAGTATATATATATGGAATAATTCATGTAAATAAGAGAATAAAATAGGTGGCCATTTATAATTGAGGATATGAGCACTCTTAGAATTACATAAATTATTAAATTAATATAAATTAATTTTCTATTTAATGTGGATATAAATTGATTTATTTATATGATAAAGTGAAAATGAGTCTAAATAATCTCATAAAATAAAATTTTTACATGTTTATGTTATGTTTTCACCCTTAACGTTTTTTTAACCCCTCGTCACCCCATTTCACAATTACCACAATATCAAAGATTTCTAATCTTTAATGGTTATAAATGTTACCATAAAACAAAAATTGACCCATAAATTGTCCATGGTTGATATGTTAAATTATATCACATCCAATTGGATATCGATAGGATTTTTATGAATTTTAAATAATTTAATAAATATTTTTTTATTATAAAATATCATTATTGTTGTTTTTTAAACTATTCATTTACTTTGACATTAAAGTCATAAAAATAGTTATTTAATTTGAATATAAACATTTAATTGATACTTAATATGTTATATTTATATTTAAAATTAATTTAACATAATAATTCACCATAATTATAATAATTTTTAATATTTTTCAAATAATTTAATTTATTTTTCTATTAATTGAATAAATATCATTATAGCATCGTGTAAGTATTCCATATAATTATTTCAACACTAAAAAAATAAAATTAAATAACCATGATAAAAAATTAATTAAAATTTCAAATAACCATTTATTACTCAACTTATCTTCTTTTTATCATTATGTAAAAAATTTAGAGATATTTATTCAAGAGAGCGACATTTTTGAATTTTCTTTACTTAAAATAATAAAACTATCATTATCAGTGTAAAATGGCACAAAAAAGATATTTATTCAGATTTGGCATGTCCATGGTAGAATATATCACATAAAAGAAAATAAAGGTAAGTGTGGGTTTTATTTGGAGACCTTATCTCATGGTTTTAACCCTATTTTCCCCATATTACACTTTCTGAGGTGACAAATATTTACCACAGATACTATTCATAATGTAGAAAAATAAAAGGGACCTAATTACAAAATTGAAGCCTACAAATAGAAAATATGGTATATATATTTTAATATTCAATCTCTCTAATTAGAAGAAATAAATTTTAATATATATTCTTAAAACACAAAGAAAAAAAGTTTTCAAAAAATGCATTTTTAAGTATAAAAGTTCATTTATATAAAAAACCTGAATATTGTTGATTAAAATTGAATTAATTATATTATTATAAAAAATGGATCATATATAACTTTAATAATAAATCCAAAATATAATTTTACTTTTTAATTAATTGATTTAATGAAATTAAATAAATTTTTTTGGAAAATCGATACTTATCACTATTCATAGAAAAATCAATCATTTTAGAGAAATCCCTAAAT
Organism: Viscum album; assembly: GCA_963277665.1. Lineage (NCBI taxonomy): Eukaryota > Viridiplantae > Streptophyta > Magnoliopsida > Santalales > Viscaceae > Viscum > Viscum album. Next base: position 380,948,136 of record OY728155.1, read on the forward strand.
TTCACCCAATGTTAGTTTTTATATGTTGGTTTTGAATTTTTTTTTCATTTTATAAAATATAATTTCTCAATGATGAATAAATTAATAATAATTTCCTTGGAAAAAATACAATAATAATCATTTTTGAAGAAAATACATTTTTAAAGAAAAAAATGACATGAGTAAAACATTTATGCTTATTTCATAAAAATTAATCAAAAATTTTGAATTCAATAAGATCTATATTTATTGTATAATGAGTTTACTCATATTAATATAATTTAATTCAATGGATATGTTATAATAATATTTTTATAATATATTACAATTCTCTTAAAGCTTGGTGTTTTTTATTAAGAAAGTTATTAAGCTTATTGTTCTTTCAAATGAATTATCACAACATTACATTTTTTTAGAGTAAATGTATAGTGAAAAAATTACAATGAGAAATTATTTTAGAGAACATGCTAAGGGGTTTTTGAAAGCAGTTATGTATGCCCAAAGTGAATCTTTCATCTACATTCCTTCAGTCTTTATGGTTGGGTTGCACTGTTCTTTCCAAAATCCTCTTAATATCTCTACTTAGAAATTCATCATGCAGATTTCTTTATGTGTTTCTAGAAGTATAGGTATTATGGTGCACCTCATATTTCTTAATAAGTGATTTCAATCTCTTCTAACAAAAATATATTCATTAATAATTGATTATGGCTTGAGGTACTCTAAACCCCAAAAAAATATTTGATCTTATAAACTAAATATTAACATTTTCATCATCAGTTTGGGTTCAATGTTATTTAATTCACTTAAAAAACTAATCTAATAATATTAGAATATTTTAAAATAAAAAAATATACCATAAATTGGTTGATGAAATTGAATCTCTATATATCAAAAATTTCATTAAAATCATACATAAATTTGGTAAAAACATAAATATAGTCACCTATAACATATTTTTATTTTATTACATTGATATAAGATAATAAATATTACATCTGAAAGTATAAAATAGTTTAGTAACCTTAGGAGGCTATATGTATACATGATCGTCATATTATATTGGAATCATAAAACCCATATTATAAAATTCTTGAAGACCTTCTTAATACTTTTAGAAAATCCTAGTGATCATTATAATATCCCTTCTTGATACACTATAAAAAGGAATAAAAATAAAGGTTGAGTTAAAATTTCTATTAAGTGTTTTTGTATAGTAAAAAATATCATGAATACATAAGGCATAAATAATATAGCAGAGTAAATAATAAATAAATGAGAAATATAATCAATAACTAGAGTATGAAATATATCCATGGGAAATATAAACATAATAATCACATGGACAATAATTAATGAATTATTAATGATGGAATGCATAATTTTATACATCTTCATCTCATTTTAAAGGCCCCGTCCAAGACACTTTCAATAAATCAATAGGTATACACCAAATACCAAAATAATTCTTAAGTCATGGTATCTTGTTTGTCTAATGAGGCCTTACTCAATGCATTAAGGGGCTATAACTAAGTATACCCATGTATGAATTTCATAAATGTTACATCAATTTAGATGACCATTTAATAGATCTAACAATAATACATTCCTAATAACCCTAAAGGTTTTGTTTATTTTTAAAATAGATATATAACAAACATATTTTTGAACTAAATTCCACATTTTCCATAAAAAATCTTCTCACATGGTACCCATATATAATTATCATATTTAATATTCTTGTTCAATAACTAGAGAAAGGGTTAGCTCAGATTCTCAGTAGGGGTCAACAAGGGATATAACAGTTTAAGATCATAAGCGATCATAAGATGAGAATATAGGTATGATAATAATAAAGATCATACCCAATGAAATAAATCTCAAATCACGAGTCAATTCATAAAGCATCGGCAAGACATAAGACACGAGTCATAAGAATGAAGAATGTCAAATAATCATGATCCATTATAGAATAACATATGCATATGATTATTTAATAATAGTGTAGAATAATATTATTCATATAAACCATATATCAAATATAACATCAAAACTTTAATTACATATTATGCTTGGGATAACCATATGTGGATCTTCTTGGGCTTGGGCTTATCGCTCGTGTAACCTCATTGGATAGGGATAACCACCCATGTACCCTTTAGACAAATGAGATATAAAACATTACATAGTGCATTGGAGAGCACTAATGATCCCACCCATCACATAATAATAGTTTTTATATAAGTATATTACAATATTATAATACTATTCACCATTTAGAAATGGGTTGATTAACTAATAAAAAAGAAACAAATTTTCTAAAAAAAATCTGAAAACATCATTGTGGGGTCCTGAAAAATCTGCAAAGGAGATTTTACCCAAATCCCCCAAAAGAATTGGGGGCAAGTAATCAAAGAAGATCCAAAAAATAGTCGGTTCGCGAACCGGTCCATGGAAGCGCGACGCGGCCAGACGCCGCAAAGAACCCCCTCCGTGAACCATTGTCATTCGGGAAATGGAGGTGGAGAGGCTCTGTGGTCGCGAGGCAGGATGGGCGCCAGTCTGGTTCATCGTCGCGAACCGCCCCAACCGCGGACCGCATCGACCGGCTCAAGCCGCACCCACTGTCGTTCGCAGAATGGAGGCGGAACCCTCTGCAGCCGCAGAGCACTCCCTGAGTTCGCCTCGCGGAGGAGGGGGTGATCAATACCCACCACGAATCACGGATTGACCAAGTCAGTTGTGAAGTGGGTATTTAGTTGTGGGCCTCCGAAAAAGGTGCTGCATGGCCACAGATACATTCCTTTCCCCACTCTATAAAAGGAGACCAAGGGGAAAGAAGAAAGGATCGGAGAACTAGAATCGTATTCGAAGGGATAGGAGATCGGTTGAAGGAAGGCTTCGGATTTCGCAAACAGCAAAATTCCCACCTGCGAACCACAACAGGTATATAAATTAAGAAGGAATTGGAAAACGCATAATAATTTGGTGAACCGCGAACTTAAATAATAAAAAAGGAGAACCGCGAACCATACCCCCTCCACGGATGACTTCCCCATGGACTAGGGAATTTATGCCTCTTTTCCCATTCGTCGTACCATGTGGCATCCTCCTTCACAGGCGAAACCCCGACCAACAAGCCTCCGATCGGTGCCGCCCTTGGCCTCCGCTGCCTGCCTGGAACCCTCCGTGAACCACCCTGGTTCGCGGATTGAACCCAAAGCCGCGAACCACCCTGGTTCACGGATTGAACCTGAAACCACGAACCACCCTAGTTCGCGGGACGCTGATCAGTCCGCGGACCACCCTGGTTCGTGGACGACTTCTCTAGCCATGTGGAACTTCCCCACACAAAGGGCGCCTCCACCCATACCTCTCGGTGGCCCACCAAGTACTTCAGTGTTCTCATTTCCAGAGTTAGGTAAAATCCTTCTGATCCAGCCAGACCCTCCGCGACTCCCTCGTTGGCCTATTCATCAGCCCCGAGCCGAGGCCTCCGCCAGAGCCACCTGATCCACGTGGTATAACTTTCAGGCACATCAGCGCGCCATTTTGAGTTCACATACCCACGGTAAACAGGGGCAAAGGGGTTGCCCCGACCCTTGGGCGGATTCCCAAAGCATGCCTGGGTTCACATTCCCACGGTAATGCGGGGTCTAAGCCCGAGAGCCCCCTTCCTGCCTCTACTCGCCAGGACGAGGGACTGCACGCTTCGGCAGTCGGGCACTTCTCCCCCCCCAGAGAGGGGGCGGCATACCCATCTGAAGGCAGCCGTCCCCATGCACCTCGGTACTTCCCCGGGCATCTCTCTGGGGAATAAGAGAGGAGATGGGGACAGGAGCACCCCCCCCCCCTTCCCTCTCCCGCTGGGCTTTGCCACCCTGGGAATCCATCTTGGAGTAAGACCCGGCCTTCTGGGCCTCCTCAGAGTGTAAGCCTCAATCCATCACCCTGGGACACCTTCATGCGTAATCCCCACTCCGCTTCTCACATACGCAACTTTCGCGACGTGATCCTCTGGTCCCCGCTGCCTCTTGTTTCTCACACCGAGCATGACTCACGTGGGTTTGAGTAAGTATCAACCATGACATCCTCTTATGGGCCTCCTCAGAGTGTAAGCCCCAACCCATCACTATGGGCCTCCTCATAGTGTAAACCCCAACCCATCATAATGGGCCTCCTCAGAGTATAAGCCCCAACCCATCATTCTTGGCTGCCCCAGAGCGTAAGCCCCAAGCCAAAGCGAACTATGGGGACTTTGATCCAAGTCAAGGCATGATACGTAGGAAGCCTACATTAGGTTCAAGCTCACCACTCGGTCGTTTCTTCACGTCGAGTTCCACCCTCATCCACCACGATGTTAAACTGTCTATCCGAACTATGTGGACTTTGATCCCTGCCTCCTAGACAGGGTACGTAGGAAGCCTTCATGAGGTTCAATCCCACCACCCATTGGACCACCTGGTCCCTCTTCACGTCAGTTCCCCGAAACCTATCCGAACTACATGGACTTTGATCTCGGATTCCTAATCATGGTATGTAGGAAGCCTCCCTGAGGTTCAAGCCCAATAGTCGGTCGATCTGACCATCTCCATGTCAGTTCACTGCACCACTCCTATAGCCGCCTCAAACGAGTTCCAGCCCTTTGGGGTCATTAATCCAACGAGGGATGGTAAACCTCGGGCATAAATGATTCAGAACCCCTACGTCCAGCTGACCATTTCCCACCAGGGTTGAATCCATGGATACTATGTTTGGGTATAAACCAAAGATTCGCAAACATATGAATATGTCTTAAATCTAGAAGAGAGTCCCAGAATAGGCAATAATCCCCCCCCCCAAAAGGGTGCGATGAGCCCGACTTCCTATCCTCTCGAACAATGTGAGTTCTTAAGAGTCACTGGTCAGACCATCCAGCGAACGCCTGCCTTTGAAAAGTAGGTCCATCAATCATTGTATATTGAGCCCCTGGGCGTTTTGTGGCCGAAAACCAGAACGGAACAAAAAATGGTGAACCCGACGTGAATCTTTAACCAAACATGACAGATTCAACATAATCTGACCCAGTTCCCCCTTATGCTCTAAAGGAGGGCTGATCAAGGTCATTAATTACGCATGGGATTACCTGATGTTTCTTTGACGGGTTTTCTCCTTGTATTTGCTAAAAATTTTTGCATGCACTACTTTCAGAACTCCCTTCGATTCAATGGCATCGCAAAGGAACTCACAAGTGCGCACTTCCAACAACGCAAGGACGGGACTTCCTCAACAACGGAGGACCCCGTCACCCACCCAACATCTTCAGCACTGGGTCTCAGATGTGCTGATCGAAGAGTACCATGTGAATGGTACTCTCCCAATGGTGGAGGCGGCCATGCACGCCCTCCAATCCATCAAGGTACGCCAGTCGCCTGCCCAGCAACAACTGCAAAGGCGGATCCAGATAGCCCCTGTCAGTGTCTCCAACTATTTCGGGATTCTATCCCCGGAAAGGGACAATGCGTACCTCTCTTATCATAGGGAGGAAGATGAGGTCGACGTTGAGGACTTCATCCCTGTCGAACAAAGGTTCCGCTCTCAGGCCCCCGCCAAAAGGCGTCATCGCGGTCACGCCGCGACCCAACATCCTCGCGCGGAGGAGGATGTATCCCCGAGGTGCAGGCCCACGCTCCCTGAGCTCTGGCCCCTCGGACCGCCCGACGAGGGTGGCAGACGTACAATCGGGGGCCGGTTATCACCCTGGTCCCTGAGGAGGAGCTCTGTTTCTCATCCACAGAGACGTACCACGAACAGGCACCTACACATGTTCGCTCCTCCCAAGCCCTCCATCCAGACATGGTGGCATCATACGAGCCGGCGCACATCCCGACTGAGCCCCATCAAGCCCATTTCTCACGCAGGACGACACTTACCAGGCAGGCACCTCTCCCTGCCCAGGGTCGTGAAGCCCACCAGCTCGACATGGTGGTGACCTGGCACCTGCAGGACCAGCTCTTGGAAGTTGCTTCAGACGCCCGCCATCCTGATATGGGGGCAATCAACAAATCCCGCCACCCATATGTGGCGGAAAATCATAGGCGGGCACGTCTCCCCACTAAAAAAGGCCACCGACTCAATACAGTGGGAAATCAATACATGCAGGGCCTGCTCCCTATGGATGAAAGTAAAGTATACCACCCCGATGTGGCAGAAAATGGAGAGAGAAACCGGCGTGTCCCGGTACAGGGACAGATTCGTTCACCTGCCCCGACACAGGAGAATCGTCAGTACCCACTGACCACTGGAGGACCATAGTAGGATATTCCTACTCCGATACCAGAATGGTCCTTCATACCCGTTCCAGCCAAATTTGTCTCTCTACATATCCTGGCAATGATGGAGGAGCAGGTATCGATCCCAAATCATATCTTGCAGACTTTCTAGCATGTAATTGCATCAGCAGCAACAGTAAGGACTCGGGCCTGTGAGCCCATCTCCCCAATTGAGGTGACTCGTCTAAGAGACAAGATAGCCACCTTAGAGCAGATCGGCATCCCTGCTTCACCCCAAGAGGGTCGCCGGCTATATTTCGCGATGCAAGGGCAACCAGATCGAGCAGCTTCACTCATTCCAACTGGGGGACACCCGTCCATCATGGTGGATGCTCAAGAGCAGGCATATATCCCTACTAAAAGTCAAGATGTTCGCCGGAATATCCCGACAACATCACAGGACCCTATTAGATAGGGACCCAAAGGAGGTGAAGGTCGTTTTCAACAGCAGACGGTCCCCACTGCCCGTAAAAGAGCACCTCGAATGCGTCGAAGGCAGCCGGAAAATAAAGAGCGGGTTCATAACTCCGCTCTGCTGGAATAAGGGGTTCCCAACGCCTCTAAGCACACATCAAAGGCTTGAAACCCTGCCCACCCATTACCATATTATGGGAGTGGCAGTAGATGTTGTGAAGGTCCTCCCTGCAATGTCGCTAACAGCAGCTCTGAAGGTCCTCCCCAGAGCACCCATGGGGGCCTCCCCCGCGGGCATATAATGATCGGTCACGAGATCTTCTCTCTTGATGCGAGTCATGGAAACCCTCCACATGACCAGAAGATCGAGCAGCAAGAAGTTCCTCCACTTTTTGCGGTCCACCCTGAAGGTCCTCCCCGGGGTATACACTGCAATCACTCTCAATGCAGTGGGACCATAGATTATGATGATAGTCCTCGCTATCATAGTTGCAACTATGGAGGCCCTCCCCGTAGTGACGTCTCATCATGACAAGAAGGTCCTCCCCTTGTCGTGGCCTTCCCTGAAGGTCCTCCCCAAGGGTTACGCTGCAACGGAACTCCACGTAACCAGGAATCAAGTCACGGTGGTAGTCCTCACCACCCTGATAACGGAGGTCCTCCCCGTAGAGACATCGACCAACGAGAAGGACCTCCTCTTGTTGCGGTACATTCTGGAGGCCCTCCACAGGATGTATCCCGCAGGTATTCTCCTTGTGGCAGCAGTAATGGAAGTCCTCGCCATTGTCGCAGCTGTGATGGTAGTCCTCACCACCACAGCTGCCATTTTGAAGGTCCTCCCCGCAATGGCCCCAAGTGACAAGAAGGTCCTCCCCTTATCGAGGAATGTTTTGAAGGTCCTCCCAAGGACGTGCGTCGAATGTCAAGCCATGATGGTCATCCTCACCATAATGGTAGTTGTTGTGAAGGTCCTCCCCATAACAACGCTACGCAGCCAGAAGGTCCTCCCCTTGCTGCAACATGCCTTGGAGGCCCTCCCCGGGGTGTGCACTGAAAAAGTCCTCTATGCAGTGAGGCATCAAGCAATGATGGTAGTCCTCGCCATTACGGTCGTCATTGCGAAGGTCCTCCCCGCGAGGACACATTATTGCGACAGGAAGGCCCTCCCCCTGCCAAATCAAGCACCGAAAGGCCCTCGTATGCCGAGGCACTCAGAAGGATGGGATCGAGCATGTCAGATTCCCAGTTTGTCGCTAACAACACCCTTCTTCGATCAGGAGACGGTCCGGGGCCGTGTTCATCTTCTGAACCACCTCGGAATCGCTTATATAATGATTCAGAACCTACCGGTCCCACCACCTCTGATCACACTATCAGTGAGCACCTCAGTTTGGCTGACCAGGTAGAGGAATCACTGGCGGAGGAGTATGCCGATATGCTACACCTAAGGAAACGACTAGCCAGGAATGATATACCAGTTATGTTTTGGTCTACGACCACCTCTCAGTACGACATACCCAGGGAGTTCTCGGAAGAATGCATGCACAGCATCCGCCATAATATATGGACAACCCTTCGCCCGCTGAAATCGAACTTCCTTCCCTATGACGGGTATGTAGACCATGTCAAGATGATAGGGGACCTCCTACGTCACATCGACCTGGAGGCCCTTTCCTTGATGTGACAACAACGCCCCGATAGGCACAAAGGGAATATGGAGGCAGCTTGCCTCCGCACACTACACCAGTTGCGCCGCCTCATCGGTGATGCTCTAGCAGGAGTCCATATCAGGGGCGGGGGGAACATGGAGCCCTGCATTTCAATCCGCTCTCCGCCCAAAAGAACCCGTTTTGTATGGTGTCTTGCAATGTCGTCACATCGAGACGGCAATCGGGTGGACCCCCTGTTCAGGAAAGGCAACACACCCAACAGAATCGGGCCTCGAGTAAGTCCCAGAAGTGCCAGGACCGATGGGAATGAGCCATTCAAAAACTCCTGAATCAGGCCACCAAGAGCATACAGCAGGCCTCTCGCCTAAGAGAGGCCAATCAACGATCTCTGCCTGCCTCCCCAGAAGGGACTGATCCACAGGTGAATTTGGCACCAGATCCGGATCTCCCCCGAATGGGGGCACGTGAGATCAGGCAGGTCGCGATAGCCACAACCACTGCTGCAATATAGGGTCAACCCCAGCCTATAGGGATGGGAGAATTTTTAACAACAAATGCCCCCATAAGACCAATAAAACTGGAAAGAGACTCAACATCTAGGGAAAGGAGCCAGCCCTAGCCCTCAGGGTTAGGGGCATTATTACCCCCTCAACAACAACCTCTCCCATGAGAGTCAGTATTCTCTCGTCTAGGGAGGACAGTCAGAAGAGGAGGTTCCCGTCCTATCCCATCATATGAATCATCATCCCCTCTGAGAGGAAGGCACACCGTGAGGTCGCATCAAAGAACTCTCCACGTCACCCTTCGCCAAGAAGTCTGAGGGCAATCGCAGGTCATGAGAGGGAAGGACAGTAGAAGACGCGGGAGATCCTCTTCCTATTTGGAAGAGGACGTCCCCTCCACCCCGCAATATGCATTCATCAACGCCATAGAGGCTAACCCCATGGGTGACACTGGAGAAAATGAAAATCCAGACGGATTGGGAGACGACGGTTCCGTTCAGACTGTGACTCACAATGAACCCCCAGGTGTGCACACCCGGAAACAGAGGGCCGCTTTAAATATGGCCGCCCCTTCAGCTAACCTCCCCCCACCTACCCTGCAAGATTTCAACAAGGATAAGAACAAAGGAATGGTTACCCTTAACCCATCCCCCTCTCTCGATAAAAATGATCCACTCACGCACAAAGAGAGGTTCGCTCGATAGGAAGAAGAGATGAAAGAATTAAGGCAGCTTAACGCCGAGCTGCTCTAGAGGAACTGCCTTTTTGAAAGTGCGTCCTAAGAAGAGCCATGTCATGCACTCCCAGCAAGTGCACCTCAAAGGCTAAGGCTTGCCCCGGAAAATGAAGCACGATCAGGGCTCCTGCCCAATGAGGCGAATGGTTCGTCCAACTACCTAAACGTGGATGATGAATACCAGGATTTTCCTCCTCTTAGGAGGAAACCAGATCTGGTATGCCCGAACCCTCCGGGGGTACCCCGAACGGAATATACACCCTTGGTGCCGGCCAATCCGGATTCTCAAGCAATGCATCGGGCTACGCTTTCCCAGGACCGGGCCCAACAGGATGTAAACTAGGGACTCACCAATACCATCGAGGCATTAACAGCTCGATTGGAAGCGATGGAAGGTCGAAGCGCTCCGATACAGCCAGAGCGGAAACCCTACCAAGATTGGGTGACCAACACACCACCTCCACCCAATTTTGGGATCCCTGAATTCCCCATCTTCAATGGATCAGGTGATCTGGAGCAACATTTGATGTACAACCCATCCTATTGTGACCCTATGATGGGGACTCCATAACAACAAGAAGCAGTGAAACTCAGATGCTTTGTGCAGACCTTGAAAGGATCCACCTTCGTCTGGTATACGAGTCTGCCGACCCAGTCAATAAAGAGCAGGGAGGACCTCTGGCAGTAGTTCATGTTCCACTTCAACTCGACGCTGCCTAAGACAACGGTCAGCGATCTCATGAATTGCAAGAAGAGGGATAATGAGAGGGTCTCAGATTTCATCGCTATATGGAGAGGTCTGGCATGTTCTCTGAACAGGACAATGCCTCAAGATGAGATGCTAGCCATCTGCATCGATAATCTTAGAGATGATATGCGAACAATGCTCATACCGGTGGAGTGCACCACTGGCCTCCACCATCTCTCGGCCATTGCCCAGAGAATTGAGGGCTCCCTACAGCGGACTAATTCAAAGTCCCGAATAGCCTCACAGGATTCGGTGAAAATAGATCCTAGACCTGAAGCGTCCGCTATCACACTCAAGTCGGCCCCTGTGCCCGCTCTGCCGCTCAGGCCTCCACCAAATCGTCAAGGACCCCCTGCATATCAGTGGTCGCCCCCACCTAAACGGGACGATTAGAGAGGATCGAAGCAGAACCAGTCTGAGGAATGAATACAAATAGTATATTTGTTCCGAGATGATCAAGTCTACGGCTACTTCATCGCTGCCATAAACTGCAATTTGCTCCGCTTCCCGGAGCCGAGGAGACCTGAAGAAGTCATCCATGATGACAGGACAGATTACTACCCCTACCATCGGATGTTGGGGCACAGCATCCGAGAATGCTTCGTCTTCAAGGACCTCCTGCAGAGGATGGTAGATTTCAGACAAGTCAAGCTGGGACCCCCCTAGCACATGTGGCATGTATCTCTACCACCAACTCCGACAAAGAGGAGGGGTGACAGAAAGTCACCAGCAAGAAAGGGCAGAAATTTAACAACTAGATGACTCGGAAGACTATCAACCGAGCCCAGGGCATACTCTGAGATCAACTGCAGCAGCCGGTGTCACCACCAGTAGCCCCTGGAGCCACAAAGCCGACCACATCGGCCTCACAACCCTCCACAAGCTGGTCATTCGGATGGATCCGAATGAGGAAACAATCACAAGAGGAGCAGTCCGTGACGGGGCCAAAGTTAGTCCCGACGTTGGTGGATTTCATGCCCTCGAATCTAGCACAATGGGCACCGACACACCAAACGGAACCATCAGAGACAACCGACCAGGTTGACCTGTCAGAAGATGAGGAGCTGATCTTTGGTTCTATCAACGTCATCCATCTCATGGAATCATTCCATGAAGAAGGGTATGACTACAAACCTGAGTTTCCTGCACGAGGAGCCAGGACGAGGAATCACAGAGGTAGGGGATACCAGGGGAGGCGCAACCACGGCCGAAACCAACCCTATAGTTGGACCCCATCCCAGACCGTCAATATTGCGGAAACTCGTGGGAGAGCCCTTCAGCGGACTCAATAGAAGAGAGAATGCCCCTCCACCTCCACAAGTAGCCACTCTGGCCCTGTTATTCTGAGATACCCACCAGAGGAGGAACAAGTGTCTGGTCGCCTAGGGCGCACAAACGGACCGGCCAGGCCAAGTCTTCAAAATGTGGGAACACCATCGATATCTATCCCCGTGGCCGGTCCCTCCTCGTCAAATGCTCCACCTCCCAAAGCACCCGCTAAGACTCTCCCGCCAACGGAGAAGCGTCGACCGCTGGAGCAAAAATACGACATCCTTAAGTAGATGGCGTCAGTACCAGCCAAGTTGTCAATCCTGGATGCCTTGGGTTTGTCAGCTGGCCTTAGGGAGGCGCTTATCGAAGCTTTAATCAGCCCCCATTAATTCCAATCCGAGCTAGCTGCCGCCGAGATTTACTGGACGGAGACTGGCCCGGCTAAATGAAATGTGGTGATTTTCTTCACTGATCAGGACAAAGATTCCATCATGAAGGGACACATCAGACCGCTGTATGTGTCGGGTACACTGAATGGTATTGATATCCGAAAAGTCTTTATAGACAATGGATTTGGAGTTAACCTCCTTCACCTACAGACACTTCGTAAGTTTGGTTATAGCGAGGACAATTTAATTCCCACAACCATAACTCTATTGGGTTACGATAAGAGTGAGCAGAAACCAATGGGACAGATTAAGATAAAGACCCATTTTGGTAACCTGGTAGCCTACACAGAATTCCTGGTGGTCCGGAAGAGCACAACATTCAATTCCCTGCTGGGAAGGCCGTGGCTCCATAAGCACATGGCTGTTCCTTCATCCTACCACCAGTGTATCTAGTACTGTGTCAATGGACAAAGCAGGACGTTGCATGCTGACAAGGCCCCTTTTTAGATCTTCGAGTCACATTACATCGACGCCGAGTTCTATGAGCAAAGGAAGAATAAGCCTTTGGTCAACGGCATTGACTGGATCACCACTCCAAATGGCCTGGAAATGGTCCCTGATGACCCCCTCAGGCAGCTTGGCAGGGATTATGTCCTATCCATCAACCATGTTGAGAGTAGGAGTTCGAGTCCAGACACACATGCCGATGTCCTCATGACTTCAGCCATGATGGTCGAGCATGACAACACGGGAACGTCTACCAACCCTCGACTTGGGGACGAATACTCAAGCAGGGATGCTCACAATGCCTCTCCCTCAGACCCTCGAAGGCTCAGACCGGAAACTCTCTCCTCGCCAGACCAAGAATATGAGGACTTGGGAGAAGAAGAGGGGGAAGATCTCAGGGATGCACCCCTGCATTTGAGGAAGGTATCTCCACCACTGTGGACGAGCTCAGGGAAATAAACCTGGGTACCGAAGAAGACCCGAGGCCCACTCTCATTAGTGCGGCCATGTCTCCCATGGAACACGAGGTATATACCTCCTTCCTAAGGAAACATCGGGATGTCTTTGCATGGAATTACATAGAAATTCTAGGACTCGACCTCGAGGTAGCGATGCATCACCTGGGTCTTCCAAAAGACCACCGGGGCTACAAACAGGCCTCCATAAGGACACACCCCTCACATGCTGCCAAGATAGAGGCTGAAGTCGATAAGCTCATTAAGGTAGGCTTCATCAGGGAAGTCTAGTAACCCATTTGGTTGGCCAACATCGTCCCTTTCAAGAAAAAGAACGGCCAAATACACGTCTGCATTGACTTTAGGGACCTTAATTGGCATTGTCCTAAAGATGAATTCTCGGTTCCAATCACCAAGTTGTTAATTGATGCAATGGCTGGGTATGAGGCGCTATCCTTCATGGATGGCTACTCTGGGTATAATCAAATCAGGATGGCCTGAGAAGACGAAAAATCCACTGCCTTCAGGGCCCCTCAAGGGGTATTCTATTACAGGGTCATGCCCTTTGGTCTCAAGAATGCTGGCGCCACGTATCAGTGTGCCATGCATCAGATCTTTAAGCTGTTCATGGGGAAATTTGTTTAATGTTACATGGATGACCTAGTGGTCAAGTCCAGACAGCACTCGGATCACCTGTCAGACCTTGAGACCATCTTCAACAAGCTCCGACAGCATAGCTTGAAGATGAACCCCTTGAAATGCGCCTTTGGGGTTACCTCAGGGAAGTTCCTTGGCTTCGTTGTATGTCATCGCGGCATCGAAGTTGACCCTGAGAAGATGAAGGCTATCCTGAGCCTTCCACCCCATCAAAATCTCATTGAGCTGAGAGGGTTCCAAGGACACCTAGCCTATATTAGGCGGTTCATAGCCAACATGGCAGGAAAATGTTTTCCCTTCACCAGGTTGATGAAGAAGGGGGTCACGTACCAATGGACGAATGACTGCCAAGAGGCGTTCGAAAACTTGAAGAAGTACCTCTTAAGCCCACCGGTTCTCATGCCCCCGGTCGAAGGAAGGCCTCTCATTCTATATGTGGTGGACCTATAATGGTCATTGGGATCATTCCTCGCACGAAAGAACGACGCTGGAAGTGAAAACAGTCTCTATTACCTTAGTCGAACCATGATTGATGCGGAGACTCGATACTCAAATATCGAGAAGAGCTGTCTGGCCTTGGTCTTCGCGGTTCAAAATCTACGACATTATATGCAGCATCATGAGGTCCATTTGATCTCGCAGAGTAACCCGCTCAAGTACATCCTCAGTCGCCCGATGCTAACCGGATGCCTATCCTGATTGGCGGTCATCCTGCAGCAATTCGACATCCGGTTCGTGCCTCAAAAATCCATCAAGGGCCAGGAATTGGCAGAATTTCGGGCAGAGTACCCTTCAATAGGGACCACTGCACCGGACGCTGAACTACCTAATGAAGATATCTTCTCGGTTCAAGAGGAGGTCCCAGCATGGGAAATGTAATTTGACGGCGCGTCTTGAAGCCCCACCAGGAAGAGGATGGAGGATCCCAGATTCAACAAAGTGGGTCTGGGGATAATACTCATGTCCCCATAAAAGGAAGTTTTTCTGTATTCCTTCCTCCTATCAGAGGGGTGTACGAACAATGAAGCGGAATATCAAGCCCTCATTGCAGGCCTGGAACTCGCACTCCAGGCACGAGTACAGCACCTTGAGGTAAAAGGTGACTTGGAGCTTGTCATCAAGAAAGTCAATGGTGACTATGCTATTAAAAAGGAGGAAATGATCCCCCTGTTTGACTATGTCCAAGGTTTAATGGCCGAGTTCTCCACAGAACAGACATTGACTTATATTCCCCGGTCCCAGATCGCTCAGGTTGATGCATTATCCAACGCGGCCACGGCCCTAGCCGACCCAGACCAGGATGAAACAGTCATCATTTTTGCTCACCATCGAATGGTATTGCCATTTGTTCAAGATAAGATGGAAGAGATCCACAAAGTCAGTCTTTTCCCTGAGCCATATGCTCCTTCTACTGGCTGGATGACTCCCATAAAAAACTACCTTCAACGGGGAGAGCTTCCATCAGACAGGGATGAACGGGAGCAAATATGGAAAAGGGAAATTAATTTTGTCTTATATGGTGGCAAGGGTCAGTAAGAGGTCCTCTACAAACGAGGCCTTGATGGAGTTCTCCTCAGATGCATTGACGGAGAAGAAACCACTACCGTCATGACTGAAGTACATGTAGGAGTATGTGGAGTGCATCAACCAGGGACCAAGCTTTCCCATCAGGTTCGAAGGCTTGGGTACTACTGGCCCACAATGGCACGAGACTGCGAACGTTTTACCGCAAAATTCCACTCATGCCAGATCCATGCCAAATTCATACACCAGCCCCCGGATTTGCTTCATCAAGCTAAGTACTCTCGGCCATTTACCATCTGGGGGATGGACGTCGTGGGACAGTATCCTCCCACCATGGCCAAACAGCTGAAGTATATCCTCACGACGAATGAATTCTTTTCCCAATGGGCAGAAGCCATAACCCTCAAGAAATGCGGGGTAATAAATATTGTCATCTTCGTGAAGGCCAATATCATCACTAGATTTGGTGTCCCTCATACTATACTGACGGACAACAACACCAATTTCTGCTCTGCTGAGTTGGAAAAGTTATACCACAAGTATGGTATCAAGGCTAGCCACTCATCCCACTACCATGTAGCGGCCAACGGACAGATAGAAGCTTTCAACAAGACTCTGTCCAACATCCTCCAGAAAATGGTGGACAAATACAGGAAGTCATGGCCGGAGAAACTCCTCCATGCATTGTGGTCTTATCGAACCACAATCTACACCGCTACTCGGTCTACCCCGTACTCATTAGTGTACGACACAGAGGCGGTCCTGCCCATTGAACTCCAACTTCCCTCACTTCTCATTGCCATCTGTGATCAATTATCCGATGATGAGTAGTCAGAAAAGCAGTTATGTGAATTGTAACAACTAGATGAGAAGCGGCTTCACACTCTGCACCACCTGGAAGTGTACCAGAACTAGATCACACGAGCCTTCAACAAAAAGGTCTGCCTCTGGTCTTTCTTGGAAGGAGAATTAGTACTGGTCCTCCAGACCCCAATGATACCCGGCAAGAAGCCTCCAAAGCTGGAGCCCAAGTGGGAGGGACCATATGTTATACACAAGGTCTACTCCAACGGAGCATACACCCTAATCTCTATGGACGGGAAATTCACTACGGCTCCTACCAATGCGAGATTCCTGAAGAAGTATTTCGTATAGAGACCGAGAAGTATCTATGTCCTTACCGCATGATGTTAAACTGCACAAATTCTAGAGAACTACGTATGGATTGATTCCTGCCCTCGCAGGATACATAGTGACGCCGGGATTCCCTATCCTGGCCCATCCACTTTAAAAAATGTCCCCTTTCCCCCGTGTATGGACCAGACCTGCACGGAGTGTATCATATTTATAGAGAACTACGTATGGCTTGTTTCCTGCCCTCGCAGGATACGTAGCGACGTCGGGATTCCCTATCCTGGCCCAGCCACTTTAAAAAAAATGTCCCCTTTCCCTTGTGTACGGACCAGACCTGCACGGGGTGTATCATCTTTACAGATAACTACGTACATCTTGATTCCTGCCCTCACAGGATACGTAGTGATGCCAAAATTCCACACCCTGGCCTAGCCACCTCAAAAAAAAGAAAAAAATGAAAAAAAAATATAAAAGTTCCCATTCCCCCGTGTACGGACCAAACTGGTGTGGGGTGTATTCACGCCCTCACTGCATGAAGTTAAACTACATGGAGTTCGTCCTTACCGCACGACGTTAAACTGCATGGAATCTAATAATTCCCTTCATCCTAACCACAAGATGATAAACTGTATGGACTTCATCCTTACCACATGACGTTAAACTGCACGGATTCCAGAGAAATATGTATGGCTTGATTCTTGACCTCACAGGATACGTAGCGACACTGGGATTCCTTATCCTGGCCCAGCCACTTCAAAAATAAATGCTGCCCTTTCCCCCCGTGTACGGACCAGAACTGCACGGGGTGTATCGTATTTACATAGAACTACGTACGGCTTGATTCCTACCCTCACAGGATACGTAGCGACGCCAGAATCCCCAGTCTTGTCCTAGCCCTTCAAAATTGAGAATGCCTCATTTCCCCCATGTACGGACCAGACCTACATGGGGTGTATATCCTTGTCCTTACCGCACGACGTTAAACTGCATGGAAAATGATGTTAAAAATTCCCCTACCCCCGTGTAAGGACCAGACCTGCATTGGGTGTATATCCTCATCCTTACCACATGACGTTAAACTGCATGGAAGTTGTCCCCATCACACGATGTTAAACTACGCATACCCCTTTTTTCTTTCACATTGGGTCACCTTCGTCCTTACTGCATGACGTTAAACTGCATGGAGTTTGTCCTCACCGCATGACGGTAAACTGCACGGACTTCATCGCGACCCACCCAGGACACATGGCGACACGAGGTAGAGATACTCCTTGCACATTTGGATACATCCTTTCTGTACATCAGACTCCATGACCCGGATAATTATGGATCTTCATAACCACTCATGGCCATCGGAAGTGTAAATTCATCAACCCATGGACACCTTTGTACGCCTATGCATATCATGCCCTCAGGGGGTCTTCATAATGAGAGTCCCTGGCTCATCCATCAAAGGCAAGATTTCTACAGGCAACACTCTTCTTAGCTCATACGCTTACCAGCCTCAGAGCCCCCAGACCATATCTCCTGATCCAGAAGTTTATGGAGAAGTGGTTTACAAGTTCATTACCCTTTTCAAATTCGTGTGTTTCCAGGGTTTCCCTATTGGCCAGCCTGTGTTTCCGCCAGTGGTTCACACATCGACCTGCATCAACAAACATCAAGCCAAGACTAGGCTATGTTGACTCAATGGAAAATTGCAGTAAAGATGTTTCATGTGTACCTGGGCACCATTATCCCCACATGTAGAACTCTGTGGTGGGAGTAATCACGGATTCTCATAATCGTTCATGGCCATCGGAAGTGGAAAATCATCGACCCAGGGACACCTTTGTACGAATATGCATACCATTACCTCAGCAGCTCTGCATAATGATATCCCCTGGCTCATCCATCAAAGGCAAGATTTCCTCGGGCGGTACTTCTCCTAGCTCTGTATGCCTACCGGCCTCAGAGCCCCCACACCATACCTCCTAATTCGGGGAAGCTCAAAGTTTCAGTTTACGACCTTCATCCCCCTCCATGTTCTAAGTATATCAGAACATGTTGACCCAGTTATTCTTCGAGTGACTGCAGCAATAGTCACCCAATGGTCTGATCTCTATGACCGATAAACTAGGAGTACTTCGTCCTCACTGCATGATGTTAAACTACACGGAGTGAAGGCACACCCCGCGAACAAGATAAATCAGTGCAGGGGGCTCTTTAAGCTTTAACAGCAACTAGGGACGGATGTCCCCGACATGCCCAGATATTTCCTCACCAGATGACAGACTTAGTGGCCCGGACAATTGCGGATCCCCATGACCACTCACGACCATCGGAAGTGGAAAGTTACCGACCCGTGGACACCTTTGTACGACTATGCATACCATTACCTCAGCGGCTCTGCATAATGATAGCCCCTGGCTCATCCATCAAAGGCAAGATTTCCTCGGGCGGTACTTCTCCTAGCTCCATACGCTTACCGGCCTCAGAGCCCCCATATCACTTCTCCTGATCTAAGAAGCCATGGAACCATGATTTACACCAATAAACCCCCTTCCACATCTGGGGAATGTCAAGGTATTCAAGCCCAGTTATATTCTGATGAAGAGAAGCCTTCGCAATAATGCCCCCCATCCTCGTCGCATGACATTAAACTGCACAGAAACCCTTAAATATATCCTTGTCCTTACCACATGACACCAAACTGCATGGAATCCATCCTCGCTGCATGACGTTAAACTGCATAGCGACCTTCAAAAATGCCCCCTGTCCTCGCCACATGACGTTAAACTGCACGACAACCTTTAAATAATGCTCCTCTTCCTTACCTCATGATGTTAAGAAGCATGGTCGAACCCATCATGGGTTTAGTAAATATATATATATATATATATATATATATATATATATATATATATATATAGAGAGAGAGAGAGAGGCCTTTCTCTGTCTTGCAGTACACGGGTCAGACCTGCACGAACCACCACCTCACAGCAGTGTGAGAAAGAATTACTTCACCTGTTCTCAGGAAGTATAGTCTAGATATTTTCCCCGTATTCAGGAACCCTCTCTTCATAAACCATACCCTGTACTCAGAAAAATCCGAACTCTCATAAGCTACCCCTGGTGGTTCCAAATCTCAACTTCCCTGAAGTTGCTCGGCTATTGGAAGTGGATAGTCCTTGACTTAAGGACACCTTTGTATGACTATGCATACCATGCCCTCAGAAGCTCTGCATATTGATCACCCCTAGCCCATCTACCAAAGGAAAGTTTTACTTGGGCAATTCTTCTCTCTGTACGCCTCTTGGCCTCTGAGCCCCCATTTCTATCCCGAGATTCGGAAACCCTCTGAGCTACATATTACCAACCTCTTTCAAAAGCCTACCTGAATACGGAAAAATGTCTTTGACGATATTACTGAGAACCTGGAGAAGTTGTTCCATTTCAGATGATGTCCCAGCTACATGACTCTAAACTGCGTCAAGCCTCAACCATACCTTACACTAACTAAATGTGTAGGTAGGTGGTCTCCGGACCACGCTCTTGATTAGTATGGATGTTCCCAAAACCCTTTCAAATGTTACACTCCCCTTTTGAGCCGCCCCTGGTGGTTTTCATTTCTTTCCATGCCACCCATCATGGTTTCCATAAGCCGGACTTCCATGAAGTCCCCTAGCCATCAGAAATGGATAAGTCTTCGACTTAAGGAAACCTTTGTATGACTGTGCATACCATTCCCTCAGCGGCTCTGCATATTAATTTCCCCTGTCCAGTCTACCAAAGGCAAGTTTTCATTAGGCAATGCTCTTCCGGCCTTTGTACGCCGACATGGCTCCCATGCCTTGAGACATGCCTTGCATGCCACTCAAATCCAAATATGTTTTCCCCCATGTGTGTCTGAAGGGTATTAAGACATCTTTTAATCAGTTGAATCCTATCGGGGACCTCTCCCCACCTTATTTGGTCAAAGCTGTTCGACCTAAAACATCAGTAATGATATTCTTGTTGGCGGGACTTTAAACCTCTCATAGAAGAAAGAGGTACAAAGCCTGTTAGGCCGAAAACCCGAAAAGGGCGACCTAAGAAAAAGCCAGGTCATACCCGATGGGTCCACATTAAGGGGACCATGCAAAATCAAGGCATTAAAAGAAGAAAAAGACAAAAAGTTTGTAGGGTTTTCCTATAAAACCCTAGCAATAGTCAGACTACGCTCGCCGGATCCCATGTTCCAGGAGAAAATTAGAGCTTGTTTTTCTAAGTTATGTTTAGTTCTGATTCAGTGAATTGTTATTTTCACAACAATTATTCTAAGTAACAATCAAATTCCACAGCAACGAGTGATTAATGGAGAATGTATTTCATTCAGAAGAAAAAAAGGGACATCCAGAGGCTGGGGTCTCTCCTTTATACAAAAAATAAAGGGGGGACAGAGGGGTAGGTGAAACAGGGGATACAAAATTAGCTCTAATAGTTATAAAGAATCCTGACCTGCTCTCCCCACCAGATCAGCGACTGTGCGGTGAAGTCCGTTGTAGGATTGTTCCAACACTACCTTCTCCCTGGTCTCAACCTCAGCCACTAGACGGATACGCTCCACTGTGGTTCAGAGATCATTGATCCCTTTTCTGGTGACTTCAAGATGGCCAGTCACAGTTGATAACTGATCCCTCAGCATTGCGGCTCATTCCTCGCATGCAAGCAACTCGGAGGATAGGATGGCCGCCTGATCTCAGGAGATCGCCTCCCATGCTATCAGTTGATGGAGATTTGTTGTGGTTTCCTCCAAGGTTCGGGCCCAGTAATGAGTGGTCTCGAAGTGAGTGAGCATGCATTCACTAGTGACAGCTTCCTTGCGGGCCATGACAACTTGGCAAGCAAGAGAATGGAAGTGCCGATAGTCAACGCCACCCGACCCCAAACCCAGGAAGAGCTGACGAAGAGCTTCGTTTTTTGTTTCCATTTAGGATAAGGGGGTTTCGGTGATGATCTCATAGATTCGGGTCCAGGTCCACCTACGCACTTCCCTATGGTCTTCCATGATGCGAGGATCCTTGGTATCCTCACTGAACGACACGAGAATAAAGTCTGGCATGGCAGCCCGCGCAGACGTGTTCTCACCATAAGTTGGCTCTGAAGATAGAATGTTTGGAGCTCCTAACACTGGTTTAGGCTTGGGGACCAAGATTCTAAGCCCGATATCGACTGTAGGAACCTCTGAGATGGTCTCGCTGGGACCTGACACCACATGGTCGTCCTCATCCACGCACAAGAAGGATGAACTTGCCCGAACTGCGGCCACTGCAGGGTCGGGAGAGAAAAGTTCTCTGAATCGTGTTGATCGGTGAGCCATTAGTCGGTCCTCCCTTGAAACTGATGAGGAAGGTGTAGTGGACGCAGCAGCTACCATTCCTCCCGATTTGGGAGTTTTCCGGATAGCCTTCCCTAGGATCCCGTTAGGATAGTATTTTACCCATGTCTTTGCATATTCTAGGGAAAGGCCGACAGCCACACCCTTATCAGGCAAGGGAACGCTTGCGTCAGATCCCTCCCGCATCAACATCATCTGCCACTGATGAAGTACGGATGGATGTAGTCCTTGGGACCGAGGAGGGGGAAGGGAAGCTTGGACTTGCATGCACCCGAACTGGCGAGAAAAGTGATACGGGACGTACAGCTCACACAAAGAGATACCGTCAATCCATGCGGACGGAAACCTGTCCCGCAGGGAGACCAGGTAAGAGCGCTCCTCTGAGCTCCCCCAGCGGTTGTAACACCCGAGACTTTTTTGTTATATAAATTATCAAAGGAATCTTTTTCTACACAACACTTGCTTGGCTTTCTTTACACGAAATCGTGACCTTCCTCGATAGCTTGCGTCGTACGCAATACTGAGTTTCACTAAACAACGATATGCTATTAAAATATTATTAAAACTAGCCATTATGAATAGTAATAACCACTTTTTGAAATTTTATAAATTTTATCTTTCAAAATGGACTTCATTTTTGGATTCGGAATACCGAAATTATCCTAGGGTGAAATTTTGGTATTTTTCTGAAAACTTTCAATTTTTGATGAATAGTGAAACCACTAAGTGGTAGGTTAAAAACTGAATTTTGCATAAAACTTAATTTTACCGCTTCTGTGAATGGAATTTCTAAAATCTAAGAGACACAGTTAATATCAAGGACTAAAATGTGGTTCAATGAGATGAAAATAATTTTTGGTGAATAGTAACTTTTTACTTTTTTTACCACGGTTAAAAGTAAATTGGGTAATTAAGGGTAAAAATGATATTATTATTACCCTAACACATGTCCTAATTCTATTGGACAAGTGTAATTCGACCAAAAAAAAACTTAGGAATAAAATATGACCATTTAGGTCCACTTGGATTAGATTAGGACATTTATTATTAATTTATTTAAAGAAGGGTTAAAATAGTTAAAATCAAAGTTTAATAAGTAAATCATTTTTAATATGGGGTTATACATAAGATAAATTCGACTATAAATATTCATTAGAAATCTAAAAAGATTTCCTACATAATGGTATTTTATTTGTAATTTTTAGACATTAAATAATGTAATTTATTTATGACACAATGATGATGCAGCAATTATCTTATTAATGAAATATTGACATAATTGATGTTATAAACACCAAAATAAATGTAATTTGAGACTTTTTATGAATTAAACTAATTTTCTAGGTCACTATGATATATTAGTGTTTATTTAATCAACTTTTTTCGAACATATAATTCTGTTATGACTTTCACAAAAATCATATATCAAATAGTGTCAAAATTGACACAAAATAGTTTTTAAATCAAATATTATATTATTAATTGTTATTTTATTCCTAAAAATCTAAGGTTCAGACAAATGACTTAGATAAGGATATATATATTAATAATAATCAATTTGGGGTTCTTTTGGCATGTTATAGTAAGTGTATTAACCATATAGTGTAAGAAAACAAAAAGACACGGTAAAAGTTAAAATTATTTAACTTAGAGTTAAATCTAATTGATAAGGTTAAAATAATAACCTAAACTTGTCTAAATCCTATTGGTTGATAGGATTTCGACCCATCCCCACTTTAGCTTCGAAATAAGACCCTTTGGAACCATTATAAACCGATTTTGACTTTAATATAAAATAATATTTTGAGATATTCCTAAGGTGCCCCTCTCCTCCCTTATAAAAGGGCACCTCCTCCCCCTCCTCCTCACACCAATTTGAGCACTCAAGCTCGGCCAACCCCTGCCATTTTCTCCTCTCCACTTCCCTAGAATAATCCTAGAGGTCCTGGTCTTCTTCAAAGACCAATCTTAGTTCCCTAATTGGAGGATTCAAAGAAGCATTCCAAAGAAGAGGTAATATCCATTACCGATCTTTTCAATTTCTTTCTTCTTCAACTTCTTCTTCTTTAGTTGTTTCATGATAAAGTAATAACATCAGTATTACTTACATACTGATATGTTATTATAAATATGAAACAACCCTAATTCACCTTCTATCCATCCTATGGGAAAATGAAATCACCGCGCGTGCGTACGTACGGAATACCGTCTCCACGCCGTGGTGTAATCTATTTCCCACCATCACCTTACAAGGATGGGTATAATGGTGTAATGGGTAACTATTTATTATTATTATAAAGTAATATTGATACTGAAATAATATAAATATACTCCAATACAATTCCATGATCATAGGAACGATATCATCACTCGTGCGTACGTACGGAATACCGTCTCCACGATGTGATGCGACTCGTTCTACATGATCATCATTACATAGTAATTATATAAATGAATTGAATGAATGAATATGATATATGTTACACTAATACCATTCTGTATACAAGGTATCTATAACCTTAAAAGAAGAATAAGAATTTATTCGGCAAAACACGCATAAGAACAAAAGGCAATAAAGACCCGAGTAACAAGTAACAATGAAATATTACTAACAAGAAGCTAAAAATATGACCATATATGATATCATATCAATATGTATGATTCTGTAATAAGTCAATAACATTATTTAAACCATTATACAGGAGCTTCGGACACATACAAAGCAAATCGGACCTAAGGTAAGGGAAATATCACAATCTCATTTTTATCCGAGATTGTTTATACTTTGGTATTTACTGGGGTGTATTTTATCATCCACATCCATGTTTCCTCAATATGTAATATTATTTCCATCCAACTACAATTTTTTAAATCCAATTTTACCCTTCGGTGAGTTTTTAGTAAAAATTATGAAAGGAATCTTTTGACGTTTTTCATACGAGGTGCTTTTTGACTTTTCTGACAAAAGTACGAAGAATGTTTTTTTTAACTTATACGGCATGAATGGATTTCTAAAAAATTATTTCCAAGAAGCTTCCTTTACAAGTATTCAAGTTTATTTTTAATCAACTTCTTTTAGTTTAAAATTGTATGACATGTTAAGAAAGGAAAAGTGTTTTTGAAGGAGAAAGGATATTTTCCTCAAGAATGAAGTTCAAGTGTTTTATCAAAATTATTTTCCATCTAAGATAATAAAGGGTTATATTTTTATCCCTATTATTACATTGATTTGATCATGTTGTGATGGAATTATTTTTATGAATTCCTTTATCTTATATGAATTGATTTATGATGTCATGATGTTTCAAGAATCCCATTTTTGTTACATGTGTTATGCGATGATGTATGTTTTATGATTATGTGGCACTCATATGAAAGGATTCATTATAAGATGGGTGGGACCTATATCTCCCTCCAATGCATTGGGTAAAGATTTTATATCTCATGAGATAGACATGGCTGTAATGGTAGGTTATACCGGTTCAGTGAAACAGGACTGAAACGAGGGTTACTCGATTCAGAAAGGGACTTTGTCCACTAAGATAGTCTTGGCAATGAGTCTTGACTAACAAGAAATGATTCTCTATGATTATGTGTGTATGCCACAAAGTTTCAAGTTTCATGTTATGATTATGGGGATCTCATTTTCACTTCTATGATTTATTCCATGTTAAGATATTATGATCTCTTTTGCAGGTTATGATTTTCAAAAAGATATGATATGATTTTTATTTCCTTTATTTGCCTTTGCTGAGCATTTGAGCTCACCCTTTTATGTTTTCTTTTCCCCAGGTCAGGAAGATGGATATTAAGTAGAATGTGCTAAAAGGGACCCTAGATATGATGAAATAAATGGGAGACACTGTAGAAGATTTATGAACCAGTTGTTTATGTTTCCCAGTTTCTAAAGACACTATACCTATACGGTCCTTTGTGGTTTTGTCATATGTTGTAATAAGTGTACTTCAATTTTGAAGTATTAACAATGGATGTAAAGTATGGGTCGTTATAGTTGGTATCAGAGGAAAGGTATAGTCAACCTTTGGAAACTAGGATGTGAAAGCCTTAGTAAGAACCCTAAGGATAAATTCTAAGCATAGAACACAATCTTAGTGTTTTAGAAATGGCCATGAATAACCTAGGATAAGACCTTAAGCGTGAAAATTTTATTCTTGAATTATGTGGTTTTCCTATTATAATTAGTGTTGCTCACACTATTCTTTTTGGTTTTAGTCAATGGCTGGAACCCGACGGAACCGTGTTAATGCGGAATGCGATGGGCAATGCAATGATTGTCCCCCTGAGCAACCAAACGATATGGGAGCTGGAATGCAAAATCTTGTAGCCATGCTCACACAACTTTCTCAAGCTATGTATCATGCAGGACTTCCAAACGAGCAAAGGAAGGAGCAACATTCTGTTGAATCCTTCATGAGGCAGCGTCCACCTTCTTTCAGCGGGTCTACTGATCCATTAGTTGCTGAACAATGGATTAGTACTACTGAAAAGATATTTTCAGTTCTTCAATGTTCTGAACATGATAAAGTCATCCTAGCAGTGTATCGTTTGGAAGGAGATGCTGATCAATGGTGTAATCTTATTAAGAATACGAGGCAAATGGATGAAATTGAGTCCATGTAATGGGACGAGTTCAAGAACTTATTTTTCAATAAGTACTTCCCTCGTATTCTCCGAACAAAGATGGAGAAAGAGTTTCTTGAACTAAAGCAAAGGGATGATGAATCTGTTGGTACCTATGAAGCAAATTTTACAATACTTGCAAGGTACGCTTCTGGTATTATTATCCAACCTGAGAGTAAGATCGATTGATTCTTTAGTGGCTTAAAACCAAGTCTTCGAAGGGCGTTAGCCATAAGGGACTTCAATAGCTACGAGGAAATTGTTCGATGTGCTCTCAAAGTCGAGATGGAGATTGGAGTAACCCATCAGTCATATGGGTTTGATAAGAAGAGGAAAATAGAATTCAAAGGAAAATCTAAAGAGCACACTGAAAAGAAGATGAGCTTTCCCTTATGCTCAAAGTGTGGAAAGAAACATGGAGGGAGTTGTCTTAAAGGGACAAGTAAATGTTTCAAATGTGGAAAGGAAGGTCATCGGGCATTTGAATACCGCGATAATGGGAAGAAGATGTCTAATGATGCAAACAAAGGAAGGGATACACAGAATGAACCTACTACACTTCAATGTTTCAAGTGCAAGGAGATGGGGAATTATGCCAATCAATGCCCAAATCCAAGGGTTGATGATGATGGTCGACGCCAACAAAATCTTAAGGCTAAAGACAAAGGAAATTCACATGCAATTTCTATCAGCGATGTGGAGTACGATAACGAAGTGGTGAAAGGTACACTTACCATCCACTATAAAGTAGAAAATGTTTTATTTGATTCTGGATCCACCCACTCTTTTATTTCTGAAGAATTTTCTAAGGGTATCACCGTATTACCTCAACAATTAGATGTTGAGTTAGCTGTGACAACACCTAATGGCACATCAATCGCATCAAAAGTTTATAATTATTCTCCGATCGAAGTTTGTGGGAAAGTGCTTCCTGCAAATCTTGTGATCCTTCCTATAGTGGAATTTGATGTCATTCTTGGCATGGATTGGCTTTCTTTATACGGAGCTCATATCAATTTCCAAAGAAGGGAAGTCACATTTCATATTCCAGATCAATCTACGATCGTCTATCAATGCAAGGATGAACATAACCTTCCAGTGGAAATTCCTTCCATCTTATGGGTCTTGATTCCACTAAATGACGGTTATTTATCTCAAATGGTTGGTGAGAAACTCGCGATTAAGAATATGCCCATCGTATGGGAGTTTGATGATGTCTTTCCGGAGGAATTACCGAGTCTTCCACCAAATCGTGAAGTTGAGTTTTCAATAGAACTCGTACTGGGTGCTTTGCTTATTTCAAAGACACCTTATAGAATGGCCCCAATTGAGTTGCAGGAATTGAAGAAGCAACTCCAAGAGAATCTTGATAAGGGATTCATACGCCCTAGTGCGTCACATTGGGGAGCACCTGTTCTATTTGTTAAGAAGAAAGATGGATCAATGAGACTCTGCATTGATTATCGAGAACTTAACAAGATCACTATCAAGAAAAAATATCCTCTCCCACGCATTGATGACTTATTTGACCAACTACGCGGAGCTCAATACTTTTCCAAGATTGATCTTCATTCAGGGTATCATCAATTAAGGGTCAAAAGGGAGGATATACCAAAGACGGCTTTCCGTACAAGGTATGGACACTATGAATTTATAGTGATGCCATTTGGTCTTACTAATTCCCCTGCTATCTTCATGGATCTAATGAATAGAGTCTTTAGAGACTATCTTGATCAATTTGTGGTAGTCTTTATAGACGATATTCTTGTCTATTCAAAGAGCAAGGAAGAGCATGAAGATCACTTGAGAATTATATTAAAGACCCTGAGAAAGGAGAATCTTTATGCCAAATTTACCAAGTGTGAATTTTGGCTTCAAAAAGTTGCATTTTTGGGTCACATAATCTCAAAAGATGGGATATCTGTGGATCCAGCAAAAATAGAGGTTATCGAAAGATGGTCAAGACCAACAATAATAACTGAGATCCGAAGTTTTCTTGGTTTGGCTGGATATTATCGACGTTTTGTAAAGGATTTTTCACGATTATCTAATCCACTCACCAAGTTGACTCGGAAAGGAGTTAAGTTTGTTTGGACAGAGGAATGTGAAGAGAATTTCAAGGAGTTGAAAAGAAGGTTATCCAGTGCACCTGTGCTCACACTGCCTTGTAGTGGAGAAAGGTTTGTGATCTACAGTGATGCATCCAAGAAGGGATTGGGGTGTGTTCTTATGCAAAATGATATGGTGATAGCTTATGCCTCACGACAGTTGAAAATCCATGAGCAAAATTACCCAACACATGATTTGGAGTTGGCTGCGGTAATCTTTGCATTAAGGATTTGGAGGCATTACCTTTATGGTGAAAGGTGTGATATTTATACTGATCATAAAAGTTTAAAGTATATTTTCACACAAAAGGAGTTGAATATGCGTCAAAGAAGATGGTTGGAGCTGATTAAGGATTATGACTGCTCAATCCATTACCACCCTGGGAAAGCAAACAAGGTGGCAGATGCATTAAGTCGACAAGTCCATGCTAGTTTATCCATGATGAGGATCACAAAAGATCCAATATTTATGGATTTACAAAGGATGGATCTTGGAATTATAATGGAAGGGGAAAAATCTTATCTTTCTCAAATGAATGTTCAACCATCTATACATGTGAAGATTAAAGAGGAACAGAAAGAAGATGTCGAGTTACAAAAGAAGGTGAGAAATGTTCCTGAATTCAACCTTGATTGTGATGGGATAATAAAGTTCAGGAATCGGGTTTGTGTTCCTCCCATCCCCGAATTAAAGAAGGAGCTGCTGGATGAGGCTCATAGTTCTTCATTCTCTATTCATCCTGGAAGCACGAAGATGTATAGGGACCTGAAAGAATACTTCTGGTGGGATGTCATGAAAAGAGATGTTGCTGAATATGTCTCTCGATGCTTGGTTTGTCAACAAGTTAAAGCTGAGAGACAAAAGTCTAAGGGGATGTTACAACCATTACCCATACCCGAATGGAAATGGGAAAACATCACTATGGACTTTGTCACAGGACTTCCTAAAACATCCAAAGGCAATAATGCTATTTGGGTCATAGTTGATCGTCTTACAAAGTCTGCACACTTCATTGCTATTAGAGAGGATTTCTCTCTAGATCATCTTGCCAGGATATATGTAAAGGAAGTGGTAAGATTGCATGGAGTACCACTTTCTATTATATCTGATCGGGATCCGAGATTTACCTCGAAGTTCTGGTGAATTCTTCAGCATACTCTGGATACAGAGTTGAGTTTCAGCATTGCTTATCATCCCCAGATAGACGGTCAGTCTGAGAGTACAATTCAAACCCTAGAAGATATGTTGAGAGCTTGCTCTATGGATTTCAAAGGAGGTTGGGATCAACACCTACCTTTGGTGGAATTTTCTTATAATAATAGCTTTCACTCCAGTATTCAGATGGCTCCTTATGAAGCTCTCTATGGAAAGAAATGCAGGACTCCAACTTGCTGGGATGAAGTTGGGGAAAGAAAGCTATTAGGACCTGATCTCGTTGATGAAATGGCAGAAAAGGTCAGATCTATTCAACAACACATAAGAGCAGCTCAGAGTCGACAGAAAAGTTATGCCGACAACCGAAGAAAAGACCTAGAGTTTGAAGTGGGTGATAAAGTGTTCTTACGAATATCTCCCTGGAAGAGGGTTATGAGATTTGGAAAGAAGGGGAAGTTGAGCCCTAGATATATCGGTCCTTTCGAAATACTGGATCGTGTTGGAAAGTTAGCTTACTGATTGGCGCTTCCACCGAATCTCTCTCAAGTTCACGATGTGTTCCATGTATCTCTCCTGAGAAAGTACATACCTGATCCTTCACATGTACTCAGCTCAGAAGTTGTACCGCTGGAGAAAGATCTTTCTTATGAAGAACAACCGATAGAGATTCTGGATCGTAGCGAAAAAGTCCTACGAAACAAGACCACTCGATTGGTGAAAGTTTTATGGAGGAACCACCAACTTGAAGAAGCTACATGGGAGCTTGAGGATATGATGAGGGAGAAGTATCCTCATCTGTTTATTACAAAGTGACGAATTTCGAGGGCGAAATTCTTTTTAAGGGGGGTAGAATGTAACACCTGAGACTTTTTTATTATATAAATTATCAAAGGAATCTTTTTCTACACAACACTTTCTTGGCTTGCTTTACACGAAATCGTGACCTTCCTCGATAGCTTGCGTCGTACGCAATACTGAGTTTCACTAAACAATATGCTATTAAAATATTATTAAAACTAGCCGTTATGAATAGTAATAACCACTTTTTGAAATTTTATAAATTTTATCTTTCAAAATGGACTTCATTTTTGGATTCGGAATACCGAAATTAGCCTAGGGTGAAATTTTGGTATTTTTCTGAAAACTTTCAATTTTTGATGAATAGTGAAACCACTAAGTGGTAGGTTAAAAACTGAATTTTGCATAAAACTTAATTTTACCTCTTCTGTTAATGGAATTTCGAAAATCCGAGAGACACGGTTAATATCAAGGACTAAAATTTGGTTCAATGAGATGAAAATAATTTTTGGTGAATAGTAACTTTTTACTTTTTTTTACCACGGTTAAAAGTAAATAGGGTAATTAAGGGTAAAAATGATATTATTATTACCCTAACACATGTCCTAATTTTATTGGACAAGTGTAATTCGACCAAAAACAAACTTAGGAATAAAATATCACCATTTAGGTCCACTTGGATTAGATTAGGACATTTATTATTAATTTATTTAAAGAAGGGTTAAAATAGTTAAAATCAAAGTTTAATAAGTAAATCATTTTTAATATGGGGTTATACATAAGATAAATTAGACTATAAATATTCATTAGAAAGATAAAAATATTTCCTACATAATGGTATTTTATTTTTAATTTTTAGACATTAAATAATTTAATTTATTTATGACACAATGATGATGCAGTAATTATCTTATTCATGAAATATTGACATAATTGATGTTATAAACACCAAAATAAATGTAATTTGAGACTTTTTATGAATTAAACTAATTTTCTAGGTCCCTATGATATATTAGTGTTGATTTAATCAACTTTGTTAGAACATATAATTCTGTTATGACTTTCACAAAAATCATATATCAAATAGTGTCAAAATTGACACAAAATAGTTTTTAAATCAAATATTATATTATTAATTGTTATTTTATTCCTAAAAATCTAAGGTTCGGCCAAATGACTTAGATAAGGATATATATATTAATAATAAACAATTTGGGGTTCGTTTGGCATGTTATAGTAAGTGTATTAACCATATAGTGTAAGAAAACAAAAAGACACGGTAAAAGTTAAAATTATTTAACTTAGAGTTAAATCTAATTGATAAGGTTAAAATAATAACC
The DNA here is from genome assembly GCA_963277665.1 of Viscum album. NCBI lineage: Eukaryota > Viridiplantae > Streptophyta > Magnoliopsida > Santalales > Viscaceae > Viscum > Viscum album. The sequence continues at coordinate 380,979,837 of OY728155.1, forward strand.
TAAACTTGTCTAAATCCTATTGGTTGATAGGATTTCGACCCATCCCCACTTTATCTTCGAAATAAGACCCTTTGGAACCATTATAAACCGATTTTGACTTTAATATAAAATAATATTTTGAGATATTCCTAAGGTGCCCCTCTCCTCCCTTATAAAAGGGCACCTCCTCCCCCTCCTCCTCACACCAATTTGAGCACTCAAGCTCGGCCAACCCCTGCCATTTTCTCCTCTCCACTTCCCTATAATAATCATATAGGTCCTGGTCTTCTTCAAAGACCAATCTTAGTTCCCTAAGTGGAGGATTCAAAGAAGCGTTCCAAAGAAGAGGTAATATCCATTACCGATCTTTTCAATTTCTTTCTTCTTCAACTTCTTCTTCTTTAGTTGTTTCATGATAAAGTAATAACATAAGTATTACTTACATACTGATATGTTATTATAAATATGAAACAACCCTAATTAACCTTCTATCCATCCTATGGGAAAATGAAATCACCGCGTGTGCGTACGTACGGAATACCGTCTCCACGCCGTGGTGTAATCTATTTTCCACCATCACCTTACAAGGATGGGTATAATGGTGTAATGAGTAACTATTTATTATTATTATAAAGTAATATTGATACTGAAATAATATACATATACTCCAATACAATTCCATGATCATAGGAACGATATCATCACTCGTGCGTACGTACGGAATACCGTCTCCACGATGTGATGCGACTCGTTCTACATGATCATCATTACATAGTAATTATATAAATGAATTGAATGAATAAATATGATATATGTTACACTAATACCATTCTGTATACAAGGTATCTATAACCTTAAAAGAAGAATAAGAATTTATTCGGCAAAACACGCATAAGAACAAAAGGCAATAAAGACCCGAGTAACAAGTAACAATGAAGTATTACTGACAAGAAGCTAAAAATATGACCATATATGATATAATATCAATATGTATGATTCTGGAATAAGTCAATAACATTATTTAAACCATTATAAAAGAGCTTCGGACACATACAAAGCAAATCGGACCTAAGGTAAGGGAAATATCACAATCTCATTTTTATCCGAGATTGTTTATACTTGGGTATTTACTGGGGTGTATTTTATCATCCACATCCATGTTTCCTCAATATGTAATATTATTTCCATCCAACTAAAATTGTTTAAATCCAATTTTACCCTTCGGTGAGTTTTTAGTAAAAATTATAAAAGGAATCTTTTGACGTTTTTCATACGAGGTGCTTTTTGACTTTTCCGACAAAAGTATGAAGAATGTTTTTTTTAACTTATACGGCATGAATGGATTTCTAAAAAATTATTTCCAAGAAGCTTCCTTTACAAGTATTCAAGTTTATTTTTAATCAACTTCTTTTATTTTAAAATTGTATGACATGTTAAGAAAGGAAAAGTGTTTTTGAAGGAGAAAGGATATTTTCCTCAAGAATGAAGTTCAAGTGTTTTATAAAAATTATTTTCCATCTAAGATAATAAAGGGTTCTATTTTTATCCCTATTATTACATTGATTTGATCATGTTGTGATGGAATTATTTTTATGAATTCCTTTATCTTATATGAATTGATTTATGATGTCATGATGTTTCAAGAATCCCATTTTTGTTACATGTGTTATGCGATGATGTATGTTTTATGATTATGTGGCACTCATAAGAAAGGATTCATTATAAGATGGGTGGGACCTATATCTCCCTCCAATGCATTGGGTAAAGATTTTATATCTCATGAGATAGACATGGCTGGAATGGTAGGTTATACCGGTTCAGTGAAACAGGACTGAAACGAGGGTTACTCGATTCAGAAAGGGATTTTGTCCACTAAGATAGTCTTGGCAATGAGTCTTGACTAACAAGAAATGATTCTCTATGATTATGTGTGTATGACACAAAGTTTCAAGTTTCATGTTATGATTATGGGGATCTCATTTTCACTTCTATGATTTATTCCATGTTAAGATATTATGATCTCTTTTGCAGGTTATGATTTTCAAAAAGATATGATATGATTTTTATTTCCTTTATTTGCCCTTGCTGAGCATTTGAGCTCACCCTTTTATGTTTTCTTTTCCCCAGGTCAGGAAGATGGATATTAAGTAGAATGTGCTAAAAGGGACCCTAGATATGATGAAATAAATGGGAGACACTGTAGAAGATTTATGAACCAGTTGTTTATGTTTCCCAGTTTCTAAAGACACTATACCTATACGGTCCTTTGTGGTTTTGTCATATGTTGTAATAAGTGTACTTCAATTTTGAAGTATTAACAATGGATGTAAAGTATGGGTCGTTATAGCAGTTGTCAACTAAGACGCCAGAAGGGGTGGGGTAAGGAGTGAAGATGAACTGGGAGAAGTCGCTCAGGAGCTTGAGGACTTTACTAGAGTTGAGAGGTTTCAAGAGAACTCTGGCTATATATAGTAGGGTAGTCCGAAAGGTAGAATGCGGGATGGCCGTGTTGTGATGATACTCATAACAGCGACAATGATCTTCCACCCAGCCATATAAAAATTGAAATGGCCCGCTTAGACGGTAGGGTGACCCGCCCACCTTCATGTGGCCCAGTAGCTCATAGATACGGGCCAAAGTGGGCACGACTAAATTCACCAAGCGGCCCTCGGCTAACTCGGCCACCATTATCAAAGTGTCAGCCCAAACACCTTGGTTAACATCCCGGGAAGGAAATAGCCATCCGCTCAAAAACATAGCAAACGGAACGGACAACCGGAGCATAGGGGACACACCAGGGCGTGCCTCGTAACCCCATGAAAGGTAGTTGCCTGCTTCCATAACTGCCCAGTAAGAACCTTGAATGGTTCGTGACTGCTGGGAAGGATGAGTCCTGGGACGGTTAATCTTTGACGCAGGACTGGTGGTGTTCAAAAATAACTCTATCCAAGTGCCGTAAGGAATAAGCGAGCGAGCACGCAAGGCCTGACCCAGTGATTGTTTCTCTATGGTTAGCAGATCTTTCGCCAATAAAGGCACATGTTCAACGTCATCCCACGCATCAGGAGTGGGAAAAAATTCGTCATACATCTCGCCAACAATCAGAAATCCTCCTATCTGGTAGATGTACCATAGACTGATGTCGACTTCACCGTGGGAAAGGTGGAAAGTATTAGTACTTGAACACCAGCAGATGAACAGGTCAGACAGGATCAAAGACAGCGGGTAGACAACAAATTGGGAATCCCACACTGCGGAGTATAGGTTGACAACTTCTAGTGAATCAGGAGACTCCCGACAGTGGTGATGGACCCAGAAATCCCAAGCCCAGTCATTTGAGAAGAGCCCGTCGGACCGAAGATCCCACCTGGGAACCCACCCCACATCAGGATCCCTCCGAGAAAGATTAATAATAGAAGGATAGTCCTTAAGGACAGCTCTCTGAGAAAGGTCTTGAGTGCACTGATCACTTTGGGTCCAGATAGAACCCCCCAGAATAGATGTGTCTTTTGGACCAAAATTAGAGATTATCTCCCCAGATTGGGTAATGTTTGCCTGAATGCATTTTGAAGGTGCTTCCAGGGAAGGAGACGAGAAACCTGCGAAAGTTGGGGGGATAGGGACTTCGTCCTGGAGACCGAAGCCATAGAGCGGGAGCTGATTCGATAATGGATAACACAGAAGCTCCGGAGAGAGCAGGTTCTTCAATGCACCGTCATCAGGAATGATGGGTCAGCTAGGGTCCCCTGTGACGCTCTCCACTCTGCGAATCATAGCCGAACATCTCTCTGAGGCGGTTGAGAGGAGCTCTCTAGTAGGCCTCGGCACATAATGAGGGGGAACCATATTTTCTCCCTGCACAATAAGAGAAATATCTGGAATAAAAATCTGGACAAGAATAACCAAAATGAATGGTTAAGGAGCCTTCATAATCAAAATCCTCAAGGAGGCCTTGGAGGATGGTTTGCGATGGAACCATCCCGTGAACCATCCCTTCACAAAATCAGTCCGCGAAGCCCGGGCCTACGGATCGTTGGCCAGGAAACCGCGAACAAATTCACTCTGCGGAAATTCCATCCCGAGTTTATTCAGAAGACTCAAATACTTTTTAAAGTTCAAGAGGTGTTTTAGTCCACGGAGCATCGAAACCGCGAAGCAAGTTCCTCTACGACCCATCATCACTTACTTTTTAATTAATTAAGAGTAATGGTTCGCGGTTGGAAAGTTGGTTCGCGAGTGAAGGTGACCGCAAAGAAGAAATGGTTCGCGGAAGTCACTGTCGTTTCACGAATGAGGAACTTCACGAAGTAGCAAAAACGCGGAGGCGAAGGAGATTTGGTTTCGCGAAGAATTTGCTAAAGGAAAAAGTGAGGGATCCCCGTATTTATAGGCATGGTCCCTTACCGGGTCCTCCTTTCTACCGCAAATCATCTCAGTTTCAGGACCTCTTCGCATTGGAATGGCCTCCTCTTCGTTCTTATCGGACCCCATTCCGATGGGGGGCATTTGTGGGGTCCTGAAAAATCCGAAAAGGAGATTTTACCCAAATCCCCCAAAAGAATTGGGGGCAAGTAATCAAAGAAGATCCACAAAAGGGTCGGTCCGCGAACCGGTCCATGGAAGTGCGACGTGGCCAGATGCGGCGAAGCACCCCCTCCGTGAACCATTTTCATTCACGAAATGGAGGCAGAGAGGTTCCGAAGTCGTGAGGCAGGATGGGCGCCAGTCCGGTTCATCGTTGCGAACCGCCCCAACCATGGACCTCGTCGACCGCTCAAGCTGCACCCACTGTTGTTCGCGGAATGGAGGCAGAACCCTCCGCAGCCACAGAGCACTCCCTAAGTTCGCCTCGCAGAGGAGGGGAGCGATCAATACCCACCGTGAATCACGGATTGACCAAGTCAGCTGTGAACCAGGTATTTAGTTGTGGGCCTCCACAAAAGGTGCTGAATGGCCACAGATACATTCCTTTCCCCACTCTATAAAAGGAGACCAAGGGGGAAAGAAGAAAGGATCAGAGAAATGGAATCAGATTCGAAGGGATAGAAGATCGGTTGGAGGAAGGCTTCAGATTTCGCAAACAGCGAAATTCCCACCTGCGAACCACAGCAGGTATATGAATTAAGAAGGAATTGGAAAACAAATAATAATTTGGTGAACCGCGAACCTAAATAATAAAAAAGGAGAACCACGAACCATACCCCCTCTGCGGATGACTTCCCCGTGGACTAGGGAATTTATGCCTCTTTTCTCATCTGTCGTACCGCGTGGCATCCTCCTTCGTGGGAGAAACCCCAACTGATGAGCCTCTGATCGGTGCTGCCCTTGGCCGCTGTTGCCCGCCTGGAACCCTCCGCAAACCACCCTGGTTCACAGATTGAACTCGAAGCTGCAAACCACCCTGGTTCGCGGATTGAACCAGAAACCGCGAACCACCCTGGTTCGCGGGACGCCGATCAGTCTGCAGACCACCCTGGTTCGTGGACGGCTTCTCCAGCCACATGGCACTTCCCCACGCGAAGGGAACCTCCACCCATACCACTAGGTGGCCCACCAAGTACTTCAGTGTTCTCATTTCCAGAGTCAGGTAAAATCCTTCTGATCCAGCCAGACCATCCACGACTCCCTCATTGGCATATTCATCGGCCCCGAGCCGAGGCCTCCACCAGAGCCACCAGATCCGCGTGGTATAACTTTTTGGCGCATCAGCGCGCCATTTTGAGTTCACATACACATGGTAAACAGGGGAAAAGGTGTTTCCCCGACCCTTGGGTAGATTATCAAAGCATGCCTGGGTTCACATTCCCACGGTAATGCGGGGTCTAAGCCCGAGAGCCCCCTTCCTGACTCTACTCGCCAGGACGAGGGACCGCACGCTTCGGCGGTCAGGCACTTCTCCCCCCCACCAGAGAGGGGGAAGCGTACCCATCTGAATTCAGCTGTCCCCATGCACCTCAGTACTTCCCCGGGTATCTCTCCGGGGAATAAGAGAGGAGATGGGGACATGAACACCCCCCTTTCCCTCTCCTGTTGGGCTTTGCCGCCCCGGGCATCCATGTCGGAGTAAGCCCCGACCTTCTGGGTCTCCTAAGAGTGTACTCCCCAATCCATCACCTTGGTCCGCCTTCATGCGTAAGCCCCACTCCGCTTCTCACGGACGCACCTTTCGTGACGTGATCCTCTGGTCCCTGCTACCTCTTGTTTCTCACACCGAGCATGACTCACGTGGGCTTAGAGTAAGCATCAACCATGAAATCCTCTTATGGGACTCCTCATAGTGTAGGCCCCAACCCATCATTATGGGCCTCCTCAGAGTGTAAGCCCCAACCCATCATTCTGGGCTGCCCCAGAGCGTAAGCCCCAAGCCAAAGTGAACTACGAGGACTATGATCCATGTCAAGGCATGGTACGTAGGAAGCCTTCACGAGGTTCAAGCCCACCACTCGGTCATTTCTTCACGTCGAGTTCCACCCTCATCCAGCACGATGTTAAACTGTCTATCCGAACTACCTGGACTTTGATCCTTGCCTCCTAAACAGGGTACGTAGGAAGCCTCCATGAGGTTCAAGCCCACCACCCATTGGACCACCTAGACCCTCTTCACGTCAGTTCCCTGACACCTATCTGAACTACATGGACTTTGATCTCAGATTCCTAAGCAGGGTACGTAGGAAGCCTCCCTGAGGTTCAATCCCAACAGCCGGTTGATCTGACCATCTCCACGTCAGTTCACTACACCACTCCTAGTGCCACCTCAAGCGAGTTCCAGCCCTTCGGGGTCATTAATCCAACGAGGGATGGTAATCCTAGGGCATAAATGATTCAGATTCCCTAAATCCAGCTGACCATTGCCCACCAGGGTTGAATCTGTGGATACTATGTTTGGGTATAAACCAAAGATTCGCGAACATATGAGTACGTCTTAAATCTATAAGAGAGTCATGGAACATGCAATAATTTTCCCCCAAAAAAGGGTGATATGAGCCTGACTTACCATCCTATCTAACAATGTGAGTTCTTAAGAGTCGCTAGTCAGACCATCTGGAAAATGCCTACCTATGGAAAGTAGGTCCATCAATCATTGGATATGGATTCGTTGGGCGTTTCGTGGCCGAAAACTAGAACGGAACAATCATCAAAAGTTATTTATAGAAACAAGGTGGAATGAATCATTACATAATATCCTTATTTAATAATAATGATTAATAAAGGATGTTAAAATACATAAAAATAATTTTATAAATCAATATAAATATGATTTGAAAAGAAAAATCATTTCCTTTTAGTAACATTTAAAAACTAAAAATTCATAGAACAATGGGAATATATTTTAAAAACCATGTAAATTTTTTATTTAAGTTTATAACAAATAAAAAACATAATAGATGGAAAATTAAGTTAATTAGTAAATTAAAAAAAATAATTCTTTTCATACCTTTGCAAGGAAATTCAAAATAACCCATACTAAAAATGTGAAAAATATTATGTTTCAATTTTTTGTAAAGAAAATCAATGACAGTTGAAAAGGAACATGAAAATAATTGATGAAAATATATGGAAGTTTTAAAAAAATCATGAATATGGACATGAATGAAAAAGATTCATGACCTAAATGAATAAATAAGGTCAGTTTTTTATAAAAACATTCGTTATGTTTTTTTGAGAACCAAAGAGTGGGGAAATTGATACAATGTGTGAAAATTGATAAGATAAATAGAGGATAATAAAATAAGATATTTTTATTAAGGAATTAACATTCAATTTCCCATATTGGAAATTGATACATTAATAATCTTGATAAAAAGTGATATTATAAGAAAGGTGATATCAAATGATCAATATGGGTAAACATAAGAATTAGAAATTGAATGTAATCAAAGGTCATAATAAGTTCATAAGGATATAATAACATAATCAGAGCACATGAGAAAATCCTAAAAGAACTCATACCCATTGTTAGGTCCACAAGGATGAATACCCTGAGAGGGGGGGGGGGTGAATCAGGGTATGACTAATTTAAAATTAATGCCCATTCTGATCTTGTTTCGCTGTTGAGCAAAACTCTCTTCTCTCTTTTTCCTGTTGCACAAAGTAAATAGAAAGCGAAGTATGCACAGGTCACAACAATTTTACTTGGTTCACCGCAAAGGGCTACGTCCAAGGAGCATACGCCGACATGTTGTCGGTCGTACCAAATTCCACTAATCTTCACTAGCTGTGGATTACAAGGTTCGGTCTAGATCACTTCTAAGGCCAGGCTCACTGCCTTTACAAGTTTAGGGTCAGCTCACTACTTTCCCGAGGGTCACTCCCTGTTTCTCTCTCTCTCTGGCTCACTGCCGGTGGAGAGGATCACCTTCTTCCTCTTCCTAAGATCACTGCTCTTGGAAGGAATCCACTCACAGTTTATAGACCTGTAGGTCTCTTCATTTGCATGAATGAATGCATCTTCCTCTCTGTGTAGATGCTCTGTTGAAGTAAAACTTTCACCCATAGATGAATATCTCTTTGAACCGAAGGTATCGGGAAACGTACCAGCTTCCACGCAGTCCGAGAAGCACCGCTGGAACAAAACCTTACTTGGCGCGCAAGTCAATCTCGGCGCGCATGTATCGGCGCGCAAGTCACAATGGGCGCGCAAGTCCTCCTCAGACACTTGCGCGACTCAATCTTCCTCAAATCCAAACTTGCGCGACTCTCTTCCTTTTACGCCCAAACCAATATTGGCGCGCAACTGCCAACCGGCGCGCAACTTCTAACACCGGTGCACAACTTCAACTACTGGCGCGAAAATTCACCTGCGCAGCCCACACTCACCACTTGTGCGACCACCACACCTGCGCGACGGGAGCTCTGATTTCTCAAAGTGTTGAACTCCGTTGAAAATGAGGAGGGGTGGTCGAGTATTTATAGGCAATTTGACCACCCCGCACGACGGCGCGCAAGTCACCTGCGCGACCCAGTTTCGGTGCGCAAGTCCCCTGTCATTTTAGACACTTGCGCGACCAACTCCCAAACTTGCGCGAACCTCTTTACTTTGCCACATTTTTATCTTCTGATCTTGAAAATATATAGCGCTCAAGTTTTCTATACTCCAAGTCCTCGGTGCGCAAGTCCTTTTTCCAAAAACACTTTTCTTCATTTCCCGATTTTCATGCCCTAAAATTTGGGAAACAAGGGAAAATGGCGCCACCTTGTATCTGTTCTTTTCTACCTCCTCCAGATCATCCATTCCTTTTATCAAAGTTCTTGAATCAAACATGGATCTTTGACCTCAGCTCTTGAACTCAACATTTCACCATGAAATTCTCTTTGTCAACAAATTTGTATGTCATTGTTTTGCTTTGTCAACAATCACTACTCAGATGTCCACTTTGTCAACAAACACAATCACCTAAAAAAATTATTCAATGATACCTTGAGGGATTTTTGCCCAACACCCATCAATACTTGGATCATAAAATATGAAAACATGGTAAAGGAAAGTGTCATCAGAATTAATAATTATGATCCATGTGATATAAATCTTGATCATGAGAAACCTTATAAACACATAAAAATCAATTGAAACCATTTTTACTAACATGGAGCATAAATTTCATAAAACCCTTTCAAAACCCTTTTATTTTGAATAACCATACATCTGGATTCGAATATAATCATTACCCAATGCATTAGATCGGTATCGAGGTGTACCCTTCATATAAGATATAACGGGATCACCCAGTGATATCTGGGTCACCCCATATATATGTTGTATTGTTATTACCTAGTGTTATCCATTCCACCCCATGTTAAGCTATAACGGGCTTACCCAGTTCTATCTAGGTCTTCCCGTGTTTAATTTATAATGTCTCAGAACCACAACATGAATAAAATACATAGATATTTCATAAAAAAACTCATAAAAAATAATTATTATTTTATAACATATTCAACTCATATAAAATAAATGGATTTTATGTTAATATCTTTGAAACATGATTAAATCATGTACAATAAGTGGGTTCTATAACAATCTCTTTGAAACATGGTTAACCTATTGAAATGAAATGGGTTACATAACAATCTCTTTGAAACAAACATTATCTATACTAAGAAAAAATGATAATGGTGTTTATAAAAAATATCCCCAGTGGAGGATAAGAAACATAAATTATTTTTTTACATTTATTAATATAGATATCATTAAAATATTAGTAAAAACATTCTTGAGGGAAATGTTATTTTCATCTTGAAAATATCCTTTGAAAACATAAAAAAATTTCCTATCCATTTACTTGAAAACAACCTTGGAAGAATATAATGAAAGTTTTAAAAATAATTTAAAACATTTTTGAAAATATTTTTATAAACAATGATTTTGGATTAAAATAGATCTATGGCTAAAGAATGAAATAAAGTAATATTTTATTAAAACCACTTTCACAAACATTATAAGTACCAAAGAGTGAAAAAATGGTAAAATTAATTTTAAATTTCATGAATAACCATAGGATAAGAAACTTATTGAGTTTATTGATGGATATATAATATGATTTCATCATCGGAAGAATAATTGTAAACAATCCCATTAAACAATGAGATTGTAATAGAAAACTTTTACCACTTTGGTAAAATTTAATCATAATAACCATGAAATAATTTCATTAATTAAACATATAATATCATTAAAATAATTAGATTCACGATATACCATATCAAAGGGGAAAATTATACACCTTATAAAAGAAGATAGGTGTATAGAATAACTTACACCTCAGAGAATGCAAATTGAGACAAAAATCCTTTAATGCTTTGGTAACTTTGAAACTGTAAACCCTATGAAGAGAGATACTAAAATTTATATGTAAATCCCCATAAATTTAGTTATAGAAATCATACAATACATTTTTGTTCATTATATACACCATAATATAAAATTAAGTGGCGAATATGGCATATATATCATAGAAATAAAAGTGAGTTGTGAAAAATCCTTACCTTGAGTCTGATTCATAATTCTTTTCCTTTATCTTCCATAATAATAAAATTATGTTAATTATTTAATTTATTGAGTACCTTTTAAAATCTTATTATTACTTTTATTTCACTTATAAAATTTTTATAAATAATTACATAATCAATTAAGTTTAAGTTATATGTTCAGACCATATTCAGCTTATGTGTCAAAAATGACTTTTGAAGGCTGACTATGGTAAAAAACATCATTATATAAACATCACCAGAATAATAATAATGAAATAATTATCATATTTATACATTAATTAAACTTTTAAAACTAATAATTAAGTATTTTTATGTAAAATTAACTAATGATATGATCATGGAGACGGTATGTTATACTTACGCATGAGTAACATTTCAATTTTTCAATAATCATCATGGAAAGAATGTAAGTAATTTTTTATCTTTAAATAATGATAATTATATCATTATTATCATGATATTTAATTATATATATGTATATATATCATTATTATGATATAAAAAGAATCACATTTCTTTGAGGAGGTGGTAGTCTACATGACTATAAACGAAATTATCAATTTTTTAGTGTGTGAAATTGTAAGAATAAAATGACATATTATTTTTCCATAAAGATAATAATTTCCTTAATATTATAATTATGTAATTTATATTATATATATTCATTATAATTACCCTTATTACCTTCTGTGTAATGTTTTAGTGAACAAAACACTTCACATCACTTTAAGAGGCAGTAGTCTGTCGTACACACGAGAGATGTTATCATATCCCCTACGGTATGGAATGTAAAAAATTTATATATGATATAATTAAACTAGAGATATAATTATGTTATAAATATCATATATAAACATTAAATCCATCATTATTACCATCCTTGAGAGGTGGTAATGGAAAAATGAATAACATCAGTTCGCGAGGCGATAGCCCCCCATACACACAAATGATGATTTTATAACCCATTTGATGGAAGTGTCTATGGTTTTTGGTCATACTATTAACATAAAAAATTATAAGTATATTTAGGATACTAATTTTATCATATAATAATTGTATACTTTTATTTTAAGGGGGTTGAGAATAAAAATAAATAAAAAACTCATTGATGAACGTCACCTCTTCTTTAGGTAACTCTTTTTAGTTTAAACAAAAGGCCTTCCATGGTTTGATTTCTAAATAGAGTTAGGATTCTACGATTATATGATATAATTTTGGAATTTATTTGGTTATAGGTTTTATGATAATTTTTTTTTGATATGTTTGGATAAGTGAGGGGAGTGAGTTCCCTTTTATAGTTGAGGAGGAGTGGAATTCTTGTAAATACTCAAAAGTATTCACTATTAGGAGGTCATGATTACATAAAGTGGCTTACAGTTTTATAATTAAATGTTTTAAGGTATTACGTGGTTGATAAGAACCTCAAAAACACAATTAATCACATGTTTAAAACATTTTTTCCTTAACTTTTATGTTTTTGTATTTTTTTCATTTTGTTTTTTCATTAAGGTAACTAGTTTTCTAACCTACATAATTTATCCATTAAGAATAAATTAAAGTGGGACTTATTAGAAATATTATAAACATTAATTTTAAATATTAAATCATAATTATAAAATAAAATTTTCATGTGTGTTGGAAATTTATTTTTACAAAAGCGCACGTGATGCAAAAAATCATTACTTTAACTCTAATCGTACCGACAATGTTTTTACTATTTAGGGGTCAATACGTTCATTATAAAAGAAAAATTGTTCCATGAATGAACAATTTTTTATATTTATTGAAAATTAATAATTTATTTTAAGATGTTATTATTTTTCTAAAATTTAAATCATTTATTATAAAATAACATTAATGTCAATTTTGACATTATTTTTAATTTAACATTCAAAAAATAAAGAAATATATAGAATTTGAATATGTTAAGTTAAAAATATTTAAACATTATATAATCATATAAAAATTTAATTTAATATAATATTTAATTAAATTTACTTCACTCTTAATATTTTTTGTATTGTTTATTTTTATTTAATTACCAACTAAATAATTACTACATTGGCATTTCATAAGAATTTCAGTTAAATATTTCATCTCCAAAAAATTAAGGATATATTATAATTATAAAAAAAACTCATTTATATTTAAAATGTATACATATGACCAAAAATATATTGTTTTTTCCCATCCCGAGGCTTTATATAAATTAAAAGGAAAACGTGTTCCATTTTTTCTTTTTATTTCCTTACCTAATTATATGGGTCAATTTAATAGACTAGTGCCCCAAAAAATCCTCAAAATATATCCTAAGGTCATAAATATTAACTTATGTCAATCCAATGGATTTTTTATAAGTTTCAATATCATTTTTATCCTTATTATTAAAGTTTAATCCCTTGGTGGACTCATTTTTACCTTAATCATTGTAATTAAATTTACCTATTTTCACTAATCACTTTGGTCAAAAAAAAAATTTCCATTATTATAAATTATAAATTATACCTATTAAAAATATTTAATAAATTTTTTCTAAATTCAAATCATATAAGTGAAAAAATTAAATTTAATATCAATCCTATAAACACACCGATACAACATGTTTTTATTGAGAGCATTATTTTCAAAAAAGATGATTCTTTATTAACTCAATAACTAATAATAATAATTGTGTAAAAATAACTTAATTTTAACGGATATATAGTATATATTTTTCATTTTAAACATTTCTATTTAGTTATTGTTATAATTAATTAATAAGTAGAAACATTACACATTTTAAAAATATTTTTATAAAAACTTGTTTTTAAACCCAAAAAACAAACTTATTCTAAAATCCCATACAAATATTATTCAAAAGTAATTATGTGGATTAAATATAACTAAATAATTTTGTGTTTACTTGAAATCATTCCCAAAAAATATTTATACTTTTAAATTTATTTATTTACTGAAAAGTAAATTCTTTTTAGAAAAATCGATTTTTTTATTATTCACTAAAAAATAAATATTTTTTAAAATAATACAAAATTACACTCAAAGTAAATTTTGATATTATTATTCCAAATATAAAGCTAATTTTTGAAAATAAATTTTATAGAAGTTCCAAAATTTTATTATGAATTTTTTTCAAGAAAATAAATAAAAACCATTTTTAAAGAAAAATTATTTTTGAAAAATAAAATCACTTTACTAAAAATTAATTGATTATTTTATAAAAATTTATCAATAATCTATATTTAGTGAGACATTTATATAAATATATATATATATCATATAGTAGTTAATACAATTCATACTTTCCAATTTAACAGCTCTGTTATAGCGGTAATATATATCATGGGTTGTTTAAGGATGGTGTTGCATGTTGAATAATCCATAGAACATAAAAATATTGGGGTTTCAAGTAACATAAGAAAAATTAAGTGTTTCATGTAACCCTAGATAAACTCAATGTTCTGTATCCTTTACGATATCGATAGTAATTTTCTTTTTTTAATATCTCAGGGTGTTATCACCGGGGTGATGCCGTACATGCGCAACTCTGATTCTGTAGTGTTTTGGTTTAATTTGAGAGCTTGTGGAGAATCTTGTGTTGTTTGACTGTCGGTTTAGAGAATCTCTTTGTGGATATTTCTGTTTGATTTTGCTGTGAAGTTTTGAGTTATTCGCAACCGCTTTCTACATGATTCTGCTCTGGATGAGGTTCAGAGCAAGAAGCTTTCACCTGCGCATGCCATTTGGACTTGGAAGTTTGAGAGGGTATGGCTCTTCCATCGGTACCGTGCCCGTGCTTCTGCACGGGACTGCTAGCCGAGCGGCCATGCGATGGTGAAGGCTTGACACCAAGATGTAATCGCTGGGGAGGGGCAGATCATGTAGTCTTGATCCGGGTTATTCTTCTTTATGGTTTTATTTGATTGTAATGTTGGATCATGTGGTTTCTCACTTTATCCTCAAAAGTGTTTTGATAATAAAAAAGTTAATTTTCAGTCAGTGAATATAGGATAAGTTAGTGTCTAAATAAACTCTTTAAATAAAATTTAGACAAGTAATATCAATATTTTTTCCTTATATATTACTTTACACATTTACTACAATTAACCATCACGATGGTGACTGATTTTAAACCTAGGTAACATATTTTTATGAAAATTAATGAAATTGTCCTTATAAAAAAATTTAAACATGCTAATTCCAAATGTGGAAAAAGTTATCATATTAAATTTATAAAGGAGATATAAATATATCCAATATATGAAAACAAAACACATAAAAACATTGTTAGAGTAATACATATATTTAGGTATAAAAATGATTTTATTCTCTTCATTTTCTTAGTTAAAATCATAATATGAATGATAATTTAAGTGATTGAATATATTATATATGAAATTAATTAAAATCATTAATTATTTGTAATTATTTTAAATTTTAAATAGAAAAATACATTATACACCATAATAATAGTTTTAGTAAAAATATCATGTTTTACTATCAAATGATTTTATCTTCATTTTTAACCAATTTATAATCAATTTATGATTTATTATTATCATTACCACATTTATAAACAATGATATTCCATAGTTTTAAAACTACTAATAATAGAATATATATATTAAATAATATATATAGATAAAATAGTGTATATAAACCAAAAATTTCTATTTTTTTGGAAATAATTAGACTTGTATTTAATATCACTAAATAACCATTATGGGGATGTTGTTAAGTGGTTTTATTTTTTATTACTCATATTTCATAAGTAATTTTTTTTTATTATTCATAAAAATAATTAAATTTAATAAAAATTAATAATTCAAAAAAAATGGTTCAAAATAGAATCAATTGTATTTTATTAAGTAAATTTCACCCATTTTATTTCATAAAATATTTTATTTTATAATTTTTATAATTTTTTCTTTATTCAATTAATTTTATTTTTAAGTCCATAATAATCTATTCAAACATTTTTTTATTTTAAAAATATATATATATACTAAAATCATAGGGTATTACAATAAGAAACCCCACTTATCACTTAAACATGTCTAATTCATTCCTTGTGTATTGATTGAATAATACAATTCATTTAAAATATTCCTTATCAGTCAATAAAAAATTGTATTGAATCAACAATATAAAACATCAATAATTCCCTCATAAATAGAATAAAATTTTTGCAAGTTTATTTCAATTCATAATGCATATAATAATGTGAATACAATTTAGTCATAACTGAAACTGTATAAATAATACTAAATATATTTTGGCAAAAAATCATTGACATGAAGATGAAATATAATTTCAATGAATAATTTAATGTGATATAGAACATAACCCATTCAAAGTGAATGATCTAATAATAAATTCTTATACACAAAATGAGATATAAACCATAATTCAATAATGGATGAAGTAAAAAATTAATTCATCAAAAATAAATGTTTTTAATAAAGGCATGTATTTTAGAAATATATAGGAAAATTAATGTGAAATATTAAAGATAACTTTTTAAAAAAATCTTATAACTTATTTAAACTAAATATAAAAAATAAATTCCAAAACTATTTGCATGATATTTTGAAAAGAATTTTCAAAAAACAAGTTTTAAAATAATTTATAATAAATGAATCTTGAAAATAAATTATTCTTAAGTAAGAAAATGTGGAGAGGAAGATAAAAATATACCTTAATGAAATGTTACTCCTCTTAAAAACATTTAAGACAATAATATCATTCTGCTTAAATAAAAAATAAAAAATAAAAAATAAGAGAAAATGACATCAAATTAAAAAATATTTAAACATATAATGGAATTTTAATAATAAATAATGGTCATGAGGTCTATAAAATTTTGTTAAGTTAAAGACATTAAAAATGTTCTTTTTATACTTTTATAAAGAGAGTGAAAGGTCACCCATATGGAAAATCTTCAAAATATTCCCTATTAAAAAAATTAGAATTTTAGTGATATTTAGGAATGATATTAAATAATCATTGGAGTATATTGATATGAAATATTAAAACAAGATAAATAACATTGATAGGGAAGAGAGAGACTCTCATCTAAAAATAAGAAATATTTTTGGATTTTCTTATAAGCGTTAATTCTGTAATATTGAGAACCAAAAAGAGTAAAAAACTAAAATAATACTTGAAACCCCATAAATAACCATATAGGAAGAAAAAATATTGGTTTTAAGAGATAAAATACATATAATTTTCCTAAAGGAGATTAAATCTTAAACAATCTCGATTAAAAAGAAAATTGGTACATAAACCCTTACCTTGGATTCCCTCTTATTGATACACCTACCAATATTTTGTATAATAAATTTATATTTATTGTTAATCTATATAATATCTATATTTATAATTAACTTAGAAAATACAATTCATTCATAACATATATTTACCCATTTACCTGTAATTCTTTGTTAAAATAAATTATTTAGTTGGTAACTATTTTGTTTCACATGCATTGTTTAATTTGATGGCACTAGTCCTTGAACCCAGAAAATGCTTTCAAAATATAAAAATATTAATAATTTCTTATATATCATATTTATAAATTAAATTTACTTTTAAAACCAACCATTAAAGAATATTATTAAAAATTAAATGCATCATTCCATGAGGCAGTGCTCAACACATACGCATGGGTTACGTTTTCATTCTTCAATAAATGAAAAAGAATGAAGGTATATAATTATTTCTCATTTAAATATATTATTTATTTCATAAATATTATATTTATTCATTAAATACATAATTATAACCAACCATGTTGGGAGGTGATAAATTTATATACATTGTTCATGGATGCATTAGTTTATATATACGCATTGATGACATTTTGATTTTTAAATATATGGATAGAAAATATGGTAGAAAACTATTTAACATTTAATAGTATTAAATATTTCATAAATATAATATTTTCTCATTAAATCCCTTTTTATAACCATCCATATTAGGAGGTTATGAAAAATTAAATATGACGTTCATGGAGATAGTAGTATGCATGTATGCATGAGTGAGATTTTTATTTTTTTAATGGTTGGAAGGGAGGTAGATAATGGTCATCCCATAAATATAGTAAAAATTCACTGAAATAATTATATTTATGTTATTATTTTAATATGGTTAAATAATATTTTTAGGATGTAGCAGAAACAAAAACATTAATGAACTCCCTAAAAAATATTAACTCTTTATTAGGTATCCTTCTTTGGATCTCTCTTTAAGAAATATTAAGTTTTACTTTTGGTGATATAAAAATAACTAGTTCATGTATAATGTTATTTTAATGGATTTTATAAGATATTAGTTGATCTAAGTGATAAGAAAGTGTAGATAATTTAGGTGGTGAGGGGCCCCTCTTAAAGGTGAGAGAAGTGGCACCTTTGCTAATACTCTTAACTATAAAATAATATGAATTCATTTTCATGGGAAATTCAAACCAAATGTAATTATTTTGTATATAGAATAATTTTTTGTTTGAATAAATTCTTTAAATTATATTTATAAATTTTTTCATGATATTTGAAGCATTATCTCTTAGTTTAACCACCTCATTAAACCATTTAACCCTTTCAATGTTGATAAACTTTTACTATTGTAATTATTTATTATAACTATAAATGAAATGGAACTTATTACATAATTTTAATATGATAATTAAAAATATGAAATAAATTTTATAAGATTAAATCTCTAGAGGTTGTAAAATTTCTTTTGATATAGTATGAAAAACATAATGAAAAATAGTTTTCTAAAAAAATGACTTTTTAAGAATAAAAATATATTTACACGAAAATCATGTACATAATTTATTCTAATTACATAAATTGTATTATTAAGAAAATGAGAGTTATTTTTCTTTAAAATTAATAAAAAACCTAATTTATCATTTCAAATAGTTAATTAACGAAAAGGGTAAAAATAGTTCTTTTATTAGAATGAAACATCACTTGGGTTTTAAATTGTCAAACATAGCTTTATAAAACAAAGATAATATTTTTAATTGATTAATTTGAATTATAAAATATATATTTGGTCTATAAAAAATGTATCATAAACATTCATGTCATTAATATATCATGATGATGTCATACAAGTGACGAAATTTATAAAAAAAATATTTTTCTCTATTCACGAAAAAATCAATCATTCTAGAAAAATCCCAAAATATCACTATATAGTAATTTTGAAATATGAAATTCAAAAATAAATTTTCTTTCATAAAAATAAAATTATAAAATAAATAATTTTATATTTTTAAATGGGACTATTAAATATAATGAAAAGTTTTATAAAAAATGACCATTTTAAATTTCACGTGTTCATAATCTTATTTCATATAGATTTCTAATTAATTGAATATTAATCTATTAGTTCATAAATTAAATTAATTTAAAACTGATAAATTTAATAAAATACATAACAATTCAAAATTAGTACTATAAAAATAACCCTTTTAACATTAAATGATTTTAATCATACCACACTAATTATTTATTTTCTAATAATTAAATTTCATAAAAAAATAAGAATAACAATCAGTTACTATATTTATATAATATAATGTTTTACTCTTATTTTAATTTTGAAATCTCAAGAATTTTCTTATTTTGGTTTTTCATGTGTTATAGGTTATTCATTATAGTTTTTATTTAATAGAAAATATATACTAAAATATTGGGGTATTATATTATCTCCCCATTAAATAAATTATGTCCTTGAATTTATTTTATTATTACAAAAATAAATGTATCTTGAAATAGGTATAATATAATATATAGTTTTTATCATGATAATTAATCCCCATGTTACAGCCTGGAATCCTAGTATTAAATATTTCCTAAACCATGTATGTTCCATTCTACGACCCATTATTTTGAATGATTTTCTAGAGTTATACCTTGATAGCTAAGAGATATTTTACACATAATACATGAAATATTTATCTTCATATTATTAGAGTTTAAGGAATTATTTTAGCATCAAGATAAATAATATAATAAAACATAATCACTTTATTTATTTCTACTTTACAAACATAATTTCATTATTTCACTATGTTTAGATAATTTTTTCATAATGATACATCTCATTTTCTAAATGATGAATTACTATGGTTAACTTATCATTCCAAGGGCATAAAAATCATCATTTATTGAACCATGTTATCCATAAAAGAATAAAAATTTTATTATCCTTTCTCTGGACACATAATAAGACAAAAGTTATGAGTTTTAGTAAGAACAACATCCAAAGAAGCTCTATAATAATTTAACCTTCACTTCCTTTTTTATAAAAAATACCAATAATTAAACATAAATTATTTTGAAATTATTCCAATAATTCCTTTGATCCTAAAATTTAATTTAACATGTGAAATTAGTATTATATCAAATTAAATCATAGGTATAAAATTCTTCATTAAAACTAGGGAATAATTCTTCATCTTAGCAGAGACCACTAGATATATTCTCATTATAATTAGAGTATCACTAGGTTTATTAATTGAAAACTCTTTCCTAAGAGTTTCAAGGAATGTTTCAATATCAATATAGGATTTAAATGAGTGCATGGATCTAAAATCAAATAAAAGAAATAAATCATTAGTTTTATGATTAAAGTACATTTTTAACAACTTATGAGTCCTCACATCAAATTTAGAAATTGCATAAGCTTGGGATTTATCCCATGGTGTATTTTGATGTAAAGACCCTTAGTGATTAGGTAATTGATTAAAATAGTTCCCCATATCCTTACAACTGAAACATTGTACATTAGTTTCCTTTTTTACCCTTACATTCATGATCAATATGTACCTGATATCTATACTTGTACCAGATTACCATTCCCTTTAAGAAAGTATCAGGATGTTTCTTTCCATAATTATCACATGTTTTAAGTTACATCCTTCCATTTTTCTCTTTCTTATCCTTTTACTCATTTCATTTTTTCATTGTTGCTTAACTATCCTCTTATTATCATTATTTCCTAATAAAATATAACACCTGGAGAATTATTTATCTTACTTTATGGAACTTTATTCCATATCATCATAGGATCAAAATATTTGAGAGACTAGTGCCCTTCATATTCATGACATAATTACATCAATGAAATGGTCAATAATTATTTTTGGATTGTGTACATATTATGTAGCATGCTTTTATAATCAAATAAATTTTCCCTTATACTCAGCAAAACGTTCCTCTTCTTTATATCTTAAATTAAGGTATTTATTGTCCTTATCAACTCATTGATCTTGAGGAAAATATTTCTCAAATAAGGTCTCCTTAAAAATCTATCATTCCATACACACTATTTCCACCACTTCCTTAGTATTATAAATAAATGACCTTCATTGATCAACATCTCCCTTTAAATAATTTACTTCCAAAACATCATTCTCCCTTTAATTTCCTCCCAAAGATAGAAATATTTTTTCTAGGGACTTAATAAAATAATCATATAATAATGGTTTAGTGGTTTCATTGAATGATTGAAGATTCAATCACATGAAGTAGTCCAACATCATTGAATCATTCTATGAACCAATATTTTTTTCTATATAGGAAATGTTATTAGTTATAGTCTAAGTCATTTTCTGTAATATAGTCATAATATACAATATTTAACACTAGCCTTGTTGCCTTTCGTCGGAGGTAAATCCTTACATTGATTATGAGTATTTATATATTTAATATTACTTCCACTATTTTCCATATCCAAATAATTGAGTACACATAATTATCTTGAATAATTATGAATATTGAGCTATAAAATATAACACTCTAATAATTTCTTGAATAATGAAGGGGTATAAATCTCACACTTCCCATCTTATTTTAAAATGTATTTCCTGAGGATTCTACTAAACATACTCTGATACCAACTATAGTAACTATATCTCAAATTACCAAGAGTCTGTCTTTACTTTATTACATTGATACAAGATACAATATATCACATTTAAAATGATTGAATAATTTAGTATTTCTGAGAGACTTCAAACATGCAAGATTTCCATTTTATTTTAGAACCATAAAGCACATCATATAAAATTTATGAAAAATATCTTAATCCTTTTAGTAAATCCTAGAGATCATTCAAAAATAATTTTTGATACCCTATAGGAAGAAAAAAAATTAAGGGTATTCTTAAATTCTCAGTAAGGAGTTGCGTACAATGGAATATATCATAAATACATAAGGTATAAATTATATAGTAGGGTAAATAATCAATAAATGAGACATAAAATCAATAAATTCAGCCTGAAAATTATCTATGGATAATATTATTATAATAATAACATGGATTATGATAGAATTTGGGAATACAAGAAAACGATTTTTGCATTCAGACCATAGGTCCTTCGAGCCACCATTGGCCTTCGAACCACAACATGCCTTTGGGACAAGGGCTTTCAGGCTATCTAGGCCTCCAGACCCACATATGGTGGCCCAGGACTCTATGCTTGTGCAATTCCTACTGATGGAGAAGAATAAAGGAAAATTAAGGACTTATGAACAGTTTTATGTGGAGGTCCCATCATAGATCATCTATTACACACCAATTCAAGACCTCAGGTAGGGTAGGAAATGATGAATACCATAGACATGAAGTGTAACACCCGGATATTTTGTGAAATATTTTTTTTCAAATAAATTTAATGTTTTCTATATTTTTTTGTTACAAACAACACCGAGTTTAGCTTGAATTAAATGCAACAATGTGTTTATCTTTGATTACACACAACACTGAGCTTTTCTTGTCCAACACTGAGTTTAAATGAAATGTTTCATATTATTAAAATATTATTATTTAATATGATAGTTATCCCATAGCTAATGGAATAATAGGTATTAATAGTATTAATTAAATTGTAAAAATATATGGGTTTTTCATGTATATAAAATGAATTCTTTAGTTACGAGTTAATTATAAATGAAATTAAAAAACTACTTGAAAATAAGAGAATTCTTTTTTTAAAAATTATTTTTATGCACAAAAAACGTATTTTACATAAATAAATTTAAAAAATAATTTTTTGTTAATTATTTTAATTAAATTTATATATTATATATTCAATAAAATTTTTAACGTGTAACTATTTTTTCTAAACAATATATTAAAATAAATTCAATTCTATGCTTAAAATTTGTATTTTTCTAAAAAAAATTCTTTTTCTCCTTTTTCACACATATTTTAAAATTATATTTTTAAAATTTTAGAAAATTTAATGGCAAAAATATTTTTTTTAAATCATCATGTCAAAATTATCTTGGATTGAATTTTTTATAATTTTTAAAAAATATAAATTTATCGATGAATAGTGAAAAATACTAGTTTTTATTATGAATTTTCATTTCTTATAAAGCATTTAAAAACATAAAAATTATTTTAATATAGTTTTAAAAGTAGAATTAGTTCAAATTTATATATATTAAACCAATTTAGGTCATTTGAATTAATTTCATGTTGAATATTGATACAAATTCTTTTTAAACTTTAGAAACTTTTCTCTTTAGAGAACAACTTTTTCATGACTTCATGAGATTAATTTTAAATTAAATTTTCCCACTTCTATGAATGGAA
Organism: Viscum album; assembly: GCA_963277665.1. Classification (NCBI taxonomy): domain Eukaryota; kingdom Viridiplantae; phylum Streptophyta; class Magnoliopsida; order Santalales; family Viscaceae; genus Viscum; species Viscum album. The sequence continues at coordinate 381,003,426 of OY728155.1, forward strand.
TTTGGAAAAATGTATTCCTTATTTGGAATTATAATTATTTATAATACCTAATCAATTCAACTTAATTTTTTACGATATTTAATAGTATAAATAGTAAAAATTAATTATTACGGTTAAGGTTAAAAGGGGTGTTGGACTCACCTGTTTTGATAATCCCAAATCATGTTTAAATATTGATCATGATATATTAATCCTTTTTATAACCCTTTCTTAATATATATTTATATTGTTTATCCTGAACAATTTATATTCTTAGTCTCATGACTTTGTTGCATCATCTTATAGTTTACATTTATCTAAATATAAGTTCATTGTTAAAGGCTACTGGTAAGAGCCTTCTGTTCAAGGTCGCCGTTATAGCTCACTGTTACTCTAGGTCACTGATCCTAGAAGGTTACTGTTGAAGATCTACTTTCATTGATATATGCTACCGGTACAAGGTCACTGTCACAAGTCTACCATTGATCTTCTTATAAAATCTCAGAAACAAAGAGTCATCGTCACTAAGTCACTGATGTGACAATGCTTCTGTTAGAAGTTCACTGTGAGAATCCTTCTTAAGTATTCTGTTGAGAGCTTCACTATTCAAGTCTACATTTGGACATGTCTACCATTAGTAGAAGGTTACCTCTAGACAACTCCTACTATCGAGATAGTTGACTATTGTTCAAAGTCTACTGATGGACATACTCCACCGTTAATGAAATTACCTGTTGAGATAAGTATACCATTGGAAAGGTCACTGTTGCAATAGTTTGATGTTACAGAGCTACCATTAGAATCTTACTATTGAAGTCTAACGCTGATCAAGCCTACTGACTGAAGCCTACAGTTAAAGTTCTACTATTGAGCCTACTGATGAATTCCACTGATGAGGAGCTACTGTTACATAGAGTAACAGCTACCGATACAAGACATCCACTGACACAAAGTCCACTGTTACAAGCCTACAAACAGATAGATGCCGATGGAAGATGACTATTAACTGGTCACTACTACTCAAAATCTATACCTTTTCAATATTATTAATATTATTAATATAATGATAACGGATATTTTTTATGCTTTTAATGCACATGCTAGTAATTAAGGATGTTGTTGGATTTTCAGGAACCATACCTAGTACCTGTAAAAAGGTAATCATTCTTATTTACCGGAGATGAACATGTATAAAAGGAAACCTCTAAGATGAACAAAGTAGTGGAGAAGAGAGAAGTCTATCCATACATACACAAACCAGCCTGATGATACAAAAGACTTACATGAATAAGAAGAAGAAGGAAGGCTACATACTGAATTTGAAGAACCTGAACATTCCATGAGAAAAAGAGCTTCTAACCCAACAAGATGATTATCTCTATCTGAAAGTTAGAACCTAGAAGTTTCGACACTCTGTTTTGGAAGCAACTTGCAGAGAAGGAGAAAAACTTCATTTCCTTCATTCCAATGAGTCCAGAGCTGATCTGCCAACAAATAGAGCTTTCTAAACTTCTTTCAAATATATTTATCTCTATTGTGTTTTAGTATTTTACATTTGTGAGAAGTGTGTATATGTTACACACATTGACTCTTGTGCTTGAACTGATGGATACTGAAAACCCCCATACCAAACTCTCTTTACATTTGTTTCCCATGCATAACTGTGGAAGAAGCCTAGTGTGGCTTGGTGTCACGAACCAACCCGGGACGACCCTAAACCGGTCACCCGTGTCGGTCCGCGACATGGCCCGAAGGGTGTTCCCGATCCCCATGGGCTGGCAACTAGTTTCGGGCATCAAGATTAAACGGGTGGGAATGATTTGTCCCAAAAGAAAATAAATTAAGCAGTAGAAATAAATAGAACAAAAGAAAATAAAGGAAAAGCAACCGACAACGCTACTAACCTGACCACAACCAAAACTCCATGTGACCTCGTGGGTCAATCTCCAATACCACAACCAACGTCGCTCAAGGAAAACAACTGAAGATGGAACCTGAAACTGAACTAAAAACAAGAAAACACTATAGGCGTGAGAATTATAAATCAGTAGGTTAGCCCGATAAATCTATTCCCATAGCACTACCTTTAAATAAAGAAATTTACTAATTCTAGGTTTGAACTAAATATACAAAATACTGGTTTTCACACACACTCTTCCATTTCTAAGACAAGTAACAATACATTGCCCTTATTAATTTAAAAAAACATGTTTATTGTTTGAAAGGAACATGTGCATTGCATTTTAAAACCTTTATGAGAACAAGTTAGAAATTCAAATTTCAGTTGTTTGTCAAAGGGGAAAACCACACATAACACACAACACACACTAAGGACAATGGAAAAGAAAAGTGGCACACATGGGCTAGAAACCAAACTAGACCTCTCAATCATCCGCCACATAAAAATAAACACTAAAGGAAACATGGGTCAAACCTATGAGATCGTGAACAATCTAGAACGTACTATACATCTGACTCATCCTGAAGGCATTCCCTAACTCGATGACATCATAATGACCTAACGCTCGGCATAGCCCTACATATCCTAACTGAGGGGCCCAATCCCTATAGCAGCAATAACTCAGTATTCCCCTATTATGGGGACACTATCCAGTGCATAATCTAAACTAGTGCAGCAATCATTCTCAGAATATTCACTCATTATGCCAGGTTCCCATGTCAACACATATAATAAAAGAGGGGTGAGTCAACAATGCCAATCAATCAGTCACAATGCACAAACATCACATACAGCTCACGCAATCAATGCACACCAAAGATCACCCCTAAATCGGTTTTGCAAAATAACTTATTTTATTAAAGTGCCAAATGGGCCTTCACCAATTTTAAAGAAAAACCTCATATCTCGAGAAAACCCAAAACACTTTTTCAGAAGAAATAATTAATCTTTAAAACTAGAAGTATGTTTGAAATTTGGTGAATTATGTTTAAAGGCCAAATGGGCATTCTTTCAATACTGGGTGTCCGCTCATCAAAAAAAATGTTTCAAGTGTTTGGTATAAAATAAATGGCTCTTTTCACACCAAATAATCATTTAAAAATTAATTATCTTATATTATTTCTCATTCATTAAAATTAATAAAACATCAAGCAACTAATAAATTCCAAATTTAAAGTTGAGTGCAGTGGGGGACCTACCTCAACTCACTGCTCGGTTACAACGATGACGAGGCACGTCTCACACTCATGCACAAGAATGTGAAACCTATTGAAGACCGCAGTATTGCGGGTTTTCATCACCAAGGCACTAAAACAAATGAAAAACAACTGAAAATCCAGAACCACTGACTTGGAATAATCCAAACAAACAAGCAAATCAAAAACTAGCTCGACATGTTTTGACAATATCACATCAAAACACGTATCAAAACACTATCAATCTCTTTATTAAAATCAACTCACGACCTTTAGACACACCAACCACTTTAAAAACATCAAACGCACCACATGATTAAAGTAATAATCCATTTGAAAAATTTATAAAACATCCACAAAAGGTGAAACCAAGGTTCACATCAAAACATGCTCAGTTTCTCATAAGAAAAAACATTAAAATAAAAACACACCATTAAACAGTAAAACAATCTTAGACACACAACCAACCAAACCAAACATCTCACATTCCAAAGTCACCATTTACACACCCAAAATTATATTTCAAAACCACATGTACTCTAACACCCTTCAAAAATACAATCTGCACTGCTGAAATAATTTAATAACACCCTTACATGATTTACAAAACACATTCATGATGCACCAAGGGTTTTGCACCACTAATACACCACATTTCACATAAAACCCCCCCGATTTGAAACCAAATACTCATCTAACCAATTTGAGACATGATTTCGCACCACACGCAAAAATAAAAGAACATGCTACTATACTTAAGAAAAATAAATTCACCAAAATCACCACACAATCAAATAAAATTATGTTTTAATAAATTTAAACAAAAAAACAAACAAATGAATAAATAAATAAATAAGATAATGAGTGAATAAATATACAGGAGCGGCGGGGTGTTGGCGCAGCGAATTCGGGAGTGCTGTCAGCTGAAACAAGGAGACTAGAGGCCGGAGGTGGGCTAGTCCGACCGCAGGAGGCCGAGGCATGAACTTGCCGGAGGTGAAGTGGTCGGGAAGCACGGAATAGGTGAGGAAGGGTTTCCGGAGACAACTAGAGGGACGGAGACGTGGCAGAGGTCCATAGGCAGGGGCCGGAGGCCGCTGGCCGGCGGCAGGCTCGCCGGAAAAAAGTGGGAGGTCACCGGAAAAGGGCAGGGGGAGCCGGAACGACGCCGGACAACGGAGGCGGGTCGTACGGGGGTGCGGGCGCGGGGCGTCGGAGTCTGGGTCACTGAAGGAGGCGGCCAGCGGGCAGGCGGAGAATGGCAGAGGTCAGTAGTCATGAGGGGTTCAGACGATGCATAAGGGAGCAGGAGGGAGCTGGTTGCGCTGCAGGAGGTTGTCCGCTGGAGCGCTGGGCGTGAGGCGATGGCAAAGGCGAGGTCGGCTACGCAGGGAGGCAGGGGGTCTGGGCGTGAGGCACAAGTAATAGGGGGAGCGTGGCAGCAATGAGGGAGGGCCAGAGAGGGCCTGCGGGGAGTGCTCAGCTGGGGGGTGGCCTTCGCGATGGGGAAGGGGAGCAGCAAGCGACGAGGCACCGCACAGGGTGAAAGTGGTTGGGAGAGAAGGGGTGTCGCACGACTAGGGTTAGGTTAGTTTTTTTTTCATAATATTTTTATTACAATCTTAATAATAATAATAATAAACATAATAACAATAAATTTAATACTATAATAATATTAAGAATATTAATAATAATAATAGTAGCACAAGAATAAAAATAATAAATACAACAAAATGAAGATTAATAAAAATGATATATATATATATATATATAATGTTAATTACACCATATTATTAAAAAAATAAAATGAAAAAAAAATAAAGAAGGGGAAAATGGCTAACACCTTAGCGGATTGCGTGGCGACCGCCAACCGTGCGACGGCCGCGCACGGGTCTGAAACCCATTAAAGGCGTGAAACAACAACAAATTTTAATCTGGGGATCATCCCGAACCTCAACGTGAATGCTCGAAACCAAGAAATAATAAAAATAAAATAAATAGAAAGGGCGGTTGTGACAATTCTCCCCACCACAGACACTTTCTTCCCCCAGAAAGTCACCCAGCTGAATGATTGACCAAACAAGAATCCATGCCCAATTGGAACTGAAAGGAACCACACCACAAGATAACGAGAGAACACGAGAGGGTTCTCCCCACCACAATAACTCAGCTAGCTCGGAAATTCAACACCCAAACATACCATCTTTGGAATGGGGGGGGCGACGCAGGAACTCCCAACCGATCCAGACTAACCTCTATAGCACGAGCGAAACAACACCTCCGCCAAAACTTGGAACTCTCTACTCATACCAAAGAAATCCCAAACACTAGATAAAAACCTCCGAACAGAACTTAACCCAAGAATTAAACTCGAGCATTACCACAAACATCGATCATTCCATAGGCACTTACATCTCCAAACGAACACAGTCAAACTGAGATTAAACCATACAAGGTTCAAACACACTTTTAAAGAAAAACATACTATTCAAAGAATCATAATTTGGATAAACCAGACTGTTTGGGTTACAACGAACACGTCCATCCCAACTTCACGACGAAACAATGGACCTCCAACAACACCAAAACCATAACAGTGGAAGAACAAGAATGGAAGGACTTTAAATGTTTCATTGGAAACACAGAACAACAAAACTCAAACCGTGGTTTCACACCCCCGACCACTCCTGACTATGCGCGAGCTTCATCCCAAGAACTATGGTTGGGGATCTGATGGTTAAAGCATATCCTTCCTCAAAGTCAGGAACTGAAATCTTCTGGTCACAGTGTCTTCCTCAGGCGACACTTCCCGCAAAGCTTCTCTAGATGATCCAGACACCTGCAATGATGGCACGTCTTTGGAGGGGTGTGACATGACAGATTGTATAACCTAAACGTCTATACGGATGATACACCATTAGACGGTCCGAAGAACTGGAAGTTATAGCCACTGAAGAGAACTCTTTAGAAACAAATTCACTTGACTCACTCTGCCCGTCAGATGGGGGACCTTCACAAGCAACCAGACATGGTGGATTGCCAATCATTTGTGCTCCGGAGACCAACTCAGCTAAGAACACCTCATGCACCAACTTCTCAATAGTGATTCTCCCAAAAAGGGAGGAATCGCCCCTTGATCTCTGGACGAAGGCCCCTGATGAAGGGACGGGTCTTCATCCAGTCCTACGACACTACCCTCGGAAAAAGAGACACAAGATCTTTGAAATGGTCAACATACGCTTTCACCGTCTGCTGGCCATGTTGAACACGCATGATCTCTTCTATTTTCTTCATCTTCACCTCCACAAGTATAGACCATCGAATGAAGACGGCCTTGAAGACCTACCACATCATCCCAACTTGCAGTAATGACGGGGTGAACAACTCCTAATCGTCCAAAGCTGGTCCTTCGAACAGACCCAAAACAGCATGCACTCTAATAGCTCGAGAGTTCCCAATACCCTGAAGATGCACTCGACCTCTTCAGGCCACTCCACTGTCTCTAACAGACTCCAATCACCATGAAGGACAGACAACGTTTGAGAAAGACCAAAAACTGGGCATGACTCATCAAAAATCTGGGGACATTTCTGGGCTGCATTTCTAAAAATCATATATAACACCAATCTGAAACTGATATCAATCGAAGAAACATCAATAAAGTACCCACATCCAAAAACAACCAGCTCAAAAAAACCACAAACACAACCCAAAATTCCCGGTCCAAAATTCTCATTCCATTTTAGATTCCAAAACCACCCCCTTTTTTATTTCAAAACTTTGTTCTTTCAAGACCATTTTCCAAATACCTAATCCACTTTTCCAACCAAAATCACTTTCCAAAACCATTTTCCTCTTTAAAATCAAATTTTAAAAAACAAGGTCAAGCCTTTAATTTCAAACACACCCAGGTAGTCCCATGAACCGTTGCACACGTCTTCATCCACATTCATTTATACACACCAACACGCACATTCCACACATCCTCCCACATGTGAAAACGTTCATAATAAGTACCTGAGGTTTCACCCCAAACCATTCTCGACCAATTTCCATGCAAACACCAGTTTTCCAAACCAAAGGCTTTCAGTTTTAAAACCCATTTCATAAATTTAAAGTCATTTAAAAGAAATCAGTCTCATTTTCAAAAACCCTTTTTCATTTCCAAAAACACACTTACACCAACTAGTATGAAAACTACACTCAACTTGAATCAAACCACCGGAGTGAGGGACTAGCGGTCACACCTAACCTGGAGACATGGTAGTGGGCCATTCCCCAAGTAAGCGTCAACAACAAGGAGGAATTCAAACCGTGTACCCGGACTCTACATGGGTCACTACTCTATGTGAGATCACGATGTAACATTGATTTACCTCTATTGTCATCCCTCAATCCAAAAAAAACCAGAACGAAACAAATACTCAATTCCAGGACTATCCCTAGCGACTCGAGGTGCGGAACGAGCGAGGGTTCAAGATGTCCTTCTCGTACCTACCTCTCGATTCCTGACAGTCCTAATCTCTATCTACCGGACATCCCAAATAACAAAGGACCTCAAATACCATTTTGTCACGAACCAACCCGGGACGACCCTGAACCGATCACCCAAACTGGTCCGCAACATGGCCCGAAGGGCGTTCCAGATCCCCACGAGCTGGAAACTAGTGTTGGGCATCATGAGTAAACGGGTGGGAAAGATTTGTCCCAAAAGAAAATAAATTAAGTAGTGAAAATAAATAGAACAAAAGAAAATAAATGAAAATCAACCAACAAAACTACAAACCTAACCACGAACGAAACTCCATGTGACCTCGTGGGTCACTCTCCAATACCACAACCAACATCGCTCAAGGCGAACAACTGAAGCTGGAACCTGCAGCAGAACTAAAAACAATAAAACACTATAGGCGTGAGCATTAAAACTCGGTAGGTTAGCCTGGTAAATCTATTCCCATAGCACTACCTTTAAATAAAGAAATATACTAATTTCAGGTTTGAACTAAATATACAAAATAATGGTTTTCACACACACTCTTCCATGTCTATGACAAGTAACAGTACATTTCCCTTCTTAATTTAAAAAAACATGTTTATTGTTTGAAAGGAAGAGGTGCATTACATTTTAAAACATTTCTGAGAACAAGTTAGAAATTCAAATTTCAGTTGTTAGTCAAAGGGGAAAACCACACACAACACACAACACACACTAAGGACAATGGAAAAGAAAAGTGGCACACATGGGCCAGTAACTGAACTAGACCTCTCAATCGTCTGCCACATAAAAATAAACACTAAAGGAAACATGGGTCGAACCTAGGAGATCGTGAAAAATCCATAATGTACTATACATCTGACTCATCCTGAAGGCATGCCCTAACTCGATGACGTCAAAATGCCCTAACGCTCGGCATAGCCCTACATGGCCTAACTGAGGGGGCCCAATCCCCATAGCAGCAATAACTCGGTATTACCCTACTATGGGGCTACTAGCCAGTGTGTAATCTAAACTAGTACAATAATCGTTCTCAGAAGATTCACTCACTATGCCAGGTTCCCATGTCAACACATATAATAAAAGAGGGGTGAGTCAACAATTCCAATCAATCAGTCATGATGCACAAACATCACATACATCTCACACAATCAAGCCACACCAAATATCACCCTGAATGGGTTTTCCAAAATAACTTATTTATTAAAGTGCCAAACGGGACTTCACCATTTTTAAAGCAAAACCTCATTTCTCGAGAAAACCCAAAACAATTTTTCCGAAGAAATCATTACTCTTTAAACTAAAAGTACATTTGAAATTTTGTAAATTATGTTTAAAGGCCAAATGGGAATTCTTTCAATACTGGGTGTCCACTCGTCAGGAAAATGTTTCAAGTTTTCGGTATAAAATAAACAGCTCTTTTCACACCAGATAATCATTTAAAAATTAATTATCTTATATTATTTCTCATTCATTAAAATTAATAAAACATCAAGCAATTAATAATTTTAAATTTAAAGGTGAGTGTGAGTGGGGGACCTACCTCGGCTCGCTACTCGGTTACGACGACAATGCGGCATGTCTCACAATCGTGCACAAGAACGTGCACCTACTGAAGACCGCAGCATCGCGACTTTTCCATGTCAAGGCTCTCCAACAAATGAAAAACAACTGAAAACCCATAACCACTGACTTGAAACAATCCAAATGAACCACAATGCAAAAAACTAGCTCGACATGTCTTGAAAATATCACATCAAAACACGTATCAAAACACAATCAATCGCTTTATTAGAATCCACTCATGACCTTTAGACACACCAACCACTTTACAAACATCAAACACCACATGATTAACGTAATAAACCATTTGAAAAATTTATAAAACATCGAAAAAGATGAAACCAAGGTTCACATCAAAACATGCTTAGTTTCTCATAAGAAAACACTTTAAAATAAAACACACCATTAAACCGTATAATAATATTAAACACACAACCATACAAACCAAACACAACACATTCCAAATTCACCATTTACACACCCAGAATTGTATTTCAAAACCACACGTACTCTAACACCCTTCAAAAATACAATCTACACTGCTAAAATAATTTAATAACACCCTTACTTGATTTACAAAACACATTCACGATGCACCAAGGGTTTTGGACCACGAATACACCACATTTCACATAAAACCCCCAATTTAAAACCAAATACTCATCCAACCAATTTGAGACATGCTTTCTCACTATACGCAAAAATAAAAGAACATGCTACTATACTTAAGCAAAATAAATTCACCAAAATCACCACACAATCAAATCAAATTATACCTTAATAAATTTAAACAAACAAATGAATAAACAAATAAATAAATAAGTAAAATAATAAATAAATAAATTAGATAATGAGTGAATAAATATACCGGAGCGACGGGGTGTTGGCACAACGAATTCGGGAGTGTTGTCGGCCGAAACAAGGAGACCAGAGACCGGAGGTGGGCTAGTCAGACCACAGGAGGCCGGGGCGCGAACTTGCCGGAGGTGCAGCGGTCGGGAAGCACGGTGCAGGTGAGGCGGGGTTGTCGGAGATGATTAGAGGGTCGGAGACGTGGTAGAGGGCCGTAGACAGGGGCCGGAGGCCAATGGCCAGCGGCGGGATCGCCGAAAAAACAGTGGGAGTTCTCCAGAAGAGGTCAGGGGGAACCGGAACAGCACCAAATAGCGGAGGCGGGTCGTGCGGGGGTGCGGGAGCGGGGCGTCGGAGGCCGGGTCACCAGAGGAGGCGACTGGTGGGCAGGCGGGGAACGACAGAGGTCAGGAGTCATGCGGGGTTCGGACGGCACGCAGGGGAGCAAGAGGGAGTCGGTCATGCTGCTGGAGGTTGTACACTGGAGCGCTGGGCGTGAGGTGATGGCAAAGGTGAGGTCAGCTACGTAGGGATGCGGGGGGTCTGGGCGCAAGGCACAGGGAACAGGGGGATCGCAGCAGCAGTGAGGGCGGGCAAGCGAGGGCCTGTGGGGAGTACGCAGCTGGGGGGGTGGCCTTCGCGATGGGGAAGGGGAGCAGCAGGTGACGATGGCACCGCACATGGTGAAAGAGGGGGGGGGGGAGAAGGGTGTCGTGCATCTAGGGTTAGGTTAGTTTTTTTTCATAATATTATTATTACAATCTTAACAATAATAATAAAAATAAACAAAATAACAATAAAAATAATACTACAATAATATTAATAATATTAATAATAATAATAGTAGCACAAGAATAAAAATAATAAATACAACGAAATGAAGATTAATAAAAATAAAAATATATATATATAATGTTAATTACACCATATTATCAAAAATAAAAAAATAAAAAATAATAAAAAATAAATAAGGGTAAAATGACCGAAACCTGAGCAGACTGCGCGGTGACCGCCAACCACGCGGCGGCCACGCACAGGTCCGAAACCCAGTAAAGGCATTAAATGACAAAAAATTTTAATATGTGGCTCATCTCAGACCTCAACGCGAACGATCAGAACCAAGAAATAATAAAAATAAAATAAATAGAAAGGGTTGTTCTGACACTTGGTAGTTTATTTCTCCCACATATAACTATGGTAGAGGTTGCAAAACCTGGGCAGTTTGTGAAAACTGTTGTAAAGCCCAATACAGGCTGTGTATCACTTATTAATATAATTTCTTGGTGGCAGGTGATCACCAAGTGGATAGGACTAGGTCTTGGCTTCAGACCGAACCTCTTGTTTAATTTGTTGTGTTTATCTTTCACATACTCTATTTTATACTTATCTGTTGTGCTTATATTAGCAAAGACAGAAATATGTTTTTACATTCACTCTGATAGTTAGTTCTGGTTAGTGTGTATATGTGATTCGTTTAGTAAACTTGTTTCAAAAGTCGAATTAGTTCTCATACCGATTCAATTGAGGAGTAATCAACCTTTGAGAAACTTGTTGTACAATAAGTCACTTATATCTCTGCTGCCTTAATTAACTGGGATGTTTTAATTTGGGGGATTTTAATCCTAAAAATTTTTGACAGAAATTTTAATTGGAACTCAATTCACCCCCTCTTGAGTATCCACTCCGACCAACATTTGGTATCAGAGGTTTGTTTATTCATACCATCAAACCATTTTTTCAAGCCTTTCAATTTCTTTTCAACTGTGATTTTAGTTGTATCTTAAAGATCTCAAAATTTCTGTTATATCTAAATTTTCAGTTCTTTAATCCTTTAACTTTCTTTGGATAACCATGTTGAAGGTGCTGCTACTAACATACCACCTTTCTTTAATGGTAATAATTATGGTCAGTGGAAAATGAAAATGAAAATGTATCTTGAAATCTTAGGACCTGAAATATGGGACATAATTGAAGAATAACATGTATTACCTACTACTTCTAGGGATGCATGGTCTCAAATAACTAAAACTATTTATAATAACAATTTTAAAGCAATGAATTCCTTATAATGTGCTTTTGGAGATGAAGAATTCAATAGAATGTCTTCTTGTAAGACAACTTTTGAATTTTGGGATTCTTTGGCTGTTTCTCATGAAGGAACAACCAATGTTAAAGAAATGAGATTAAATACATATACTATTAAATATGAAAATTTTAAGATGAAGCCTGATGAATCTATCTCGGATATGTATCTCAGGTTCAATGAGATAGTGAACACCATGAATCTGTTTGGGAAACCAATGGATAGAAAAGACCAAATCATGAGGTTGCTTAGATGCCTTCCTGATAGATGGAGAGGCACATCTGTATCAATCCGAGAATCATGTGACATCAGCAAGCTACCTGTAAATGAGCTAATTGGAAAACTGATGATGTATGAAGAAGTTCTCAAGGTAAATCAAGAAATAGAAGAGGAACCAAAAAGGAAGTCAGTAACATTCAATACTTCTGCCTTAAAAAGAAAAGACAAAGAAAAAGTTCAAGTACCTGTAGACAGTTCTACAAGTGAAGAGTCAAACTCAGAAAATGATGATGAAATGGAACAACTTTCCAGAAGATTGAAAAGATTCTACTGAAAGAAGAAATTCTTTATGAAGTCAAACTTCAAAGTAAAGTATGATCATAAAGGACAATGGAAGAAATATAGGAAGTGGAATGAGAATGCAAGTGAAATAGTATGCTATGAATTTAAAAGAAAAGGTCATGTGAAAGCAGACTTCCCCAAGTTGAAATTCAAGAGAAAATATGAGGATAAGGACAAAAGTTATAAAAAGGCTATAAAAGCAACTTTGAGTGCTTCAGAAGACAGTTTGAGTGAATCTGATGCATCAGACTCAGAACAGAACAAACATTCCAATCTATGTTTTATGACAGAGACATCTGAGGTAACAATTAATTCTCCTGTGTATAATACTTATTATAACAGAAAATATCATAATGATGAAGATATGACTAAGGAAGAATTATTTGAATATTGAGAAATGCTTGAGTACACTTTTAATGAACTCAAGGACAAATATAATTCATTAAAAATACAGCATTCTGTAAATGCGAATTACAAGTCAAATCTGGACATAGAAAAAGAGAAATTTGCTAAACTGCTAAAGGAAAATAAAGAGTTAAAATTATCTAATGAACAATTAATAAATGATATTTAGAAGTTCAATGATAGTAGGGATACTTTGACACAGTTTCTAGGAAAACATATTGCTCCAAAATATACAACTGGTCTAGGATGTCATCCTGGACAGAGACAAATTATCAAAACAAAATTTGTTCCAAAATCTGGACAGTTCACTGCTAATTCTAGACCATCTTTTGGGAAACAATTTTTTAAAGGACCTAACTAAGTATTTATGTCTCAAAATAAGTTTTTTGATTTTAGAAAACCTATAAAGAAAATATGGGTTCCTAATGTTTTACTAGCTAACCTCTCTGGACCCAAGAAGATCTAGGTACCAAAATTACCCCATGTTTAATCTGTTTTGCAGGAAAGTTGTTTAAAGAGATCTTGTAAGACCCTATGGTACTTGGAAAGTGGATGTTCAAGACATATGAAAGGAGAATATTCTTTCTTCAAGAGTCTAATTAATGTTGATGGTGGGAATGTCACCTTTGGTGACAATGCAAAAGGAAAAATCATCGACTTAGGCCAGATTGGTAACCCTGATACAATATTAATCTCTAAAGTACTTTTTATTGATGGATTAAAATACAATTTACTTAGCATATCCCAGTTATTTGATGGTGGATTTAATGTTAAGTTTTAAAATGATTCATTCCATGTTTTTAATTCAAAAAATGATTTATTTTTCATTACATGTAGAAATGAGAATGTATATGATGTTGATTTAAATTCCTTATCCAAACAAAACGTTTCCTGCTTAAATGATTTTCATAAACAGTCTTGGTTGTGGCACAGAAGGTTAGGAAACTATAATGTGCACTCACTTAGGAAGCTATCTAAGAAATTTTTAGTAAGAGACTTTCTTAAATTAGAATTCCCAATTGATAAAGTGTGTAATCCTTGTTAAAAGGGAAAACAACACAAAGTTTCTTTCAAACCAAAGAAAGAATTTTCAACTTCTGAACCACTTGAGTTGGTTCACATGGATTTCTTGGACCATCAAGAGTTACAATTCTAAATGGGAAGCACTATGTCTATGTCTTATTAGATGACTTTTCTAGATATATTTGGGTATACTTCTTAGCTCACAAAAGTGAATCATGTTCTTACTTTATTAAATATTCCAAATCTGTTGAAAATCTTAGTGGACTTAGAATTAAGACCTTGATAAGTGATCATGACCGTGAGTTTGAAAATCATGAGTTTGAATCTTACTTCTCACACAATGGCTATAGTCACAATTTCTCTTCCCCTAGGAAACCTCAACAAAATGGAGTTATAGAAAGAAGAAATAGGACCCTTCAAGAAATTGCTAGAACAATGCTTAATGAGTATGACTTACCTGTTTATTTTTGGGCTGAAGCTGTAAATACAGCCTGTTATATTATCAATAGAGTTTTAATTAGACCTTTTCTAAAATGGACCCCTTACGATCTTTGGAATAATAGGAATCCTAAGGTTAATTACTTTAGTGTTTTTGGTTGTAAAGTCTTTATTCTTAATACTAGAGATAATCTTGACAAATTTTCTTCCAAAAGTGATGAAGGAATTTTCCTAGGTTATTCTATCTCAAGTAAAGCCTATAGAGTGTTCAATAAGAAAACCAAATGTGTGGAAGAATCAGTTCATGTAAAATGTGATGAGACTGATCCAGATGAGCCTAAAACCTCTCTTAAACATCTTGAAGAATATTTTTCAATTTTGAACATTAATGATAAAGATAGTGAATCCCCTATAAAAGTATCCAGTTCTGGAAATTTTCCAGAATCTGTACCTACTGATTCTGAACCAACAAACAATAATGAAGAATCTAGTTCAACCCTTCCTAGAGGTATTAAGACTCTCAAGAATCATCCTCTAGATGTTGTTGTAGGTGATTTAAATAGAGGAACACAAACTAGAGCTTCTCTAAGAAAACAGGTTGAACATCAAGACTTTCTTTCACATCTTGAACCCAAAAATATTAATGATGTTATCAATGGTGAATTTTGGGTAATGGCTATACAACAAGAACTAAATCAGTTCGAAATAAACAAAGTTTCGGAATTAGTGGAAAGACCTAAGGACACGTTGAGAATAGGCACTAAATGGGTTTTTAGGAACAAAGTTGACGAGTCTAGGAATATAGTTAGAAATAAGGCCAGGTTAGTTGCACAAGGATACATCCAAGAAGAAGGAATAGAATATGAGGATACCTTTTCACCTGTAGCTATACTAGAAGCCATTAGGATACTACTTGCTTATGCATCTCATCTTAATTTCAAACTTTATCAAATGGATGTCAAAAGTGTTTTTCTAAATGGGTATATAGTTGAGGATGTGTTTTTCGAACAACCCCATAGTTTTAAAAATCCACATCCTTCAAATCATGTTTTTAAACATTCTAAAGCTTTATATGGTTTAAAACAAGCTCCAAGAGCATGGTATGATTGGCCCATCTCTTTTCTTATTTCAAAAGATTTTACCAAAGGGATAACTGATCCTACTCTTTTTATTAAAAGGATTTCCAAAGATGTTTTGATAGTACAAATTTATGTAGATGATATTATTTTTGGATCTTCTAAAAACTCTTTATGTATTGATTTTTCCAAAATTATGGAAAATGAGTTTGAAATGAGTTTAATGGGAGAACTCAAATTTTCCTTGGATTTCAGATCTTTCAAAATAAAAATGGAATTGTTTTGAATCAAAGTAAATATATTAAGGATATTCTAAAACGTTTTTCTTTGGATGGTAGTAAAGGAAGTGACACACCTATGAGTACCACCTATAAGTTGGATACTGATGAAGCTGGAGAACCAGTGGATCAAACCAACTATAGAGGTATGATAGGGAGTCTACTCTATCTTACAGCTAGAAGACCTAACATTATGTTTAGTGTATGTATGTGTGCTCTCTTTTAAGTCAATCCAAAAGAATCTCATTTAACTACTGTTAAAAGGATTTTTAAATATCTCAAACATACTCCCATCTTAGGACTATTTTATCCAAAAGGACAATAATTTGATCTGTTGAGTTATTCTGATGCGAATTTTTCCGGTTGCAAGTTAGATAGAAAACTCACCTCTGGGACATGTCGCATTTTAGGCAAGTCACTATTATCTTGGTGTAGTAAGAAGCAGAATTCTGTTGCATTATCCATTGTTGAAGCTGAATACATAGCTGCTGGTAGTTGTTGTGCTCAAATTCTGTGGATAAAACACACTTTACTAGACTATGGATATAAATTCAAACATGTATCTATAAATTTTGACAATACAAGTTCTATTAACATTTACAAAAATCCAGTATCTCATGCTAGGACAAAGCATATTGATGTGAGACATAACTTTTTGAGGGATCATTATCAAAAGGGTGATATCACTCTTGAATTCATTGGAACTGAACATCAATTGGATTATATATTCAAAAAGCCTTTGAATTATGAGAGGTTAAATTACATCAAACATGAGTTTGGAATGATTAATTTTAGGATAGGAAACCTCACAGTCAGACCTCACTATTAGAACCCACCGTTAGAACTCACTGTTGGACCTCACCGTTGGACCCCACAGTCAGACCTCACTGTTAGACCTCACTGTTAGACCTCATTGTTAGACCTCACAGTTGGACCTCACTGATAAACCTAACTATTACACCTCACCATTGCACATCACCGATGTACCTCACTGGTACATCTCACTATTGGATACCTTGCTGTTTGTTTTTATTTTATACGGGAATCTGACCTGATTTTATTCCTATTTCTATTTTATTTTTTTTAATTCCTAAATGATAAAACTAAAGGCTACGAACATATCTCAATCCACCTTCTTTTCTCAATATCGAATATTTCTCTCCAAATCTCTAAACCCTAACTCTTCATTTGATCCCTCGAACCTCTTTTAATCTCCATGGCTAGAACCAAGCGACCCCCGACTGTCAATGAGGATGTGCTAAGGCCAAAGAGAACTCGAGACAAATCCAGTGGAACCAGTAATACCCTGATAGGACCTGTCAACCCGCATCTTACCAAGAGAGAAATCTTTGCTGAGAAGGAGTTAAGTGAAGAATGGCTACTGTCGAGCAATTCATTAGTGCTGGAAGCACTAGATGCCCAAGGATGGACCGAATTCCTTACCAATAACAATGGATCATACTAACCGAATCTTGTGAAATAATTCTATGAATATCTGAAGTTCGAAGAGGAAGATGATGGGAATAGTCTAATATCCAAAGTCAATGGCAATGAAATCAGCTTCTCATCTGCTGAGTGGGCTACCTGTTTGAGAGTTCCTCATGAAGGAGTATATGATTACTACTCTGGAGTGGCTCCTCCAGAAAGTGATGTTTTTGAGTATGAAAAAGCTCTGTAAGAACTGACAGGAAATGGAAAATCAATTAAGATCATTGTAGCTGAGATAAATGGAGAATACAGGCTTTTGTTTATGTTCGTTCAACATGTGATTAGTCCCAGGAGAGGGGATTTTGCAGTTATGAAGTATCAGGACATATTCCTGATGTACTTACTAAAGCATGGAAAGAAGATTAACCTATATAGGTTACTGATGGTACAATTGGAAGATATGACTAATGCAAGATCAATGTCCAATTCCCTATTCCATGCCAAACTAATTTCAGTAATGCTAAAGGTAAAGGGTGTGGTTGGAAATCAATAAGAGATGATAGTGGCTAAGAACAGTGTTTGTATCTCCAATGTTATTTGAAAATTCATGAAAATTAGTTGGAATCCCTGGAAGAAGGAATGGGTGAATGATGAAGGAAAGGTATATGAAATGTTTGACCCTACTACTCACCCATCTAGGCCAAAAGACAAGAGAGATCCAGGCCTAAAGCCTGATGAGCCAGAACCAAATTATTCAGATGAGGAGGAGGAAGCTGAAGGAGATGTGGACCCTAAAAGAGAGAACACCCCCATTGATGATGGGAGTGATCCTGGTTTGCCTAACAGTCCTGTAAGGATAGTAGCTTTCAAATCAGCTATCCCCCCAAAAGAACTGCCAAGAAGAGAGATTGTTCTAAAGGACAGTGATGGTGAGACCACTGAAGAATGAGAAGCATCTCAAAATATTGTCAAAGACACCTTTGAATCGGATGAGGCTACTAAGTCAGACCATTCTGCTCATGAGGCATAGAAGGCTTGTGATAAGGATGAAGGAAATGAGGTTTTTCTGAAGCTGATGATGAGGACAATGAAGAAGAGGAGCTTAGTTTGAGCCCTTTGATAGATAATACAGACAAGACGGTTTCTGATCTGGAAGTAGGAGTGGCATCTAATGCCATTGATATGGAAGTCATTGATGACTCAGTGGAGGATGAGACTCACCCCACTAGTGAACCAATAGAGCAGACAGTTATTGAATCTGCTGGAGTTGCAGAGGAGGTTGTGTAATTACCTAGAGCAAAACAGATAGAGGATAATTATTAGGAAAGAGCTCTAAGTGAGGGGGAGCATTTTGGTTCTGTATCTGTCCTTCATGACATTGAATAATGTTCAGAAGATCTTGGATATCTGGTACTTGGGATGGATTATGATGATTCAAATTGTGATATGACAAGAAAAAGACATCATGTACCTGCTGTTTGGGACCCTATTGCAGTACCTCCAGTGGTTCCCCTTCCTGAGAACATTGCCACTAAGTATGATATGGAAAAGCTGAAAACCGATCTGCACTAGATGTTTGATAATAAGGCTTCTAAAATAGAAAAGGCAATGGGATTGATTCAAGAGGTGACTGTCTATGAGATGGCTAAAGTTCAATCATCCATTCAAGCCATTTTATCCAAAGAAATATCTCAATGCCAAAATCAACTCAAGGATGTTTCTCAGTTTGTGGAACTTCTCAGACAGTCAGTGGTAAGCCTGACTGCTCTTATGGATTCTAAGGGCCAAACAGACAAAGACATTCACTACATCAAAGGTGTGGTGCAACAGATGGTTACAGTGTTTGAATGTTTTAAGGAATCCATGAAAGCTCATGTGAATGGCCAGGATGAAGATGTAAAGAATCTTATCAGTGGGTTGACCAAGTCTTTTAAGGAAACTATTTCTTTCTCTATAAATCCTTTGTCTGCCTCTGCCTCTGCTTCAACCTCTAGTGCACCACCTATGGACCTGTCAGCTTTTAGGACAGTGGTCACTGAAGAGTTAGCGAAGATATCTGGTGTCAGGGCACCTGATCCTCAATCTGTGAATCAGATTCCCACCACTACCAAAGAATTTCAAAAGGTATTTAGTGACTTCATGCAGGAGGTTTCCCAGGACCAGAAGAGTTTAAAGGAAAAAATTAATTTTTATTATAAAAAGGATTTACTCTAAGCATCAGATGGATGCTCATTTCAAGCTTCTGTTGGAAAACCCCAAGATTCCACCAGTCACCAGATCCTTCAAGGAACAAGTTACTCAGTTGGGATAGTTGAATCCAGCCTTGGAAAATTTTATGGAGAACAAGGATGATTTCATATCAGCTATGGAAATAGGAGGAATCATTATTATGGACTTCAGAAACCTTCTTCTACCCTTTTCTCCATGTGGACTACACCCCTATCATCATCCCTCCTGCCTTACCTGCATCTCAACCTAGTAGTTCTTCCACAATGTCTCCTGTTGAAGCCATCAGAAGCATTACTCCACTGATACCTTAGTGAGCTACCCACTACAGACCCACAAGAGCTTCTATTGCTGCCCCTCCAGTCATTCCTTCAATAATTCCCAAACCTACTGATCCACCTGCTCATTCTTCCTCTGCTTCTTCCAAAGAGAAAGACCACTTACTTGAGGCTGATGTTTATTGAGTTTGTTTGTGTCTTTTTGAAAGGGGGTGTATATTTTTTTTAGATCATGTAATGTCATTTCATTAATACAAGCTTTCTCTATTCTCTCTATTTGTGTTTCTTTTTTCTAAACATAAAGGGGTAGAAATACTATGCTATTTCTAGACTGATCATGTGATTGGGGAGAAATGTGCTAATATACTAATATGATCCTATGTTGAATCTTTTCTGCCTTTACCTCTAATACCATGTACCAATATTTTCTGGTTTTACACTTTTATTAATCTCTAATACTTGAGAGATTTTTTATCTATGTTTAGTAACTATATTATATGTGATATCTATATTTAATACATACTGGCATAATTTTTGATTATCAAAACGGGGGAGATTGTTGGAATCACCTGTTTTGATAATCCCAAATCATGTTTAAATATTGATCATGATATATTAAGCCTTTTGCTAACATTTATTTAATCTGTATTTATATTGTTTGTCCTAAACAATTTATATTTTAAGTCTCATGCCTTTGTTGCATCAGCTTACATTTGACATTTATCTAAATATAAGTTCGTTGTTAAAGGCTACTGGTAAGAGCCTTCTATTAAAGGTTACCATTATAGCTCACTGTTACTCTAGGTCATTGATCGTAGAAGGTTACTGTTGAAGATCTAATGTCACTGATATAAGCTACTAGTACAAGGTCACTGTCACAAGTCTACTGTTGATCTACTTATCAATGCTCACAAACAAAGAGTCACCGTCCTAAGGTCACTATTGTGACGAGGCTTCTGTTAGAAGTTCACTATCAGACTCTTTCTTAAGTCTTCTGTTCAGAGCTTCACTGTTCAAGTCTACAGTTGGACATGTCTACCATTAGTAGAAGGCTACCTCTAGACAAATACTACTATCGAGATAGTTGACTGTTGTTAAAAGTCTACTGATGGACATACTCCACTGTTAATGAAATTACCTGTTGAGATAAGTCTACCATTGGAAAGGTCACTATTGCAATAGTCTGATGTTACCGAGCTACCGTTAGAAGCTTAATATTGAAGTCTACCGCTAATCAAGCCTACTGACTGAAGCCTACAGTTAAAGGTCTACTGTTGAGCCTACCGATGAAGTCCACTGATGAGGAGATACTGTTACACAAAGTAATAGCTACCGATACAAGACATCCACTGACACAAAGTCCACCGTTACAAGCCTACAAACAGAGAGCTACCAATGGAAGATGACTGTTAACTAGTCACTTCTACTCAAACTCTACACCTTTTCAATATTATTAATATTATTAATATAATGATAATAGTTATTTTTTATGCTTTTAATGCACATTCTAGTAATTAATGATGTTGTTGGATTTTCAGGAACCGTACCTAGTACCTGTAAAAAGGTAATCATTCCTATTGACCAGAGATGAACACGTATAAAAGGAAACCTCGAAGATGAACAAAGCAGTGGAGAAGAGAGAAGTTTGTCCATACATACATGAACAAACCTGATGATACAAAAGGCTTACATGCATAAGAAGAAGAAGGAAGGATACATACTGAATTTGAATAACCTAAAAATTCCATGAGCAAAAGTGCTTCTAACCCAACAAGCTAGTTATCTCTATCTGAAAGAAAAAACTTGGAATTTGCGACACTCTGTTTTGGAGGAAACTTGCGGAGAAGGACCAAAACTTCATTTCCTTCATTCCAACGAGTCTAGAGCTGATCTGCCAACATATAGATCTTTCTAACCTTCTTTCAAATATCTTTAGGTCTATTGTGTTTTGGTATTTTACATTTGTGAGCAGTGTGTCTGTGTTACACACACTGACTCTTGTGCTTGAACTGAGGGATACTGAAAATTCCCATACCAAACTCTCTTTACATTTTTTCCCACGCATAACTTTGGATGAAGCCTAGTGTTTCTTGGTAGATTATTTATCCCACGTATAACTGTGGTAGAGGTTCCAAAACCTGGAAAGTTTGTGAAAACTATTGTAAATCCCGATACAGGCTGTGTATCACTTTTTAATATAATTTCTTGGTGACAGGTGATCACCAAGTGGAGAGGACTAGGTCTTGGATTAAGAGTGAACCTCTTGTTTAATTTTTTGTGTTCATCTTTCACTTACTCTATTTTATACTTATCCACTCTGCTTATATTAGAAAATACAGAAATCTATTTTTACATTCACTCTGATAGTTAGTTCTGGTTAGTTTGTATATGTGATTCGTTTAGTAAACTTGTTTCAAAAGTAGAATTAGTTCTCATACTGGTTCAACTAAGGAGTAATCAAACATTGAGAAACCTGTTGAACAATAAGTCACTTATATCTCTACTGCCTTAATAAACTGGGTTGTTTTAATTTGGGGGATTTTAATCCTAAAAGTTTTTAGCAGAAATTTTAATTGGAACTCAATTCACCCCTCTTGAGTATCCACTCCGACCAACAAGGGTTTTACCATGGGGGTTAAACTAAATATATAATATGTAAAATGACTTATATTATTATATAAAAACCAATTTTATATCCATATATACCTTATAACCACAAAAGTTTTATAATGGATTTATTGGGGAATTGTGGCATGTGAAAAATGTGGGTTTACATTTTTGTTTTCAAAAATCACCAGTGTGAAACTCACCTCACTTATAAAATGACACCCAATTTACTATCCTCTTCACATATCCAAAACCCTTTATTTAAATCATTAAATTATCAATTTTATTTCTAACTTTCATACCCAAGACTTATATTGTCATGAACTGACCCGATGGGGCTCGATAAGAAACTACACCAAGCCCACCTCTATAGGCCAAGGGGTGGCAACAAGCACTGAAATACATATCTAATATTGTAGGACATTGCCTAATGTACCTATATTCACAAACCCAACCATATCTATGATGAAATGTAGAGGATTAATAAAAAATTGATTCAACATATATAGAATAATTCATGCTTCTTAAACCTCTAGGGAGTACAAGTGTACAACAATGTAAATTGAAAAGGAAAAGGCAAAAAATACACTCTCAACTAGAAACATGACCCAAACTAACAAAAGAATAATTGTAAAATGATGAGAGTGACTAAATTCAAATCTCCAAGATCCAACCACCATACATGGTCTAATGCACCAGGTATCTGTTAGGCTTGTATTGTATCAAAAATACTCTATAAATCTTATTAATTTTGATGCTCACAAATACTCTTATTTGTTTTAATAATGAAATTAAATTAAGTGAATTTCATGATATTTATATTCATTGAAATTTTTATTCTTGAAATATATTCAAGAAATTGATCTACATGAAATATTTTCTAATGTATTCGGAACACATATTAATCATATTCTAGAACCATTGTTCATACCCTATGTTTATAATAATAGTGTGTTATTCAAAAACCCTATATTTGAGATAACATGTATGGATCATGTACCCAACGCTACTGGAAAAGTATTGTTTATCAACCCTCTATTTGGATGGAACCCTTATTTTTAGGAAACAAACATATGGAACATCAATCCTACTTTTTAATCAACTGTACTTTGTCAACACCACATTTGTTATTTTTACATCACATGAAGGAACCCTATATTTAACTATTAAAAACAGATTTTTAAATCTGTGATAGTGACTACTACAATGGTCTCAATGGAAGTAAATATCATTTCAAAGCTATTTCATCACTTGTTCAAATTATTGTATTCAATGGAGTAAATAATTCTTCTTTCTAGGGATGTTATGTCTCCCTTGAATGATTTAAATTTAAATAATTGTAATCTATCAGATAATATTATTGGATCTGATCAACTGAATTAATTCTAGGATTCCTATATAATATCAAGATTATTTTCCATTACCAGAATATTGGATATATGAAATATCTTTTTAAATAAATTATTCCTAAAAATAAACAAAAGATCAAGTGACTCTAAAGATTATTTACTTCAAAAATATACATACTTCAATATTGTGTTGCTGTGTAATTGTTGTTGTTTGTTTGTTTCTACTATTATTGAATATCTTTCACAAGTAGGATATCTATAAATCTCTTATTACTTGATGAATTTAATCTTTGAAGAAGAAGATCTATATTATATAAATTGCAGGTACAACTGTGGTCTAAAACCTATTAATTCAATAAAATCAAGCTCTTTTGATTTATTTGAGTCTCGGATTCTTTAACTCATCCATGGAAGAGTATTAGCTTCTTAGACTAAAATATAGAGAAATTGGTTCCCTGTAAAAGAACCAAAAGGATATGTTTGGCCTTTTTTAATTGTTTCAATTGCTTGCACACATATGTGAAGGTATTATGATAATAGGACCTTACTTGTGAAAATAACCAAGCTTAAAGAGAGATAATTGTTAGAGTGGAATAGGGGATCTTTTTGCCCAAAACCACTATAAAATTTTTTGGGCTATTGTTTACTATTTAACCTCTGCTCAAATTACTCATAGAAGATAACATTGTATATCTGGATAAATTACAAAGAAAACTAAAAGCTATAATCTTTCAAGATTATTTAAAAGACACTAATAACCCCACTCTTTTGTATCTTTCTATTATTCTGACCTAACAACTGGTATCATAGGTGATATTTTTTTATTAATAAGGTAAATATTTATAAAGATTAAATTTATAGGGTCTATACAATGAAATATTTCAATGGATGATCCTAGAGAAGGTATGTCTATGATTCACACTCCATACACCCATGAAAATAACTATGGATGTTGAAAATATATAATGATAATCCATCTAAAAAATCTTGTATTTAAAGTTTATATGAATATTATCATTACTTATGGAATTCATGAGAAACTAGAAACATGGTTTTATTTAAATGAAGTTGAGTGTTACATCAACTCGAAATCAATTAATGTTATCATCTTTAGACTTGGCCTTGCAAACTTTAATCGATTATCTCAAGGTTCTACTACTTATGAAATTTAGAAAACAATTTATATTTCATATGAAGGTACTGAAAATGTAATACAAATGAGGTATGCTACTATATAACTAATGTTTTACACCGTCAAAATGTATGATGGTTGGAACATCACCTAAATGAATAAACGGTTGATGGAAATAATCAAAGATGTTGCTTCTTTATGAGATACCATTTCACAATCAAATCAAGCGCTAAAATTACATAGATTACTAAACTCAAAATGGAATGTTTTATCTACTAAAATAAGACAATAACCACCATTAAAAGATTTGACAATGAAATAATTGACTGCAACATTGATGATCTATGAGGAAGAAATAAAATATGAAGCAAAAGATCATAATATTGTTAAAAGGTAAAATAATTCCCTTAAATTCATATCTCAAAATCATAAAAACAAATCGAGAAAAGATGTAAAAATCTGAAAAATTCAAACTACTCTGATTCTGAAATGGAACTTTCTTAGTTAGCTATAAAATTTAGAAAAATCTATAAGAAGAATATAGGCTTAAGAAAATCATTCAAGAAAGATGATAAAGGATCCAAAGAAGTAAGATTCTATGAATTCAAGAAGATGGTTCATATTTGACCTAAAATCCCACATTTAAAAGGAAAAGGAATAAATATGGAAACTAAAAATCAGAAGAAAAATAATTAGGAGTATAAATTGAAAAGTGCTATGAAATCTATATGGAGTTTGTCTTAAGACTCTAGTAGCTATTCTAAATATTATTTATAAACAAAATCAAAAAATCTAAAACAAAACATGTTTCTTATGGATAACGATGAAGATGGGGTATATACCTACTATTATTCTGCTTCTGGTTATAATAGCCATTCAAGTAGAAAACTACCTACATATTGTTCTATGCATGAAGAAAAATATGTTTCTCTAGTAAAACTTAAAGCCGCTAAGAAATATTCATAATTTTTTTTAAGTGAAAAGGTATGAAATGATAAAACAACATCAAGAATTAAAAGAAATACTTAATACATATACATCAAATTTTACCATTCATAAAAATAGAATAAATGTACTAAAATTGATGTAGAATCATTTAAAAGTATTGCAGTCATTTTAAGCAAAGGAGAAAAAAAATTTAATGAGATTATTGGAGAAAAATGCTATTAAAATAGAAAAATATGGAATAGGAAGAAAGGGAGAAAAATCAAAGTTATACAAACATTATTTTGTGCCAAGTTCTAAAAATTATACTTTTTTATATTATAGAATAAAAATACATTATTCTAACAACTGTTATTTAATAAATTATTAGGTAAGTCCAATTAAAAAGGCTTTTATTTCCAAAAAAAATTAAACAAGTAATGTAAATTTTGATAAAACATGGAAAATTTTGATTCAAAGATCTTCTCTTACTAACACAGTTGTACCCAAGGAAATATGGGTACCAAAAAAACATTATTTAAATAATTTTTTAAGAAAAAGACCAAAAAAATGAAATATGGTACATTAATAGTTTATTATGAAGATAGATGAGTGGAGACTCTTTCAACCTTCATGCACTTTAAAAAAATTGATGGAGGACTAGTCTCCTTGGGAGACAATGTAAAAGAAAAGATAGTTTATGTTTGACCAGTAAGAGATTCAAAGTGAATCTCAATCAATAATTTAATCTATGTGTAAGGGATAAAGAATAACATGATAAGTATTTATCAACACTGTTATGATGGGTTTTATGTTGATTTATCTAATAATATTTTCTCATTATTCAAAGATAAATTGGTTAATTTCATAGAAACTAGAACTGAAATTATTTATAACATGTAATTTAATTCCTTATGTAAAAGAAGTAAATTGTTTGACTATTGACACAAATGTTTCACTGATCTAGCATATAATACTTGGAAATTGTAATATATTTACTATATATAAATTTGCTAATAAACACTTAGTTTCTGATTTTCCTAATTCTAACTTTTATATTGATAGATTTTGTGATGAATGTCAAATTGGAAAACAACAAATATAATATTTCAAATTAATTAAAAAAATTCTACATCTAAACCCCTAGAACTTATCCATGGGGATTTGTTTGGGCCATCAAGGTTAGAAAGTTTGGCTAGTAAACTATAAGTTTATGTATTAGTTGATTATTTTTAAACATTTACTTGGGTTAATTTCCTAAAACTTAAAAGTGAAGTATTTAATGTTTTTGAAAGATTTTGTAAAATTGTTCAAAATGTAAAAGATTTTAAAATAATTTCACTAAGAATTGATCATGGTGGAGAATTTGAGAATCAACAATTTCATTCTTTTTTCTCAAATTTATGTATTAAAAACTCCTTCTTTACACATAGAATGCCTCAAAATGGAATTTTTGAAAGAATAAACAAAATTATTCAAGAGATGTTAAGGACCGTGTTAAATGAATAGGGATTACCTACCTATTTTGGGGAAGAATCTATAAACATAACTTGTTATATCATGAATAGAGTTTTAATAAGACACCTTATAAAAAAGATAACCTATGAACTTTTGGAATAACATAAAACCTAAAGTAAATTACTTTAAGGTATTTGGATTCAAGGTGTATATCTTTAATACTAAGGAAAACCTTGGTAAATTTGATCCAAAGGCTGATGAAGGAATCTTTCTAGGATATTATCCTAATTCTAAAGCCTATAGAGTTTATAATAAAACTCAAGGATTATTAAATAATAAATTCATGTAAGGTTTGATGAAAGTAATCCTTTTGGTAAAATATAACACCAAATAGATGAAATTGTTGACTCTATTAACAACATGCAACTTGAAACACCTTAAACTTATTTTTAAAATAAAATAATTGAAATTTAGTCTAGTCTAGAAGAAAATGAAACTAAAGAACCTGAAAGTGTTTTACCTAGACAATATAGAACCTTAAAGGATCTTCCTTCAAAAACCTTTATAGGAAATCTAGATACAGGAGTAAGAACTGGATGAAATGTAGGAAACCTAGATATTTTCTACCATTCTATCAAAAATAGAACCAAACACTCTTAAAGAAGCATTAAATGATAAAAGTTGTCTATTGGAAATTAAATAATAACTTAATCAATTCAGTAGAAATAAAGTTTCATAATTATTTGATAGACCAACCAATTATCCAATAATATACACTAAATGGGTTTTTAGAAATAAACAAGATGAACAAGGGATAATTATAAGTAATAAATCTAGATTTGTAGAAAAAGGGTACAACCAGGAAAAAGGGAGAGACTATGATGAATTTTTTTGACATGTAGCTATATTAGAGGTAATTATAATTTGGATAGCTTATACATCTCATATAAATTTTAAATTGTATTGTATGGATGAAAAATTATCCATTTTGAATGGATATTTTATAGAGGACTTTTATATTGAACAACCCCGGGTTTTTAAAACCCTAATCTACCAAATTCTATTTTTAATCATACTAAAGTTATTTGTGTCGTAAAATGGCCACCCAGAGTTTGGTATGAAATAATAAGCTCATTTTTATTAGAAAATGGATTTTCTATAGGATTAGAAAATGGTTACCTTTTTAAGTAAACTATATTATCTAATATTTTGTTAGTGAAAATTTATGTTGATGATATTATTTTCATATCAAAAATTTAAAATCCTTGTAATGATTTTTTTAATATTATATAAAAATAATTTGAAATGAGTATGATGGAAGAATTAATTTTCTTTCTAGGATTTCAAATTTATCAACGAGATTATGAAAATTGTTTCCATCAAAGAAAATAAATTATTGATTTTTTTAAAAAAAAAATTACTTGAAAATAGTAAGACTTATGAAAATATCATGGGTAATAATGTAAAACATGATTTATATGAATCTACGAAACTAATTTAAAACAATTTATATAGGTATATGATTGGTATTTTGATATATCCTACTGCTAGTAGACCAAACATAGTGTTTTATGTATGTTTATGTGCTATATCTCAATAAAACCTAAAATAATATCACATTACTACTGATAAAACAATTTTTAGATATTTAAAAGGAACTATTATTCAATCTATAGTTTACCCAAAAACTTATAATTTTAATTTAATTTTATATTTAGATATTGACTTTAGAGGATGTAAGTTAGATAGAAAAATAAAATCAGGAACCTTCCACTTTTTAAGAAAATCTTTATTGTCATGGTCGGATAAGAAATAACATTCAGTTTCTCTTTCAATAGTCTAGGCAGAATACATATCTTCTAAAAGTTTTTGTGTATAAGTGTTGTGGATGAAACACACATTATTGGAATTTAGACTTGATTTTAATAATATAACTATTTTATGTGATAATACAAGTGTAATTAATACTTTTAAAAAACCTATAAGTCATTCAAGAACCATGAATAATGGTATAATAAATAATTTTCTAAGAGATCATGTTCTTAAAGAGGATATATCTTTAGGATTTTTAAATACTAAATATCAAGTTTCTGATAATTTTAGTAAACCAATTCCCATGGTATGTTTTGATTTTATTAAGAGGGATTTAGGAATAGTTAATTTTAAATAAATTTTGTTAATTTATTATGTTAATTTTTGTATTGGTAGTTTTTATTTTAATTGGTTCTCTATTTATTTATTTTTCATTTAAATGAAAACACAAATTTGTTTCATTTTTAAAAAATGTGTATTTTCAAAATAAAAATTAATAATGATTATGGTGAGTAAATTAGCTTGAGAAACTAGAATTACATCATCCAAAACTGTCATAAAACCCATCCTCTCTCTCTTTTACTCTTACCCTTAAATTTCAAAACATTTCACCTTCCTAATCTCTCATCTTCCTTTAAGACCCTCGAATCTGATACCTTTGATCCTCAGATTATCAAAAAATTTAATGATTTAGATAATAGAAATAGGTGAAAAGATCGGAACGATGAAAAAATGCATTAACTACATAAATATTCTTCAAGAAAAGTTAATTGATTTTGAATGGAATAAACAAACAAATCTTCTAATGAATCATGCTCTAGTTTATCAAGGCCCAGAATCTATTTTGACTAATGGAATTAGTGGGTATATTTTTTATGTGGAATCAAAGCATTTCTTCAAAAATTTAAAATTTAGTTTTGTTTACACAAAGATGTCATCATATCTAGGATAAATGATATGTATTTTTCAATCTCTTTAGAATAAATTGAAAAACAATCAATATCCCCAAGAAGGGGTTTTTCATTTTGATCTTCGGTAAATACGGAATTAAGAACATAAATCAAATTATATTATGTAATTCCTCTTCAACTCCACCCAAATATGAAAATGTTTATTAGGGATCTCAAGGTTGAGTAGAATGTGTTGGTCAAGTTTATCCATTTAATAATAATTCCAAGAACTGATGAACTCAAAATGATTCTTTACCCATACAAGTATATAATGATTTTGATGATAAATAATGTTACATTAAATTTCTTATGGCATATATTAAGATACATGAATTTTGTTTACAATAGGTGGAAAGGACATCTTTTTATCCTTATGGAAGGATAAATTATTTTCTACTATACAAAAAAGGCATGATAAGAGATATAAAGATGCACACCAAGTGTCATCACAACAACATTATAAATACTAGAACTCTAGTAAATATAGGTTTATTCTAGTGTGTGGTACATAGAAATATGTTACAGGTTAGTGCAGAAGACCAACAAGGAAATAGTCATGTTACTTAGGGGGAGAAAGGAATTATAGAACTTTATGCTACAATCCAAATTCAAGAAGAATAAGTTGTAGAATCAATAAAAAATGATTTAGTCCTCACAAAAAGATAATGATCTAGATATAATATATCTGATCCAGAAGATGTAATATATTTTCCTTAATATCTTGAATAAAAATTGAATAAAAAATATGGTCAATCCCTTATTGTTCGGTCTAGACAAAGGGATGAACCTGCATCTACGGAACCCGAATAAGAGGTTGATACAGTTGGTGAAATTCCATAACCAGAGCATAGAGAAGGACAATTGGCTCTCAAAATCAGATTCAAAGAACTTTTTATGAACCACTAGTTTTATAAAATTCTCAATGAGATGAGAAAACTCAACAAGAATTATCTAACACTACAAGGTTATCCCGGAATCAATCAATTTCTATCATAGATGATTCTATGGATAATAAACTATTTGAACCTGGTGGTGTTATAGAGGTTCATAAGGCTGAATTATATTCCTATAGTGACAAAAGTAAATACCAATCCCTACCCTTGGTTGACAGATTCCAACCATCTCAAGCAAAGATACAGAATCTTATGATTCATTGAACAATATAATTGAAGGATTTATTGTTAAATTTAACAAAATGTGATAAGAAAATTTAAGTTTTCACAGTGATTTAGAGGATTCAAGGAAATATTTGGAAGGTTTAAGAAGTAAAATTATTCCCAGAGAAGAATTAGAATTTGTTCAGGACCAACTGGCCAATCATAGAGACAATTTGTTTTCAAGAACATATTTTGATGCTTTTTAAAGAGAGATGGATAATCAGTTTTGTAAGATCCATGAAGTATCTTTTTTAAAAATAGATTTTGGATATATGAAAAGATATTTGGGGATTCAGTTTGACTCTATTAAAAGTATTTCCAATCAATTGAGAGATTCAACATTTGAAACTCGTACTTCTCTAAACCTAGTTATAATGTTTGAATCTATCACAGTTGTAATGTATTCTTTAAATGACATACTTCTTAAATTAAAATGTGATGGTACCCCTATCAATTTTTTGATGGAAAATAAATGAGATATTATTGAGAAGATAACTTTAGGATATCCTAGAATAAATACTATTCTCAATCAGTTTGTTTTAATTATTTCTTAATTTATTCATTCAGAGGAAACAATGCATGAATTTTTGAATGTAAATTTAGTTGCAATTGTAAATATTGGTCAACACTCAATGATTTTGATGAGGTAGTTGGTTGAAACTGATACCAGAATTTTAAAAGAATAGATGTCATAATTGAATGAAGTTGTTCAAGATTTTCATGTTTCACCAGAACCCAACTCCTCCTCTAACCCAAACTTTTCAAATAAAACCAGACATACTTTTAAATGATTTATCATCCAAAATTATTCTTTCAATAATAAAAATATTTTTATTAAATTCTTTGGTTTGTTATATTTTTGTTTATTATTATTTCTATTCATTTATATTTCCAGAACACATTTTTTATTTTCCTATTAATAAAATATAACATTTATTTACTGTTTTTTGCAACATTGAATGTGTTTTAATAAATTTTAATATACTTTGTTTTTTATATCACAAAACTGGTGGGAAATTGGGTAAACAAAAAATTCATGACTCAATTATCATTTCTTTTATCAAAAAACCAAAATTAATTTACCCTGTAAGTTATTTTTCAATAACTATAATCTATGTATCTTTTTAAAGATATTATTTTATTTATGTTTATAATTCCTATATATTATTTGATATGTTATGGGGTTTTATCATCAAAATGGGGGAGATTTTTAGGCATTTATTATCTCAACAATATTTTAAAAATATTATTGATTTTGATTCTCCAAAATATCTTTGTTTTTTTACTAATAAAATTAATTTAAGTGTATTTTATGAAATTTATATTCATTGAAATATTTATTTTGGAAATATATTTAAGTCAATGATCTGAAAAAAAAATCTATAGTATTCTAAATTTATTTAAAATTATTATGGAATTTGTTTCATAATGCACGTTTATAAGTGTATCGTATTGTTCAGAAACCCTACGTTTGAAATAAAAAGTATGGAATATGTACCCAATGTTGTTGAAAATTTATTTTTTTTAACTCTATTTTTGGATGGAACCCTACATTTGAAGAAACAAGCATATGGCACATCAACCTTACTTCTATAATCAATTGTATGGTGTTAACCCTATGTTTAGTGTTTTTTATTCACATGAAAGAACCCTACATTTGACTATTCAATGATGGAGTTTTAAATCTATGATATTATTTATGATTATTGCAACGGTCTCAATGGAAGTAAATATCATTTCAAAGCTATTTTACAATGGATTAAAAGGATTGTATTCAATAGAGTAAATTATTCATATTTATAAAGAAAGTTATGACTCTCTTGAATAATTTAAATTTAAATGATTGTGGTCTACTAGGATATATTCTTAGATATTCTCACCAGAAGTAAATACAATATTTCTATATAATATCAAGAGTATTTTCACTTTAAAGAATACTAGATATATAAAATATCTTTTTCAGTATAGAAATACTGCAAATAAATAAAAGATCAAGTGACTCTGAAGAAGATATACTTTATAAATATACATACATCAATCTCATGTTGATGTGTAATTGATGATGTTTGTTCTTTTCTACTATTATTGAAGATATTTTGTATCCAAGATCTCTTCAGAGATATTCTTACTTGGTTACTTCCATCTTTAAAGAAGAATATCTGTATTCTATCAGTTGATACTAAAAATATGATCTATAAACTATCAATTAAATCAAATAAAAATATTTTGGTTTATTGGAGTCTCTACTATCAGACTCAGTCACATAAGAGTATCATCTTCTCAAACTAAGCTATGGAGATATCAGTTCCCTATAAAAGAACTTGAAGGCTCTGTTTATCTTTTTTGTAATGGTTTCAACTGCCTGCACTTAGTTGTGATGTTCTTATGATATGAGGAACTTATTAGTGAAAAACATCAAGCTCGTTGAGAGAGCACTGCTAAAGTAGACTAGGGAATCTTTTTCCCGGAACCACTATAAAAATTATTGTGTTCTACTATACTATTTATTCACTGCTCAAAATACTTACCAAGGATAACACTATATATCTTCATAAATCACAAAGAAAATTGAAATCCATAAGTTATCAAGATTTTTGAACAGACACAATCCACACCCCCTCTCTTGTATATGTTTGTATTATTCCAACCCAATAGTACCCCTACATCAGCCTATCCATCTTCTATATAAGATACGACATGTGTGGGAAAATTCCATGTGGGGTCAGTATATACATACGTACTAAGATGCCCTAAAAGCTAAAGGGAGGAGCAGTAAGAGATGTGATAGGAAATATATAGATAAATATAAAACACAATAGTAACAAAATATAATTACATGGATACATATTTATATATTATCAACAACGAAAAGATCATACTAGAGAGAAAGGGGATTTTGATCTCACTGCCCTGTCCAGGAAAGTATTCCATCAGTTCCAAGAGGCCCATAAATGATGCCCTACATCTCACACATATCTATAAATAAACATCTAAGTGAAGCCATTCCTCTCCACTATTCCACATAGTTTAGAGGCCAAAATATCTATCTATAGGGTCCATTACCTAGTAAAATTGGAGGGTTCCACTAAGTAGATAGGTAAAGGACCCATACCCTATCCCGGAAGGAGGATTCCACTCTGATGGATTAGGACCAATGCCTGGAATCCATCA
This sequence comes from Viscum album, assembly GCA_963277665.1. Lineage (NCBI taxonomy): Eukaryota > Viridiplantae > Streptophyta > Magnoliopsida > Santalales > Viscaceae > Viscum > Viscum album. The sequence continues at coordinate 381,037,827 of OY728155.1, forward strand.
GAGGGTGAAACTCAACAGTAGATAGAGGACCCATACCTTACCAAACAAAAGTGTTTAACTCTAGTATTCAAAAAAACCATTCCCAGATACAACTGAATTGTGCCACTCTAATAGAGGATGGAGGACCCAAACCATACCCAATAGGAGCTGGAAAATCTAGTGGATAGGTATAGGACTCATGACCTATCCAAACATGAGAGTGATACTCTAATAGTCAATCGAGGAACCATGCCCTACCCAATAAGAGTGTTCCACTCAGATATCTTTGATGATCCTATCCAATCATTGTTATCGTCAAGCATTTCCTAAAGAAATATCACAATCAAAACATCTCACATCATATATCAAACAAAAATAAAAAGGATACTATAACATCTTGCATGGAAAAACAATCAGGATATGCTACTCATAGGCCAATTTCTATGTCCAAATAAAAGAGATACAAGAGGTATAATTTTTCTCAAAAAGGATGTTAGTGTACACAAGGTATAAGGGTATCCACATGGCATGTGTTCCTGGTCCTATTCTTGATAATTTCCCTTCCAGTACATGGTTCACTGATCAAGAATCCCTACATAAAACACATGGGGACTATATGGAATACCTTAGACACACGGGGTCCTACCCGTACTCTTGGTCATGTTCATGTAACCTTAGCCATGCCAGTGTACTTTAGTTTATGGTGTGTCCTCCTATATGGGGTCATTCCCATATACTTTGGATCATGTCCATGTACCCTATTTCTATTCCAATACACAAAAAGTATCTAGCTATGTTTGTGACCTTTTACTTCCAATGTAAATTATGGTTCAGTCTATATGGTGTCACGTAGCGTTTGGTCCATCCAAATGGAATGTGATATTTTATACCACCCCAAAACCCTATCCACCACATAAATAAGGCTACACCAAGTGTATTCATCATATTACATACTGTGTATGTTATAATTTTTTTTAAATAGAAGAATGCTTCTTGCGTCTTCTAGATATAGTCCTTTCACCTCAGATCCCATAAGTTGGCCACTTGAAATCAGTGGAAGGAGCCTTTGTATGTTTTTTACAACTGTCCATTATCCAGAAAATGGATTTTTGATGGTTCATCCAATCTCCTGAAAATTCCTTGCACACTTATTGTAAAGAAAAAAAACTTACTTCAGATCCTGAATCCATGAAATAATAATCCAAAACCCACGAATCTCCCAAATCCATCCTAGATCCATCAATCCATTCATCACATGTGAATAAAAATATGGGGGTTTTATTGGGCTCGACCCCCTCAGTGATAATGTCGAATCAAGACCCCATAGGACAATAGAAAAAGAATACAATTAATGATTCGGAGAAAGGAATAATAAAAAATAAACAATAACCATTGAAAAAGTGTTCTTGGCTATAAGATACAAATTAGGATGCCCAGGGTGACAAAAATGGAATAAGAATTTTAAAATTGATTCACATGATCATGCAAAGGATCAATTTGAACATAGATTGATGAAAGAGTATGATCTTGCTAAATATTTTAATCAATTGAGGTAGAATCCAAAAAATCACAATTCATGCCTCAAATTGGATCATTTATCTATGAATAATTTGATCGTGAATGAATGAGATAGGTTTTTAACTTCATTGATCAACGATTCACCTGGATCTGGAGTTTCGTTGTTGTATTATTTTGATTCACCAATGAGAGGGTGGAAGGAATTCCTCTCAAAGATCATAGGGATTTATTACTAACTCTAGAGATCCTCCAAATTAGTGTATTTAATTAGAATTATAATTATCTCATCTAATTTAAAATAAAATAATTTAATTATTTATTTTAACTAAACTCACCCGTCAACAGTCTCTATATCTGACCACCTCGTGCCGAACAACATTAAGTCATTCCAACCACGTGTTATAGACTTAATCATGGAATTATATTTTTATCTAAGATACAATTTAATATATATCCTATTTTATTAAATAAATCATGCTCACATGATATAAAATATATAAAATATTTTTATAAAAATTAATTTTGGGAGCACCGGGACTCAGAATCGCACGTTGTTTCAACACATGGATTAGAAAATATTTCAAGATATATTTCAAATTATTACATGGGAAAAACAATATATATACATAATTCCATCCTTCTTGATTCTCATTCCTGAAAAGAAAGTATAATAAAAAATCTTGGAACACTGATCTGGTATCTAGCTCTCCCACTCTCGGGAGCTCTCTTGTATACTCTTGTGCTGCCACAACACACAACCCATGGGGATGGTCAATCCATGTAGGATCCTCTCCTATTGATCCTGTATCACCACTGGGTTCTCTTCAAAATTTTCTCTATCCTTGATATCCATCTCTACCATGTCAATAACATGTTTGGGTTCATGAACATATATTCTTAGCTATGACACATGGAAGACATAGTTAACCCTCTCCAACTATGGGGGTAGGTAGAGGTGGTAAACTTCCTTTGTATCCATCTATAATATATCAAATGGCATAGTCAATCTTAGGGATAGCTTTCCTCCCATGCTGAATCTTTTCAATCCTCATCATGGGGAGTCTCTTAGGAAAATGTTATCTCCCTAGTCAAAATCAAAGTGCATACGATATCGATTTGTGTAAGATTTATTTCTACTCTGGGTTGTCCTCATCTGCTAATAGATAACCTAGACCTTCTATGTTTTTGACTACACCATCTATGGTCGAACAAGAGATGTATCGCCAATCTTAGTCCAAAATAAGGGTGAACTGTAGATTATCCCATATAGGGCCTCAAAAAGTGCCATCCCAATAGTAGTGTGGTAGTTATTATTGCACACAAACTCTACTTATGTAACACCCCAAGGTTTTGAAAATAAATATATAATGAAATTTTATAATCTATCCACTAAACACAACTTTTCATCTTCTATGTTTTTAATTTTGAAAAATAGTCATCTAGAGTTGTGTTCAGTAAGTCATTTAGAGTCTGATAGAACAAACTTGATTTTTGGTGAATAGTAACATACCCTTATGAATAGTAATATGAATAGTAATATGACCCGTATGAATAGTAAATAATGATATTATTTTATTTTCATAAGGTAATATGATAATGGGATCTAAATTAATTTTTCAATGTCACATAAAACTAATTATACCTCTAAGATTGTTATTTTTTGAATTAATTATGACTTTATTTAAATATTAAATTAATAATATTTAGAAAATTATTTTTAAAAAATGGATTTCACTTTTTAATTTTACACATCGAAAAATGATAGGGGTGAATTTTTGGGATTTTTCAGAAATTCTTGAATTTATGATGAATAGTAAAATACGATAAAATACCGTATATACAAATTATCAGTTAAATACACTATTTATGACATCATAAGTTATGTAAGGCCACTTGGTTTGAACTCACATGCACTTATTACTATTAGGGGTCACATGAAACAACACTATTGGTTTCCTTGTGGGATATAATAAAATAATGAATTAAATATTCAAAATTTACTCCTCTCCTCCACTATAAAAACCCCTCACCACTCCCTCTTCTCTTCACTCCTCTAAGCCTTGAAGCTCCTCAAATTTCTGCCCGTTTAACCTTACCTAGTCTCTATCCACGTCCAAAAAGCTTCTGGTCTTTCCAAAAGACCAAAACCCCTTCCCTTAAGGATATTCTCAAGGAGGTTATTTCAAAAGGGAAAACGCCCTTCTTTTTCATTTGGTTTCATTTCAATTTATATTTTTTTTCTATCCTCTCTTCACCTCCTCTGTCAAAATGATCATGTTAACTCCATTATCATATCTACACTTGAATTATATCATGTTAATTTATTAACCATCATAAATTTTCTTACTCTCCCTTTTATTTTTATAAACGAAATCAACATCCATGAGGTTCCAATTTATAGCCTTCATGGACGAAGAAGTTTTGTTCTTCAATTTATTCTTCATTACTGGTCATGAAACCATATTTATAGTTAAACCATACTATAATATATGTATTATAACATAATTAATATTTATGAACCATAATATGTACATATAATTAAGTTATATAACAAAACTAGTTCATAATAATCCAAATACCGCCGAATAATCGAAATGGTTTTCATCTAATGATTCATCCTCATCACATGTAACCAAATGATTGAAATGACCATTATAAATTATTTCTGTTCATAAATAATATATAATTCCAATCCTATATATTTTTAACCATTCCACATGAACTCCATTACTTAAAAACAAGTGAACCAATTATGAAAATAAAGAGAACGAACACCTCAGAACAACGAAAATCAATATAATAACTTAGCAATAAGGGTATAAATGAACTAAACATAATTATGATAAAATAAATACATGTATAATAGGTTCTTAAATAAGTTATTAATAATTATAATTTCATATTTCATGAGCTTAAGTTCAAGAGCAGAACACGTTTGGAGTTAAGATAAGGGGTTTTCCACCCGAACTTCCATTTTCATTCGGGATACTTTCATTGTCTAATTACTGCAATGAAATTCTTATGTATCATTATTAAATTCTCATATATTGTGTGTGAGTATCATATATATGTTTACAAACCATAATCCTTCCTTATTTTATGGATAGTTACACGTTTTAAAAGGAATGTTCAAAATTGTTTCAAAAATACAAGCCTGATTCAAGGGAATTTCTCAAATTCTTACCTATTTTCAAGGTCACTCTGTAATATATTTTTGGAAACAATTATCTTTATAAAATCACTCATTTTATTATGAAAATACTATCTTACTTCACTTCTAGTTTTATACAAATATTTTTCCAAAAGAACTCTTCTTTTCAAAATAAAAGAGTATTTATCTCTAGAATTGCTTAATGATTTTATAAGAGTTTTTTCATCTAATTCAACACTCTTGTTGATTCCATGGTATTATTGGGTTTAATAATTTACAAATTCATCTAAAATATTTTATTTAATGGATTATGACTAACTCTATTGTGGATGATCTATCCTAAAACCATTCACCATATTACTCGGAATGGTTACTGTTTTATGATTGAGGAAAGATAGTTACATTTCATATGATAGTTTCAATATGAATGTATATGTTGTTTATGTTTATCCCCGATCATATTAGGAATGCATTGGACTTATTATGTGATGGGTGGGTCCCTCAATATCCCCTCTATTCATCAGTAGGTCTCATGAGACAAATAGACATGGAATTGGCCAAGGCCTTTCCCAATGTGTTATATAGATTTTGGCCGAGGCCTTAATCATTCTACGTCTTGGCCGAGGCCTTGACAAAATGTTTCAGAATGTCCGGAATATGCACTTCCCTCGTTATGAAGCTAGTAATTGAAAGTTCATGTGGTTATTCGACTAGTATAATACCCATAATTATGTTTTATTATGGCATTATTTTCTCAGCTAAAATTCCCGCCATAATGTGTTCTAGTTTATTGTTAAGGGAATGTGTTTTCAATTATGAACCATGTATTTTGTTTATTCTATCTTTCATTGTATTTATTACTCTTACTGAGAATTTGAGCTCACCCCTTTCTTGTGTTTCATTTTTCTCTGGATATGATGAAGTAAATTATGAATGACTTGTAAGCATAATCTAGGAGGCATGGATGTATCTAATGGAATAAATTAGTGTTGTATTTCATTTCTTGATGTAAAGTTGAACTTATTTATGTATCTTTTTTCCAATAATACTAAACTAATTGGTCCTTTAGGATTATTATTCCTTGTTTTTATGCCAATGTAATCTAATAAGGCACCGGCTCCGAGCAACTGGGGTCGGGTCCTTACAGTTGGTATCAGAGGAATTTTAGTAGAAAACCTGGAAACTAGATTTAGAAAATATAGATTAGGGAAGAGTCCCTAAGATAGTCTTTGAGGATAAACATATAAGATCTTCCTGGTATTTTGGTAAGTAATATATTATGTGGATCTTTTATGAAATACATCCTTGTCTAGATACGTGCAGGTAGAGGTGGATCTGGCACAGATATACCTAGGAGTGAAAGATCCGACAAGGAGTTTCAGGCTTGACCTGGGGTATCGTGGTATACGAAAATGGGCATTGCTTAACTCTTGGTTACGACACTCCCAGGGGATATGATTATGATAATTCATGTTTTCTTTACAAGCCATTATGAAGGATTTAAATGTAAATTTTTCCTCAAAGATTCCATGTTTATGATTAAGAGATTAGCTATGCGTAGAATTTCAATTTATGCTTAGTATTTTTATACATTGAGATTATAAATTATGATACATACCCTAATCTAGTGTATGTAATTATTTAGAAATGGATCCTGGTGGAAGGAATTGAAACCGCACAAACGCGCATAGGGATTTCCCTCTGATGTAAGATAATGATGTTGGATCTGGTGTTGTGATGGGTGTTGAGAAACTTATAACTATACTGGGAAAACTTACTCAGGTTATGAATAATAACCTTACCCGTATGGAGTGTGGAGGAGCTATGTTAGATCTCTTTATGCGACAACAACCTCCATCATTCAACGGGGCTACAAACCCTTTTTTAGCAGAGCAGTGGATATGTTCCGTTGAGAATATATTTCTCACCTTGGGATGTAATGAAAGAGAGAAGGTCATCATAGCAGTCTATCGTCTATCAGGAGATTCAGATCAGTGGTGGTCATTAATCCAAAACACAAAGGAGGAGGAGGAAATATAGGAGATGGAATGAAGGGACTTTAAGGAAATATTCCTGGAGAAAAACTTTCCTCGTGAACAAATAGTGGATATGGAGAGGAAATTCTTGAATCTGAGGTAGAAGGAAGATGAGAATGTTTCAATGTATGACGATAACTTCACAAGGTTAGAAAGACATGTTGTGTACTACATACGAAATCTAAAGAGAAAAATTGATCGATCCTTTGATGGCCTAAAGCCTTTCCTCTAGCGGGCACTGGTCTCCCAAAGTTTTTCATCATATGAGGATATAGTTTCATGTGCTATCAAGATAGAAAAATAATTCTCTAAGTCTTATGAATTTAAGGGAAAGAAAGAAAATAAGAGGGATAATGAAAACCCTGGGAAAGGAAATAAGGAAACGGGGAAGAAGGGACGAGTTTAATTTCCACCATGTGACAATTGTGGAAGGAAATACCCTAGTGCATGCTTAAAAGAAAAAGGAGTATGCTAAAAATGTGGTCAAAAAGTCCATCTTTCTGGTGATGCAAAGGGAAGAAGGAGTCCAATGATGTTCAATACTATAATTTTTGGGAGATGGGACATTATGATAATGATTTCCGAAAGCATCAAAGAAATATTCAATAGAAAAGGCCAATGGATCAGGGACAAGCTTATGCAATCACAACTACAGAGGTTTAAGTTCTTAATGACGTGGTGGAAGGTACTTTGATTGTTTCATAAAACATAGCCAATGCTTTATTTGATTCTGGATCATCCCATTGTTTCATACCTTCCCAGTTTTCTAAGACAATTAGATATTTTCAATTTGATTTAACAAGGGAGTTGTCAGTCAAAACTCCTAAGGGAAGTATCATTGCAACAAAGTTTTGTGAATCAGTTCCCATTAGGGAATATAAATGTTCTTTATCTGATGATCTCATTGTCATACCCATGATTGAATTTTATATAATCCTCAGTATGTATTGGCTTTCGGACCATGATGTGAAAATTTATTATAAGAAGAATGAGGTTACAATTTTTGATAATAATAAGGATTACCTTATCTTTAGAGCAGAAACGTCACCACCTGATTCTTATCTAGACCCACCCCTAGTATCTCAACAAAATTCAATTATTGGGGAGGAAGAGAATGAAATAACTATGGGTGAGGAAAATAATGTTCAAATAGAAGATGTACCTGTTGTGAAAGAATATATTGATGTATTTCCATATGATTTACCTGGAAATCCTCCAGAGCGGGAAATTGAGTTTTCCATTGACTTAATTCCCGGTTCAAGTCCCATATCAATGACCCCTTATAGAATGGCCACATGTCTAGTTAGTTGAGATAAAGAAACAACTAGAGGAATTGAGTGATAAAGGATTTATTCTCCCTAGTGCCTCTCTATAGGGATCCCCTGTTCTTTTTGTTAAGAAGAAAGATGGGTCTATGAGGTTGTGCATTGATTATAGGGAAATCAATGCTATTACAATAAAGAATAAGTATCCTCTATCGAAAATTGATGATTTATTCGATCAACTTCATATATCCCAATATTTTTCAAAGATTGATCTTTGATCTGGATATCATCAGTTTCTTGTGAGAAAGAAAGACATTCCAAAAATAGCATTTCGAACCAGGTACGGGCATTATGAGTTTACAGTAATGTCTTTTGGACTAACCAATGCACCATCTGTTTTCAGGGATCTCATGAACATAGTCTTCAAGGAATATTTTGATGAATTTTTAGTGGTGTTTATCGATGATATCCTGGTTTACTCTAAGAGCTATGAAGATCATGAAAATCACTTGTGCACCATTTTGAAGACTCTGATAAGAAATGAATTATATGGGAAGTTCAGAAAGTGTGAGTTCTGGCTCCAATCAGTTTCCTTTCTGGGCCGCATTGTCTCTAAGGATGGTATATTTGTAGATCCAATGAAGAAAAAGGTTGTTCAAGAATGGACTACTCCAATGAATGTAACTGAGGTACGTAGTTTTATTGGTTTAGTAGGTTATTATCAATGTTTCATTCAAAACATCGCCCGTTTAGCCAACCCAATGACCAAGCTCACACGAAAAGGGGTTAAGTTCATATGGACCAAGGAATGTGAAGAGTGTTTTGAAGAATTGAAGAGGAGGTTAGTGAATTCTCTGATCCTAACCCTGCCATCAGGGAATGATGGGTTTTTTTATCTATAGTGACACATCAAAGAAAGGAATTGGTTGTGTCCTTGTGCAGAATGATCCAGTGATTGCCTATGCATCTAGGCAGCTAAAAATTTATGAACAAAACTATCCAACTCATGATATTGAGTTAGCAACGGTAATCTTTTCTCTGAAGATTTGGAGACATTACCTCTATGGAGAGAAATGTGAGATATATACATATCATAAGAGTTTGAAATATATATTATCACAGAATGAACTCAACATGAGACAAAGAATATGGATCGAGCTACTCAAAGACTATAATTGCACAATACACTACCACCTCAGGAAGGAAAATAAGGTGGTAGATGCTTTGAGTAGAAAGGACCATGGAATTCTGAACAAGATGAGAATTGAAAGGGATCCTATATTCATGGATCTAGAAAATATGGATATGGTAATTATAAAGGAAGGTAACACGTCACTAATTTTTCAAATGGATTCCAAACCTTCTTTACAGGAAAAGATAAAATGTTCTCATGCTGATGATGAGGAGTTTTAAAAGAAAATTAAAGCTATAAATGATGGGAGGTTGACTGAATTAACATATGAAGGTGGCATTTTGAAATTCAGAAAATGGCTTTGTGTTCCTAATATTCCTGAGCTAGAAAGGGAACTATTGGATGATGATCATAGCTCTAATTTATCTATACACCCCGGTAGCACAAAGATGTTTAGAGATCTAAAGGAACATTTTTTGTGGGAACTCATGATGAGGGAGATTGATGATTACATGTCGAGATGTTTAGTTTGTCAACAGGTGAAGGCAGGAATACAACATCTTGGTGGAGTCATGAAACCCCTTCCTATACCTATGTGGAAGTGGAATGATATTACGATGGACTTTTTCATGGGGATACCAAAGACTCCAAGAAAGAATGATACGATATGGGTCATTGTTGACCGTCTTACAAAATCTGTACATTTTCTAGCAATAAGGGAATATTTACCACTTGAATGTTTAGTAAGAATATATATTAATGAAGTTGTAAGACTTCATGGTATACCCTCATCAATTGTTTCCGATCGTGATCCTCATTTTACATCACGATTCTAGAAGAGCCTTCAGAAGGCCCTAGATACTGATCTTTGTTTGATCACTGCCTAACACCCACAAACTGATGGACAGTCAGAATGGACTATTCAAACATTGGAAGACATGTTGAGGTCTTGTTCTCTTGATTTTAAAGGCATGTGGGATCAGTATTTACCTCTCATGGAATTTTCCTACAACAATAGCTTCCATTCAAGTATTCAGATGGAACCCTGTGAAGCATTATATGGGAGAAGATACCGTACACCAACTTGCTAGGATGTTGTTGGTGAATGAAATCTTGTGGTGCCAGAACTTGTTGAAAAAACAACGGAAAAGGTGAAGATTATCTAGAACCATATAAAAACATATAAAAGTAGGAAAAAGATCTATGCTGATAACTGAAGTAAGGATTTGTAATTTCAAGAAGGTGATCATGTTTTCTTAAAGGTATCTCCATGGAAGGGTATTATACGATTCGGTAAGATGGGAAAATTAAGTCCTAGGTACAACGGACCTTTTGAAATTATAGACTGAATTGGAGCCATAGCTTACCATTTGGAAATGCCACCAAGTCTCTCCAAGGTTCACAATGTGTTCCACGTGTCAATATTAAGAAAGTACATGCCAGACCCAACACAGGTACTCACTTATAAAGAAGTAGAACTTAAACCCGATCTATCTTATTATGAAGAGCCTATCAAGATTCTTGATACAAGAGAACAAGTATTGAGAAATCTGATGAATCGTCTGGTAATGGTTCTTTGGAGGAACCATAAGATGGAGGAAGAAACATGGGAGCCTAAGGATCTTATGTTAAAGACATACCCTAATCTTTTTAGGTAATATTTTGTGAATTTTGAGGACAAAATTTTTGTAAGGAGAGGAGAATGTAACACGCCAAGGTTTTGAAAATAAATATAGAATTCAATTTTATAATCTATCCATTAAACACAACTTTTCCTCTTCTATGTTTTGAATTTCAAAAAATGGTCATCTAGAGTTGTGTTCAGTAAGTCATTTGGGGTCTGATAAAACAAACTTGATTTTTGGTGAATAGTAACATACCCTTATGAATAGTAATTTGAATAGTAATATGACCCTTATGAATAGTAAATAATGATATTATTTTATTTTCATAAGGTAATATGAAAATGGGATCTAAATTAATTTTTCAATGTCACATAAAACTAATTATACCTCTAAGATTGTTATTTTTTGAATTAACTATGAATATTTAAAAATTAAATTAATAATATTTAGAAAATTATTTTTGAAAAATGGAGTTCACTTTTGAATTCTACACGTCGAAAAATGGTAGGGCTGAATTTTTGGGATTTTTCTGAAATTCTTGAATTTTTGATGAATAGTGAAATGCGATAAAATAAATTATATACAAATTATCAGTTAAATACACTATTTATGACACCATAAGTGATTTAAGGCCACTCTTTCTAAACTCACATGCACTTATTACTATTAGGGGTATCATGAAACAACACTATTTGTTGTCTTTAGGGATACAATAAAATAATGAATTAAATATTCAAAATTTACTCCTCTCCTCCACTATAAAAACCCCTCACCACTCCCTCTTCTCTTCACTCCTCTAATCCTTAAAGCTACTCAAATCTATGCCCATTTAACCTTAACTAGTCTCTCCCCATGTCCAAGAACCATATTTTATTTCCACAAGACCAAAAACCCTTCCCTTAAAGAGATTCTCAAGGAGGTTATTTCAAGAGGTAAAGCACCCTTCTTTTTCATTCGGTTTTATTTCAATTTATCTTCTCTTTCTATCCTATCCTCAACTCCTTTATACAAATGATAATATTAACTCTATTATCATATATATACTGTAATTATATCATGTTAATGGAAGAACCGTCATAAATATTCTTACTCCCTCCCTTTTATTTTTATAAACGAAATCAACGTCCATGAGGTTCCAATTTATAGCCTTCGTGGATGACGAAGTTTAGTTCATCAATTTTTTCTTCATTAATGGTCATGAAACCAAATTTATGGTTGAAATAGACTATAATATATGTATTATAACATAATTAATATTCAGGAACCAGAATATTTACATATAATTAAGTTATATGACAAAACTAGTTCATAATAATCCAAATACAGACGAATAATTGAAGTGGTTGTCATCTAATGATTCGTCATCATTCATTGTAACCAAATGATATAAATGACCATTATATATTATTTATGTTCATAAATAATATATAATTCCAATACTGAAGATTTATAACCATTCCACATGAACTCCATTACTTAAAAACAAGTGAACCGATTATGAAAATAAAGAAAACGAACACCCCAGAACAACGAAAATCAATATAATAACTTAGAAATAAGGGTATAAATGAACTAAATAGAATTATGATAAACTAAATACATGTCTAATATGTTCTTAAATAAGTTATCTATAATTATGATTTCATATTATAGGAGCTTAAGTTCAAGAGCGGAACAGGTTTGGAGTTAAGGTAAGGGTTTTTTCACCCGAACTTCCATTTTCATTTGGGATACTTTCATTGTCTAATTAACTCAATGAAATTCTTATGTATTGTTATTTAATCCTCATATATTCTGTTTTAGTATCATATATATTTTTAAAAACCATAATCCTTCCTTATTTTAGAGATAGTTACACGTTTTAAAAGGAACTTTCAAAATTATTTCAAAAATACAAGCCCGATTCAAGGGAATTTCTCAAATTCTTACCTATTTTCAAGGGAACTTTATTATCTATTTTTGGAAACAATTATCTTTATAAAATCACTCATTTTTTTATGAAAATACTATCTTACTTCACTTCTGGTTTTTTACAAATATTTTTCCAAAAGAACTCTTCTTTTCAAAATAAAAGAATATTTATCTCCAGAATTGCTTAATGATTTTATAAGAGTGTTTTCATCTAATTCAAGAATCTTGTTGATTCCATGGTATTATTGGGTTTTATAATTTATGAAGTAATATACCATATTTGATTTAATGGTTTGTGACTAACTCTATTGTGGATTATCTATCGTAAAACCATTCACCATATTACTCGGAATGGTTATTGTTTTATGATTGAGGAAAGATAGTTACATTTCATATGATAGTTTCAATATGAATGTATATGTTGTTTAAATTTATCCCCACTCATATGAGGAATTCATTGAACTTATTATGTGATGGGTGGGGCCCTCTATAGCCCCTCGATGCATCGGTAGGTCTCATGATACAAATATACATGGAATTGGTCGAGGCCTTTCCCAATGTGTTATATGGATTTTGGCTGAGGCCTTAATCATTAGTCGTCTTGGCTGAGGCGTTGAAAAAATGTTTCAGAATTTTAGGCATATGCACTTCCCTCATTATGAAGCTAGTAATTTAAATTCATTTAGTTATTCGACTAGTATAATACCCATGATTATGTTTTATTATGGCGTTATTTTCTCAGCTCATATTCCTGCCATAATGTGTTCAAGTTTATTGTTAAGGGTATGTGTTTTCAATTATGCACCATGTCTTATGTTTATTCTATCTTCCTCTATATTGATTACTCTTACTAAGAATTTTAGATCACCCCTTTCTTATGTTTCATTTTTCCCAGGATATGAATAAGTAAATTATGAATGACTTGTAAGCATAATCTAGGAGGCATGGAAGTCTCTAATGGAATAAATTAGTGTTGTATTTCCTTTCTTGATGTAAAGTTGAACTTATTTATGTATCTTGTTTCCAATAATACTAAAATAATAGGTCCTTCGGTATTCTTATTCTTTGCTTCAATGCCAATGTAATTAAATAAGGCACCGGCTCCAGCAAACTGGGGTCGGGTCCTTAAAACTTAGGGTAAGTGTTCCTCTCAACTCTAAATAAAGTCTAACATGAAATACCTCAACATATCCTCTAACGCCTAGATAGTGTTCTTGGTATTCCTATCTATTCAGGGGTGTCAGGTTGTACTCATCCTCATATGGGTCATCAATGCATTCTTCAAGACTCTCCATAACTATGATGCAAACCGTGTATCACAATAAGAGACAATAGTCAAGGGAAAATCATGAAGGAAGAAAATATACCGTATATAAAACTTCCCCAAACTCTCCACCTAATGTTTCTCCTTGATAGTGAAGAAGTGTGTTGACTTCATGAGTTGGTCAACTATAACCCAAATGGAATTAGGGAATCTCTATTTCCTTGGAAGCCCTGTCACAAAGTCCATTGATATGTCATCCCATTTCCACTCTTGGATCTCAAGGGGCTATAAAAAACTGGCTAGAACATGGTGCTCATCCTTCTCCTACCGAAAGGTGATACACTAAGAGGTGAAATCAGCCATGATCCATATCATGTTATCCCAAAAAATAACATTTAATATCTCTATACATATTCACTAAAATAGCATCTACAAAAAAAAGGAGAAGTGTAAATCTCTCTCATCACCACCTCTGATATAGTGATTGATCCCACCGCTTGTCCCTGGAAAAGGATGATGTGATTCTCTCCTTCATAATATAAATCAGGTGAATATTAAAAGAATATTTGTTCATGTAAGACATAAAAATATATGTCTCCCAACTATGACTCTCTCACATGCTAGAGGAGTGGAGGAGTCAACATCATCGATTGAAAAAAAAGTCTCATCCTCTTTCTCAATCAGGGTCAGTTGCAAGGAGGCTAACTACTTTGATAGCTACTACGCCAAAAGTTCTTGGGCCTTCTTACTAAGGTAATATTCTACAATTTTTTCATTTACTAGAGTATAGATTATCTCAAAGCCATAGTTATATATTAATTCCAACCAATGACTCTATATTAGGTTTAAATCTCTCTATGTGAAAACATACCTATGACTTTGACGGTTTGGGTAAACCACAAAGATCTGTATGAGAAGATAGTGCCTCTATATACTCAGGGTGTAGACTATCACTACCATCTCTTGGTCACAAGTCACATTGTTTTTCTCATGGGGTCACAACTTCCTCAACCCATATGTGATTACTTTCTTCCACTACATCAACAAGAATATGAGCCCACCTCCTAAGGAATCGCAATACACCATGTACTCCACACCCTCCTCCTGTAGTCTCAAAATAAGATCAATCATCAGATTTAGCCTTTAATACTTGAAGGCACTCTAGAACATATTAGTCTAGGTAAATGAATTCTTTTTCGACTTCAAGTAGGTCATATGGGCTACAATCCTAGAGAAGTATGCCACAAAACTCTTGTAGTACCCATCCAAGCCAGTAAAACATTGTACCGCTAAAAAACTCTTGAGTGGATCCAAATTAATCACTACATAAATATATATCAATTCTGTAGTTAATCCATGCTTAGAAATTACATGCCCCCAGAAGTAAATCTTATGGATCTAGAACTGGAACTTCAAGATCTTACCATAAAGTTGGTGCTCCCGAAGAAAATATGGAACCATCCTCAAGTTCTCCTCATGATCCTCCTCTAAAGCATAGTATATGAGTATTTAATCAATAAAGACAACAAAAAACAAGTCCAAATATGGATATAATATTTAGTTCATCAAATCTATAAACATAGTTGGGTAATTCATCAAACTGAAGGGAATCAACCTGAACTCATAATGTCTATAGAAACATAAGAATACTAGATTCTTAATATTAGTCTCAAAATCTCTATATTTGTGGTGGTCGAACCAGATATTAATCTTTTGGAACCATCTCGTTCCACGTAACGGATAAAAGAGGTCATAAATAATTGGAAATGGGTACCTATTCTTTATTTTGGCTTGGTTTAGTTGATAATATTCTTCAAAAAGATGTAATCTCTGATCTTATGTTTTCATGAACAACATCATAACTTCCGAAGGGGACACACTGTTTCTGATAAAACACTTCTCACAAAGGTCTTGCAACTACAACGACATCACCTAGAGCTTAGTAGGGACCATATTATATTCCATAGAATATATCAGGGTGGTCCTAGTGTGAAATTCGATGAAAAAATTTATATCTCACCTCAAAGGTGGTCTCGTAATGTCCTCTATGAAGACGTCAATAAAGTCATGAATGACTAAAGAAATCTACATAGTTATAGAGATTTCTTCACAAAGGGTTATAATCACTAATTGATTGGTGATGGGATGAATCCTCTTGGTCACAAAACCCACTAACCCATCCATGAGATCTCTCTCACCCATAAAGTAGAATCTTGTCCCATCAGTATGAAGGCATCTTACTCATCTATGGGGATAGTAAATCAGGTCTCAGACCATTAAAAACCAATCCATACCAAGATGACATCACATGTTTCCATCATGAAATCCCAAAGGTCCCACAAGAACCACTTTTACCAAGAGATAGCTCAAACTATTAGAAGATAAAATATGTGGAAGAGGCATTCCATGTAACAAACTCAAGACAAAGCTGAGGGGATAAATCCTCAATGGGGAGCTCTAAATACCACACTAAGAGTAAAGAGATAAAGGAATTACTTTCACAATTGTCTATTATTACTGAGGAAGAATTAGAATAAACACATATCATGTCTCTAATCAACTCATGTTCCATTGGGTCATAATCATCCATAACATACAACTACTTGTCGCCCCGATCACCAGCTCCCTAATCCTTTCATAGTCCTCTTGGTGGTGGTGGGGGAAAGATCTCATAATGTCATCCACCACCCATAGATCCTCCTTATAGATCCCCACCTACTCATCTCCTATCCCCACCTCCCTGAGGTCCACACCTTCCTCGCCTTTGATATCCCTGATCACGATGAGACCTCTTTCATGGAGGTCAATTTTCTATATGTTTATCCTCCACAACATGTAGAGTTAGGTAGTCACATTCCATGATACCTCACACATCACATGAATAGAATCTCCTCTCTTTATCCTCCCCTGGTCCTATTTTCTTCCCTAACTGCATGCCCGATTTTGATCCTAGGAAGATAACCTATGCTAAAATCCTATCAAATGGTCCCTACTAGCTACTACAGGCAACTAAACCCTATAATTCCCACAACCGTCTATGTTTCCTAGAATACCACCAATAATAATCTCTCTATCACAAATACCCACTCCAACACCCTAGAATAGGTGGGAATGTAAAAGGTTACTACACTGGCATGGATATCTCTGTGAATGCCATGCTGAAACTTCTACACCTGAAAGTAGACATATCGAATCATCTCGAGGGAGTATCGTGTATGGTGTATGAACCTCACAACATACTTATCCACTACCATTCCTCCCTAATACAACTCTATAAACTTCTAAATGTGAACTAAGCACAATAATGAGGGGTAGGACTCATCACAATACATCTACAGAAATTTGGTCTATGAGAGTGTCAACTCATTATGCAAATAAATGACTAGACTCCACAAGCACCAAACTAATCCATGTAATAGGCTAGATATTGTCACAACCACCTAACTAGTAAATTTCTAAATAAGCCTAAAAACAAGGATCACCAACTCTATCTAATCCTCCACTACCTGGGGATTTGGCTCACCATAGAATCTCATCGGTCTCTAGTACTGGAACTTACAAAGTGCACCAATCCTATGTGAATCCTCATCCTTCTATTCTGGTATGATATATTTCTCAAATTACAGGGGTGCTTCTACCTATCCACCTAGAAAAATAATCTCATATAATGGACCTGAAATTGACGCCTCATCACTAAATAGATCATCATCACGATCTCAAATCGGTAACCTAGTAGGATTTAATATCTAAGGCGTCCTAAAAATTTAATAAGGATGTACCATGGTCAAAAGAGTATATATATATAAGGATAGATTATCCAAAAATGATAGTAAAGAAGACTTAATTCTATATTATTCATGTTCCATTGAACTCTAAAACCAATTTATCAATATTCTATATTGACAAGCATGTAATCATAGTCCAAGTGAATGGATACATCATCTGTTTCACCAACACTGGGTTCCCTAACCTGAAAACCGCACTTGACAAACATTGACTCTGTTTCTCTAAGTCCCAACCAAATATTCATAAGGGTAATACTCCAAACACTATTACAACGAATAATCTACTCTGATACCAATCTGTTAGGACCTGAACCAATTTGTATTGATCGAAAACAACCTGAATCCCACCTCTATAGGCTATGGGGTGGTGATAATCATCGATAAGTAAAACACAGATAAAAAGTGTTCTCCTAATATACTTTTACATGCACACCCAACCATCTCCGTGAAAAATTTAGGAGGAGTAATAAAATAAGATGCAACATCCAGAGAATAATCCATGAATGTAAATCCTAAAGAGAATATAAATTTATGACATTGTAAGATAAAAAGTAAAAGGGAAAAAATTCAAGCCCAGCCAGGAAGATGTCCCGACATGAAAAAACTAGGAAAGAAAAATTCTAATAGATCCTCACTCCATATATCCAAGAACCGAGCATCTTACATGTTAAAATGTACAAGGTATCCCTATTATTATATATACTAATCATTGACTTGTCCATAATATGCATAAGACATGACACTTACGAGAAAATCTCATATAGGGTTGAGTATATACATACCTAGTTGGACACCCCAAAAGCTAATGGGGGAGAAGTAAGAGACATGATAGGATATAGATATCTCAACCCAAATTAAGAGAGTATAAAAAGCCAATAACATGGATACAGATCTATATGCACTCAACAAAAGAAGCTCAAATGAGAGAGAAAGGGGATCTCTATATCTCATAGACTAGCCTTAGAAATAGTGCCATCAGTTTGAAGCTGTCCATCAATTATTCTCAACATCTATCACCTATGTCTAAAGAAACATATAAGTAAATATGAACCTTATTATTGTTCTACACAGTTAAGGGGACGTAATATTCAGGTAGAGGACTCATTCACTGGTACAATAGGAGGGTGAAACTAAGTAGGTAACTTGAGGGATCATCCCCTGTCCTGGTAGGAGGGTTCCAATCTGATGGATGAGAACCCATTCCCTAAATCTGTAGGAGGGAACCACACAATAGTTGATAGGGTCTCATTCCCTTTCTAAAAGGAGGGCGCCACCCTAGTAACCGAGGACTCATGCCTTGATACAACAAGAGGGTTCCACTTTGATAGTATATATTGGACTGATGCCATGAACAATAGGAGGGTGCCACACTGGTGGATAGGAAGAGGACACATGCCCTATCCAAAAAAAGAGGGTATCACTCTAATAGTGAATTGAAGACTCATTCCCTACCCAATAGGGGGTTCAAATCAAATCTCTCTCATGATATTTCATGATCATTGTCATCATCAACCATCACCTGAATAATAATCACACTTGTTAAATATATAATTGTATCTCAAACTCTAATAAAAATCATACTATCATGTTCTCTATGGAAAAACACTCAGGATAGGCTACTCATGTGTTAAATTATCGGTCTAAACAAAGGAGATACAAGAGGAAGAAGTTTCTATAAAAATAAGCTTGTGTACAAGGTGTGTACGGGGACCCACATGGAATATGGTCCCACTCCACTACCCGATCTTATCCCTTTTGGTACATGGATCACTAATAATTCTTCCCAACATAGTTTGTAAGGGGACTACATGGTGTGCCTCATCCTCTTGGGTTCCTTCCCATGCTCTCGGTCACGTCTATGTAACCATGGTCATGCTTGTGTACTTTAGTACATGATGTTTCCTTCTATAAGGGGTATTGCATGTGTCCTTCATCCCATGTTCTTGTACCCTAGTCATTTTATAGTACACTGCATGTGTCTAGATATGCCAATGTATGTGTACTCCCAATTTAAATGTTTAGTCGGTTTTCTAGAGGTCACATGGTGTGTGGTACCTCCACATGACTTTTGGTATTTTACTTCACCCCAAAACCCTATCCTCCATAGAAAGTAGACTACATGGTGTGTGTTTATCACAGTACACACCATGTATGTCATGATTTTATAGAAAGTAAATAAAACATAACACATATTTTAGATATGGTCCTTTTATCTCGAATCCTATCAACTGAAAACCTGAAATCAGTGGAAAAAGCCTATGTACATCGTTTTTAGCTATCTTTTGGTTGAAAAAATAGATTTCTAATAGTTTATTCAATCACCAAAACATGCCTCCCATGATTCCCATGCCACAAAAAATCTCCCTTTAGATCCATGATCCAAAAATTAATCATCCATATCCCATAAATCCTCTAAATCCAATCCTAATTCACCAATCCATTCATCACTTGGGAATCCACAATAAATATAAAGGTCTCATCTGGTCCGATCTTGCCCGACAATGTCAAACTAGGAGCTCATAGTCCAGTCTGCGAAGAACATAAAGATTGATTGGGATAAAGGAATAAGAAAAATGGTGAAATAATAATTTTCCAAGAATTCATGTCCAAAAGATACAAATTGGGATGCCTAGGTGTGATAAAAAATATAATAAAAAATATAAAATCGATTCACGGGATCATGAAAAGGCTTAATTGAATACATATCAAAGGAACATCATAATCATTCTCAATATTTTAAAAAATTGGGACTGAAACCAAAAATTGATCATTACTACCTCAAATTGGATCTTTTTTCAATGAATAACATTCTCTCTAATGGAAGAGATAAATTGTTGCATTCGCTGCGCCTCAATTATCATAGATTTGGAGGTTCATTGTCGTATGATTCCGATTCTTCAATATGAGGGTGTAAGGGAATCGTATAAAAAATTCTAGGGTTATGTGGAGAACTCTGGAGATCCTCCATAATTAAAAATTTAAAGAATAATATAATTTTTTCATTTAATTTTAAATAAATAAATTTAGTTTTTTATTTTAATTAAATGCAACCCTCCAAAGGTCGCTATATTTGAATACCCCACGCTGACCATCTTTAAGTTTCACTTTGGGTAAAACACACATTATGAACTCAAATGTGGACTAAAATTTTTGATCTAAGAATCATTTTAAGATATATTAATTTCTCTTTATTAAATCATGAACATATGATATAAAATATAATTAATATTTTTATAAAAACTAATTTCAGGCATACTGGGCCACATAATCGCACATCATCTCATCACTTTCCTCTAAAAATATTTATAAATATATTTTAAAGTATTAAAAGGGAAAAAAATATATGTAAATAGATCCATTAATTTTATCTTATATCTATCCTATGAATCCTTTTGATTCATACCTAAGGAGGTTATTTAAAGAATTGGTATCATGCTTAATTGAGCGTCTTTATATTATTTATCTTACACCCATTAAAATATTCTATAATTATGATCATATAATAACACTAGTATATCCCATATAATTATATGTTATTATATTTATTCCATAACCTAAATACATCTCCCCTTCCATCAAATGGGATATGAAATCATCATTCGTGTGTATAGCATACTACCACCTCATAAATCGATGTTATTCATTTTCTATCAACACCTCTTAGGGATATATATTATAATGTATTTAATGATTATATATATATATATATTATATTTATGATATTATTGTACTTATGTAATTTTAATAAAACATCTAACTTCTTACCTCCCAACCTGTTGGAAAACAATAATGTCGCTCGTCTGTATAGCGGTCTACCGCATCGCGAACCAATGTGGTGTTTTTTTCATTTCTATTTTATTTGGATGGTAATAATGATATAATAAATTAATTTATATGATAATTTTAAAATAATTATACCTTATGAAAAAATATATTACGTATACTTTATTTATTTCTATCCCATGGGGGATATGATTATGTCATTCGTGTGTATGATGGACTACCGCCTCACGAAGCGATATGGTTCATTTTTCACTAACCCTTTTCATGAAAGGTAATAAGGGTAAAATTAATGATTTTATTTGATATAAATGAAATAAAAAATATTTTTTAATGTTAATATATTATTTACCATTATTTCATTTCATCTGTTGAAAATTTGAAATATTATTCGTGTGTATGTACGACCTACCTTCTCTATGAACGGTGTATTTTATTTTCTATATCTAACTATTATGGAGTACAAGAAATTAAAATATATTGAATATATATGATATTTATATCTTGGTTAGCATTCATAAAATTATATAACCATGATCAAAGTAATTTTAAAAATATACCAACTCAAAACATACCTAAAAAGCAAAGCAATTATTACATGAAACATGACTTTAACATGGAATTATTAATAAATGGATAATAAAAGGTCAAAAGTAAACCATACATGGTATGATATATATATATATATAAGTTTTATAAGAAAATTATATTTATTATTCAGGAGTTTTTCACATGTACAAAGGTAGTCGTGACTTAAGGTAATGGATTTTTGTCTCACTTTTATTTTCTTTGAGAGAAATGTCATATTCAACACATGTTTATTTTATGTAATATATACACTACCCATTAATTTATTTTATGATTATTCTAAAAAAAATTATGTGGATTTAAATATCCATTTTATGACCTCTCTATCATGGGTTTTATGGTTTCAAAGTTACCTATGTAGTAAGGGATTTTTGTCTCAATTTATCGTTTTGAGACACATGTGATGTTATGTGCCAATATTCTTTTATGTGGTGAATATAAAGACCCTTTTACATGTAATATAATGATTTTATTTATTAAAATAATATATTATGTTTTATTTAATATTATTCCCTCATGGGTCCTATGAATAGAAGTTACCAAAGTGGCAATGGTTTTATAACACGATCTTCTTGTTTATTGGGTTTTTTAATATTTATACTTCTGATGATGAAATATTATGATCTATCACCCATGAAACTTAGGAAGTTTCTTATAATATGGTTATTTATTCAGAATATATGTTTTCCATTCATTTTCCTCTCTTTATGTACTTATGATTCAAAAACAAAATTTTTAAAGAAAACCAACTTTATTTCTCTCTTTGATCGAAAACCCATCTTTCATTCGTATCCATGTTTTCTAAAAATGTTTTCAAATTATTTTTAATATTCCTCTAAATTTTTTAAATACATTTTTAGCCTTGTTTTAATTTTTAATTTTTTTAAAGTAATCTTCATGTAATTTTCTAAACAAGTCTAGTTTGTATTTTACTAAAAATAGGAAAGGAATATTTGTTTTAACATGTATGGAACGAACTGAATTTTACACCATGATGAACAATAAATGTTTTCAAGAATACTTTATAAGTTCAAAATTTTATTTTTAATTAAAATTATTTCCAAATTATTTTATTAGTTTTTAGTGATATTCAAAATGGAAAGGATATTTTCCTCAATAAATGTTTTAAAATAATTTTAAAGATTCCTTTATAAGTTTACAATGTTATTTTTATTTAAATTGATTTTGAATTTTTTTTATTTTAAAAATATTATTCCTAGGTGTAAAGGATATTTTCGTCAATAAATTTTCAAAGTCATCATTCAAAATAATTTTTCATCTAAGATGAAATATTTTAATGTTAGTTATGTTTTATAGGGGATAAGATTTAATGATACCATTATTATTTTTTCTATGGACGGTTAATTTTTATATTGAAGAAAGTTTTATGAAACCCATTTATTTTTCATGTTTTATTCAATAATGAATTGATGAAATGTTTATGAAAATAGTTTTCTTTATTCGGGTTATGATGTGATGATATGATGAATGGTTAATGATATTATGGAACACATAAGTATGGATTTATTTGTGAGATTGGTGGGGGATATATATCTCTATAATGAAATGGTTAAATCTTTATATCTCATGAGATAATAATGGGAAACAAGTTTATGGGCTCGATTCACTATGGGAAACATGTGAGTCCGGATCCACTATGGGAAATATCTGTATCCTACTCCACAATGGGAAACATGTAATAAGCCATGATCATATATTTTGATGGTCTTAGAAGTTAAACTTGACCTATAAAATGGTTTTCTATATTTATGATGGTGACACACTTTTATGATATGATCTTATAGTTCATTATTTATTTATGATGATTTATATCTCTTATGGGACATGTTTTCAAAAATGATAATGTTTTATTCCATGACTCAAGTTTATGATCTATGACTGGTTATGTATGAACTTTTTAAGTTGTGTTCATGATCACATACACTTGTACTTATCTTATTCTTTCATAAGAACTAATGGAAACATGTACTATACCCACAGATTTTAAACCATGGGTATGGCCTATAAAACCGTGGGTATAGGTTATACTCACGATTCTATGAATTGTAGTTGTTCGATCCATTGGTATAATGTTATACCCATGGTTTCTATAGAACATGTGGGTATAGGCTAGGATATTTTCATCATGCCCATGGCTAAGAGAACCATGGGTATAGCTTGTCCCACCAGACACCATATAACCATGGTTTAGTAAACTGCGATCAAAGCTACCAATTCTTAACTGGAAGCAATAGCCATTCCACCCCATCCTAAACCTATAGACCAAATAAATACCATATTACACATTCAATTCAATACATATATTTAATATTTAGTATTCAACCTAATTATTTCAATAATATTCAGAAAATTTAAAATATTATAACATACATATACATCCATACAACCAATAAATTCAAGTCATTAAAAATATCCACATGTCCCTTCATTTATAACTCAAAAAATGGAGGGGACCAATATCTCCCCCATCACCTGCATCCCCATCCTAATCACCGCCACCACCAATAGAATTATCTTGAGCACCTAAATTATCATCATATTCTTCTTTATCTTCATCATCACCACCACCCCCACTAGTAGTAGTTGTACCATTAGCCCGACTTCCATTAGGACCCTAGTTGAAATCACTATAAGAATCTAATAAATTG
Source organism: Viscum album (assembly GCA_963277665.1). Lineage (NCBI taxonomy): Eukaryota > Viridiplantae > Streptophyta > Magnoliopsida > Santalales > Viscaceae > Viscum > Viscum album. Next base: position 381,062,530 of record OY728155.1, read on the forward strand.
TGCATTTATTTCATGCATGGAACAAAAATAAAAGAATAATTTGATGTAATTAATGTATATATATCTGATATATCTCTTAGGAAGTTTTCAGTGACCTATTTTCTATTTTCATACTCTTTTAAAGCTATTTTTTTCCTCAGATACTTATACATGATATTTTTGAATATCAGTGGGGTGAGAGTCTTGAGAGGTGCCTGATGACGGCCAATACCAAGAGAGGATTATGTTTTTACCATGTAAAAAATTAGACTCTCCCCTAGTGCTCCTCACCTAATACCTGTCTCAAATGATCATTTGGAACAATGTTGTCATATTTTTTCTCATTGAGGGACTCCAGGTCACAATGATAAAAATATAAATAAGATATTTTATTATCAATTATGTATTAAAATTTGACATATTAATAAAAAAAATAAAATATTTTATTGTGTTTGTGTATTTATATCACTTCCATTCTTTTTCTTCATACTCAGGCAAAATAATTTTACTCGAGGAACACGGTCTTCGATGCCCAATGTTCCTTACTGAAAATGATACTGATTAGTAAAATATTAAATTATTGAATAATATGAAAGAGATAAATCTAGAATGAATTAAAATTGTATATATTGAAGAAATCCATAAAATAAACAAGTATCTAAATATAAATTTTATTAAAAATTTAAAACTAGTGGCATAAAATAAACAATATATACTAATTATATTTCTTAACATGGGTATGATATGGATTCCTCTTGTTTATTAATTTCAATCCTATTCTATTTATGTTATGTTATTTTTTTATTCATTCACTTGGTAATTTTGATCATTTGGTCATTAAGTTCATTTTTGAGTAATTTTTTATTTTTCTATTTTTCTATTTTTTCATTTTCCCATTTGTTTATTAGGTTCATTTTTTTGGTTAGGTTGTTTAGTAATTTTTCAATTTGGTTTTTTGGTTATTCAGTCACTTTTTAATTTTTACCATTTGATCATTTAGTTATTAGGTTCATTTTTCAGTTAGGTTAGTTGTTATTTTCTTCATTTTTCCATTTAGCCATTTGTTTATTCAGTTACATGGTAATTTTGATCATTTGGACATTTTTTCATTTGAATATTTGGCCAATTGGCCAACTGTCCCTTTATCCATTTAGTTATTTTAACCTTTTTTTGTTTAGCCATTTTCCCTTCAGTCTTATGGAAATTTTTTCTTTTGTCCATTTTTCTGTTTGGAGATTTTTCCATTTGGTCATTTGGCCATTTTTTTAATTTTCCTTTTCTTTGTTTGTCCGTTTGTCCATTTTTATAGTTTTCCATTTTGATGCTTGTACCTTTTTCCCTTTGTCCCTTTATCCATTTTTCCATTTAGCGGTATGGAGGTTTGGTTGTTCTCGCATTTTTTCATTTGGCCATTTGATCATTTTTCCATTTGGAGGTCTAGCCTTTTATATATTTGACCATTTTTCATTTGACCGTTTAAACGTTTTTCCATTTAGAATTTTTTGATTTTGTCATTTGGACATTTTTTCATTTTTTTCATTTGACCATTAGGGAATTATTCTAATCGGATAATTGGATCTTTGGCCTTTCAGAAATTTGGCCGATTAGCCATTTGGCCTTTTAGCTATTTGAAAATTTGGGAATTTGGTCATTTTTACAAGGACTTAATAGCCAAATAAAAAAACGGAAAAAATGCCAAATGACCAAACTGACAATTATCTCAAAGCCAGATGGACATTTTTCCTTTTGGCCAAATGACCAAATATCTAAAGGGTTAAACATCCAATCGACCAAATGGTCAAATGCACAAATGGCCAATTGGCCTATTTGGCCATATGGACATTGGGCCATTTAACGATTTGGACAATTTTAAATGGGAATTTTTAGACTTATATTAATGGTATTAATTTCTAAAAACATAAATTTCAGTATGAAAATATATCTAAGTAACAATATAAATATAGATATTATTTCTAATCATATAAAATCACATGGTGTCACTCATGCTATGGCATTGGAATGTGTTCCAAAGTGTAAGAATATGTCATTAAATCTTTATTATTTTTTTCATGGTGCTTCCTAAAAACAAAAAATCAATACAATTAATAATAATTAAATTTCCTATTCAAATCATTGAAGATTAGGATTACATTAAACGCATTACTCTTAAAATATTTGATCATTTCTTGATATTTCTTTATTGGATAGTCAGGGAAATTGGTACACCCTCTAAATTAGAACTGAATATACTCTTCTAAAAAACATATAAATCATGATTATATGATCGTAAAAAAACACCAAGATCCATCAACCATATGACCATAGAAGCTTCACCATCAGGAAAGTTAAACTTATGTTGTAATGATCATGTTAATTCAAATAAATACAAAAATATTATATATATAAATTTAAAAAAATTCTTAACCATATCTCTGCCCATGATTTCTCCTTGATTCCATTACCAATATTACTCCATAAGAATGGTTTCACCATAATGATATCATTGTTATTATATAAAGTTCCCATGAAACTTCTACATCGTCTGACATCTTTACCCATCATATGATTGTCTTCATTATAATCAACATTTACTTTTATTTTTTGATTCTTGGATTCATGCATATGGGTGAACCCAAATCTCATATTATAATATCAAACTAATTAATATCATAAGAAAAAATAATTATTTCAAACTACAACATGAAAAAATTATCTGATATATTTTGACACACTTATAGTAAAAAAACATGATGTGGGATACTCCTTAAGATCTGATGGATCTGTGGGTTGTCCTAGATCTATAACCTATGATGGATGTTACCTTTACAATTCAAGCATCATATCATATGCATGCACTATAGTGGAAGCTAAAGAAATAGAATCATCAGATCCTAGATGGATAGTAGAAAATAGAAGCGGTGTAGACATGATAAGGTAAGGATAGAAGGGTTGGGGATACATCATATTATATGGATTTGGTAAATGTGAGAACATCCCTAGAAGTGACATATACATGGTATGAGAATTAGAGGATAAATTACATGATGATAGAGGCATGGGTCGAAACATCACTTGATGCTCATGTGGAGGATGGAAAGTTGTGGTAGGTGGGGTGTCCTCTGGTGGGTCAGGGTGTGAACAGGTACTATGGGTACCCCATCAAGCTCTAGGAGCACCCCCAATCAGACCTATAATAGAAGGCTGATAAGTAAACTCTTTTTGAAATGTATGTCCCTAAAAAATTATAAATAATAATAATATGACATTAAATGTAATGTAGAAGAAAAATATTACAATTATTATACTCACCAAGGAAACCATAGGAGGAAACCCAAGATCACACATTTTTTGATCAATATCAAGTAATAACTTCCTTCAAACTTCTTAAATATCTTTCATAGTCTACATAATAATGAAATATAAATTTTTTATAAATATTTTTTAAAAATTATTCATACAACTTAGACGTCAAAGAAGACATAAAAAATATTATAAGACGTATTAGAAACTATAATTGAAAACCAAGTTACACATTTTTTAAAAACTCAATTTAAACCTTGTTTTCAGAATTAAAATAAAAATAATTAAATTCAATAAAAAAAATACTAAAAAATATATAATTATAAACTAAAACTAAATTAATGTAATTATAGTAGTACAAACTTTTGAAACCCACTTTAGGGTAAACTATATTAAATGTGAATATATATAGTTGCTTCTATATATTACACACCACTACTTCCGGTTTAACATTAATTCTAAAAATGGGAAAAATTGAATCATAAAATTAAATATTTTTTTCAACACAAATGTGGGAATCAATGGTTTCAATTTCATCCCCAACATAATGAAAAATATGTATTTGGATTGTTTCAATAATGACACTGTAATCATGTCTCAAATGATCTTTCACGTAAAACAATTTGTTTTCATTGATTCCAAAATATATGGTTCATCAGTATCTAGGAATTGAGTCATGTAAATAACTAGGAATCCACACTCATCAACAAATATTCAATGTATCATCATTGAATAAAACCATTTATATTTCATCATAATGACTCAAGCATGAGAATATTATTCCAATAACAAGATTTTCTCAACAAGTCTGTAATATGACACATTTTATATTGAGGCCTACTATATGATGCCCAGAAATAATAGTTCATTGTTGTAGTTAACTTAATAACATAATTTTGTGTTCTCATTTCCACCACTAGACCAGTTCTAACAAATTTATACCCATTTATTATTGAATATTTTCATTCATGAACCAATGAATTGGGACTGAAATTCAACGTTATTAATTCTTAAGAGAATGAGTCAATAAGTAAACTCAATACCTAAAATATATATGAATAATACAATAAAAAGAATATATATATTATAATTTAATTAATGTATTGGTCATACCTTTGATTTCAACCAAACAGGAAACTCCTTGCTATGCAAGTCCTCTCTCCTTCTCAAAGGAAAATATCAATGAACTCTACTTATAATTTATTTTGTTCCCTACATAAAATGATAATAAAATTTTATGGAATATGTGAAGTGAAATAGTATGATATAAAATATAAATATTCAAATTACTAACTTGATATAGTCATCAAACAATCCATAGTTAAACAAGACTATGCTATGTGACATATTTTGCTCTTCAAGACTCAATGTAGCCAATCTATATGACCTAATAATTCATCCTATTTGGGGAAGAGAAATAAATAAAGGCTCAATTTATCCATGCTATGCATCTTCATTTATCTTTGTATGAATATTTCTTATGCTCACATCAAAAAAATACATTGAATAAAAATCCATACATTCTTGAGCCAGATAACCTCTCACAATGGAACCTTTATGATGATTCTTATTTTAGATAAAAGATTTAATTGTGTACATATTTCTTTTATTAGGTTATAACCTCCAAAAATCAATGTTCTCTCTAAGAAGTTTTTTATTTGGAGGGTGAATTATTAAATGCATCATATATGTGAAAAATGATGGAGGAAACTTTTTTTCAAACTCACAAAAAATTAATGGCATCTCTTCCTGCATTTTTATCAGGAAGGACTTGGATAACCTTTTAGCAAAAAGTATTCTAAAAAATGGAATAAGATAATCAGTATCAACCTTACATTATTGGATAGTAGATGTTATATTGCTATTGGAATCAATTCATGAATAAGGATGAGATAATCATTAGTTTTTAGATATTTTAGTTTCAACTCCCTTATATTGAATTGTTTAGAAATATTTATATATATCCATCAGAAACCATGATATTATCCAATACTTACATAAATTGGTTTTACTATAAAGGTGTCATCACATAAGATGCACAAGGAACCTTCCATTGTTTCACCGATACACATAGGATGCAGTTGTGGTCGAATACCCCAATCCAAAAATTCCAAGCAAGATCAAAAGTTATGTTTTCTCTTCCCCTTGATATAAATAAGAATTGAAAGAAACATTTCACATATAGTTTTCTCAATGTTAATTAAATCTAAAAAATGATGTAACAAATTGGTAGAGTAATATAAAAACTCAAAAAAGATTCTTTTCTTTTTCTAATTGTAACTCGCATCAGCATCAAAATTATTCATCTTTTTTATTTCATTTGACCTTTCCCTGATGAAAAACATAAATCCTTCAATTCATTAATCAAACCAGTCCTTAAAATAAAGTTATGTGGTTTTTCAGTGTCAGATGTTTTATCAAACCTTTGGTGTTTCTTCCTATATTGATGACCTATTAGCAAGAATCTTATATTCCCTATGAAAAAAAAACTATAATGAAATTTAAGCCTTCTCGATTGGGTATTCTTCATACAAATCAGACATGATAGTTTTACATTTATGATTCGACTATAGATCATTAAATAAGAAGGAAAATAATTTATATTCCATATAAGGGAAACATGCATCTGAAATATATTTTTTGAATAAGCATAAAATGTATGCACACCAATGTCCCAAAGATGTTTTAACTATATTATTAAATGATTCAAGTAGATGTCTATAACATTTCTAGAATTAGAAGGTCTAGGTATTAGTATTATCAAGAAATTAAAAGGTTATTTTATACACATCCATGGAGGAATATTATAAATAAGAAGAAAAACTATCCATGTGTTGTTATCAGTTGGAATCTGAAAAAACAGATTAAAACCATAACAGGATAGACCCAACCTAGCATTACGCACCTGAGATGAAAAATAAGGATGGTGTGCATCATATGATCTCTATTATAATTCATCTATAGGATGAACCAACTCATAATTTCCATTAATTATATTAACATCATGTTATCACATGTTGGTTGATATTTTTGTAGACATGAATTGATTTTGAATCCAAGGAATCAACGGAAAGTGTCACATGACTTTCTGTGCCACATGAGATGGTGTTCCATATGAATTTTTCTTCCATCGAAATGTACCACATTTTCTAAAGTCATTAAGTTCTATTTTTTACTCCTAGAATAAACTACTATTTTTAAAACATGTGTGAATTTTATTAGTAGAAAACCTATGATGATTAATTAAATTCCACACCTTTTAATGATTTGAGGGAATATCTACACCATCAGAAATCATATACTTAAAAAATGTAAGAATATAATCATTGGTGGTATTATAAATTCCATACATGGTTTTTCAATGATATAACCACATTAAGAATTCTAAATTTTTCATTTTAGTACATTCCTAATATATAGAAGTTATGGAATTATCCATTAATTTTTTCACTCTATCAACATCAACATCAGTATCTTTATTCTTTTTTTCATGTGTGTTGATATCATTTTCTTCTTTCACTAGAATATTGTATCTCTTGTGACGATGCGTAAATTTAAATTGACCAAATATCAAATTCTCCATACCACTTCATTCATTTCGTTCAAAAATAGTAGAAAATTGTCTCATCTCTCCATTGTGATACCAAACATATTAGTTTGTTTGAAATATATATTTTTATATATATATTATATAACTTCTTTTTTTCATAACCATGGTCTTCCAACACAATTATAACATGGTAATTGTATACGACATCCATTTGAAGCATTGTTAAAATGAAAATATAAAAAACATTCAATTTCTTATATAACTTGGTTGAAATCTGATTGGTATGATACATCCATCTTTTATCCATTCTATTACAGGAAAAAATGATGTTCTAATCCACAATGTAAACCAAAATTAAAAAATTAATTAAAACCAATATTAATATGAAAGTCATCAAATCATTCTAGTATCTAGAAAAACAAATAATAAGAGAAACAATATATTCTCTAAGTGATTTCTATAAATAACAAAGTAGAATGATATTCAAATTAAAAGAAAAATTAAAAGTATAGTATATAGAAAACTAAATAAAACTAATAGAAACAAAATTAAATATAATGAATGATGAAAGTGACCATTATAAAATACTATTATCCAACTAATAAAAAACAAGTAATATCATTAGGATAAACAAAGGCTTTCTCATATAAATCCAAAAAAGGCGTGTGTATTAGAATAAATAATAACTAAGGAATAAAAGCATAAAAATGTGTATTTATTATCTAGATAGTTATTTTTATTTTAAAACATAATTGATGATAAAATCTAGTGATTTTTTGTTTTTATTTAAGGTTAACATTACTTTTATTCTTCATAAAAAAGGAAAATAGATTTTATATGATGCTTTATTTCAATTTAAGTAGTATTTAATTTGGGGAAGATCCATCAAAACTAAATAATAAATATATTTAATCACATATTATGAAAACCATCCATTACTTCACCACTGATGAAAGCTCTTAATTGAGGTAAATTTTGGTTATATTGTTTTTAATTCAATTAACGTGTAGTGAAAATAAATGGATAAATAAAAAATACATGATAAATGAACTAAAAATAAATTTTTAACGAAGAACTATGTTATACTCAATTGTTTATTAGAATAGGTGAAACTGAGGTTTATACCATTAAATTTTTGTTATAGAACTAAATTCGTATGTAAAACTTTATCAATGAAAACCATGTTTCATAAAATTAATACAATCCAACAAGCATTACGTTATATCTTATATAATTATTTCATGAAATTTACCAAATTATTCTATAAATATTTGTACATAATAATGTCTTTAAAATTATTAATCATTTGAAATATAAATATTTATTTATTTAAAATAATATTTTATCATCCATTCATGTCTAAATCATAACAATGAATTATAAGAAACATGCTTGAAAAGTACTATAAATACAATATTTAATTCCTAAAGAACCAACCTTCATAGATAAAGGAATAATCTAGATTGACTTACTATAGCATAATCAGATACATAATCGTATAATTATTTATTTTTAGGTTAAAATAATCCAATAAATAGTTTAACCATGGTTAATGATATAACAAATTGATTTTCAAAAATTAAATCACATGAATCAAGGATAATAAAAACCTACATTAACCATTAAATTTTACTAAAATATGATTACCAACACTAAAAATATCTAAATCTCTAAAATATTCCACCAAAAGAATCTCAAATTTATGTTAAATTTATAAGAATCCCTATGATAGTTTTCCAAATGAATAAATTATAATTTAAAAAGTACTTATAGTATTTTAATATAATATATTTTATATTTATTAGAATATTAATTTAACAACATGGTGATAGAAGTGATTCCAACATTCTTCAGTAGAACAACTTACATAGATAAAAAATGCCAGAAATAGATGAACAATTACAACAATTAAACGGGAATTACAACCACTAAGGCAACCCAGAATCAAGACTCGTCACTTTCCATAATATAACCATCAATTAGATCCCAAATATACAATAATGGAATACTAAAGGATCATCCAAATTATAATAATTAAACAAAAATCCCAAAAATAAAATATCTCCCTCAAAGAACCTTATTTTAAATAATCAGGAAAAATCGTGACCTAATTATATCTTGGTTATGCTTTCATATATAGATAAAACTGATGAAAAATAGTTAGCAGAATATAATAAGTATTTCAACTCACCAATATGATGTTGAAGAAGTTGGGAATTAAAAAATTACTTAATTAGGGTAGAATTCTAGAGAAGGAGATTTACATGGTCACTCCAGTGAGGAGATCTTGATAGAATATGGCTCAAGTGAAGGGGGATGGGGGAGGCTAAGTGAAATATGGGGGGACCCATCCTATTTTTTAAAAAACTATTAGGATATCTTATATATACCCACAGTTCACATAAAATGTGGTAATATTAAGAATCCATCCAATCTTTACCCATAGACTCTATAAACTGTGGGTATAGATCCATGGGGATAGCCGCATTTTCTATTAGTGTGATTATAGATTGATATCTACTATGTTTACCCTTACTAAGATTCTAATCTCAACCTTTCTTATGTTTCCTTCTCTAGGTTATGAAGAAAGGTTTAGATTGGTTATGTCTAAGAGAAGTACTTTTTGATAATATCTTTGGTGGAGATAACTAAGACCTTTAATTAAATAATAAGATTGGATTTCTAGTCTCCAAAGACACTAAACCATTATAGTCTACATGCATGTGTTTATGAAATGTATTGAATATTCATCTAAAAATTTGTGATATTTATGTATAAAAACCATTTTTCCTTATAGTTGGTATTAGAGGAAATGTTTTGTTAACCCTTGGAAACTTGGATGAGAAATATTTAGTGAGACCCATAGATATATTTCTATGGATATATCTAGAGATATGTCTAAGCGTAAGTCTAAGGATGAGTCATGGTATAGGAAATTTCCCAAGAATTTTGGTAAAGGATATAGAGGGTGGTTTCAAAGAAATTACATCCCTATCTAGATACTATAATTGGATGTGGCTCTATAAAAATTGCACCTATGGGTGAAAATATAAAAAGGGTGCATTGATATGGACTTGATCATCACCTAGTTCTTAATAACAGGCCTTGATGCACATTAAGTTTAACACTCCCAGGTGATATGTTTTTGGAATTCACAAACTCTTTATGAACCATCATAAAGGATTTTGATAGTGACCATGAATGGACTAGTTTAAGCATAAAGTGTCATATATTGAAAAAAGGTTTCATGATTTAGACATACTATAAGTGATTTTTCATGATTATGTAGTTCTTCGCTATGATTAGTGTTGATAACACTATACTTTTTTGTTTTGGTAAATGGATAGATCCATAAGGAATCATGTTAACACAGAATCTAATAGAAAATTGGGTGACTATGAGGAACCAAATTGAATGAAAAATAAATAGAAATATATTGTGTTAATTCCTAATAATATATCGTGATATATGATTAAAAACATGAATATAGGTGAGATTCCTAAAGAATTAAATAAGAGAAATATGAAATCTTATGAAAGTTCATGTGGTAATGAATATATAGGAAATAATATTTTGCTTTATATAATTCAAAAATGTGGGAAGAAGCACGTAGAAGAATATCTCAAATGGAGGGGCTTGTCACAACCCATACCTCAGGCCCGTGTTGTGACTACCCCAATACCTCCTTCCATAGACCAGGTGTAACACCCCAAGCTTCTACGGTACGCTTCTCTTTGAATAATGCGATAGCGTGTGTTGTACGCAACATCGAGTTCTAACACACCACAACCAATCAAACTAGCCGTTATAAATAGTAATTCCTACTTTTTGAAATTTTAGAAATTTTATGGACTTCATTTTTGGATTCGGAGTATTGAATTTAGCCTAATGTGAAATTTTGGTACTTTTCGGATAACTTTAATATTTTGATGAATAGTGAAAATTACTAAATTTTAATTAAAAACAACTTTTTTAATCAAAATAATTAATAGTGATAAATTATGAATTTGAGTGGTTTTAAGGTATATTTAGAATATATTTTTACCATTTAATACAATTTTGGTCATTGGACATAATTTCACAATTAAACCAGACATAAACAAGTATCAATCTTTTGATAGTTATTATATCTTAAAAACACGCTTTTTGTTTTGACAGCGGGAATTAATTTTAAATTAATTTCTGCCACTTCTGTGTTTTGAATTTGGGAAAAATGGATTCCATATTTTGAATCAGGATGTCCAAATTTTGTAAATAGGTATCTTTTATTTTTATACATTTTGAATAATTACTTCGGTAAATATTTTATTTACCATGGTTAAAGGGTAAATCCGGTAAATAAGGGCTAAAAGATAATATTATAATAATACTAAATTACCCTAAAACGTGTCCTAACCTTATTGGTGGATACATTTCAGACCATGGGAATATTTGGGTCTATTTTGGGACCCCATGGAGCCACTTGTAGGTGATAGGGACACATTATTTTAATTAAGTTAAAATAAATACAAAAATGACAAAAGTATATATCTTTTAGAAAAACAAATTTTAAAAAGGGGTATATATGTTGGATTTTAGACTATAAATATTAATTAGAAAGATAAAAATATTTCCTACATAATTATATTTTATTTATAATTTTTAGACATTAAATAATGTAATTTATTTATGACACAATGATGATGCAGTAATTACCATAATAGTGAAAAATTAAAATAATTGATATTATAAATACCCAAATAAATATAATTTTAGACTTTTAATGAATTACACTAATTTTATAGGATAATATGACATATTATTATTGATTTAATTGACTTTTTTCAAAGTAATCATTCTGTTATGATTTTTACAAAAAATCAACTATTGAATAGTGTCAAAATTGACATAAAAGAGTTTTTAAAACAAATATTATATTATTAATTGATATTCAATTCCTAAAAATATATGGTTCGTCCAAGAGACTTATATCATGATATTGGTATCATTAATGGACCACTTGGGGGGTCTCTTGGATGTATATAGTAAGTTTATTAACCATATAATATAAAAATACAAAGAGACATTGTAAAAGTGAAACTAATTAACTAAGAGTTAATACTTAAAGATAAGGTTAATATAGTAACCCAAATCTGTCTAAATCCTATTGGTTTGGTGGTTTTCGACCTATCCCCAACTTAAACTTTAAATAATCTACTTTGGATACATTAGAAACCGAATATGAATTTATTATAAAATAATATTTCTAGCTTTTCCAAAGGTGCCCCTCACCCCTCTTATAAAAGGGCACTCCCCCTTCTCATTAATTCACACTTTCCAAGCCTTTTGGTTCGGAAAACCCCTGACCAAATCCTCTCTCAACTTCCCTCACTTAATCCTAGAGTCCTTACTTTAGTCAGAAAGCCAACCTAAGGAGCCATTTTGATCAAATCAAAAGGAAGAACCCGAAGAACAGGTAATGATTTCACCACCCTTTTTCAAGTTCCTTTCTTCTTCCACTTCTTCTTCATTTGTTATTCCCATTCTAAAATAATTAATCCAGTATATCATATATACTTTAATATTATTATAAATATGGTACAACCATATTCAGTATTATATCCATCCTTTGAATGACATGTCACCATACGTGCGTACGTACGGCTTACCATCTCCACGTCGTGGTGTAATTGTTATTCAATATATTATTATTTGGATGGGTATAATAATGATTTTTAATTCATGTAAATAATAAATATAACATGATAATTATTTTTTATATATGATATACCATCCAATTATATATTATTTTAATATCAAAAGAATGATATTGTCGCTCGTGCGTACGTACGGACTACCGTCTCCACGAACGCGATGAGATTCATTCTCCATTGTATCCATTCAAGTATAATTATCATTTGATGATTTAAAAATAATGTTTATGGACTTGATATAATTCTGGATATGAATAAGATAAATCCTATCCATGACAAACTTGGCTTACGTAACAAAACATATCAAAGAAAACAATAAAGTTAACACCCGAAACGATGATAATACTAAGATATTATTAACAAAGCAATGTTAAAAGATCATATATGATATCATACTAATATATATGATTCTTGTATAATTTAATAACAATTATTTCACCATTATATAGGAGTTCAACCTACCCTCAACCAAAGAAAAGTACAAGGTAAGGGTTTATTTCGCAATATCTTTATTATCTGAGGTTGTTTATACGTAATAATCTACTGGGATCTCTTTATCATCCACATCCATGTTTCATAAAAATATATTTCAAAACATTTTTACTATTTACAAAAATATGGGTTAAAGTCATTTATACCCTTTTTTGACTTTTTATAAGAGTTTTATAAAGGAATATTTCTGTCATTTTCCAAACAAGGTGCTTTTTAACCTTTTCGACAGAATTAAGGTAAGAATGTTTTTTTAAACTTATACGGTGGGTGCGGCTATTTTCCACCGTTATAAAATCCTTGAAGCTTCCCTTAAAAGTTTATAAGAATATTTTCAAATAAAATTTTTTATTTTATAAATATATGACTCTTAAATGATTTCAAAATAGAAAGAGATATTTCTCTAAAAAGAGTTTTGATTTCATCTATGTCAACATCCTTTGATGGATTTTACACTTATTTGAAGTTGATTTATTATGATACAAAACTTCTATATTGTATTGAAGGTTTTGTGATATGTTTGATTGTGTATGTGTTAATTTTATACCATTCATGGTTTGTGGATGAAGTATTTACATTTCGTATGCTAGTTTAATATGAATGTTTATGTTATGTTTAATCCTTTTCATATGGGAATGAATTGGACTTAATATGTGATGGGTGGAGCCCGCTATAGCTCCTCGATGCATCGGTAGGTATCATGAGACAAACTAGTGTCTTGACACAAGGCCTTGACAAAATCTTCTTTGTAGTCTTGGCATGAGGCCTTGGTTATGTGGTTATGATAGTCTGGAATTATGCATTCCATCATTATGAAAGTGGTTATTGATATTGCATGTGATTATTCGATTAGTATAATATCCATGTGAATAAGTAAATGGCATTATTTCATTTTATTTTTGCCATACTATGTTGAAGTTAAAGTTTAAAAGGATTTTGTTTTATTTATACATTTCCTTAAATGCTTATTCTTAATTATGAAAGTTTCCACTATATTGTTATCCTTACTAGGAATTTGAGCTCACCCCTTTTTTTATGTTTTATTTTTTCCAGGATGTGAAGAAGTAAATTATGAATAACCTGCAGGGATATTATGAGGGGATAATAGTGTGGACTATGGAGACAATATGTTGTTGTAGTAGTTTTTCACTTTATGATGTAATGTAAAACTTTATGAATATATCTAGTGTTTCCAAGGCTACTAAAATAATCGGTCTTTTGAGACTTGATCTTTCTTGTGATCATGCCAATGTTATGTAATAATGCACCGACTCTGGGTAATTGGGGTCGGGGCGTTACAGTTGGTATCAGAGGAAGTTTAGTACAAACCTTGGAAGCTAGATTTAGATAAACTCTGATTAGAGCACATAAATTTAAGATGGACTTTGAGGATTATTATAAAAGAACTTCCTAGAATTTTGGTATTGTAGAGATTTTGTGAGTTTTTCGAGAAACACATCCCTATCTGGATACAAGCAGGTAGAGTCGGCTCTAGTATAGATCCTAGGGGTAAAACCCGAAAACACCGCTTTGAGCTAGACTCGAACGGGAACTGGTGCACGACAATGGGCCTTGCAGCACTCGTGGTTACGACACTCCAGGGGGATATTCTTAGGATAACTCTAATTTTCTTTACAAATCATTATGAAAGGTTTATGAGTATATACTTACTCAAAGAAATTTTTTTATGGTTATGGATTATATCCATAAATAGTTCAATTTATTTTAATTGTTTTATAAGTATGGAATTATGTATTTTGATTCATAAACCGATCTAGTTTATGCCATTGTTTAGAAATGGAGCCTAATGGAAGAAATGGAAACTGTATCAATGCACGCACTCCATGTAGGTATTTCCCTCCTGCTAAAGATAATTATAGTGGAGCAAGTGATGCAACTGGTGTCGATCAGCTAATCACCATACTGGGACAACTCATTCAGGTTATGAATAATAACCTTACCCATATGGAGCACCCTGATCCGCAGCGTGAAGGATTAATGTTAGATCGCTTTATGAGGAAACAATCACCAAAATTCAATGGGAGTACAAATCCCTTAGTAGCTGAGCAATGGATAAATTCCCTAGAGAAAATATTTCAGGCTTTAGGGAGTAGTGAAAGGGAAAAATTTATCATGGTAGTTTACCGCCTCCCTGGAGATGCTGATCAATGGTGGTCATTGATTCAAAACACGAAGGAAGATGATGAAGTATCAAATATGGAATGGAGGGAGTTCAAAGATCTATTTTTAGAAAAATACATTCCTCGTGACCATTGAGCAGATATGGAAAGACAATTTCTGAGTCTGAGACAAAAGGAGGATGAGAATATCGCAAAGTATGAGGCTAACTTTACAAGGTTAGCAAGGTATGCTAGAGATTATATACGTAACCCAATAAGCAAGATTGATATTTTCTTTGAAGTGTTAAAACCATTTCTTCGTCGAGCATTAGTCTTACAATCCTTCTCGTCGTATGAAGACATTGTCTCATATGCTATCAAGACAGAGAAATAATTCTCTAAGTCTTATGACTTTAAAGCAAAGCAAGAGAAGAAGAGATCTGCTGATCAATCTGGGAATGGAAATAAGGGGAATAATGGAAAGGTTTAATATCCATCATGTGGTAAATGTGGGAAGAAACACCCCGATACTTGCTTGAAGGGAACGAGAGTCTGTTACAAGTGTGGTGAAAAAGGCCACCAAGCTCGTGATTGCAAAGGGAAGAAGAAAGCTACCAATGTTCAGTGCTATAATTGTAGGGAGATGGGACATTATGAAAATTAATGTCCTAAGGGTCAGGGGAACTTACCTCAGAAAAGGCCAAGGGATCAAGACCAAGCTTATGTTATCACTAATGTTGAGGTATAAGCTCCGAAAGACATGGTGGCAGGTAATTTAATGGTTTCCTCAAGTTCAGAAAATGCATTATTTGATTCTGGATCATCGCATTGTTTCATATCTTCCCATTTTACTAAGAAAATTAGATATTTTCAATTTGATTTAACAAGGGAGTTTTCAGTTAAAACTCTTAAGAGAAGTATCATTGCAACAACGTTTTGTGAATCAGTCCCCATTAGAGCACATAAATGTTCTTTATCTGCTGATCTCATCATCATACCTATGATTGAGTATGATATAATCCTCGGTATGTATTGGCTTTCAGACTATGATGAAAAGATTTATTGTAAGAAAAAGGAGGTTACAATTTTTGATGATGATGATAAGGAACACCTTATCTTTAGAGCAGAATCGTCACCACCTAATTCGTATCTAGATCCACCCTCAGTAGCTCAACTAAATTCAATTATTGGGGAGGAAGAGGATGAAATTACAGTGGGTGAGGAAAGGAATTTTCAAATAGAGGATGTACCTGTTGTGAAAGAATATGTAGATGTTTTTCCGGAAGATTTACCTGGACATCCTCCAGAATGAGAAGTTGAGTTTTCCATTGATTGAATTCCTGGATCAAGGCCTATATCGAAGACCCCTTATAGAATGGACACTCTAGAATTAGTTGAACTAAAGAAACAACTAGAGGAATTGAGTAATAAGGGATTTATTCGCCCTACTATTTCTCCATGGGGAGCCCCTATTCTTTTTGTTAAAAAGAAAGATGTATCTATGAGGTTATGTATCGACTACAGGGATATCAATGCTATAACAATAAAGAACAAGTATCCCCTACCTCGCATTGATGATTTATTTGACCAACTGCATGGAGATCAATACTTTTCAAAGATTGACCTTCGATCTGGATACCATCAGTTGTGTGTGAAGAAGGAAGACATTCCGAAGACAACATTTTGAACCAGGTACGGGCATTATGTGTTTACAGTAATGCCTTTTGGATTGACTAATTCACCCTCTGTATTCATGGATTTGATGAATAGAGTTTTCAAGGAATATCTCGATGAATTTGTGGTGTTATTTATTGATGATATCTTGGTATACTCCAAAATCTACGAAGATCATGAAAATCACTTGCGCATTATCCTGAATTCTCTGAGAATACATGAATTATATGGGAAGTTTAGCAAGTGTGAATTCTGGCTTCAGGAGATTTCTTTTCTTGGCCATATTTTCTCTAAAGATGGAATCCTTGTTGATCCTTCTAAGACCAAGGCAATACAAGAATGGCCAGCACCTACGTGTATAACTGAGGTACGCAGTTTTATTGGTTTGGCAGGTTATTATCGATGTTTCGTCCAGAATTTTTCCCGATTGGCAAACCCGTTAACGAAGCTCACACGTGAAGGGGTTAAATTAGTCTGGACAAAAGAGTGTGAAGAATGTTTTGAAGAACTGAAGATAATATTAGTCAATGCTCCTATATTGACGCTACCATTGGGGAGTGATGGGTTCGTTATTTATAGTGATGCATCGAAGAAAGGACTTGGTTGTGTTCTTATGCAGAATGATAGGGTTATTGCCTATGCATCACGACAGTTGAAAATTCATGAACAAAACTATCCTACTCATGATCTCGAGTTTGCAGCTGTGATCTTTGCTTTGAAGAAACGGAGGCACTACCTCTATTGTGAAAAATGTGAGATTTATACTGATCACAAGAGTTTGAAGTATATTTTCTCACAAAAATAACTCAACATGAGGCAAAGGAGATGGCTTGAATTACTCAATTATTATGATTGCACGATACACTACCACCCGTGGAAGGCAAAGAAGGTGAAAGATGCTTTGAGCAGAAAAGACCATGGAGTTTTGAACAATATGAGAATTGAAAGGGATCCAATTTTCATGGATCTAGTGAAGATGGACATGGGAATAACTAGGGATGGTGAAACATCAATGCTTTTTCAAATGGTTGCCAAACCATATTTACTGGAAAGGATTAAGAGTTATAAGACCGATGATGAAGAATTTCAAAAGAATATTAAAGCTGTGAATGATGGGATATTGAGAGACTTTGTGTATGAAGAAGGAATTTTGAAATTCGGGAAGAGGCTTTGTGTTCCCGATATACCTGATCTAAAAAGGGAATTGCTGGATGATGCTCATAGTTCCAATTTTTCTATACACCTTGGGAGCACCAAAATGTTTAGAGATTTGAAGTAACATTTTTGGTGGGACAACATGAAGAGGGAGATTGCCGATTTTGTGTCAAGATGTATGGTTTGTCAACAAGTGAAAGCTGGAAGGAAACAGCTTGTAGGAGTCATGAAACCTCTTCCCATACCGGAGTGGAAATGGGACAATATTACGATGGACTTTGTCATGGGGATACCAAATACTCTTAGAAGGAATGATGCAATATGGGTCATTGTTGATCGTCTTACCAAGTTAGTACATTTTCATGCTATAAGGGAAGATTTGCCACTTGAACGACTAGCAAGACTATATATTAATGAAGTTGTGAGACTTCATGGAGTACCCCTATCGATTGTTTCTGATCGTGATCCCCGTTTTACTTCAAGATTCTGGAAAAGTCTTCAGAAAGCCTTGGATACTGAACTTCATTTGAGCACTGCCTACCACCCTCAAACAGATGGACAATCAGAACAAACTATTCAATCCTTATAAGACATGTTGAGATCCTGCTCACTTGACTTTCAGGGTATGTGGGATCAATATTTACCTCTGGTAGAATTTTCCAATACAATAGCTTCCATTTTAGTATTTAGATGGCACCATATGAAGCATTATATGGAAAGAGATGTCGCACACCAACCTGTTGGGATGACGTTGGGGAAAGAGAACTTGTAGGCCCAGAACTGGTGGAGGAAACGATGGAAAAGTTGAAGGTAATCCAAAACCATATCAAAGCAGCTCAAAGTAGGTAGAAGAGCTATGCTGATAATCGAAGGAAGGATTTGGAATTTCAAGTCGGTGATCATGTTTTCTTGAAGGTATCTCGATGGAAGGGAGTCATACGTTTTGGTAAGAAAGGTAAATTGAGTCCCAGGTACATCGGACCGTTCGAAATTCTAGAATGAATTGTGGTTGTAGCTTACCGATTGGCAATGCCGCCAAGTCTCTCTAAAGTTCATGATGTGTTCCACGTATCTCTGTTGAGGAAATACATGCCTGACCCAATGCATGTACTGAACTATGAGGAATTAGAACTAGAACCTGATCTGTCTTATTGCGAAGAGCTCATCAAGAGTCTTAATATGAGAGAACAAGTACTGAGAAATTGGACGACTCGTCTGGTAAAAGTCTTGTGGAGAAACCATAAGATGGAAGAGGCAACGTGGGAACCCGAGGAACTTATGATGAAGAACCACCCGAGTCTTTTCATGTGGTATTATTCTAGAAATTTCTAGGACAAAATTATTTTAAAGAGGGTAGAATGTAACACCCCAAGCTTCTACGATACGCTTCACTTTGAATAATGTGATAGCGTGTGTTGTACGCAACATCGAGTTCTAACACACCACAACCAATCAAACTAGCCGTTATAAATAATAATACCTACTTTTTGAAATTTTAGAAATTTTATGGACTTCGTTTTTGGATTCGGTGTATCGAATTTAGCCTAAGGTATAATTTTGGTACTTTTCGGATAACTTTAATATTTTGATGAATAGTGAAAACTACTAAATTTTAATTAAAAACAACTTTTTTAATCAAAATAATTAATAGTGATAAATTATGAATTTGAGTGGTTTTCAATTATATTTAGAATATATTTTTACCATTTAATACAATTTTGGTCATTGTACATAATTTCACAATTAAACCAGACATAAACAAGTATCAATCTTTTGATAGTTATTATATCTTAAAAACACGCTTTTTGTTTTGAGAGCTGGAATTAATTTTAAATTAATTTCTGTCACTTCTATGTTTTGAATTTGGAAAAATGGATTCCATATTTGGAATCAGGATTTCCAAATTGTGTATATAGGTATCTTTTATTTTTATACATTTTGAATAATTACTTTGGTAAATATTTTATTTACCATGGTTAAAGGGTAAATCCGGTAAATAAGGGTCAAAAAATAATATTATAATAATACTAAATTACCCTAAAACATGTCTTAACCTTATTGGTGGATACATTTCCGACCATGGGAATCTTTGGGTCGATTTTGGGACCTCATGGAGCCACTTGTAGGTGATAGGAACACATTATTTTAATTAAGTTAAAATAAATACAGAAATGACAAAAGCATATATCGTTTAGAAAAATAATTTTTACAAAGAGTTATATAAGTTAGATTTTCGACTATAAATATTAATTAGAAAGGTAAAATGATTTACTACATAATTATATTTTATTTATAATTTTTAGACATTAAATAATTTAATTTATTTATGACACAATGATGATGCAGTAATTACCATAATAGTGAAATATTAAAATAATTGATATTATAAATACCCAAATAAATATAATTTGAGACTTTTAATGAATTACAATAATTTTATAGTATAATATGACATATTAGTATTGATTTAATTGACTTTTTTGCGAAGTAATAATTCTGTTATGATTTTTACAAAAATCAACTATTGAATAGTGTCAAAATTGACAAAAAAGAGTTTTTAAAACAAATATTATATTATTAATTGATATTAAATTCCTAAAAATCTAAGGTTTGTCCAAGAGACTTATATCATGATATTTGTATAATTAATGGACCACTTGGGGGTCTCTTGGATGTATATAGTATGTTTATTAACCATATAATATAAAAATACAAAGAGACATTGTAAAAGTGAAACTAATTAACTAAGAGTTAATACTTACAGATAAGGTTAATATAGTAACCCAAACCTGTCTAAATCCTATTGGTTGAGTGTTTTTCGACCTATACCCACCTTAACCTTTAAATAATCCAATTTGGAGCCATTAGAACCCGATTATAAATTTATTATAAAATAATATTTCTAGCTTTTCCAAAGTTTCCCCTCACCCCTCTTATAAAAGGGCACTCCCCTTCTCATTAATTCACACATTCAAAGCCTTTTGGTTCGGACAAACCCTACCCAAATACTCTCTAAAATTTCCTCAATTAATCCTAGAGGCCTTACTTTAGTCAGAAATCCAACTTAAGGATCCCTTTTGATCAAATCAAAAGGAAGAACCCGAAGAAGAGGTAATGATTTCACCACCCTTTTTCAAGTTCTTTTCTTCTTCCACTTCTTCTTTCTTTGTTATTACCATTATAAAATAATGAATCCAGTATCTCCTATATAATTTAATATTATTATAAATATGGTACAACCATATTCAGTATTATATCCATCCTTTTAATGACATGTCACCATATGGGCGTACGTACAGTTTACTGTCTCCATGTCGTGGTGTAATTGTTATTCAGTATATTATTATTTGGATGGGTATAATAATGATTTTTAATTCATGTAAATAATAAATATAACATGATAATGATTCTTTATATATGATATACCATCCAATTATATATTATTTTAATATCAAAATAATGATATTGTCTCTCGTGCGTACGTACGGACTACCGTCTCCACGAACGCGATGAGATTCATTCTTCATCGTATACATTCAAGTATAATTATCATTTGATGATTTAAAAATAATGTTTAAGGACTTGATATAATTCTTGATATGAATAAGATACATTCTATCCATTACAAACATGGCTTACGTAACAAAACATATCAAATAAAACAAGTAAGTTAACACCCGAAACGACGATAATACTAAGATATTATTAACAAAGAAATGTTAAAAGATCATATATGATATCATATTAATATATATGATTCTTTTATAATTTAATAACAATTATTTCACCATTATACAGGAGGTTAACCTAACCTCAACCAAAGAAAATTACAAGGTAAGGGTTTATTTCGCAATTTCTTCATTATCCGAGCTTGTTTATACGTAATAATCTTATGGGATATCTTTTTCATCCACATCCATGTTTCTTAAAAATGTATTTCAAAACATTTTTATTATTTACAAAAATATGGGTTAAAGTCATTTATACCCTTGTTTGACTTTTTATAAGAGGTTTATAAAGGAATCTTTCTGTCGTTTTCCAAACAAGGTGCTTTTTAACCTTTTCGACAAAATTAAGGTAAGAATGTTTTTTTTAACTTATACGGTGGGTGAGACTATTTTCCGCCGTTATAAAATAGTCGAATCTTCCCTTACAAGCTTATAAGAATATTTTCAAAGAAAATTTTTTATTTTATAAATATATTACTCTTAAATTATTTCAAAATAGAAAGATATATTTCTCTAAAAAGAGTTTTGATTTCATCTATATCAACATCATTTGATGGATTTCATGCTTATTTGAAGTTGATTTATTATGATACAAAACTTCTATATCGTATTGAAGGTTTTGTGATATGTTTGACTATGGATGTGTTACTTTTATACCATTCATGGTTTATGGATGAATTATTTACATTTCGTATGCTAGTTTTAATACGAATGTTTATGTTATGTTTAAACCTTTTCATATGGGAATGCATTGGACTTAATATGTGACGGGTGGAGCCCTCTATAGCTCCTCGATGCATCGGTAGGTCTCATGAGACAAACTAGTGTCTTGGCACAAGGCCTTGACAAAATATTATTTGTAGTCTTGGCATGAGGCCTTGGCTATGTGGTTATGATAGTCTGGCATTATGCATTCCATCATTATGAAAGTGGTTATTGATATTGCATGTGATTATTCGATTAGTAGAATATATCCATGTGAATAAGTAAATGGAATTATTTCATTTTATTTTTGTCATACTATGTTGAAGTTCAAGTTTAAAAGGCTTTTGTTTTAGTTATACATTGCCTTAAATTCTTATTCTTATTTATGAAAGTTTCCGCTATATTTTTATCCTTACTGGGCATTTGAGCTCACCCCTTTTTTTATGTTTTATTTTTCCCAGGATGTGAAGAAGTAAATTATGAACGACCTTCAAGGATATTATGAGGGGATAATAGTGTGGACTATGGAGACAATATGTTTTTGTATTAGTTTTTCACTTTATTATGTAATGTAAAACTTTATGAATATATCTAGTGTTTCCAAGGCTACTAAACTAATCGGTCTTTTGAGACTTGATCTTTCTTGTGATCATGCCAATGTTATGTAATAATGCATCGACTCTGGGTAACTGGGGTTGGGGCGTTACACCAGGGGCTAGTGACTAGCACCAACAGGCGTATTCCCTAAAACCGAGAAGGCATTGAATTTATAACCTGAAAATACACAAAACCAAGCACACAACAAGATACGAACTTAAGTAAACTATATAGTAAACATGGTGTGTACAGTAATAAAAAAGGATCCAGAAAACAAGATCAACTAGAAATTACAAGAAAAATGAAAAGTACAAGTAAACTGAAACAGCTCCCGTGAACACCTGCCAAGGATCCTACCTGAAGCGTAGGTACAGCTCTCGAATGGTCATCTCTGTAATACGCCTTGTATAAGGTCCACCTCTAAGCTTCCTCCAGTCCTGGTACCCCCGTCCTCAGTCAGTTATGTCCATAATCTGCACCAAACACAATAAGGTGCGGGCGTAGCCCATGCAGAGGTGAGTAAAAAGATACTCAGTAGGGACCCCGATACCCTAAAAGGTCTCATAAAATCCACAAAGGTTAAACCAAAAATCATGAAAACAACTAAAACCCTACTTAGGTATATTAACATACATATACCTAAGTTATCAAGTATGCCCATCTCATTCATGAGGAAACATAAGTCCCAAATCCTTGGCCAAAGTACAATTGTTCTACGAAGGAAAGAATACCACGAAGGTAACCACCATGAAGGTAAGTACCATAAAGATATGCCACACAGAAGAATATCACAAAGATATCACCATGAAGGTAAGTACCACAAAGTTACACCACACATAATATTACCACAAAGGTAAATAATTATCTCACACTAGGTATAACATAAGTACGGTAGTAAATATGATTATATGTAACTATGGAATCATCTTACTTTGTTAAGAGGCAGACCCATGTAGGATCCTAAATCATAAGACCCACGTAGGATCCTAGTACAGCAGACCCACATATCATCCTAGAGTAGTTCCATGTATATTTCATAGAGCGTTCCAAGTGGTACTCTTGAATATAGACCCATGTAGGATCCCAAAAAACAGACCCACATAGGATCCCTTTATCATGTTACAACCAACCACATGGTTCCCGCACTAAGCTCACTTGATTCCGGGAGGGTATGCTTCTCAAGCCATGGTTCAATACTCCAACTTCCACGAATTCAAACAAAGAATTATCCCAAAGTACCACCAACTGATAGGGGTATCAATGCAACAGAAAGTGCATCAATCGGATGCTCGGTTGGTAAGTTATTGGCCTTTTAGTCTTGAGGGCCTGGTTGGATTCGTGTTCGATCCAACCCG
Organism: Viscum album; assembly: GCA_963277665.1. Taxonomy (NCBI): domain Eukaryota; kingdom Viridiplantae; phylum Streptophyta; class Magnoliopsida; order Santalales; family Viscaceae; genus Viscum; species Viscum album. The sequence continues at coordinate 381,086,875 of OY728155.1, forward strand.
GTCGTACCCCAAATTTATCCCAAACTTAAGTGGGGTATACCAAAATGACCATCTCGATCCTAGGTTTCTAGCACCATAGAAGGTTCATCAAACAGATGCTCGTATCTCAAGTTATGGCTGAAAAGAGCGAAAAGGGTCGAGGCTGGTTCGGGTCCGGTCCGACCCGATCGGACCGACCCGGGTCTCACCCTGGGTCTGACTCGGCCCGTTGGGTCTGGCCTGGCCTGTTGGTGTGGCCCGCAGGGCAGCCCGTGGTGTGGCCTACGATGGGCGGCTCGCTCGGTGGCCCGCTGGGTGGCCCGGGCTAGGCGGCCAATGGTGCACGGCCCGCTGGGTGGCCCACGGCTGGCCGGATGGCCAGCCCACCTCCGTAGTGCGGTCATGTGCCGCATCACCACCGATAGCTAGCAATGAGCCAACGACCCTCCTTCGCTGTCGTGGCCTCATGTCGTGGCTCCTGCATGCCGGTGGTGCAAACGCACGCCACCACCTCCCCTTCATGTGGTCGGTCGTGGGTCGGCTGCCGCCTCTGCTCTGTCGCAACCCTCCACCAGAGGCGCGATTGCACCACTGGCATCTTCACGGATGGCTAGTGTGTCGTCCACCACTCCCGAGTCCTACCGACACCAGTCGTCATTACCAGTTGTCGTCCACCTCCATCGTGAACAATGCATAAAAAACCACAAAGGTTGCGGAGTGGTCGGCCCATGTTCGTTTGGCCTGCACCCTCCACATTTGAGCGTTAGAAAGCAGCTAATGGGGAGAGATTCAATTTAAAATAAATTAATTAAGATCAATCAAATCACACCCCTACCTTGTTGTTCATTGGAGGATTCGATAGGTAGAAGATGAATTCGTTGAAGAACGTCGGCGTTTGTTGCTTCCACAAAGAGCTTCCAATCCGGGCTCGGGGTTAGTTCCTTGTTCTTCATTGGAGAGGTAATTCTTCATTGGAGGAAGAGTTTCTCCAAAGTTACCCCTTTTGCTAATTATTTCCCCAAGTAAATGTGGAGCCAACAAATTAAAATAGGTTTATCAAATTAATTTACATTGGCACAATTAAAGTTGTCACAAATAAATGGAACAATTAATTAATTAGAGAGTTGAGAGGTTTTCCCCCATTAAGAGGCGCTCGAGTGGTCCCCACCACCATGAATTTAAATTGGGAGGTTTTTATAGCTTGGGTGGTCCCCACCTCCATAATTTCAAAAGAGAGGTTTCAAAAGAAAAATAAAATGTTAATTATTTTATTTTTCTTCTTCCATGAAAAAGTGAAAAACTATCTTCCACCCTCGACCTACTGCGGTCAAGGTGAAGGTCTCTTTAAGAGAATATCGGCATTGTGAGTTCAACAGTGTCCTTGGATTTCAATTCCGAGCACCGGTTCAAAATTTAAAAAAACTCACTCGCACGTTTACTGAACGTACTTAAAAAAAGTTCAAAAATTCATTCTGGGCTCTCTGGGCCTCAGAATCATGCACCGTCAATTTTGACGGACTCAAAAAATTCCCATATAATTAAAAAAAATACATGGAGAATCTGGGTCTTTACATTATCCCCACCTCAGGGCCTTGCATCCCTGAAAGCCACATCACAAAAACTAGGAAAACAAGTGGCGGTACTGAGCACGAATCTAAGCCTCCCACTCTAATGTGCTCTTCTGGAGGTTCTCGTACTGCCAACATACACACACTAAAGGTATCGATCGCCCATGAAAGACTCTCTCCTGTCAATCCTCACTCTCCAATGGAACCTCTGTAAACGTTGCCCCATCTTCGATGTCCATCTCACCCCATTCAATGATGTGTGAAGGGTCGTGTACATATCTCCTCAACTGGGATACGTGGAAGAAGTCATGCACCTAGTGTAGCTGAGGTGGAATAGTTAAGCGGTAAGCCACCTCTCAAACTCTACTAAGGACCTGAAAAGGTCCGATGAACCTCAGAGATAACTTGCCTCCCCAGCCAAATCTCCACAAACCTCATCGAGGTGAGACTCGTAGAAAGATGTGGTCACCATCCTCAAACTCCAGAGGACTTCGTCTCCTATCAGCATAAGACTTCATCCTGCTCTGTGTAGTCTTCATATGCTCCTGGATGAACTACACCTTCTCAATGGTATCCTGTACTATCTGTTGTCCCATAAGTGCTAACTCCCCTGGGTCAGTCCAGCACAAAGGCGATCTGCAAGGTCAGACATACAGAGCCTCGAAAGGTGCCATCCCAATGGTGGAGTGATAGCTTTTGTTGTATGAAAACTCCACCAAGGTCAAGTGATCCTCCCATCTGCGACTAAAGTTGAGGACGTAAGCACGCAACATGTCCTTAAGGGTCTGAATAGTCTACTAAGTCTGGCCATCCGTCTGAAGATGGAAGGTGGTGCTCAAAAAAAGTTATATCTCGAAAGCCTCCTGCAACCCCTTCCATAGATGGGAAGTGAAATATGCATCATGATCGGAGACAATCGTCAAGGTTACACCATGTAGCTGCACAATCTCCTACACATAGAGGCATCACATGCTCTCTACTGAACCATTCTCTCTGATCGGTAAGAAGTGGGCTAACTTGGTGAGTCAGTCAACGATCACCCAAATAGAATAATGACCCCTGGATGAATGTGGAAGTCCTGTAATTAATTCCATGTATAGCCCATCCCACTTCCACTCTGGGACCTCTAAAGGCTGAACTAAGCCTACTGGTACCTAATTCTCCGCCTTCACTTACTGAAAAGTGAGGCACCATGAGAAAAACTCTGTTATAGATTTCTTCATTCCCGGCCACCAGTGTTGTCGTCAGAGATCCTGGTACATCTTTTCCACTCTTGGATGTACCAATAGAGGGGATATGTGGAACTCCTGCAATACTACCTCCTGAAGTGACACTGGTACCATGGTACATCCTCTTAAAAGGATGATGTGGTCTCCACCTTCAGAAAATTCATCAGGTGCCTGACCTGAGGATATCTGAATACATCGAGCCTCACAATTAGTGTCCCCATGTTGTGCCTCGCTGACTCACTGAAGAAGTGGGGGAGTGACTGTAAGAGACTGAAGAAAAGATGATCCATCTCATTCCACATAGGATATCTGTAAAGCGGCTAGCTGCTATGTTTCCTCACCTAGAAGTTGTATACCCAATCTCTTGCTAAGTGCATCTCCTACAATGTTCCCCTTTCATAGATTATAGACTATCTCAAAGTTATATCTTGGAAGAACTCGAGCCAATGTCGTTGTCTCAGGTTTAGCTCCTTCTGATAGAAGATATACCTGAGACTCTTGTGGTCCGAGTAGACTATAAAACATTCACCCATCAAGTAATGTCACCACATATTCAAGGTGAAGACCACTGCTGCTAACTCCAGGTCATGGGTAGTGTAGTTCTTCTCATGTTATCTCAGCAGTCGAGAACTATATGTGATAACTGCTCGCTCCAGCATCAGGAAACATCTGAGCTCGGTCCCTGATGCATCGCAGTAGACTACATACCCAATGCCCTCCTCTAGGAGCCTCAAGATGGGGGCACTAGTTAGCCTCTACCTCAGCTCCTGAAAACTCTAATGAGATTTCTCTGAACACATGAAGGGTTGCCTCTTCTTCGTCAACACTGATAAAGGTTCTAAAAATATATAGAAATCTGGCACAAACCTCTGGTAGTATCCTTCCAAACCTAGGAAACTTCATACCTCCGTCACACTCCTGGGTGGCTCCCAAGAAAGTACTACCTCAATATTTTTTGGATCCACCACAGCTCCAGCCTCGGAGATGACATGTCCCAGGAAGTGAACCTCTCAGATCCAGAACTGGCATTCAAGAGCTTACCATTAAGCTGGTTCTCTTGGAGTGTGTCTAGAACTATCTACAAATGATAGGCATGCTCCTCCTCAGTAGCCGAGTAGATCAGAATGTTGTCAATGAAGACTACTACAAAGCGATCAAGGTATGGCTAGAAGATCCTGTTCATGAGTCCCATGAACACTACTAGTGTGTTGGTCACACCGAACAACATGACCAAGAACTCGTAGTGGCCATACCGACATCTCAAAGTCATCTTCTTCACATCCTCATCTCATACTCTGAGTTGGTGATAGCCTAATATGAGGTCTATCTTTGAGAACCACCATGATCCCTTCATCTGATCAAAGAGGTCGTCAACCCTCGGGAGTGGGTACTTGTTCTTCATGGTCACCTGGTTCAGATTCCGATAGTCAACACAAAGTCTCAAGCTCCCATCTGCCTTCTTGGTGAACAAAATCGGGGCTTCCCAAATATAAACACTGGGCTAGATGAATCCCTTCCCCTGCAAGTCCTCTAGTCGTACCCCCATCTCATGAAGCTCTGCGGTATCCATCCGATACGTTGGTGTAGATATCAGTGTTGTCTCAGGGTAAAAGTCAATGTAAAAGTCCACCTCTCTGCATAGATTTAGACTCGAAACATCATCAGCGAAGAAATCCACATACTAGTCCACTACTACAGGATAACTCGGACTCTCCACATCAACTTCTATGAGGGTAAGGCTAGCCAACTGATGAGTGATCGGTTGCACTCTCCTCTGAGTAAGTACATCCTATGCTGCAAAGTCTCCCTTCTCACCGATGAAGGTAAACTTAGTCCTATCCTCGTGGATGCATTGCACTTTTCACCTAATACAGTCAATCTGAGCATGGACTGTAGATAATCAGTCCATTCCCAAGATGACGTCATAAGACTCGACGCCACTAATAGGAGATCCCAGCTGAAGCTCTTTCCTCCTAGAGTAAGATCACACTACCAGCACCAGTGTGTAATCATAGAATCCTCTCTTGTAGGAGTCTCTAGCCATAAGGATCGTGCCAAAGGCTCCGTCAGAATCTATGAGCTCTGAACGAGGGTAGTGGAAATAAAATAATGGCGATCACCTGTGTCTATAATTACTACATCTATGGTGGAGTAGACATAGATTGTACCTCGTAACATCTCCAGAGTGTTGTGATCGTAGGCCTCAGCTGCCTAGAGATGAGCTCACCCCTATCCACCTACTCCTTGTGGTTGGGGTGGACCACCTGGTGGTGGTGGCAGTAACATCTTGGTTTTTCCCAAATTTACCCAAGTTTTAAGGGTCAAGAGGTCGCTTGCAGTGCAGCTTGGGTTGTCGAATCCTCAGAGACCTAAGAAGAACCTTTAGACACTCAATAAAAATAGATGGATTTTTGGCTATGAAGTTTCCAACTTGGGTTGATTTTAGATGGTTTTGAAAGAGCACTAAAAGATCTATGTGAATTCAAATTATGAGAAAATGAGTTGATCCCAGGTTATTACTCAGGGTGGATTGAATTAATTCCTTTTTTTTTACGATTTTAATTTCTTTAACTCAAGAAGGATTCATGAAATGAATTCAAACTAACCAAATCACTTACTGATTAAACACCTTCACAACACATGCTAATCACCTATACACTTGTAGGATCATTTTCATGAGCACTCCAAGGTAAAGCATATAATTAGCACATCAAAGTGGGGTGAATAAATTCAATAAGGAAGAGGAAGAATAAAAATCATTGAATGAAAGAAACTCAATTAAAAGAAATTAATAACATTTATAGAGTGAGAAATGACATTCAATACAGCCCCTTGCTACTCCCTTGTATCAACCCATAAAAGAGCTAGCCCTCCATTGATGACAAGTTCTCAACAGAAGTAGAAAGTAGACTTACGAGGGTGAATTGAAGAAGTAAAAACAACACAAATAACGATCACTCCACCGTTGTGTGAACAAAATCACAAGGTTTGGTGTGCAAACATTCACAAATTGAAGAAACGGTATAAAGGTGATATGAATAAGAATAGAATAATATAAGAATAAGAACTTTTATTGAAGACTAAGGTGATTCGAACAACTTACATGAGAAGGAAGAACATTACAAAGGAAAATTGGCATAACAACATTACAATGAAAAGAAAGCACCAAGATGCTCAAATACTCCATCCCTACTGTCTTAAATAGGCATTTTGGAATCCTTTTTCCAAGCTCCCGTCATCCCATGTGAATTTAATTAATTTTGTTGTAGAAAGGTGGGTGGACATTGAATGCATAAGAGACTTTTCAACTCTTGCCTCGAAGTGGGATCCAGCTTTCTACACAGAACAGAAGCGCCGAAAGAACCATCTCCAAGGCCGAATTGGAGTGGGACATATAAGACTTAAATGAACCCCCGGATATCCCCTAATATCCGGTAAAATTTCAGCCAAAAATAATAAATATTTCTCGAGATATGATATAAATAGTGGGATGTTTTTCTGGGCCGCAGAAACTGGCCCAGAATTGAATCTTCAACTTGGGCCGCCTAAATGGACACCATGGATGCCGAATTAGAATTGGATCCTGAAGAGTGATTTGTTACTATACATGTATTATAGAATACCAAAATATTTGGGGTTAATTGGGCCTATATTTTGGGCCCCACAGTCTCATTAGTGGGCTGGTGTCCAATCTGCCTTCTCCAGAATTGCTTCCTTTTATTGTCAAATATCTCCATCATCCTCCATGAATTCTCCATTAATCCATGAATCAAAAATGTTCATATTTAAGTTTAGATCAATTTATAAAAATATAAAATTAAAATATGTATAATTATATTCCTTAAAATCATATGAATCATTGGGTACTTTAAATGATGTTAAAAAATGTACTATATAATAGTGCATTTTTAAAAAGGTATTACAATCATAATTTGAAATGATGTTCAAAGTGTAAAATGCACTAAAATGGTGTTTATGAATAATAAAGAACATGAATATTATATATATTACCAATGAATATTAGCCTCATTTAGTGGCTAATCACACCCCCCAACTTGAGTTTTGCTAGTCCCGAGCAAAATATATCTCAACATTATGAAATTCGAATTCGCTTTTCCAAAAACATTTTAATACACAATGATCACCAGAAACCCTTATACCAAACAATCATGAAACCCATCAAAATATTTTAATACAATATAGTTTCATAAGCAGATCCCAATCCCAAGACCATTCCTTTGTTCAAATTCATTTCCATATTTCATCCAATATCAATTAAGTATGAGGATGTGTTGTGCATCACAATAGACATGGGGGTTCATCTTTATTTATGGGGGAAATTACAGAAGCACTAGGTGGAATCGCATTTCAATATTAAGTTGAGTATTCATTTTTTTTTGTATAATTTTTTTTTTATTTTTTTTATTTTTTTTTTGCAATTTTTCCATGGTAATTGAAATTGCACTCGAAAGAGTCAACTCCTATAGTGAGACTTTGCTGATGACTCCAGGCTCAAAGACCTTAGGGCACCATGTGAAGCCCACATACTCGGGAAACATCTCAAGTTAACTCAGTCAAAAACAAATTCAAATTACCAAAAATAGAGATAAAATTACTAACTCTGGGCTAGACAACTATGGAGTCACAATCCCCAAGTGCTGAAAGCCACGCATTAGGTCATTTCATTTCTCTACGCGAAATTTTTTATAAATTTTTTTTTTGAATAATCATATTAAACTAAAATGATCACCAAACCTATTCTATTTATTTGGGGGACCCCATGAACTTAAACTAATACCCCACTATCCAAAGGACGTGCATTGTGATCTGTTTTTTATTTGGATGAAAATATAAATGATGAAATATCACATTGGATAGCCACACTTTCCAAAATCTATGCTCATGAAATTATACAAGGATTAAAATCAGAATCAGGGAATGCTAAATTATTTGATATTCAGTTTCAAAGTGTGCAATGTGTGTTACCATGTTCAAAGTTAAAGGAATTTTTCCTTCCATTTACACAATTTATTTTTCAAGTCATTCATTTTTTTTAACACAGAATAATTTTTTATTTTATCTCCCCCTCCCCAAATTAAAATAACACTATCCCAAGTGTTTAAAGAAAATAAAATTTATAATGGGGTAGAGGTATAGAATGAAAGTTCCAAAAGGAAATTAAAAATGAGGATCATGGAATGAAGTCACCTGGTGGTTGAAGTTGAAATTCTTGATGCTCCCTTTTAATCCGTTGATATCCATGTCACTTGCAGAGTTACTTAGTGGAAAAAGGAAAACAAAAAAAACAAAAAAAACAAAACAGTATATATATATATAACTAAAATATAAGTATATATATAAAATATAATATACTGATGATACATTGTCTTCTTTTTAAATTTCTGGGTAAGGTATTACTCAACGATCACACCACATGACACGGATGAATATGGTGCTCCCCTTTCATACCCATCCATAATCATAATAGAAGAACAGGTCAACAGTAATTTTTTTTTATTTTTAAATATCAAAATGATTCATTAATTCTATTTAAAATATGAAGTTTATTGCAACAACAAAATTATTGGAAACTTGAAAACCATGGGTTGCCTCCCATGCAGCGCTTTGTTTAATGTTGTTAGCTCGACATGAACCCCCCCCCCAACATACCCAATACCAACTTTAAAAATTTTAAGGACCACATGTTTCACCAATTCAACTAGGTTTAGATTGATTACATGTTTATAATTTGTTTCATTAACAAACCTATGTTCTAAAATGAGTTGGTAAATCCAAGGAATATAAGAAATGGTGGATCTAGTTGCTTCTATAGTCTAGCCTAATACATCAAGGGTCATTCCAATTTTATTTATATCAAGAGAAGAAACAATGAAAACATAATGGTTTTGGATATCCTCAATGAAAGAAAACTTGATGAAGGATGGAAAGGACACATGTTCGAGTTCAGTCAGACTAACATTTTTAGACATAGGTTGGGAATTTGGATCGATCTCATTTTTATTTTCAAAATTTATCAATAGAATTGGTTCCTTTGGAATAGAAGATTCAACCAAAAAATTGGAAATATCAGTGTTAGAAATGGGTATGGACTAAAATATTTTGATTTCTCTTAATGGTTCAATGATTGGTGTTTTTGAAAAATCATCAACAGATTTATATTCATGAGACTCAATCCATGATGTCAAATTATCTTCTTTTGAATCCAAAAAGTCAATTTCCTCTTGATTTAAAGACCCATAAACAATTCCTTGATCTTCTTCATCTTCCCTATATCCAAAGGTTTTCTCTTCAGTAAATTCATGAGAGGTTTATGGGAAACTAGACACTTCACATAAGGTTATGGAAGGGATAGTTTGTGTAGGGATGGGTTCCTCACAATTTTTAATGCTTTTTAGTTCTAACCTCAATGATGAAACCTCAAAAATCATTATCTCCATTTTTTGACATAGTTTTTCAAGTAATGGATGTGGATCAGGATGGATAAGGGGTTGAGACAAATGGTCTATTCCAGGAGGATAACTATGTTGTTGGAATTGCATAGGAGGATGTTTAAATTGGATTTGTGGGGATTGAAACTCATTATATTTTGGAATGTTTTGTGGAGAATAGGAGTTAAAAAATTGTGTCTCAATTGGTTGTTGGTTATCCCACCAGTAGAAACTAGGATGGTCATTGTACATCACACTTGGTGTGGGGTGATCAATGTAGGGAGAGGTTCCCCATGTTTGGGCTTGTTCAAAATTGATTTTCATAGGAGTGAGGGGTGAGAATAGAGAAGAGGGACGAAAAAAAGGATGATAGTGTCTAAGATAACTTACTTAGGTCCGCGGAAACGGCGCCAAAATTTGATTCTTCCCAAATTTACCCATGTTTTAAGGGTCATGCGGTCGCTTGCAGTGCAGCTGGGGTTGTCGAATCCTCAGAGACCTAAGAAGAACCTTTAGACACTAAATAAAAAGAGATGGATTTTTGGCTATGAAGTTGCAAACTTGGGTTGATTTTAGATGGTTTTAAAAGGGCACTAAAAGATCTATGTGAATTCAAATTATGGGGAAATGATTTGATCCCAGGTTATTGCTCGGGGTGGATTGAATAATTCCTTTTTTTACGATTTTAATTTCATTAACTCAAGAAGGATTCATGAAATGAATTAAAACTAACCTAATAACTTACTGATTAAACAACTTCACAACACATTATAATCACCTATACACTTGTAGGATCATTTTCATGAGTACTCCAAGGTAAAGGATATAATTAGCACATCAAAGTGGGGTGAATAAATTCAATAAGGAAGAGGATGAATAAAAATCATTGAATGAAAGAAACTCAATTAAAAGAAATTAATAACATTTAGAGAGTGATAAATGACATTCAATCCAGACCCCTTCTACTCCCTTGGATCAAACCATAAAAGATTTAGCCCTCCATTGATGACAAGTTCTCAACAGAAGCGGAAAGTAGACTTACGAGGGTGGAATTGAAGAAGTAAAAACAACACAAATAATGATCACTCCACCGTTGTGTGAAAAAAATAACAAGGTTTGGTGTGAAAAATTTCACACCTTGAGGCAACGGTATAAAGGTGATATGAATAAGAACATAATAAGAGATGAAGAAGAACTTTTATTGAAGACTAAGGTGATTCTAACAACTTACATGAGAAGGAAGAACATTACAAAGGCAAATTGGCATAATAACATTACAATGAAAAGAAAGCACCAAGATGCTCAAATACTCCATCCCTACTACCTTAAATAGGAATTTTGGAAGCCTTTGGCCGAGCTCCCATCATACCATGTGCATTTAATTAATTTTGTTGGAGAAAGGTGGGTGGACATTTAATGCATAAGAGACTTTTCAACTCTTGCCTCGAAGTGGGATCCATCTTTCTACACAGCACAGAAGCGCAGAAAGAGCCTTCTAGAAGGCCGAATTGGAGTGGGTCATAGAAGACGTAAATGAACCCCCCGATGTCCCCTAATAGACTGTAAAATTTCAACCAAAACTAATAAACCTTTCGCGAGATATGATATAAATAGTGGGCTGTTTTTCTGGGCTGCAGAATCTGGACCAGAATTGAATCTTAATCTCGGGTCACCTAAATGGACACCATGGAGGCCGAATTAGCATTGGATCCTGAAGAGTGATTTGTTCCTATACATTTATTATAGCATAAGAAAAATTTGGGGTTAATTGGGCCTGTATTTTGGGCCCCACAGTCTCATCAGTGGGCTGGTGTCCAATCTACCTTCTCCAGAATTGATTCCTTTCATTGCCAAATATCTCCATCATCCTCCATGAATTCTCCATTAATCCCTGAATAAAAAATGTTCATATTTAAGTGTAGATCAATTTAAAAAAATATAAAATTAAAATATGTATAATTAGATTCATTAAAATCATATGAATCATTGGGTACTTTAAATGTTGTTAAAAAATTTACCACATAATAGTGCATTTTAAGAAGGTATTACAATCATACTGTGAAATGATGTTCAAAGTGTAAAATGCACTAAAATGTTGTTTATGAATAATAAAGAACATGAATATTATATATATTAACAATGAATATTAGCCTCATTTAGTGGCTAATCACATCTCGAATCGTCACCCACCGCTAACTGAATGACCAGCTCCTCTGCAACGTCCGCCTGCTCCCTGCGGACCTCCTCAGTTGAACCTATGTCTCTACCTGTGCAGTCCTTCAACTATCTGCTGATCATCCATAAGGTGGTTCAGGCAGTCTCGAGCCATGTGAACCTGCCTGCTGCATGCATAACACTATCTTCTCCTCGCATGACTGTATCTATCTCCAGTGCCCTTCACAACTGACCCTGAATCCTATGGTCGTCCACCTGTAGGTCTGGTCCTCTTGGACCTCTGTGACATCTACTACTTCTAGATTTAGAATACTCCTCCATGTGATGCCCTGTGGTGGGTCTCACTACTATTGACTGCTCACCAAGAAAAATATCCACTAAGAGGGCTCTCTCTAACACCCCCACCTGCTTCGGGATGCTGAGAGAAGTCATCGAAGCCCTGATCTCCTGCCTGAGTCCCTGCTCGAAGGTCCAGGCCCTGAAGAATGGGTCTCACACCATATAATTAGAGTAGCATGAGAGGTCGGTGAACCTCGCTGAGTACTGAGCCACAGTCATGCTTCCCTGCTATAGATGAAGAAGCTCCTGTATGGGCACTGCGTAAATGGTTGCTGGGACAAAATCTGCCCGAAATAGGCTCTCAAAGTCTACCCAGAGAAGTGTCACCTCGTCATGAACCTGAAACGTCAAGCTCCACCATCTTTCTAATACTGACTATAGAAGACTGGTGTCAAGGATCACCATGAGAGCAGTTGGTGTCCCTACCAGTCGGAAGACTCTCACCACGGCCTCTAGCCAATCCTCAGCCGTCTGTGGGTCCATCTCACGCCTAAACCTGGGTGGCCTCTTGCACTGGAACTCGTGAAACACGCTCAAGCGGCATGAACCCTATGTTGCAAGGTCTAGTGTCATTGGTGTACCAATAGGTAAGGGTACCTTTGGTGCCTCCGCTGGTGCCCCTACTGATAAAGGGCCCTGCACTGAGGCCTCGTCGCTCAGTGGGCCATCATCGAGTACTATAACCGGAACCCTAGTTGGTTGCCTGTGTGGAGGCATCCTGAAAAGAAACAGTTGCGCCACAATCAATAAGTTATACGTGGTGAGATGAATCAAAAAGATAAAAAAGAAAACTTGTCAAAACATACACAAAATCAGTGTTTTCATGCACCGAGTCAGAAATCAGAAGTTAGAGTCATGGTGTAAGGATACGTCGGCCACAACACCAACACTGGATTCCCTAAACTGATAACCACACCCACAACACTTAACACTATTACTATTAAAAAGTTCAAAGTCCAATGTTCTATGGTAGAACCAACTCCTCTGATACCAATTTGTCACGACCCATCACCTGGTCCCATTCCATGACTACCCCAAACCTGCCTTCCATAGTCCAAGAGCTGGTGACTAGCACCGAAAGGCGTATTCCCTATAACTAGGAAGGCATTGCCTTTATAACCTGCAAATACACATAACCAATAACACAACAAGATATGAACACAAGTAAATTGTATAGTAAACAGGGTGTGTACAGTAAGAAAAAAGAGGCCAGAATACAAGCCCAACTGGGAAGTACAAGAAAACTCAAAAGAACAAGTAAATTGAAACAGCTCCTGTGAACACCCACCAAGGATCCTAACTGAAGGGTAGGTACATCTCTTGAATGGTCATCTCTACGGTATGCCTTGTCTAATGTCCACCATAGAGCTGCCTCCAGTCTTGGTACACTCATCGTCAGTCAGCGTTGTCTGTCATCTGCACCAAACACCACAAGGTGCGGGCGTAGCCCGTGCAGGGGTGAGTATAACGATACTTAGTAGGGACCTCGAGACCCTCAAAGGTCTCACAAAATCCAAAAAGGTTAAACCAAAAATCATGAAAACAACTGACAACCCTACATAGGAATATGCACATACATATACCTAAGCTATCAAGTATACCCATCTCATTCATGATGAAACATAAGGCCCCAATCATTAGCCAAAGTACAATTGTTCCATGAAACAAAGAATACCATAAAGGTAACCACCACGAAGGTAAGTACCACAAAGTTATGCCACATAGAAGAATATCACAAAGATATCACCATGAAGGTAAGTACCACAAAGGTGCGCCACGCAGAAGATTACCACAAAGGTAAAGACTTACCTCACACCAGGTATAACATAGGTACAGTAGTAAAGATGTATAAATGTAACTAATGAATCATCTTACTCTGTTAAGAGGTAGAACCATGTAGGATCCTAAATCATCAGACCCATGTAGGATTCTAGTACAACAGGCCCACATAGGATCCTAGAGTAGTCCCATGTTGATTTCCTAGAGTTTTCCAAGTTGTACTCTCAAACATAGACCAACATAAGATCCCAAATCACAAACCCACATAGGATCCCTTTATCATGTTTCAGCCAGCCACATGGTTCCCACACTAAGCTCTCTTGATTCTGGGAGGGTCCGATCCTAAATCCACAGGTAGATACTAAAACTTCTACAAAGTCCCATGAAGAATTATCCCAAAGTACCTCTACGTAATATGGGTCTCAATGCAACATAAGATGCGTCAATCGGACGCACGGTCTGTAAGTTATTGGCCTTTTAGTCTCGAGAGCCCGGTTAGATTCGTGTTCGATCCAACCCGGACATACGAAAACTTTATCCAAAACTAAAGTGGGTTATACCAAAAATACCTTATCGATCCAAGTTTTCTGGCACTGTAGACGGTTCATAAAACGGATGCTCGTAGCTCAAGTTATGGCTGAAAGAGTGAAAAGGGTCAAAGCTGGTCTGGGTCCAGTCCGACCTATTTGGACTGACCTAACCCGACCCTACCCAACCTGGGTCTGGATCTGGGTCCGGCCCATCCCTCCAGTGCATCCCGCTGGGTGGCCTGTGGTGTGCGGCTTGTGGTGTGCGGCTTGTGGTGTGCGGCCCACGGCTGGCCGGACGGCCAGCCCTTTTCCGTGCTGTGGTCGCGCACCGCGCCACTAGCAAGGTCCGAAAGCGAACTGGACTCCCTCCTTTGTCATCAAGGCATTGTGCCACGACTCCTGCATGTCGGTGGAGTGGATGCGCTCCTATTCCTCCCCTTCGTGTGGTCATTCGTGCACCAACCGCCGCCTCTACTCCACCGTGGTCGACGGGCCGTGGACCTCCACCTACCGCGCGGTTGCACCACCGCTGTCTTCGTGGCTAGTTGGTGTGCCAAACACCTCTCCCGAGTCCTACCGGTTCCAGTCACTGGTACCAGTATCCATCCTCCTCCATCACTAAGAACGCATCAAAAACCACAAAGGTTATGGAGTTTTCAGGCCATGTTCGTTTGGCCTGCACCCTCCGTGTTAGAGCGTAGCAAGAAGCTCATGGGGAGAGATTCAACATAAAAGAAATTAATGAAGATCAATCAAATAACACCCCTACCTTGTCATTTTTTGGAGGAGTCAAGAGGTAGAAGATGAAGTCTTTGAAGAACGTCAGCGTTTTTTGCTTCCGCAAAGCGCTTCCAATCCGGGCTCGGGGTCAGTTCCTCATTCTTCATTGGAGAGGGAGTTCTTTGTTGGAGGAAGAGTTTCTCCAAAGTTCCCCCCTTTTACAATGATTTCCCCAATGAAATTAAGATCCAATAAATTAAAATTGGTTTATCA
The DNA here is from genome assembly GCA_963277665.1 of Viscum album. Taxonomy (NCBI): domain Eukaryota; kingdom Viridiplantae; phylum Streptophyta; class Magnoliopsida; order Santalales; family Viscaceae; genus Viscum; species Viscum album. The sequence goes on from OY728155.1 coordinate 381,101,916, forward strand.
AATTAATTTATGTTGGCACAATTAAATTTGGCACAAATAAATGTCACAATTAATTAATTGGGGAGTAGAGAGGTTTTCCCCCATTAAGAGGGGTTCAGGAGGTCCCCACCACCATGAATTCAAATTGGGAGGTTTTTCTAGCTCGGGTGTTCCCCACGTCCATAATTTCAAAAGTGAGGTTTCAAAAGAAAAAGAAAATGTTAATTATTTTATTTTTCTTCTTCCACAAAAAAGTGAAAAACTATCTTCCACCCTCAACCTATTACAGTCAAGGTGAAGATCTATTTAAGCGAATATCAGTGCTGTGAGTTCAACGGTGTCCTCAGATTTCAATTCCAAGCACTAGTTCAAAATTTATAAAAACTTGCACACATGTTTACTTAAAGTAATTAAAAAAAGTTCAGAAATTCATTTCATGCACTCTGGGCCTCAGAATCATGCGCCGTCAATTTTTGCGGACTCGAAAAATTCCCATATAATTAAAAAAATTACTTGGAAAATCTGGGTCTTTACAAGGGTGATGTTATCTATGTAGAAAATATAGACATTGAGTGACCAATTGTCAACTAGTTTGATATATTATATGTGGAGTCCAAGAGAATTATCTAAGTTGATGCCCTGAATGAAGAATTAACTTATAGAGAAATAAAGTTCCTCTTACTGTCAATAATTGAAGTTGTAGGGTTGAATTATTTTTTTATTTGGATTCATGGATTTTGTTTTAGAAGTTTTTTTTACCAATGGTATTTGGGTTTTAATATTCATGAAACATCTAAGGACTATGTTAATTTTGGAAGAATGGTTGTATCCTTGTAATATTAAGATAATATTTGTGGATAACATCATGAGTTTATGAGTTTAAGTTTTAACATATTTTCAAAGTCTTAGACACCAATTTTTAGGTATTGTGTGGTTGTATTTTATCAAGATTAATGATATTTTAGGGGAAATTTATGGAAATATAACCATTTGGTTTTGTATATGTTTTAGTGTAAAAAAATTATTTAAGGAGCAATGCCCTTACATTTTTTTTGTAATATGATTAAAGGTATTGATATCTTTTAGGGTTTAGATTATCTTTGATGTTAATATAGTCATGATCTATTGCAATTTTGAAATGTTTTTTGAGCTATATTAATATGGTTTTGGAAAAAAAGGATAACTCACAAGTCGAGTGGAAAATTGTGGTCTCTATCATGATCACAGGGCTTGAGCCCGCAATCAAAGGTCGAAAAGGGTATAGAACCAACCCCAAGACTATATTAAAGAGTATTTCACATTGTAAAACATGAAGAGATATATTTATAAGTTTTTTTTGGGTACTTGGTATGTTATAGAGTTGAGGCTGGGAGACAAAATTATAGTGTAATGATACAACCATTATATATATAACAATGGAAATGGGAAAAAATCACCCTATATTTAGTTGTTTGACTCCCCAAAACATTTAAAGGGAACAATTTTATATGTTTTGTTGTTTATCTTTTTATAAAGTCATCACACTTCATCACTATCAGAGAAGATTTATCTTTTGATCAGCTTTCCAAAATATACATTAAGTTGTATGGTTTCATGGAGTACCACATTCAATTGTATCTGATCACGATATGAGGTTTACCTCTATTTTTTAGTGATGTCTTCATCAATATATTGATACATAGTAGAGTTTCATCATTACATATCATTCCGGTATAGATAACCAGTCTATGAGAATAATTAAAACCTTAGTGAATATGCTAATATCTTATTCTAGGGATTTAAAGGGCGGTTGAGATCAACACCTTCTTATAGTTGAGTTTTCTTACAAAAATATCTTTCAAATCAAGTATTTAGATGTCTCTTTATGAATCCCATTATGGAAAGAAGTGTAGTAATACAATGTACTAGAATAAAGTTGTATACAGAAATATATTTAGACCTAAGCTAGCTGATGAAATGGTAGAGATGGTTAGAGACATTCAGTAACATGTAAGGGAAGAAAGAAGTCAATAGAACTATTATGTTGATTATAGTAGATTTAATATAGAATTTGATGTTGGTGAGAACGTTTTCCTGCTACTAGAAACTTTGTCTATACCAATGGTTTCAAACCATTGGTATAGGCAAGAAAACCATTAGTATACCCTATTCCAATGGTTTTCCCAACCATTGGGTATTATGGAATGTGTATAGGCTTATACCAATGGTTATCAAACATTGGTATAGGCCAAAGGAAATTTCACTATAAGAATGGTTTCCTGAAAACTACTGGTATAGATATCTACCAATGGTTTGTCAACAATTGGTATAAACAACGAGCTTAAGAATACACCAATGGTTTAATACTGTTGGTACGTATTTCTACCAATAATTTATTGATAACTATTTATATAAATAAACCTTCAAACTATACCAACGGTTTATAAACCATTGGAATAGAGTTTTGTAGAATTTAATCATACAATAGCCTCCCCCACATTCCAAATAGTAGGCTCCCATTATTTTCAAAAAGAAAAAAAATCATCAAAAATATTACAATACTATATAAAGAATTTAAAAAACTAATAAAACACCAGAAAATACACTACAATAAAATTTTCATAATTAAAAAAAACTAATGTAGATAGGTGAATCATAGAAATCATTGAATAAAAAATCCCTGCAACAGATTTTTTTCATGATAAACACTATGTATTATATGAAATCCTTGAAGTGTAATGGAGTTTTGAAATTTTAAATCACTAGTTTCATTAGAGTAATAAACAAAGCATTCATCACAACATACCATTTATCTATAAATGTGTGTTGTGAGATCTCTGATTTGGATTTATTAACTATATATTTAGAAAATAGTTTGCTCATGCTAGTGGAGTCACCAAAGGGGCTTAGGGAAATCTCGTTCACCTTGATATCATAGTCACTTCCCCATTCCATCATCATGTTTCTTGTTTTGTCATCAACAACTGCACGATGTAATGAAAATAATAGGATAAATATATTCAATCAAAACCACAATGAAAAAAAATCATACATAAAACCAATGAAAAACCTTGGATATAGAAACATGGACTTGATAAAAATTTATAGTATAATTCAAAGTTTCACAGATAATCAGAATCAATCCACCATCAGCAGAGTCCCTTTCTTCTCCCGTTTTCTTAAAATAATTCAAAGATTCATGGAATATTGTAAATTATCCAACATAATCAATATCCATGAAGAATAATGGATAAAAATAGGTACAATTTCAGAATTAAAATTTTAGGATTCCTCAACTAAATATTTATTCTATTCACAATGACAGAATATAAAAAATATCAAGATTTCCAGGTTCCCTTCTTAGAGGTGTTTATGGTTCCCTCCATTAATATTACTCATTTGTTGGATGGAATGTAGGATCTATTTATGGACTGTTCTATTTTTCTTTATTCTAGTTGGAGGTTGCTTCGTAGTGTTGGGGGTTTTGATGGGTTCAGTTGCTAGTTGTTCAGGTTGTGTTGGGTGGATGTTGGGGTTTTAGAGGTCGTGTTGGTTGGGTTGGGCATGGAGTGGGTTTTTGGTTTGTCTGTCTTTACTGTTCAATTCAGTGAAGGTGAAAGATTTTGGCTATGGTGGATAGATCACAGACTGGTTGGTTTCCTTGGTGTGGTGCAGGTTATAGAGTGTTTTTGGCATGGTGTTTCAAGTAGTTTTTTTTACTAGGATTCTTGTTGCCAGAGGTAGTTTTAGACAGTTCCATTAGTGTGGGTCTTTATAGGGGAACTAGTGGGATACATGGTAGTTAATCTTTATGGAGAATGACTAGTGTCTCTGCTAGGTTGTGTGTTTTTGCTTATTGGATATGGAGGTTGTTGTTGTAGGTGTAGAGGCTAGTGTGTGCGGAGGCTTTTTCTTGGAGATGTTTGAGGTTGTTTGGTGATGTGATGGGTTCCATCCATCCAACATCCTAAAGGCCTTCGATTTTTTTATTTATTAGATAAATCCCCCTTTTAAGGGAAGAACGGGGAACCTAAAATACAACAAGGAATTAAAAGAAATCATGCCTGAAGGACAAAAAGAGAAAAACTGGACTAACAATGAGAGTCTCCCCTCCCCGTCACATTTGATAATATTGAAGTTTGTCATTTTTGTAAGTCTAATTAGCTAGCAAGTGTCCTCTGTCAAAGCACATGCTCGATCCGATGGTTGACGCCACACCCTCTCAAACAACCAAATCCAAAAATCACTGCAAAGATGAACCACCTGCTCTGAATCTTCATCTAGGTTATGTTCATTGTTAGAGGGATGGATGGACTAAAGGTGGGATGCTGATGGTTGCATGCTATAGAGTTGGTTGACTGCTTGCGGGTTACAGTTGCATCTGCTAAGTGAGGGGGGATTCCCGGTGGATGTTTTAGTTCTTGAGGCTACCTTGGATGGGGAAACCTTGGTTTTATGGATGGGTGTTCCCCTTGAAGTTGATGCATATTCTAGTGTGGGTGAATTTTGGGTTGAGGGTGGCTAGATGAGTCCTTGGTGGTGGGGTGTGCTGGGTGGTTTTCAATGCTCTGGTGGTGATGGGTGTGTTGGGTGCGACTGGTTGGGTCATCTAGTGGTACATGTGTGTGTGTGTGTGTGTGTTTGGATTGTGTGAATGTGTGAGTGCATGAGAAATTATCCAGAATATTTTGATACCACATTCACATACCAACCTAAATACAAAAAAACGTTAAAATTAAGGGAATGTAGAAATCTCTCATTTACAATGTGTCTCTTGTCCATATCAATGTTTATAAGTCTTCCTTTCAAACTTCTTATGCCATTATTTTCCATTGAATTCCCTAGAAAAAGTTCAGTAATAACTTAGTGAGGTGGTTATGCAGTTATATATAGACATGAACTATCGTAACATGAGAATAAGTTTATTCTATAGTAGTTATTTCAGGAAAATCATAGTTCAGGATATATTTTTATTACATATTATGATTATGAAGTGATATAAGTTTTTGTATCACATTGTAAAAATATAATAAAATCTGATATTTCATTATGGTAAATCATAGAATGAGAAATAGTAAATAATAGATTTCATCAATTATACAACATAATAATCCAATAAATCCTCATCAATAAGATGAATATGTTGAATTGTAAAAAAACATAAATGGTTCTATTATCCATTTTATTCTTCCAAACTCAAGGGTATACTATAATGTTCAAAACAATATCTAATAATAACACTCATACCATATCCATTCATACATCATAAGTGAAATTTCTTACCTAGTGTTTTCAAATTAAAATTCAATCATACCCTAAGTGATAAATAACTACCTGAAATACACCTCAAAATGACCCACAATAAGAACATAATTCACCAACTGTAAAATAGAACAACTTGTAATGAAATTAACATGAAATAAAATCATCAAAACACAATTCATGTGCAATCAGAACTACCATCAATCAAAATAGGTTACAGTAAATAATGAAACTAATTTCCCATTATAATAAAAAAACCAACAGAACATCCTTAACCTATAATGAAACCAATAAAACATCCTCAAAAAAAATAAATTGCAATGCAACCAATAGATAATCCTCCAATACAATATACCAATATATAAATAATTACAAAAGAACAAATAAATTGATGCATCTAACCAATGAAAACATTCATAAAAAATATCACACACATATATATAGTCACAACAAATCATCAAACATCAAATGTCATAAATATCAGCAAAAAATGTAACATATCAATTTGTACCTCATCACTATCACCATCATCACCTACATTATAAACCTCATCCCCATCCTCATCCTCATCCCCATCCTCTTCCTAGTTCTTATCCCCATCCTCATCCTCACCCTCGTCCTCCACTTCAACCTTGGCCTCATCCTCAACATTGTCCTTGGCCTCGTCCTCATCCTCAAGCTCTTCCTCACCACCATCATTTCCATCGCCATTACTAGAGATGACATCATCATGACCACCAGTTGAACTACCACCTGGTGCACTGTATAATGAACTAATCGATTCCATATATGCATCACAAGACAAGTGGTCTCTAGTGGAAGTGATGGAAATATAACTTTTATCAGTTTCATATATTCAATGTTTTCTCTTTAATACCATTATTCCACATGTGTGACCATTTTTTGCATGTTTTGAACATGACTTAACCTTTTCCAACTCAGTGGTATGAAAACTAGTACTTGAAGTGGGCCAATACCTTGTTGGGACTATACTCTTCCCAGGTCGGTAGTGTACTCTTCCATGGTGATCATCTCCCAAAACCTGATGTAAGTGATCATTTCACCCAAAATTGTTATGTTTCTAGGAATAAAGGGCCTATAAATAATCTTTTTACAAATATAAATAGATTGTTAAGTTTCCAAATATATATTCAAATTTTAAATCAACAAAGTAAAACTTAGAATCTTTTGTGGTGTCAATTCGTTAACTGCACTTCCTTTTTTTTCTTTCTACTTGAGAAAAACAATTTTGATCATGGAACATGTCCTTCAATATTCAATACCTCCCTATAAAATGAAATTGAATGTAGGAAACCATAATTTAAAATAGGATACTAATAATTATTTTCATAACTAAAATAAAATGTATATTAATTCTAAATGAATCTAAAAAGAAAAAATATGGTTTGATTCGATTCAGTTTTGTTAAATTTATTTTAGTTAAATATGGTTTGGGTGGATATTAAATCTCCACTTCTTTACCAAAAATTTATAAATCTCATGAATTATGGAGGAAATAATATAAAGTTCAAGTCTTAAAGAAAATTTATAAATGATTTTCGTACCTACTTCCTCTCAAGGTCTCTCATTATACTCCTTCTCAATGTGTGTAGGTGTTTCTTATCATTAATGTTTATTTTATTCCTCTGTGAATATTCCTAAAAAAATTAATAATAGAAAATAAATTATTAATTAAAAACATGAATATTTTAATTTAAAAATCCAAAATTCGATTAATACCTTGAACGTAGTACTCATCTAGTGAGTAATAATTTGCTGCTAATATTATATCGGACAATCCTCTATAATAGATGTGTTCTATAAATGTGTTCCAACTCTAGCACGCCATCCACTATACAACTCATTCTTGTAGCCTCTCCATAGCTCACATAATTCCATGAGTTGTGTTGGCCTCAGACCCTCACAATTGAGAAAATCAAAATAAATTTGTCACCAAAATATTAATTTATATAAATACAATAATAATATAACATTAAATCCACCAAATTTTTTTACCCATATCTGTGACCAAGAAATTTCAATTACTTCATTATGAAGGTGTCTCTAGGATAGTGAATTGATGGTAATAATTTCAAAGTATTTGGTATGTGTAGAAAAAACTCCTACATTCCTTCCCTTTTTTCAACCATTTGGTTTTCTTCATCTTATTCCACCATCAGCTACATGCAGTAGTTCCACATCACACACATGTGTGTATTCTCATGCCTCTTATAAGTATATATAGATGTTATAGACAGAAACTAAATATTATATCAATACATCTTATAATGAAAATAATTTATGGTAAAAAATATATTAGTGTTCTATAAATATACCTATGGTGGTCTGATCAATGGGTGTCACTAAATCTGTAGGCACTAAATGAATATCACCATGTACAGATGGATCATTAGTCGAAGAAGAAGGAATGTAGAAGGTTAGAGAGAACGATGTAAAAGGAAAAAAGATTACATGGATGGGTGGACAAATGCATGATATGAATGAGTAGTATGAATCATTGTATAATTAAAGAAATATGGGTGAGGAGTATCAAATGTAAATTCTGATTAAAACATGGGTGGCCTAAATATCACACGTGTCCATAGCAACACTATGGGATCAGAATGTGTGGTAGGTGGTATGTCAGTGGGAGCGACAGTGCTTAATCGAGTACACTGAATCAAGAACCTATCTCTAGTAATAATGTTATTAATATTTTCATTACTTATTATATACTCCTTTCACTGATTTTATATGTAATGTGCATAATTTGTGTGAAATATTAATGTTTAAATATTAAATATAATTTTAGAGCACTATTTGATGTCATCCAGATTTAAGCCTATTTAATGTTTTAATAATAACACTCACCCTATTTATCCAAATTTCATGATTCTTATTTGGTAGGTTTCCTTACTCAAATTAAAATATTTCATTAGAAGTAATCAGTGGAAAATTCTTCCATTTTAAGTGTCATATGGTCTACAAAAAAGACCCAAAGAATCTGTGAAGAAACTGGACCAGCCATGATGATTGAGTTACTGGTCTAAATACCGAATCCTGAATTTTATGAAACTCCCTCATATGTTCTTGATTATCTAAAAGAATAATTTATAATAATTTCAAGTCCCAACTCAAAAAACAAGGTGCCCAAATAAATCTTTGAAGTCCAACCCACCATTCTATATGGGAACTGAAATAAGCACACCAAAATTGACTTTTCTCATCATATATTCATCAAATAAATCTACGATTTTGTAGTGTGAAATAAGAGATATAGGAGGAATAATTTTTTGAAGAAATAATTTGGATTTTAAGGCATATTCTTATTGATAAACCCATTCACATTTTGGCCATCAAAAAAGTCTGGATTGAAATGGACAAATTAACATTGTTTAATAAAACGACCATAACTTTGGATCCATAAGTCCAAATGCCTCCATATATTTAGATTAGTTGAAAAACATTATTATAAAAAACTTTTAAAAATGAGATATCTCTAGATTTAATTGCATGGATGTCCAAATCGTTGATCCAAGTGGATGGGTTGTTTTGGAATGAAAACAGTCTACCACCTTAGGCTATAGATACATCCCCTACTCTCCTTTCAAATGGGTTGTAATTTAAGCACTTAAGGAGGAGTTTTTTCATTACTAGAGCCTTTCCAAGGGCCTGAGAGGACTTTCCTTGATATTTTTTCAATAAGATAAACCTCTACTTCACTTTTATTTTCATTCTCCTTTTCGTTTGTTTTCAATTGTATTTGTGTAAGATTTTTTCAATTTCATTTGAATTTTAATGAAATTTTATTCTTCATATTCTATTTTAGTCATCCACTATCTATTCATAAATATTAATACTCTTAAAATATTTTAAATTATGTTCAATCCCCTTCCCTTATTTCTCTTTCTCATTCAATATAAATTTCATTTTTAAATCTCATCATCGTTCGTGTGTGTGTGCTCGACGCACAAATATTTTCTTGTCCCTTTATTTTCCATATTTTTATAATTCATAATCACAAATGTAATAAACCATATTACTAATAATATTAATTTCTGAGTAAATATCGCATTGGGTTGAGTTATAATTTAGGTATGTTAAGTTATTGAGAACTTTTTCTCGATGAATATTCCTTGAATTAACATTGTGTATGCTGGACTTAACATGTCATGGGTTAATGACTTTTTTTGTTTAACGAGTGGTTTCCATGGATTATTGGAACCATAAATACACTACCATAAACAAGATATGATTAATATTAGATATCTAAGTTATGTTAAATCTTGAATTAAATCCCTAACCCTTAGGATTTCAAATCAATGTCAACTTGTGACATGGGTGTTAATTTAATGCAATGTAAAGCAAGGCTCAAGGATATAACAATATTAACTACCTAATGATGAAATCACCCTAATATTTATTAAATTTTTAAATAAATCATTTCAATTAAGCTCTACAAACAAACCCCATAATCAAAATACCATCAAATAAAAACAAATCTACTATTAAAAAGTATCATCACTGAGGATTTGACCCGAGTGATGTTATACACATTAGTAGGGAATCAAAACCTTGAATGGTCGATATGAGACAATTTACTATGATTTTAAATGGAATCATTTCTAGGGATGGTGCAATTAAATATTCATTAGTTTTGGTTATTTAAAAAACAAAAAAAAATTGAAAAAAAAATGAAAAAAACACAATGAAAAGCCCGCCTTCTCATAAAAATCATAAACGGAAAAAACACAAATAAAAACCTATATTACTATTTCTTATAAAATCTCTCTGAATTCCCTACAGCTTACCAAAAAAATCCCTCAGATTTTTTGACCCAAAAATTGAGAGTACACTTCACCAACTTAAGAGAAACATAAGAGATAATCATCTCATTCAAGAAACTGTCCTTGTCCAACCAATTGAATTAGATATGGTAAATCCTAGGGAACAAGAACTTAAAGAACATACTACCCCTGATATGAATTACCAACCCCTTGGTATTCAATATCCAAACATAGAGGCTGACTTTGAACTTAAATCGGATTTGATTCATCTTCTACCTTATTTCAATGGGCTAACCTGTGAGGATCCACATCTCTACCTTAAAGAGTTCCAAGTTGTATGTTATACCATAAAGCCTCAAGGGGTTTCTGAGAAACAAATCAAACTCTAATAATTCCCTTTCTCCCTAGATGAATTCGTCAAGTCAGGGATTTACTACCTCCTTCATGGTTTCATAACCACAAATAATGACATGAAGTGACTCATTTTAGAGAAATTATTTACTGTTTCTCGTATTGCTTCTATCCAAAAGTAAATAAGTGGTATCCGTCAATTCCTAAATGAATCACTCCATGAGTATTGGGAGAGGATCAAAAAGCTTCTTGAAACCTGTCCACACCACCAAATCTTTGACCAAATCTTGATCCAATACTTCTATGGGGGGTTATTGTCTATGGAGAGAACTCTCATTCATGTCACAAGTGATGGTTCTCTTGTTGATAAAACTCCTGCAGCTGTAAGAGATATCATAAGTAACATGGATGAAGACACACAACAATTTCATACTCAAGCACATGCTCAAGTAAAACAAGATCAAGATAATCAATCTATAGAGATGAATAGGATGATAGAGTGGATGAGTGAACTTGAAGGTCTTCTGTGACAACTAGTTGTGGCATCCAAATCCCCAACCTCGTCTTCTTTACAATCTTTGTTCCCTATACCAATCAATAACTATGGAATCTATAGATATCCATCTCATCCAACTGACATGTGTCCACAAATTCAAGAGGACACTTCTGATTCATCTGGACCAATGGAGATTCATGCAGCATATGCTCAGCGGAACCCCAACACTCAACAATCAGGTCAGTTCATTAGAAACTTCAACCAACCCCACTCTGATCCCTTCTCTTCTACCTTCAACCAAGGCTTGAGTTATGGTAATCTCATTTCTCATCCCCCTCAATTCCCTCCTCAAAACCCAAACTAGTTCCAATATGGTCAAGGTGTTGGTAACTTCCAACAACCTTACCCTTTTGTTCCTCAACCTCAAAGGATAAATCCTCCTATTCCTCCTACTGAATTCCATTATCCTAGTGAGCCTTCCCAATTCCAAAACCAATACAGTAGCTTTCCCAAGAACCAAAATTAGGGTAATCCCATTCTGGGACAAGCCTCTTCTTCTAAGAAATCATGGGAAAGTGCAGTGGAAGATCTTGCCTCTTTCACCCATTACAGCCTCGAAAACATTAAAACCCAAATTGGTCAACTTTCATCCCACCTAAGGTAGCAAAAACAATAAAATTATTCCCAACTCTGAGCTCAACCATTACACAACCCAAGGGTAATGTAAGTGCAATTTGACTTTTATTAGGAAATAAAATTTATATACCTCATGATAAGTCCTCTAACCCCCTTTGAATGTTGACCTAGAAGATAAAAAGAAAAATAAACATGAAAAGGAACCTAAAACCATTCCATCACCTCTTTCCATTCCACTTAGGAATACAATTAATTTTCATCAAGTTGTTTCTAAACCAAGGAATTCTTTTGAACCCTATCCTGAAATGCTCGACATGTTTAGACGTGTTGAAGTCAACATTCCTTTCTTAGATTCCATAAAACAAATACCTAATTATGGAAAGTTTCTTAAGTAATTTTTCACCCATAAGAGGCAACTTAGGACCTCTGAAAATGTTTTCACCCATCAGTCTATTCTCATAAAGTTAAATGATCTGGGGACCTTTACAGTTCCATGCCAAATTAAAAGTTCCAAGTTCGATGATGCACTCATAGACCTAGGAGCCTCAATTAATGTCATTCCCAAATCCATCTTCTCCAACGTTGGTCTTGTTCCCTTACATCCAATGGGTGTTTTCATTTAATTGGCCAATTAAAGTACTGTTAGTCCTAAGGATATAATCTAGGATGTCCTTGTTCATGTGAATGATCATATCTTCCCTGCTGATTTTTATGTCCTTCACATGGAAGGTGAGATGAACTCTTCTGGATCTCTCCTAATTATAGGAAGACCATTCTTAATGATAGTGAGAACCAAGATTGATGTCCATTTAGGTATATTATCCATGGAATTTGGTGACCAACTGGTCAAGTTTGACATTTTCCAATCCATGTGATACCCATCTGAGTATCACTCTGTATTCTAAATCCATGCTTGTGAGGACACTTCTAAGAGTCAATTTAACCCCAATACATCATGTTATTCATGATCTAATAATAAAGGATCTTGTGAAATATTCACCATGATTAACAAAGTCATAAATGTTGAAGTTGATGTGGACCTCTCATTAATAGACTCTATTAATCTAGAGGATCTTGAAAACTCTCTTGAATCCCACATCAACTCTAATTTCTACAGCTCCACCTTGGACAATATTAAAGAAAATGAGTCAAAACCAACTGAAGTCCCTTCCACCATCCCTAAGTTGTCTAACCCACAAATGAAAGATGGGACTGATCTAAAACCTCTTCTTGAACGCCTAAAATATGAATTCCTTTTCCATGATCACTCTTATCCTATCATTATCTCTACTTCACTTAAAAACTGATGATTCCAGACTTGTTCAGATGTTAGAGGGAAAAAAGGCCTTATTTTGGACCCTAGATAACATACTAGGAATCAACCCTGCTCTTTTCATGCATCACATCCATCTTGAGGAATAATCCAAACTAATTAGACAACCACAAAGAAGCCTCAATCCAATTATACTTGAGGTAGTTTGGGAAAAGATCACTAAGATTTTTCAAGATGGTATTATCTACCCAATTCCTGATAGTGAATGGGTTAGTCCAATTCAGGTTGTACCTAAGAAGTATGGGATAACTGTTGTCAAAAATGAACATGGGAAGGTAGTCACAACTCGAATGAAGAATAAATGGCGTGTTTTCATTGATTATAGGAAATTGAATGTTGAAACAAGAAAAGATAACTACCCTCTTCCATTCCTCGATCAAATTCTAGAACGGCTAATTAGAAAGTCACGATATTTATTTTTTGATGGATACACTAGCTACTTCAAAATCACAATCACACCTCAGGACCAAGAAAAGACAACTTTCACATGCCCATTTGGAACATATGCATATAGGATAATGCCTTTTGGCCTTTTCAATTCTCCTGCAACATTCCAGAGGTGTATGATGAGCATCTTTTCTGAATTCATTGAACACTTCATGAAAGTCTTCATGGATTATTTTTCCATTTATGGTGAGTCATTTGAATCTTGCTTGAATTCACTCTCTCTAGTACTTAAAAAGTGCATCAGGTGTAACCTTGTATTAATTTCTGAAAAATGTCACTTCATGGTTGAAATTGGGGTTGTTATAGGGAACATAGTTCTAAAATATAGTATTGAAGTTGATCCTATCTAAATTGAAGTGATCCAATCACTTTCTGAACCCACCTCTATTTGAGACATCCATTAATTCCTAGGTCATGTTGGTTTCTATCGTCGATTCATCCATAAATTCAGTAGTATTTTCCTCCAACTCACTTGATTTCTCCAAAATGATGTCACTTTCCATTTTGATGAGGTTTTCAAGAGAGCCTTCGTTGAACTCAGAACTTCTCTTACATCTGCCCCAATAATCCAACCCCCAGATTGGTCCTTACCCTTTGATATGATGTGTGATTATTTTGATAGATTCATTCGGGTTGTTCTTGGTCGAAGAAGAGAAGATATTCCTCATGTCATATATTATTCCTCAAAAACATTGGATGAAACTCAATATCACTACACAGTTACTTAAAAGGAACTTTTAGGAGTGGTTTTTGCCTTAGATAAATCTCGTCCCTATCTATTAGGTGCCAAAATCATTATCTTCACTGACCATTCTGATATAAAGTTCTTACTCAAGAAAAGTGATTCCAAAATGAGGATAATAATATGGATCCTAATGCTCCCAGAGTTTGACCTTGAAATCAAAGTTAGACCAGGAATAAAAAACCCTGTGGATGATCACTTGAGTAGAATTTCTAATTCTTCCCATTCAGAAATCATTGATCTTTAATTCCCCACTGAGTACCTTTCATATCTCACTCCAAAGTTACCATGGTATTCCCCAATTGTAAACTACATAGTTTCTAGTATTTTTCATGAACTTTTTTCAATATAACAAAAATTAAAGTTGAAAAGTGATTCAAATTACTATTTTTTGGAAGAAAATAAAATTTGGGAGACTAGGGAAAACATGGTAATTAGAAGATGTGTCAATGAAGATGAACATTATTCCATCTTAGAATTCTATTACTCACTTCCCAGAGGTAGAAACTTTGGACCAGAAAGAACCTCCCAAAAGGTCCTAGAATCTGAGTTCTTTTAGCCTTCACTCTTCAAGGACTCACATGAGTTCTTTAAATCATGTCCCATGTGCCAAAAGTTTGCAAAAAGTTCAAAGAGAAATTAAATTCCCCAAAAGCCATTAATTTTCTATGAGATATTTGATGTTTGGGGAATCGATTTTAGGGGACTATTCCCCCCTTCCAATGGATTATCATACATTCTTCTTGCAGTTGATTATGTTTCTAGGTGGGTCGAGGCCAAACACACTAGAAAGGATGATTCACATAATGTTAGTGAGTTTCTAAAGACACACATCTTCCACAGATTTGGCACACCATGTTCCTTGATAAGTGACTTAGGAACCCATTTTTTGTAATAAAACCATGGAATATTTTTTGAAAAATAATGGGGTTGTATATAAAACTTCAACCGCATATCACCCCCAAAAAATGGCATGGATTAACTTTCTAATAGGGAAGTCAAATTAGTTCTTGAGAGAATTTTTAAGCCCACCAGAAAATATTGGCCTGAAAGACTTGGTGAATCACTTTGGGATTATCGAACTACCTATAAAACACCCATTGGGATGTCTCCTTTTAGGCTAGCTTTTGGTAAAGTATGTCATTTTCTAGTTGAAATCTAACATGAGTCATTTTGGGCTGTGAAAATTTGTAATTTTTAAGAAAGATTGTTGCAATTGGCTGCATTGGAGGTGCTTCGACTTGATTCTTACGAGAATTATAATCTGTACAAAGAAAAGGCTAAGGTACTCCATTATATACACATCCTGAGAAAGGTATTCCATGAAGTTGAAAAGGTATTTCGCTTCAACTCTTGATTTTTACATCACCCAGGAACGCTTAATTCTTGATAGGAAGGTCCTTTTATTATTTCTCATGTTTACCCATTTGGTGTAGTGTAAGTCTAAGAACCCTCCTCCAAAAGGACATTCATGCTAAATGGAAATCAATTAAAGCATCACCATGAGAGGACACACATCTCAAGAACCACCTCAACTTCCATCAGATCCAAAACTTCCACTAACCCACCACCAGATGGAGATAGGGACCCACTAAATCCAAACTAGGGGAAACTATTTCCCTTTAACTTCTCTCTCTCTCTCTTTCTTCTTCTTCCTCCCTCATTATCATTTTTTTACCACTTTCCTCATCACACTTTTTTATTTACTCTTTCTCTTTTTTTGGGTGTTTCTTTATAAAAAACTAAAAAAACTTAAAAAAACTAAAAAGTAATAAAAAATCATTTTAAAAAAAATATGAAAAATCAAGAGTCATACTTACTCACCTTCCAATTTTTAAATTTTGTCCAACCATTTTGGGGAGTCAAAACACATGGTTTCATCTAAATTTTTTTGTTTTCTTCATAAATTTGGTTAAAGAATATTGTGTCAAAACCAAAAAAATTTGAATACTCAATTTTTTTATTTGGAAAATGATTTTCTCCACCCGTGAGGAACAACATTTGATTTCATTCCATGACCTCCTATGTCCATCTTTTCAAAATGTTTTTTTACCCCAATTTGTGAGTCTTGATTTTGTGGAATTTCGATCTGAATTTCCTACTTTGGTGTATATTAATATGATAGAGTCATTTTCTGAACCGCATGAGAATCACAATATCCAAATAGCCTCCTATTTCCCTTATATTAATCCACCTTTTTTAATCCCCTTAGAGCCTATGAAAACCTTTTCTTCAATATCCACATTACAATCCCAATACCACATCTCACCCAATATCTACATGGATTTACATTGCATTATTTATTTAAATTTAAGTGTGAGGGGAATTGATTTCATTTTTTGGGTTCCCTTTTATTTATTTTCAATGAGTTATCATATACTTGAGTGCAAGAATCCATTTTAGTGTAGGGGAGAGGTTGTTATTTAGTGAGTTTTGGGGAATTTAATTTACTTTTGTTTATGTAATTTTATAAATATTATTGACAAGTGATCAAAAAAATAAAAAAAGAACAAAAAAAAGAACAAAAAAATGGGTTGTGTCTTGGTTAGGTCAAAAATCACTCTTACTCATCTCTTGTGTCTTTCTTCACAAAATCATTCCCTTGTAAATATTTGTTTTCATTTCCTTCCATGTTTCATTTCAAAAAATGTTGGCATTGTTTTACCCATGTTGGTGTTTTACCCCTCTTCTCCTCTCTCTTGGACATTATATTACTATCATCCCATAGCCACATAAAAACCTGTTCAAAATACCTATTTATTCTTATGCACTTTAGGATAGGTAATGGAAGTTTAGATCTCTTTTAAACTCTAATATTTTCACCTTTTGTCGGTGAATGAGTGAAGCTCCATAAATTAATTTTATCATATTGAGAGGAGTATGTTTTGTGTGCCATCATTTTCCATTTCTAAATTTGAGAATGAAAAAATGAATTGTTTTCTGAACATTTTTCTGTAACAACTTTTGGTGGAATTTAATATGGATGATTGAAATGTTCTAAACCTCCCCTGAGTAGGGAAAACAAAATTTTAATATTTTTTTCTGAGTAAAAATGATTTTATTATGTTTTTATATTTATTGTACATGATAACATGCAAAAGGATAATTGTGGGGAGTTGATGTTATTAATATTTTAATTACTTTTTATATACTCCCTTTACTGATTTTATATGAAATGTTCATAATTTTTGTAAAATATTAATTTTTAAATATTAAATATAATTTTAGAGCACTATTTGAAGTCACCCAGATTTAATTCTATTTGATGTTTTAATAATAATTGTGACCCTACTTATCCAAAGAACATTATTATTGTTTTTTAGGGTTCCTTATGAAAATTCCAACATTTCATTAGAAGGAATTAGTTTCCAATTCTTCCATTTGAAGGTTCATTTGGATTACACAAGAAGACCCAAATAATCTGTGAAGAAACTAGACCAACCATGATGATTGAGTTACTGGTCTAAATCCTGAAGCCCAAATTTTATGAAAATCCACTATATGTTCTTGATTATCCAAAATAATCATGGATAAAAATTACAGGTCCCAAATCCAAAAACAAGAGGCCCAAATGAAGATTTGAAGTCCATCCCACCATTTTGTCCGGTAACTGAAATCAGCACACCAAAATTGACTTGTATCGTGATCTAGTCATCAAATCAAGCTGAGGTTTTGTTGTGTGAAATAGTAGATCTAGGATGAAGACTTTGTTAAAGAAATAATTTGGATTTTAAAGCATATTTCTATTGATAAACACATTCACATTTATTCCATCTAAAAAATATGGATTGAAATGGATTGATTAACATTGTTTAATAAAACAACCATAACTTTGGATCCATAAGTCCAAATGCCTCCAAATTTTGAGATTAGTCGTCCAAAATTAATATATAATTTTTTTAATAATTACATATCTCTAGATTAAGCTTTCCAAATGTCTAAATCATCAATCCAAGTGGATGGGTAGTTTTGGAATGCAAATAGTCCACCACCTTGGGCTATAAATAAATCACATCCTCTCCTTTCAAAAGGGTTGGAATTTCAAAACTTAAGGAGAAGGTTTTTCATGACTAGATTCTTTCCAAGGTCCTGGGATGACTTTCCTTGATCTTTTTTCAACAAGAGATACCACTCCTCCACTTTCATTTTCATTCTACTTTTCATTTGTTTTCAATTGTATTTGTGTAAACTATTTTCAATTTCATTTGAATTTTAATGAAAAAAATTTCTTTATATTTTTTTAATCATCCAATCTCTATTATTAAATATTAATGCTCTTAAAATGGTTTAAATCATGTTCAATTCTCTTCCCTTCTTTCTCTTTCTCATTTAATCTAAAGTTTTTTTTAAATCTCATCATTGTTCGTGTGTGTGTGTTCGACACACAAATCCTTTCTTATACCTTTCTTTTACTTATTTTTATAATTCATAATTATAAATATAATAAAACAGATTACTAATAATCTTAATGGATGAGTAAATCTATCATTGGGTTGAGTTATAATATAGTTATGTTAAGTGATTGAGAACTTTTGCTCGATGAATATTATTTGAATTAACATTATATATGTTGGTATTACATGTCATGAATTAATGATTTTTTTTGTTTAATGAGTGGTTTCCATGGATTATTGGAACCACAAATACACTTCCATAAACAAGATATGATTAATATTAGAACCCTAAGTTAAGTTAATTTTTGGATTAAAGCCTTAACACTTGAGATTTATAATCAATGTCAACTTGTGACATGGGTGTTAATTTAATGAAATATAAAGAAAGGCTCAAGGATATCACTAGCTTAACTACCTAATGATGAACTCACCCCAATATTTATTAAATTGTTAAATTGATCAATCATTTCACTTAATCTCTCCAACAACCCCCTAATCGTAATACAATCAACTAAAAACAAATCGACTATTAAAAAGTATCATCACTAAGGATTCGATCCGAGTTCTGCTATACACATTAGCAAAGTATCAGAACCTTGAACAATCGATAGGTAACAATCATTCGCGTTTTCATGTACCACCCCCTTCGTATCGTCGGCCTAAGTACTGTAACCACTAGGTTGCTCATCAACTAACTGGGTCCTAACTGGTGGATCCTACATAAATGTTTAAAACTAAATTAATCAAATGATTTTATATATTATTGAAATATATATATATATATATTTGAAATAAAATACTCACAATGGGCACTAATGGAGGAATTCCCATATTATTCATTCACCGATTGTTGTCTCTCATCCTTTTTCTTTTCATCTCTTTAGTAGGTATCATTTCCTACATTTGAAAACAAATGTATAATTAATTAGAAATTGATAACTAATGTGTAACAAAAACTACAAAAAAGTTGATACATGACTTAATTAAGGAATATCACTTTTCAAACCAAATACATGATACATAGTGATAAAACAAAAAACAATTTTAAATTTAGTAGAAAAAATATAAAAACAAAATACACATCATAAAATAAACAATAAGTTCAAATTAGTAGTTTTAGTATAGGTATGATATAGTTTTATTCAATTTTCAATTTGATCTAATTCAATTTGGGTTGGCACATTTGTCCTTTTTTATTTTTATGTCAGTTGGTTCATTTTTGTTTATTGATTTGGTCATTTATCTTTTTTTTATTTATCTTTGTTCATTTGGTTAAATTTTATTAATTGATTAGGTCATTTGTTCATTTTTATTTATATTAGGTAATTTGGTTAATATTTTGGGTTAGGTAATTTTTTCATTTTTTTTGGTTAGGTCGTTATTTTCTATTGTTTTTATTTTCATATCAATAAGTTTAATATGTCCAATTCAATTCCTCTTGTTTTTTTGTTCTAATTTAATTATTTCACTTGTGTTTTCTAACATAGGTTTCAATACAATTTAATTAAACATTAGAAAATGCAACTCAAATAAAATTGGAACCAATAAATATTGAAAATGTACATGATGGTCAAGTCGAATACGTTTTTGTAATCAATATCAAATCAATTTTAATAATACCAACCTTAAAAAACCATGTCGAGTTAAAACAAAACAACTGATAACATGGATGGATGATTCTATACATTTACCACCATAACTTCATGTTCACAATAAACTCTCATAATTGAGCTATTTGAGTCATCAAGTGCAATAAATGGATCAGGACCAATGGGAGTAGGGATGGTGTCAATAAAATCATCATTGTCGTCTTTAATACATCTTGGAATTACATCAATAATGACACCATATTTAGGTCGAAGATGATCTTTGACATAAAAAACTTGTTTCCCCATTGATTCTAATACATATGGTTCATCGATAGAAAGAGTGAAATTCATTTCAATAACTCAAAATCCATAATAATCAATAAATGTTCCCTACCTCATCATAAAATCAAACAACTTATATTTCATCATAGTGACTCAACCATGAGATTAATAATACAATATTATTATTTTTTCAACAACTCCATATTAACCTACATTTTCAAATCGAGGTCTACTATATAATGAACTGGCATAACATTATGTTGTGTCAATTACCCTAACACCATCATGTTTTATTCTCATTTTTTTTTCTCATTTAGTGATAATAAATATGTACCCATTGATCACAATTTATTTATAGTTACGAACCATGATATTAGCACCAAAATCCCAAGATCTTATTTCCACATAGATAGAGCCAATAGGAAAATTCAATAAATAAAATATAATTTAATATTATAATTAATTAAATATTAATTTTATTAATTTATTATAGTAATATTCCTTCCTTCAATTTCAACCAAGAAGAAAACTCTTTTCTATAAAAAGTCTCTCTCCTTCTCAAATATAAAGAATGATTCTTTTTATGTATCAATTTTTATGTTCTCTATAGATAAAAATAGAAATAGTTTAACATATATGTAAAATTACATGATATGAGTTGATATATACATGATCAATTTAATTACTTGATATATTCATCGAACAAATCATGATTGAACAAAACTATGCGATGTGCCATCTCCCGGTCTTCATGGATTAATGTCATCAATGTATATGATCCAGGAATTTCTCATGTTTGAGAAATTGATGGAAAACTTGGTTCAATTTTCTCATATTTTTATTCTTAATTTCTCATTGTTCTGTTCATTCTCGTAGTAATATTAGAAAACTAAATTGAGAATAAATCCATACATTCTTGAGTCAAGTAACCATTAATGATAAAACCTTCAGGATGGTTGTTTTCATACATAAGACTTTAACGTGTGTATATTTATTTCATTTGGATACATCAAATTAAAATCAACAGGTCCTTTGAGAAGTATTTTGGTTGGAATATGGACAGTCAGACACATCATGCTTGTGAAAATTATGGAGGAAACATTTTCTAAAATATATATGAAATTAATGAGGCCACTACCAACATTATTTTCAATAAATACTTGGAAAAATACTTAGCACAAAGGTCTATAAAAAATAGTACAACCAAATAATTGTCACCCTTATATTATTGGAAGAAAGGAAACATATTGATATTTGAACCAAATCATGTATAAGGATGTGATAATCATGAGACTTCATAGATTTTAGCTTTAACTCTCTTTTGTTGACCCATTTTGATATGTTTCTTGAATATACATTAGGAACTTTAATAGTCTCTAGTAATTATAGAAATTGTTCTTTTTCTGTAGGTTTCATCACATAAGAATCCCATAGAACTTTCCATTTATCTTCACTAATACACACAGGATGAAATTCTTGTCTGATTCCCCAATCCACCAAGTCATGCCGAGATCATAAATCATCTTTTGTATTTCCCTTTACATTTATAATAATTGAAAGAAACATTTCACATATATTATTTTAAATGTGCATTACATCTAACCAATGGCATAACAAATTGGTTGACCAGTAAGGAAACTCTATGAAGATAGTCTTATTATTCCAATTATAACATGTTTTAGTGGAAACATTCTTACTCTTTCTAGATTTCATTTGACCCTTATTAAATGAAAAACTAAAATATTGAAATTTATTAAGCACATCATTTTCAAACAAACACTGAGGTGGATCATTGATCTCCATGGTATTGTCAAATCTTTGATGATTATTTCAATATGGATGGTCTATTGGCAAGAATCATCTATGTCCCATAAAATTGAAACTACAATGATATTTCATTATTCTTTATTGCGTATTATTCATAAAAATAGGACATGATAGTTTTTCCTTTATTCTCCATCCATACATCATTGCATGAGAATCAAAATCATTGATCATCCATATAAGTGCAACATTCAACTGAAATATTCTTTTTGAACATGCATCATATGTGCGTACACCCACATCCCAAATAAGTTTCACCTATTTTATTAAAGGTATCATTTATACATCTATATCATTTCCAAGATCATAAGGGACAGATATGAGTATAATCATGATATTGAAATGTTTTTTCATATACAACCATGTGGGAAGGTTATAAATGTGTATGAAAACCAGCCATTTGTTGTGAAAAGTAAGCATCTTTCCAAATAGATTAAAATAATCACATGAAAGACCCAGCCCCACATTATGCACCTCAACTGCAAAATTAGGATATCGAGCATCAAATAACTACAATGAAAATCCATATACAGGGTAAACTAACTCATCATTATTCTTCTTTCTCTCAGTATCATTTCATCGCTTTTTTATGATATTTTATCAAAAATGAAAATATTTTGGAGTTTGGGGATCAATGAAAAGTTACATGTTACATTATATGGAACCTAGTATGGTGGTCCATAATATTTTGGCTTTCATATAGATATTTCACATTTTATAGAATCATTTTATTCAGCAGTTCCCACCCCAAATAAGATGTAATCTTTTGGGAAAACATGAATTTTTTTTTTGAAAATCCAAATTCCTCAACTAACTTTCATTCCATATAGTGGTTTGAGGGAATATAAACATCTTCTAGAATGAATTACTTTAAGAAGGTAATAATTAAATATATGGAAGTATTTGAAATCTCAAACATGATTTTCCCATGAAAAAGTCGGATTAAAAATTCTAGCTTTTTCATTTTACCAAATTTTTTATATATTGTAGTTATGGAAACATCATTCAACTTTTCCACCCTATCAACATCATAATTTTTATTAGACACATCATGTGTGATCATATAAAAACCTTCTTGGGTCTTCATTATTTCCTTATCATGATATTGAATAAATAAAAACTGGTTATATAGCAAATCATCAAATCCCATCCTCTAATTTGGATCATCATTTTTTCTAGATTCTATTTTATCCCCATTATGATACCTAAAATAGTAGTTTTTTTGGAAAAATATTTTTTTTATTAGTAGATAACTTCTTCATGGAACAACCAAGGTCTTCTAGCACAATTTTAACATGGGAAGTGTATGTGGCCACTATCTGAAGAATTTTCAAATGAAAAATATAAAAAACTCTCCAACTTCTTTTGAAAATTGATTAAAATATGATCAGTTTTATACATCCAACTTCTATCCATTTTATAAAAAAATTATTACAAGTTATTTCATAAAATAAATTAAATAATATTGAAGTTTCATCAAAAATATATTTTTGGAAATGATAATTGATCACTTTATATGAAACCATCATTGACACGCTAGTCTATATGAAAATCATAAAATAAAGGACAAAAAGATACTATATATATAACAAAATACTGTATATATAAAACCATGATATTGAATTCAATTTTAAAAATGAGTAATATCTAATCATAATACTATATAAAATTATTTTTATAATTGTTATTTTTTATTTTTTCTCTTATTCTATTCTCTATTTAACAAATGTTATACTTATTCAATAAATTCATGTATAAAAGAATACCACTTATAGGTAACCATATTCTATTTGATTCAGATCATTTTTGGTTATTTTTATTTGTTTATGATTATTTTAGTTCTCATCAATTTAGTTTAGTTGGGGTTGTTTTTTTGTATCAGGTCGATGCATGCATATTAAGGATTTATTAAAGATTGTTTAAGTAAGTTGATTTTTTATCATTACTATAGAATTTATTTTAGTTAGTTTAAATTTATTTAAATTATTTTTTAGTTTAGTTAGATTCCTTTTAGTGTAGTTTGGGTTTACTCAAGTCGACTTGGGCCAGATCAAGTCATTTCAATTCAATTCAGTTGGTTTGGTCAAGTCGGTTTGGCTATTATATAGATATAATTTGTTCTTTTGGTTAGGTTTAATTATGTAAAGGGGTGGTAAGTTTAGTTCATTTAATTTCAATCCTAGTTTCATAGGTTTGGTATAATTTAATTTTCTTATGGTATGTTCAATTAATTTCAATTTAAATTATTTTAGTGGGTCATCATAACAAGGAATAAATTGGGAGATTATGTGAAACATGGTGGATGTGATCAAAAATCATTGTATAAAGAATGATTTCTCTAGGATAATTAAGATAAAAAAGTTTTAATTAAGTTTAAATTTATAGAAATAATTATATTGAATAATTAATTATATATTTTTAATCAATATTTTTATTACAGTATTGGTGATCAATGATATTTTTTATTGGGTGTGTTATTTAAAATGTATCCATCTTGATGTAATGAAATAGAAATATATAGGTTCTCAATGAAAATGATATAAATAAAGAAATATGAGTTATTTTAGGGTGTATGGACTTCATGGTATACCCTAATGTGTTATATTTTCCTTACTCCAATACATGCCAATATTTTCATGGGGCACCACACTTTAGAGTTAGTACTTCATTATAACTATGTGGTCATATAATAGTAATTATTCTCCATTTGAATATAAAAATGGTACTTCTTCATATGATTCCCAAGGTTTAAAAGTTTCGGTTAAATAATAGGAAATATCATGGTACAAATATATCTAATATCTCATAAATGCATGCATCAACTTCTTTATCTAAAATATAAATAATTTTCTGATCCATTGGAATTATGGAAGTAGGATTATTAGTACTAATGTAATTATTTTATTGTATCATTGAGTAAAGGATATTGTGGGCCAAATTTGGGTTAATTCCATCTCAAGTGGGTTGTGTAGCCTTGGATGTGAATTTGGAAAAGTCATGAATTATTTCCAAGTCCATCACACAGGTCACTTTTCCCAAGTATATCCCACATGTCAATTCACTAACAGGACTCACACAGGTCACTTTGCCCATGTGACTCGCACATATCACTACACCTAAATTCTATTTTGAACTAACATCCCATTATGTAATCATCCATTTGAATTTATATATAAAGTATTTTTTGAAGAGTTATGGTAATAATGGATTTACTACACCCAAATCTTTCAAAATGGAGAAACTATAGGTGGGGACTATCTGGTAGACATCACAATTTATAGACATGCTAGTGATCCACATGTCAAACATACATGGATAACAATCAAAATAAAAAAGTGAAAAAGACATACAGGAGAGGGAATATTGGTAACATTAAACCAAATCAAGGGCACTTATGATATTTTTTAATGTGTGGTGACCAATGAGAATACAAATGAGTAATGTGTGTCAAGACAGTCCCAGAAGGTCATGTAATGTTAATACATTAATAATTATTTTCCTTTAAGAATAGTTTACACATTTTTATGTAATATATTCCCCATTATATAGGAATAAAGATGATGGTATTAGTAAAAAAATGTATTTTCAATTAATCTCTTAAAAACCAAACCATTACATAAAATTTTAAAAGGTAATTATTGGAACTCCCTTCTTGAAGGAAGGAATTAGTTTCCAAGGTTAAATACTTAAAAATATGAAAGTGAACATGAAAAATAGGGGAAAATATAATTCCCCTAAAATGATAATATTTTTTAACATGACTAGAAAAATAGATACTGTGGTATTAGTATTGTAAGGGACATTCATTATCTATGTATATGCTAAAGTATTTGGAACATGACAATTTCCCATTCTAAAATAATAAAAAACCCTAAATGATGAGAGATTACAGTGGATGGGAAAATAAACTAAATGTGGTATCTAAAAATCGAAAATAAATATAGGTAGAATATATAACTTTAACTCACTGATTTTAAGTGGAAGAAATTGAATGATTTAAACTAGGATGGATCGCATGTTGGAAGAGGAGCGGTCATTGGATGTGAAGAGAGAAGTTATTGGGTAGGGAGAAAATGAATCGAATCTGGAATAGGGAGGGGGATGACATCTACATTTGGGGGAAAACTATACCAATGGTTTTTAAAAATCATTGGAATAGGATGATTTTAAAACACTTATCCCAATAGTTATTGTAAACCATTGGAATAAGACCAGTGTATCCTAATGGTTTTTAAAAATAGCTGGGAAAACATTATTTAGAAATCCTTGTCCCAACTATTTTTTGAAACCATTGGGATAGCGGCATTGGTATAGATAGGATTTCTAGTAGTTTTGCTAAAATTTTCTACTTGGAAGAAATAAGTGAAAACTAAGCTAGAGGTATATCATTACCTTTAAAACTGTTGATAATATTGGGTCCATACCTTATCTATTAGAACTTACACCACACTTCTCTTAGGTTCATGATGTGTTCCATGCATCTCTCTTAAGGAAGTATATACCAGATCCATCACATGTACTGAACACATAGAATGTGATGCTAGAATATGATCTTTATTATGAGGAACAACCAGTGAAGATATTGCATCATATAGAGAAACTTTTATAAAGAAAGACCACTCATCTGGTCAAAGTTCTTAGGTGAAGCCACTATCTTAAAAAATCTATGTGGAAACCTAATAATATAATTAGGAAAAAGTATCCTCAATTGTTGGTACCAATGTGGTGATTTTTTAGGGAGAAATTAATTTTAAGGGGGTATAGTGTTACAACCTAAGATTTTTTTGAGATATATTTTTTAAATAAATTTAATCATTTCAATATTTTAATTAAATTCAACACCAAATTTATCTTTCACTTCATGAAACACCGATTTTATCTTTCATTACACAAAACAATGAGTTTAGCTTTTGAAACACTGAGTTTAAATGAAATGTGGCATACTATTAAAATATTATTATTTAATATGATAATTATTGAATAGTAATTGGAGTGGAAGGTATGAATAAGACTAAATAAATTATGAAACTATATGGTTTAAACATGTATATAAATGTAATTATTTGGTGAAAAATTAATTAGAAACAAAAATAAAAACTATTTTAAAGTAAAGGAATTTTATTTTTGAAAATACAATTTTTATGAACACAAAGAAATTTTAGCACAATAAATTAAAAAACACTTTTGATTAACTATTTCAATGAAATTTACATATTATATATTCAATAAAACGTATAAAATTCATTTTATGTGTTTTCTGGATAAGAAACAAGAATAAATCCAATTTTATAGGCCTTCAACCTAGAATCAGATCCCAGGTTTTGATACTGATGATCAACTATTATATAGATTTTCTTGCTAAAGAATTTATGGATTATCTAGAACTAGATATAAATATCAGGATTTAAGAGTGTTACTCTCACTCCCTATGGTATTTTTTGTAAGATTTGATAATAGAAATACATAGAGGGAAGAGTCTTGGGGAAGATCTTGAATGAAGGAATAATCCATAACTTCTTAAACATATGGAATAGAACCATTGATTGGCTTCCAATGTGGAATTATTAGTATTTTAATGATGGTATTTTTTGAATGAAAAAATATGTGTGGTTCATATGGCCACTTATGCAATTTGTATAAGTTCTATCATGTATTTTTTGAATATATGAGAAAATCATATTCTTCAATATCTAAGTGGTTCTGGTCACATGAATCCTCAAGAAATATTCTTAACACAGTGAATGACTCTCTAGAGGAAGCAGATGTGGGTCCAGTGAAACTGAGATGTACCATCACTATAGATTTATCATTAGTTACTATGGTAATTGATATAGGTAGTTCTAATTCTTTATTTTCAACTCATATTGATAATCTATTCTTATGGATATTATATATTATGATATAGATAATGTTATTACCTTAATAATTAATAGAGGGTATTGTTTTTCATTCCCTTCATGTTTCTTTCATATATAAAAAAATTAGATCATCTGTATTTTTCTATTTCCCCTCATGAAACCATTATTTCTCATTATTATGATGGATTATATGATTTACCATAAATATAGGAATGAATTTTATCTTTTTTGGAACTCTATAAATGTGACTAATGGGGTGTTCCATGTTTTATTTATAGAATAGATCTCAGGTTTTATCAAATTCAGACCACCTTTTCTAGAATTGGATAGGGTGTTATCCAATATTGTTTTGGACTAGGATCTGGAATCATTGATTTGTGATCTCCCTATAGTTTTCATGGAGTTTCCCTAAATGTTTTCATTTAACATTTTGTCCACTCCACCAATAATGGAGGTATAGATTTCTATATAATTTATATAAGGTATGTAGCCTATCTCTATTCATTTTTATATCATGGAGCCTGTAAATTTGAAAGAGTTAATGACCGAGTCAAATGATTTATTTTTCAAAGGATTCATTCACTGAATTTTGTTATCATTAATGGTTCCTATGCATTTTTAAAATAAAAAATGATGGAACACTTTTCCATTATATTGATTACTAAATTATAAATTGGGTTAAGATAGTGAACACATATTCATTGAACTGTATTAATGATTTATTTGATCATCTGAATATGAATAATTGGTTCTTGCAGATTGGACTTTGGTTTGGCCATAACCATCTTATAATAAAAAATTTTGATATCCCAATGATTTCCTTCCAAAGAAGGTATGGCCATTATGCATACCTTGTTATTCCTTTTTTTCTTAAATTATTCTCCTATGGTTTCCATGTAGTTTACAATAGGATATTTCATGTTCATCATTATTAGTTCATTTGGGTGTGTGTGGATGGAATCCTGATTTACTCCAAAACCAAGGAAGCTCATGCACATCATTTGGGAAATAATCTATAAATTTTGAGATATCACCAGAATTATGTCATGAAATAAAAATATAATTTCTAGAATCA
Source organism: Viscum album (assembly GCA_963277665.1). Taxonomy (NCBI): domain Eukaryota; kingdom Viridiplantae; phylum Streptophyta; class Magnoliopsida; order Santalales; family Viscaceae; genus Viscum; species Viscum album. The sequence continues at coordinate 381,130,950 of OY728155.1, forward strand.
ATAATTGAGGTTATTTGAAAAAATGGTCTCAAAATATGGTATTTTAGTTAAACATGAAAAGGTGAAATTTTTCATGACATTGGAGAAACCCTGTGATATTTTTAAACTTTTGATCTTCTTGGGATTAGAAAGGTTTTACTACTGGTTCCATAATTATTTATCAAACTTCAATTATACAATGATCTCAATCAATTACAATGGACTAAAGTTCATATTTTACTCAATTTTTCGTAATTCATTTAAATGATTTTAAGATTCTTTTTACTTTTATCACAGTGTTTACTATCCCAGAATATAGGTATGGATTTTTGGTATTTTATGACTCATTCGGTAAAGTTTTTTGTTTTTTCTAATATTAGATGATCATATGGTTGAATATGATTTTTTATAGCATAGGCCACATAATAATAGCATACCAAATAATGATATAAAACTCTCATCATTCATGTATGATATTAAGAGTTTGTGGAATTACATTTTTTGAGAAAAGTATAATTTTTTAATATAATCAAAAAAAATTGAGTTATATCTTCCCTAAAAAAATTTCGACTTTCGACCGAGACAATGGGAGAATTGCATGTAGATATTTTATTTTGACATTTCATAATACCCTAGTAAGGAGAATTTAACCAATGATGAATTTAGAAGGAAAATTAAAACTATGGCTATAAAAGAATCTTTAGAAGAGTGGAATCTTATGGTCTTATTATCTCATTTTAATTTTGGTCTTTGGGGGATGATATTAAAATTGTTTTGATAGTTTTTCAAATGAACTCTTCTATTTTATATATAATTAATCGATAAAATCATATCATTAATGAATTTTATGGAATTAGAGACTATCCTTATGAAGGGTATACCTTTAGCAAGTGGTCTTTATCTTATGACGTAATCTTATGATTCTGGAGTTTCTACATCATTCCTATGGATTTGAGAAAAAAATTAACGATTGTATTATAGAAATACCATTGTTGATACATCATTTTACCAAAAATATAATATATAACATACGGTGATAATTCTGGTGTCTTTGTGTGATATGAAATATTATTGACACAATTTCATGTTTCTATACCTTTCAATAGTTCATAGAGGAGAACTCAAGATGTTAAGGATTTCCACATCCACTTCATGTCCCAAAATGGATGTGTGGTTATATTTTCATGGACTTTATGGTAGGGTTTTCACTTACCCATTGAGGAAATAATGTGACAGAGGTAGCTATTGATTGGATCACATTATTCTTATTCATGGAAAAACCAAGGATGAGTACATAATGAGATAATCATATTTCATGGAGTTTCATATGATATAGCTTCTAATAGGAACCCCCTATTCAGTTATCATTTCTGGAGATTCCTCGGTTAGGTGATGGGGTCCCATGTTAGTTTGGGAACAACATTTTATCCATATATGGATGTCTAGATAGAATGATTAATATAAATTCCCAATAAGATTATTCATGATTGAATTATTAGATTTTCTGGCACCTGTGATGACTATTTCTAACTAGTTGAATATTTATATAATAATAGCTACTATTCATAAATTCTAATGAAAACATTTAAGGACATGTATGAATGTATTTAGATATATCCTATTGATTTTTTGAATATTGGAAAAGAATCCATTGTTGGAACTAGATTGGTGTAAGAGAAAACTAAAAATATTATATTGATACAGTAGATAATAGTTCTATCTAAATACAAGTATAAATATTATGATGATTATTATTTAATCCCTTTTCATTTTTCATTTACTAACCAGTTTCTTTTAAGTGTTTCAACTTTGATTGGTTAGTGTTCACTTGGGAAACAGGGAAATTCTCCCCCAATATTTATGTGTCCTTCTGATATTGTTGATAAACTTGTAAAGTTGGATTAATATTTTCCTTTTCCACCTTAGATAACATCAACCCCCAACGTGTTCCATGTGTCACAACTGAAGAAATTCCATTCTAACTCATCTCATATATTGAACTAAGAATACCAATATGTAGAACGTGATTGGTCCTTGACTGAGAATCCATTTTGTATTATTTATTATAGGTTGAAGGTTCTTTATGGAATTTTAACACCCTCAGTTTATGTACTTTAGAAATTGTGTAACACCCTGGCCCTAGAATCCCGGATCCAGTGCAATATTTTAATACATTGTCATAATTACAGGGAATCAAGTCTTGAAGGACTAATCAATTTAGTAGTATTAGAAAATAGATTTCATACATGAACTTTACATTACAATTTTTAACATAAAACACATCATAAATAGTCCTTTTATAATTCCATTATTCTCCTAGATTAACCCTACATATCAATCATAAAACAATTCTCAACATCCTAGGAAAATAAAACATAAGAAATGGGTGAGTTCAGATGCTCAGTAAGGATAAGCAATATAGTGGAAGCTATCGTAAATAAGCATAAAATTTTAAGGAATGTTATAAAATTGAAACAAAATCCTTTTAAACATAATCTTCAGTATAATATGGAAATAATTAATCAAATAATTCCATTTAAATATTCACATAGATATTCTACTAGTCGAATAATAACATGTAAAATCAAAAATTAATCTCATAACGAGGGAATACATAATGTCAGACATCATAACCACTACGCCAAGGCCTTGTTCCAAGACCATAAACAAATATTTTATAAAAGAATTATGCCAAGACACTATTTTGTCTCATGAGACCTATCAATGCATCGAGGGGCTATAGCAGGCCCCACCCATCACTTACTAAGTCCAATTCTTTCCTCATATGAAAAGGGTGAAACATAATATAAAAATTCGTATTAAAACTAGCATATGAAATGCCCATACTTTAACCATAAACAAAAAATGGTATAAAAATAGTACATATATAGTAAAACATATCATAACTCATTCAATAAAATATGGAAGATTTTTTTATAATAAATCAACCTCAATCCAGAATAATATCCAATAAAGGATGTTGACATAGTAGAAAATAATCAGTAAAACTCTTTGAGAGAAATATCCCTTTTTCATGAAATCATTTAAAAGTCATACAATTTATAAAGGAATTAATTTAAAATAGATTTTTTAATCAAATTAACCCAAACCTATTTGAAACTTTTTAATGGAATTAACATTTTAAAATAATCATGTCCATAAAAAAATCATTAAAATCATTTTGAAAACACTGACATTAATTAAATAGATTTAAAAAAACAAATCTTTAAATTTTTTAAAATGATGATATAGTTAAAGAGTACCTTACATAAAACATTAAATTATTCCTTTTGAAAACATATTTATGAAACATGTATAGGGATGATAAATATTTCTCAGTAAATACATACGCATAAACAAATCAGATAATAATGAGATTGAGGAATTAACCCTTATCTTATACTTTCCTTTAGTCAGAGGTGAGTTATCCTCCAGTTTAATGGTTAAAAAATATTATTAAATTATACCAAGACCATATCCTTATTTATGATATCATATATGATTCATTTATGGCTTTATATTACATGATTATTAATAATTTCCAAGTTAAAGCAATGTTTCGAGTAATAATCGCTTTCTTTATAATATGTGTTTTGACTTGTTATTTTTGATAATATTACTTAGTTAATAATATAATTAATTACATAATGTAAAATATTATTTATATATCTTATATACATTATATTTATCTTTATACCCATATAAATATAGTGTACATAAAAGACAATTTACACCACAGTGTGGAAATGGTAAGTTGTACGCACGCACGCATGGTGGTATTATTTTTCATAGGATGAGTAAAAGGAGTAATATGGTTATACCATAATTATAATAACATATCATCATGTAGAATGTATTTTAGTTATTATTTTATTATGTAAAAAACAGAGAATGAATAAGTATAATAAGAAAAGAACATTGAAAGAGGTGATAAAACAATTACCTCTTTTCAGGTGTCTCCTTTTGATTTTCACAAAAGGACATCGGAGGATGGTATTCTTCCCAAATTGTAGCCTATATAATGATATGAAAGATTTTGGGAGAATAAATTGTTAGGGTTTAGCCAAGACAAAAGGCTTTTTAGGTGTTAATTAAAGATAAGTATAGGTTCCCTTTTAAAAGAGAGGTGAGACACACTTTAGGAAAAGCTTAAAATATTATTTTATTATAAATTGTTTTTAAGTTTATAATATCTATAAAGTTATTTATTTAGAGTATAATATTATTATGGGTATAAATAATCTAATCCAATGATTTTTATAAAAGTTTATTTCATGAAATTAACCTTATCATTTTGGATTAACTCATAGTTAAACAGTTTAACTCTTACAATGTCTTCTTTTGTTTTTATACTATTGGGTTAATAAAGTCACTATAAAATTCCAAGAGAACATATAGTAGATAATTAATGTCATTTTTAACATTATATAAGTCATTTGGACGAATATAATATTTTTAGTATTTATATATCATTTAATAAAAAAGTAATTTTTTTTAAAACACATTTATATCAAATTTGACACTATTTAGTAATTGATTTTTTTAAGCCATAAAAACTTTATTCCTTCAAACCAATGGAATTAACTCATCCCTAATATTTTAATTTCATCCATAAAATTAGTTTATGGCATTAAAATATTTAAATTTAATTTATTTTAATATTTATAAATTCATTTATTTTAATCATTCATTAATAAGGTAATCACTGCATCATCATTGAGTCATAAATAAATATATTTATTTAATGTCTAAAAATTATAAATAAAATACCATGATGTAGTAAATACTTGTATATTTAAAAATACTATTTATAGTCATATATTTCTATTATATAACCCTATATTAAAATTTATTTAGTAAAAGATACATGTTTATGTTATATTTCCCTTTTCTTTAAATTAAATAATCTAAAATGTAATTTTCACACCCAAGTTGCTCCAAAATGACAAAAGGTCTACCTAATGATTCTAATGGTCTAATATATCTCATAAAATATGAATAGGACACGTTTTAGGGTAGTTTTATATTATTATAATATTATTTTTACCCTTATTTACCTGAATTCCCCTTTAACCATGGTAAATAAAATAATTACTGAAGTTACTATTCATAATGTCAAAAAATAAAAGGTACCTATTTAAAAAATTTGGACCTTATGATTAAAAATATGGAATCGATTTTTACAAATTAAAAACAAAAAATTGGCAGAAATTAATTTAATATTAATTCTCATTGTCAAAACCAGAAAGTAGGTTTTAAATAAATTATAACTATCAAAATATTGACATGTGTTTATGTTCAATTTAAAATTGAACTTACTTCCAATGAATTAAATTATATTAAATAATAAAAATATAATCTAATTATACTTTAAAATCAATTAAAAATATAATCTAACTATATAACTAATTTAGATGAAAAAGCGATTTTGAATTAAAATGCAGTATTGTTAACTATTCATTGAAAAATGAAAGTTACCAGAAAAACAAAAAAAAATTATAAAAGCTAAATTTTATTTCATGATTATAAATAATAATTTTATTACATCAAATTTAATATATCAAAGTGTCAAATATTGTATTTAAAAAGGGTTCTCTATTAAAAGGTGAAAACTGTATTTTTTGAAAAATACTTCTTTTATCTAAAAATTGAATTTGTTCTTATATTATGTCTAAGAAATGCATAAAATGAATTTTAAAATTATATGGGATATAAAAAATTCAAAATTTTCTTAATACTATTCACAACTGCTTTTTAAATGTGTAGTTCGATAGGTCGTGGTGTGTTTGAACTCATTATTGCGTACATCGCATGCTATAGAATTATTTAAAAAGGAATTATACCATGGAATCTTTAAGTGTTAAATTATCCCCTCCTTAAATAAATTGCATCATCCCAATTTAACCTCAGGATTAAAAACTGGGGGTTTTCCATTTTAAAATACATTTGTCAAAATCCCACATTGAAAAATGGATTAATGAGACCTCTATTTTAAAATAAGGAAAGGTAAGTATAAAGGTTATCGGAAATAACACATACTAGGGTTCCATGTAGTAAAACATGGACATTAAAGAAAAATATAACTATCAAATTCATATGGAGATTGATATAGAATATTATTAGGAGAAAGTTAACAATATGAAAGCCATAAATTTGTGATGATCTAAGGGACCATTTGATTCATCACAAAAGAATATACTAGAAAAACATTTTTGGTTTTATGATATTTTCCATAGAGTTGAAGGATTACTTCATAGACTAAGAACACAAGGAGGATTACTTAATTTATATGTAATTTTTCATCTATTAACTAATTTCTACGATAAACTCATATTTCTATTCAAAAGATAATAAAACTCACAAAAAAAAATATTCTATTTATTTTAATCATATAAGGTTCAAAATATTAAATATACCATTTAAATAATTAAAACTATGTTATAATAACCATGGAATTAATGTAGGCTATTGTTTTTTGATAAAACTTTATCTCAGTTTGGTTGTGGATTCGATTCCCCCATCCTTATCTGACGCGACGAGTTATCGCCCAACCTGCAAATTTTCCTTTTTTAGAACTATAGTATTATAACATTAAAAAAATAATCTTAAGGAATGTTTTGACCTTAAACAATACTATCCAAAGTTAAAATAAATACATTCCAACCTTTAGGGTTAACCAAAATATTTTTTTCCAAACTCTCTCTAAAAGGTCTCTAAATTTCCAAAATCAATTGTAACATTATATTCCCCAAAAAAATGTAATGTTGCACTTATTTTCACATATTGAATATATGATTATGTTCACCATATTAAAATATTAATAAAAAAGTACTATAGTACAATCCTTATATATATCACATTCTTCTTATAACCAGAAAATAATTCTTGAATCCAAAAATATATTAATTATTCTACTTCTATAGTAGTAACAACATAAGCTTGACCTTGATCCAATTGCTTATTTTGAGCTATATTTCCTTGAAACTTTAGATATTCATTTTCATAATGCTCCATATCTTTAGAAGTATAAAATTAAAAAACTTTTTTCTTTCCCTTACTATCAAAAGCCTGGTGAGCTTTTTCTCAAAATTTGTAACAAAATCCCATTCATTTTAGGCAAGTACCAGGGTGTTTCATCCTAAAATTATTACATAAGGGAAATTACTTTTTTACCTTTTCCTTTTATCTATATATTTCCCCACCATTCTCTTCTTATCTTGATTTAATTTAATTTCATAAGAATTAGAGAATTAATTTTCCATCTTGATATTACACAAGGCTATATCTTTGTACAATGAGAAAGAATATGAGACCAATTCCCATCAGAGGAATGGTTTTAACCCATAAAAGAATCGATAAATCTTACTGCTTGGGTTACGTATGTAGTCTGTAGTGTTCCTTGCTAACCTCATGATGTTAGCCTTATACTTTGCAACATTCTCATCCTCTTTTTATCTCAGACTCAGAAGTTGCCTTTCCATATCATATTGTTGTTCATGAGGAAATTATTTTTCTAGGAAATGTTATTTAAATTCCCTCCATTCCATATTGTCTAATTCAGCATCCTCCTTTATGTTTTGAATCAATGGCCACCATTGATAAGCATCTCTTGAAAGATGATATACTTCCATAAAAACTTTTTACCTTTCGTTACTCCCCAAATCAAAAAATATTTTCTCTAAGGAACTTATCTATTTCTTAGCTACAAAATGATTTGTAGTCCCATTTAATGTTGGATGTTGTTGTCTCATGAAGTAGTATAACATATATCCACTATGTTATGGATCAGGCTGCTCCATACGGGTAAGGTTATTATTCATAACCTAAGTCAGTTGTCCTAGTATGGTTATAAGTTGTTCAATGCTAGTTGTATCACCAGATCCACTATCATTATCGTGTATAGGAGATAAATCCGTACATGGATTGTGTGCATTGATACAATTTCCATTTATTCTACTAGAATCCATTTCTAAACAATGGAATACACTATATTATGTTATGAATCATAATGTATAATTCCAAACTAACAAAATACTTAACATAAATTGAATTTTTTTATTCATATCTAATACATAGTCATGAACATGGTTTCTTTGAGGACATAGTTAATCATAAATCCTTCATAATGGTTTTTTAAAAAAATATGAATTATCCTAAGAATATCCCCCGAGAGTTTCAAAACAGGTGCGTAATAAGGCCCGTTGTCATGTATCAGGTTACCCTAAGTCAAGACCGAAATACCATGTCAGAGTTTTCACCACTAGGTACACATGTGCTATAACTACGTCCACTTGTAGTATCTAGATAGATATGTACTGCTTGGAATATCCACTCAATTCCTACTTTACCAAGATTCTAGGGGGTCCTTCTATACTTATCCTTAAATTATATCTTAGGGTTATGATCCCAAATCTATGTTTTCTAAATATATTTCCAAGGTTTTTGCTAAACTTCTTCTGATACCAACTATAAAACCCCAACCCCAGAAGCCTAGATCTAGTGCATTATTTTAATATATTGGAATGATTACAAGGAATCAAGTCCTAAAGGACTGATCAGTTTAGTAGTCTTGGAAAATCTATTACATACATGAACTTTACATTGCAATATTAACATAAAACACAACATAAATAATCCTTTGTGAATTCCATTATTACCCTAGCTTAACCCTGCATATCAATAATAAAACACTTCTTGGCATCATGGTAAAATAAAATATAAGAAATTAGTGAGATCAGATTCTTAGTAAGGATAAACAATATAGTAGAAGCTTTCATAAATAAGCATAAACATTTAAGGCAAGGTATAAAACTAAAACACAAGCCTTTAAAACATAATATTCAGCATAATATGGAAATAATAGATCAATAACTCCATTTAAACATTCACATGGATATTTTACTAGTCAAATAATCAAATGTACAATTAATAACTAATCTCATGATGAGGAAATGCATAATGTCAGATATCATAACCACTACTCCAAGGGCATGTACCAAGACCATACACAAATATTCTATTAGGGTATTCTTCCAAGACACTAGTTTGTATCATGAGACCTACCAATTCATCTAGGGTCTATAGCGGGCTTCACCCATCACTTACTAATTCCAATTTATTCCAAAAATGAAAAGGGTGAAACATAAAATAAGAATTCGTATTAAAACTAGAATACAAAATGCCAATACTTTAACCATAAACCATGAATAGTATAAAAATAACACATATATAGTAAAACATATCATAACTCATTCAATACAATATGGAATATTGTATTGTAATAAATCAACCTCAATCAATAATAATATCCAAGATGTTGACATAGATGAAAATAATCAGTAATACTCTTTGAGAGAAATATCCCTTTTTTCATGAAATAATTTAAAAGTCGTACAATTTATAAAGGAACTCATTTAAAATAGATTTTTTAATCAAAATGTCCCATACCACTTTGAAACTTTTAAAAGTAATTAACATTTTAAAATAATCATTTCCATAAAAATAAATCTTTAAAATCATTTTGAAAACATGGACATTAATTAAATAGATTTAGAAAAATAAATCTTTAAAAAATTTAAAATGATGATATAGTTAAAGTGTCCCTTCCCTAAAACCATAAAATATTACTTTTGAAAACATTTTTATAAAATATGGACATGGATTATAAATATGTCCCAGTAAATACTTACACATAAACAATATTAGAAAATAATGAGATTGGGGAATTAACCCTTACCTTATACTTTCCTTTAGTAGAGGGTGAGTTATCCTCCTGTATAATAGTTAAAAAATATTATTAAATTATACCAGGACCATATCCATATTTATGATATCATATATTATTCATTTATTATTTTATATTACACGTTTATTAATAATTTCTGAGTTAAAGCAATGTTTTGGGTAATAATCAATTTCTTTATCATACGTGTTTTGACTTGTTATTTTTGATCATATTAATTAGTTAATAATTTAATTAATTATATAATGTAAAATATGGTTCATATATGATATATATTTCATATATAAATATATATAATAGATATATAAATAAAATGGAACACACTGTTCATGGAGACGGTAGGTCGTACGTACACATGAACGTTGTTTCTGTTTTCTTATCGTATTGAATGGAAGTAAGTGAATGACACACACACACACACACACACACACACACATATATATATATATATATATATCATCCCAATATAATTATTATTTCATATATTTCATACTTATTAATAATATTTATTCTTATAATCATTCTTGGATGGTGAATATAGAAGATGAGTCTCATTGCTTCGTGGAGATGGTAAGTTGTACGTACACACGAGCAACAATATCATTTCTTTAAATTTTAAATGATATATAATTTGATGGAATATGAATTTTAAAGAAACAATATCATGTATTATTTATTGTTTATATCCATTATATTCATCGTTATACCAATATAAATAAAGTGTACATGAAAAAAAAAATTACGCCACGGCGTGGAGATGGTAAGTCGTACATACACACGCATGGTGATATTGTTTTTCATAGGATGGGTAAAAGGATTAATATGGTTGTAACATAATTATAATAACATTTAAGAATGTGTAATTTACTATATTTATTATTTTATTAAGGAAAAAATAGATAAAGATGAAGTAGAAGAAGAAAAGAACTTTAAAATAGGTGATAAAACAATTACCTCTTTTCGGGTGTCTCATTTTGATTTGAACAAAAGGACTCCTTAGGATGTCTTTTCTCTCAAATTGTAGTATCTAGAATGATATAAGGGATGTTGGGAGAATAAATGGTCAGGGTTTTTCTGATCCAAATGACTTTTGAGGTGTCAATTAAAGAGACAGATAAGTTCCCCTTTATAAGAGAGGTGAGGGGCTCTATAGGAAAATCTTGAAAAATTAATTTATTAGAAATTTATTTTAAGTTTATTATAGCTCAAAAGTAATTTATTTTGAGTATAATATGAGTATAGTTCTAAATCAGATAATAAAAGTATTTTTATAAAATTTTAGTTCATGAAATTAACCTTATCTTTTTGGAATAACCCTTAGTTAAACAGTTTAACTCTTATCATGTCTTCTTCTATTTTTTACTATAGGGTTACTTTTGTCATTATAAAATGTCAATAGAACCTATATTGGATAAATAATGACATTTTTAACATTATATAAGTAATTTTGAAGAATATTAGATTTTTATGATTTTTATATCATTTATTAAAATTATATTTTTTTAAAAAACTCATTTATGCCGATTTTGACACTATTTAGTAATTAATTTTTGTTAAAGTCATAAAAACTTTATTCCTTAAAAAAAAGGTATTAACACATCCATAATATTTCAATGGAGTAAGAATAATTATTTTATGACATAAAAATATTCAAATTGAATTTATTTAAATATTTATAAATTCATTTATTTGAATCATTCATTAATAAGGTAATCACTACATCATCACTGTATCAAAAAAATATATTTATCTAATATCTAAAAATTATAAATAAAATACCATGATGTATGAAATATTTTAAGATTTAAAATTAATATTTATATTCATATATATCTGTTATATAACCCAATATTAAAATTGATTTATTAAAAGATACATGTTTATGTTATATTTCCCTTTTCTTTAAATTAAATATTATAAAATGTCATTTTCACACCCAATTGGCTCCCAAATACCAAATGTTCTTCCTAATGATTCTAATGTTCTAATATATCTCATAAAATAGGATTATTATACGTTTTATGGTAGTTTTATATTATTATAATATTATTTTTTACCCTTATTTACCTGATTTAACCTCTAACCATGGTAAATAAAAATAATTACTAAAGTTACTATTCAAAATGTCCAAAAATAAAAGGTAACTATATAAAAAAAATTAAATTCTAATTCCAAAAATGGAATCCATTTTTTCAAATTCAAAAAAGATAATTAGAATAAATTAATGTAAAATTAATTCCCATTGTCAAAACCAAAAAGCGAGTTTTGATGAAATAAAACTATCAAAAGGTTAACATGTGTTTATGTTCAATTTACCTGTGAAATTATTTCAAATGACATATATTATATTAAATGATTAAAATATAATATAATTATACTTTAAAACTACTTAAAAAGATAATCTAACTATATAAATAATTTATATGAAAAAATAATTTTGAATTAAAATGCAATAATTTTCCTTATTCATTAAAATATAAAAGTTATCATAAAAACACCAAAAATTTAGCAAAAATAAATTTTTATGTACCAATTTTAAATAATAATTTCATTTCCTCAAATTTTATATTTAAAATCATAAAATATTGGATTTAAAAATGGTTCACCATTAAAATGTAGAAAAACTACATTTTTTTTGAAAAATACTTCTTTTATCTGAAAAAATTAATTTTTCCTTATATTATGTCTAAGAAAAAAATAATATGAATGTTAATATTATATGGGACATGTAAAATTAAAATTTTGGTTAATACTATTCATAACCTCTTTTTAAACGGCTAGTTTTTTAGGTCGTGGTGCCCTTGAACTTGGTGTTGTGTACATCGCACACTATTAAATTATTTAAAAAGGAAGTGTATCGTGGAATCATGAGTTGTTACAACATAGTTCTTATTCTCATGTGAATTGGGATTTTTATTCACTAACGATAGATAAGTTCCTCATTTCAATGGTTTGGGTTATTTATGAAAAATATTTTTAGGGGTAGGAAGAGTGTTTGGTGTGGATTATGTAACATCCTCTTATAGCCATTCGGGTATATCTACACCATTATATAGATTATCCATTTTTGGAATTTTTTTATGGTTGTATTCAGAGATTCTTAAACATTTTATAATGTTTTTGGTGTTGTGAATATTTGGTGAGTGGTTATGGAATAACATAGGATATATCCTAGGAAATTGTGTGCCATAAGTTGGTGTCTAGGAGGGTGCACATGTTTACCTATAACAGTAAGACCTCCCCCTCAATCCATGAAACTTAGTACATTATGGAAATAACTATTATTACATAGTTTTTAAAAGCATGTATCTATATAATGTACAATTCACAATATCCTTGGGAGGAGCACATGGTTAGCACATTGTTTTCAAAACTGTGTGAACAAACCATGAATTTTATCCAGCAATCCTCTAAGGTCCCATTTTCAAGTTCACTATAAGTACTAATCATGTGGCCTCTCCAAGGTAATCATGTAATTATTTATTAATCCCCCAAATATCAAAATTTAAATCTTAGAACCCCTATTTTAAAATATAAACATCCCATAATCAATCCTAATTTTACCCTTGTTTCTTGGAAGGTTTCTAGTGAAAAATTACCACTATAAAGCTTTTCTCTCGTGAATCAATGTATAGGTTAGTGATAATTATTTATCTCCATTAGTTGAAATATATCTAGATTTGGTAATTCACCTTCCTTTCATTCTATCCTCCCCATAGAGTGATGAATATTCATATTATTGAGGGATATAAAACCATGATTTGATTGATGGAATTATTCTGCTTCCTCCTTGATCATGCTCACCTTTTTCTCTATATTAGTGGTTCATGTTATGGGTGATTTCATGATTGTTTAATAAATGGTACATTGTTCTATAAATTTTGTCCCTTTAATTTAAACCATTATTTTCCATTCTAGTTTAATTTTTAGTTTTAGTTGGTTTCAAGACCTTGATATGAAAATATTTTATGTTATTTTTCAAAAATAATGATATTGAAAGATAAAACCATTTTTCATAGGCTCTGAGAGTATTAAATTTATTTTCAATATAATATGTTTTCAAATAATTTGACATTAATTCTAGAGAAATTTGGTTTAAAATAAAAGATCATTTCTAAATGAATGATTTTGCTCAAAACCAATGATTTGGTTTTTAAATTTAAATTGAATATTGAACATGAAATTAGGAATTTGAAATGTGAATGAATAATTTAATTGAAATGAATTAGATTCCATTATTTTATTTTTTATTTTTTGAAAGGACATGTTATCCATAGTATTTAGTGGGTGATTTTGATAGGTATTCTAGGAATCTTACACAATAGTAATGGATTTATGATGAAAACTCTAACTAAACCATGATTATAAATATTATCCCTAATGGGGTATTCATTTTTATATCTTGATGGCTTTATCAATTGGTAAATGTGAAGACATTGAGACATGATATATTGGTTGAGTATTATTAGGATCCTAGTTCTAAGAACTAATGAAACTCTAGGAATATGAATGTAGCGATTTCGTTTTTTACATGGTGATAACATGATTGTATGTAATGTGCTATTTTACTAGTTCCCTTATATTTTACAAAGAATTATCATTTAATATTATTTTTAAAATACCTTCTATCTTCTTGATTTGAAATCATGTGTTTGACTGAAATGAAAAAAAATGATTTCCATGGATTTTTTTCATTTATTTAAAATTATGAATGGATTTTTTATTATAGAATAGTTTGTGAAAAATATTGTGGTATCCTACTGGGATATTTTTTTTCCCACCCTATATTTTCATTTTGTAATTTATAGTATATGTTATGCAAATTCTATGTAACAAGAATGTACACATATATATTAAATTTATACTTGATTACTAAGACATTAGGTTATTATAGTGACCAATGAAGTTGATATCCACTTGATATATAGAGATTCTAATTCCATGTCATTATGTATGTTGTGTTCTGCTAGATTTCCTATTATTATATTTCTATTTTTATACTTGTGGAACTTATTTCTTGAGGGGTGTGTGGAACAACAACTATTTTCCTCATTATTATTCAATGTTCATCATTATTAGATTGATATTTTGGAAAAATCACTTCTCTTTATATTTTTTGATTCCCAAACACTAGTCACTATACTATGGGGATTAGGAATTCCCTTCATGTTATGTCACTGCTGACTCACCTACCAGTGTACTAGGGAATATGGATTAGTTAATGAAAATATGTCCATATAGAAAATGATGGGGAATAATTCCTTCAAAAAATATTAATGTAAAAGTATAAATTTCTATCAAATGATTTGTGTGCCAAGAAGAATCTTGATGAGTTTCCTATGAAATATATATGGTGATATTAATGGGGAAATATTGGAAATTGTTCTGATGATTACAATGAAATGAATAATCATAATTGTCAAAATAATTATGATAAAAATGAGTAAAATGATTTAATTACAATGAGATAGAAAATTATGATGATGTGTGTTTGAATAAAATAATAAATGATTGGAATCATCAATACAATATTTTAAAAATAATCTAGGTAATTCATGACTAAATTTATAAATGAAGGACCATTAAATGAGGTTGTGAAATGTATATTTCATGTTTACATAGATTAGGAAAAAATATTGTTTGATATATGCTCTATATATTATTTTATTTCTAGGATATATTGTTGTGAAATGGAAATATTTCCTTGAGAAATGGATAAAAATTATTTTATAAACACTCCTATTTGAATTAGAAATGCAACAATGATTTAAAGGAATATTCCTATGATTATATATTGAATGATTTTTTTGGAAAATATTTTGTTCATGCCCATAGTTTATTTTGATGTTAATTTTGGAATTTATTGGATTTCAATATATATTTATATGGTATATTACTGAGATAATGAATTTATATTGAATTATCAGAGTGCATATGAGTTTTTATGTCACAACCCAACCTGCTGAGGTTTTATCTGAGACTACCCCATTCCCACCTCCAATAAGCCAGGGGATGGAAACCAGCATTGAGTATGCATATCCTACCAATTGGTGGAATTAGCATAAATTAGCTATAAACAAGAACACATATCCAAGACCTCACAATACTGAAATGTAAAACAACTGAAACCAATGCATGAATATATCTAAGATCCCTCAATATAGTATGACATTAAAGTACTGAAATAAAAAAAGGTCTAAATACAAGCCCAACCAAAACTGTAAAGAGTCCAACCTGCTCCAAGGGTGAGTACTAAATTCATATGCAAGCTCCCAATAAACAACTTCACCTGAAAACCTCCAACTATGCCCCACCCTCTCTTTGTCCTCCTAAAACAACATCAAAAGGGTCATCATCTACATAAGATAAAAAACATGCAGGAAAATCCCATATAGTAGTGAGTATAAAAATACCAATTAGGAAACCCCAAAAACACTAAACATAAATCACCAAGTATAGTCAGCTCAATGAAATATATAATAAACAATGTATAATAGAAATACCCACATAAACTTAGGAAAGACACCACACCATTTTGTGGTCATAACCAACTACAATCCATAGGATTATTCTAGAAGCAACACTCATTCTGGGATAATCCACTCCACAAGCCATTCTATCATCAGAAACACTTGACATAGAGGTCGACATCACTGGGCCCTACCCAAGAAATATCACTAGTCTAAGAACACCCTGATACTAAAATAAGGGGTCACGCCCAGAACCATTTGGGGACACCACAATCCCAATCTAGATCATGCCACTATGTAGGGGATCATATTTCAAAGATACCACAAACCCTATTGATACATACTTCTAGATGGAGGATCAACAACCTGCTTAGGTAAGTCATAATAATTCCACAAACCCCACCGAAGGAACAAATATGATAGAGGGTTGCACTCTAGTATCATGGAGGGAATCCAAAACTCTATCTAAGACTCGACCTCTAGAGGGGGTCATAATCCTATGATGCCAATGTAATATTGCATCGTACCCTTGAGGGAATGGACCAAGGGAACATGATCAAACTATAATTTTCCAAACCAAGTAAACAAAGAGCTACAAACACTCTTGAATGGGGTATGCGGTATATACCAGGGGGTACAATGTTTGTCCAGTTATCCTCAAGTATTTATGTGTGGTGAAGCCTCACCCAACATGTAATTCTCAGGATACAAAATTTTTAGAAGAGGTAAATGGCATGTAGTGACACAAAATACCCTACCCGTGTCACCTGGCCATGTCTATGTACCAACCCATGTACACCTGGTCGTGTATGTGTCCATGCATAGGGTGTTCTTCTGGTTGAGTACTTTTTATCATGTTTGTGTACTTTCCAAAGTACAAGACAAGCCTTATGGAAGGGTCACACGTTGTGTGACTGAGTCACATGGCATGTGATACTTGATTCTGTTTGGAACCCTAGAGTTATAACCAAGGGCCCCCATAAGGTGTGTAATGAAATATTATACACCGTGTTGCTTGGGAATTTCCAGATCTATCAGGATCTCTTCCGCAACACCCAATGAATTTATAAATCCAATACCCTCACTGAAACATGTATATCTGGGGTTATCCAAGATTTTATATTTCCACTAACTAGAATTTAGGCCCTCGATCTCCTTAGAAAACCATTCTTCGAGCAATCTGTCATTAAGACTCAAAATAAGGAAGAACGGACGCCAAAAATATGATTTTATCTACCTCTGATCATCCACATCTATCATTGTACCTTGAACTCACCATTGATCACAAACCACACATGAATTATTTATTTGTTTCACTTAATAATGTTCATGAAACAATAAAATACTAGGAATTCTCATAACCATGGTCCAAAAGAAAATGTTTGTGATGAACATGTGAAGAATAGGGGAAGAAATCCAAAATCCATAAAATGTGAGGAACTAACCTCTCCCATTGTTTATATGGCCTCAATTCATTGTCATAGAAGAATACGATCAAATAGGAATAGATCAAAATGAAAAAAAATAAAAAAATTCCATCGATTTAATTATACCGATGATGTGTGTATCAATTCTTATCATGGGGTTGATCTTCATTCATCTAGGATTAAGAAATGGGATGGAAATTACAAAAAAACAACCCGTCAAGATTTTGGATTAATCATTGATGTAAAATGGTGGTATTTCCGTCATTGATGAGATCCAAGAATTCCATTGCCACAATAGTCCATGGTCTGATCCCAATCTATCGTCATTCTCTAGTAATGCTCTCATATAATGGAATATAGGTCTTAAGGGTTTGGAGGCCCACCTTGGGAAAAAATACATAGCTAAATATTTAGAGAGTAAATATGTTTTTGTTTATAAATAAACAAAATAAATAAATTTATTAATTTATTTTATTTATTTACCCCCATGATGATTTTTTCACAAATGGCCAATGAAGAAAATATTATATCACTCCTAGGGTAAAACTTGTGTTTTGAACTCAATATCACCCTCATATTTATGATCTTGTCCCCTATTCATGAGTTATTACAATTTTTCATGAAAATAGTGAGTGTATGCTATATAATATATTTAATATATTTCAAGCATTTATTTCGGGAACACCAAGTCTCAAAATCACACACCATCTTAGTTATTAGTCCCAAAAATAATACATATAATATCAGAAAATAATATATGAAAAATATGAGTCATTAAATTCTCCTCATATTAGGTAATTTTTTCCAAAAAAGAGAAAAACATACTCAAAAATATGAGGGTACTGAGCTTGAAATTGGGTCTCCCACCCCATCGTGATCTTCTAAAAATAATCATGCTTCCACTGGACATGTACAAGGGGAAACAATCACCCATGAAGGATCCTCTCCTACCAATCCTCGATCTCCATTGGGTACTCTAAAAAGGTAGCTTCATCCTTGATGTCCATCTTTCCCCAGTTTATAATGTGTGATGGGTCATGCAAGTACCTCCTCAGTTATGACATGTGAAAGACGTTGTGTACCCATTCCAACTATGGTAATAGAGATAAGTGGTATGCCACCTCACCAAATCTATATAGTATTAGGGAGGGAGCAATGAATCTTAGAGATATCTTTCTACCACAGCCAAATCACCTCAATACATGTCGAGTTTAGGCTCTCATAAAACTCCAAAGGTCTTGATTTTTGGTTTGAATGAAACTTCTGATAGATCTATGTATTCTTTATCTACTCTAGGACGATCTAAAACTTCCCCATAGTAGCTCACAGTAACTCTAGGCCCATGAGAACTGACTCACCTGGATCATTCCAATAAAGTGGTGACATACATGGTCTCTAATAAAAAACCAAAAATGGTTCCATAAAAATGGTGGAATGGTAGTTATTTTGGTACAAAAAATAATCCAAGGGTAGGTGATTTTCATAACTATGGAAAAAATACAACATGAAAGAATGTAGGTTGTCCTCCAAGACCTTAATGGTTCACTTTTTCAGGCTGTCAATTTGGGGATAAAACACAATGCTCAAACGTAACTGAGTCCCAATGGATTCTTATAATCCCCTTCATAAATGATATGTGAAGAGTGAATCGTGATCATAGAAAATCGTTAAGGGAACTCTATGGAATCATATTATCTCCTATAGGTATAGTAATCCCAATATATCTATTGAACACTACTCTTTAATTGCTAGGAAGTGGGCTGACTTGATGAGTTGGTCTAGGATCACCCAGATAAAATCATTTTCCTTAGACATACACGGTAAACCCATCGTGATGTCCATGGATATCCCATCCCACTTTAACTCTGGCACTACAAGGGGTTAATCTAAACCCGTTGGAAATTGGTGCTTAACCTTCACTTGTTGAAAAGTGAGGCATCAAGAGATAATCTATTCAAATCTTTTATTCATGCATGGACACAAAAACTAATGTCATAGGTCTTGATACATATTTGGTACACCTTAATGTACTGAAAAAGGGATGTATAAATCTCTCACATAACCACCTTTCATAACATAAAATGTACCATTTTCAATCCTCTAAAAATGATAATGTGCTCCTCGCCTTCAGAATATCCATCAAAAGCATGTTCATTTGATATCTGAGTACGTAAGGTCTCACAGTCAGTATCTCTTCACTGAGAATCCCTGAAACACTGTAAAAGATATGGGGAAACAACCATCAATTGAATATATGAAGCACCATCCTTGTCCACAAATTACAAATTAAATGAGGCTAAATATTCTAACACCTCAGTCAACAATTGAAAACAAGACCTCTTACTGAGAGCATTTGCAACCACGTTACCCTTCCCTAGAGTATATAAAATCATGAAGTCATAGTCTTGGAGGAAGTCCTGGATAAACTCTATTCATTGACTCTATCTAAATTTAACATCCTTATGAGAGAATATATACTTGAGACTCTTTTTTCAGATTAAATGACAAACCACTTTCCCATCAGGTAGTATTGCCAAATCTTTTGTGTGAAGACAACCACTGCAAACTCAAGACTGTGGGTTATGTATTTATTCTCATTTGGTTACAAATAACATGAAACATAGGAAATAAATTAATTCCTATGCATTAGAACACAACCAAGTCTGGTACCTAATGCATCACATAACACTACATACTCGACACCCTCCTTTAGAAATCTCAAGATAGGAGCACTTGTTAACCTCTACCTCGGATCCTAAAAGCACTAATGACACCTTTCCATCCACATAAAAGGTTTCCATATCCAAGTCAAAGATTTTAAGGGTGCTTTCACTGTAGATAAATAAATTACAAACCTCTTATAGTACACTTCTAACATAAAGAAACTCCACACATCGGTAACACTCTTGGGTGGATCTCAAGAAAGTATTGCCTCAATCTTTGTCAAGTCCACTGCTACTGTAGCCTCTAAGATGAAGTGTCTCAGAAAGTAGACATTTAGAATCCAAAACTAACACTTCAAAAGTTTCCCATAAATATGGTTTTATCAGAGTGTATCTAAAACCATCCTCAGGTGTATTTTGTGCTCATCCTAAGATGCCAAATACACTAGGATGTCATCAATGAAGAACACCATGGAAAAATATATGAAAGGATAAAATATTTGGTTCATTAGTCCCATGGACACTATTGGGGTGTTATTCATGAAAAAGGTATCATTATGTACTCATAGTGACCATAGAGACATCTAAATTCCATATTTTTTATATCCTCATCCTGTACTAATATCTATTGATAGCCTAATCTGATGTCAATCTTCAAGAACCGTTGATCCCTTCTCAACTGATCAAATTGGTCATTGATCCTCATTAGTGGATAATTATTCTTTAATTTCATCAAATTAAAGCACCGATAATCCACAGATTACCTAAATCTTCCATCCACCTTCTTGGAGAACAACACTAGGGGTGCCTAGGGGGAAACCCTAGGTCTTACAAAGCCCTTCTCCTAAAAGTCCATCAATTGTACTCTCGTCTCTTGAAGCTCTGTAGGATCCATCTAATATGTTGGTGAAAATATCAGTGTCATCCCAGGATACAATACAATGTTGAAATCTAGCTTTAGGAGAGGAGTTAAACATGGTACATCCTCAGAAAATACATCCTCATACTCTGCCACCACCACATGAAACTGATATCCAAAAGTATTCACTTCTCCAAGATACATGCTATCCAACTGGTGAGTAATCAACTGCACTCTCCTATTCTAGAGCTCATCTTGATCAACCAAGGTTTCCTTTTCATCCGAAAATAAAAACCTCATTATTTTAGTGCATAAAACACCATATCCTATGTCTAAAACAGTCAATCTAGGCATGGAATTTGGTTAAACAATCCATACCTAAGTTGATGTCATCTAGCCTCATTAATACTACAGAAATGTATCATACAAAACTCTTTCCTCCAAGCATCAAATCACATTGTCGGAATAAGTGTAAAATTGATGAGTCACTGAATTTCAGAGTCTCTAATCATAAGGGCTGAGACAATGGCTCAATTGGAATCTCTAAGTCTCAAACAATTGAAGTATAAAGGAAGGAATGACTCAAACCTATGTCTGTCAATAATATAGATAAATTGGAAAAGACACAGATCATGCCTCGTATCATCCCTATAGCCTCAAGATAATTGTCCTCTATAGCCTATTTTTGTCCTCATCCCTATCCACAAACTCCTTGAGCCTATTGTAGACCACCTCATGGTGGTGGTGGTAAAAGGTCAAACCTTTGACCACCTCCTACTGCCTGACTAGACCCTCTTCCACATCTGTATCCCAATAGACCACCCTTTTCAAGACTCAATATCTGTCTCAACAGTCCCTCAACCATCTCACTATCATATGTACGAGAGGTCAGAAAATTCTAATCTAGATTTCCCTCAACATCATAGGTGAGCCACCACCTATCCCTTGGATGATTCGAGTCACAATGAGAGCCATGAACTGTTGACCATGTGTCCTGGGATGCCATTCTAAGGCCTCTTGCATGCTTGGATCCCATTGACTATCATCGGATTCCGGCTGTTTAAGTCTCTGCAATTGGAGAAACACTACTAGATCTCACTTTTGGTTTCTTCTCTCCCAAAAAGATATCCACTACCAAGGCTCATTCAAGTACCCCATTATAGGTTGGAATGAAAAGGGATACCAATGAATCTCTAATGTCCTGGAGCAAGCCCTATTAAAAGGTTCCATTTTGGAAAACCAATCATGCACCATATCCATGGTGTAACACAAGAGATCACTAAACCACAATGAGTACTCTACCACAATCATACTACCCTGCTGCATATGTATAATCTATTGTATAAGTTTCAATCAAAAAATGGCTGGTTATAACTCCACGCTAAATAGACACTCAAAGTCTGACCATGAGAGAGTTATCCAATATTACGATTGAGTCAATAATATCCACCATTACTCAGAATATTCTGGAATAAAACTCACTATGAGGACTACCATATGATTTGAAGGTATCCTCACAAGGTCGAAAATGTGATTGGATACCTCTAGCCAATCCTCATCCACTTGCGGTTCTATATCACCTTGAAACCTGAGAGGTCACTACCTCTGAAACCCATGAAACACACTCAACCTGCAGGCATCCTAAGCTAGTACTTATAGTGCTAGCTACTACTCAACAGGTGTGGGTATAGCTGGTAAACCACCCAGAGGTTCTATATCTGGTACATACCCCTTTATTGATGCCTCATCACCAGGTAGATCATCCTCATGATAACACATTGGAATCCTAGCTGGCTGTCTGCGTGGTGGTATCCTGAAATTAAACAATATGTACCATGGTCAAAAGAGTATATCTAGGGAGCTATCTCAATATGGACATAGAAAACAAAACAATTCATATATGATGAATATTCCAAAAAACCCTATAAACAATTTTTACATGTACTGAGTTGAAAGGAAAGTGATCAGAGTCCCGATGTATGGATATGTCGGCCGTTGCACCAACACTAGAGTCCCTATCCGAAAATATGAACTCAAAACACTATACACCATTACCCCAAACCAATATCACCAACTTTGGTCATAAGGTAGATCCAATCTCCCTATGATACCACTCTATCATGACTCGACCCACTGAGGTCCAACCCATGACTACCCCAAGCCTGCCTCCAATAGGCTAGGGGATGGTGCCTAGAGATGAATAGGAATATCCCACAAATGGGATGCAATTGCCAAAATTACCCTTATACATTCACACATATCCAATCCAACACAATGCTGAAATATAAAACAACTATAACTAATTCATATAAACATCTATGATACCATAACAAAGTATGAAATTAAAGTGTTGAAAGAGGAAAAAGGGACCAAATAGAAGTCAAACCAAAAATATGAAGATTCCAACCTACTCCAAGGGTGAGGACTAAAGTTAAATTAAATCTCTCAATAAACACCTTGATTTGACAGGCTCTAGCTATGCTCCACCCACTCCCTGTCCTCCCAGTACACCACCAAAATGTTTGTTATCTTCATAAGACACAACGCGTGTAGACAAATTCCATTCAAGGGTGAGTATAACCATACCCAATAGGACACCCCAAAACACTAAACATGAATCATAATTATAGTCAACTAAATAAAATAAATAAAAATAAATTTATAACAAAAACACCCAAATATACTCACGAAAGACACCACACTACTCCGTGGTCATAACCGACTGTTAGTCACAGGATTTTGCTCAATGAAATTATCATTATGGGAGAATCCACTCCATGATCCATTATATCATAAGATACACTCAAGAGGAGGTCTAGATCATTGGGACCCACGTCAAAAATCTCCCTAGTCAAATAAAACCACGATACTCAGATAGGGGTTCATGCCCAGAACCACTACGGGACACCCCAAACCCAATCTAGATCATCCCTATATGCATGGGATCATATATCAATGTCACCACAAACCTTGTAGATATATATTTCAATATTTAGGATCAACTCCATCCTCATGGAGTTTATGTTGATTCCACAATCCCTATATATGCAATAAAGATGATAGAGGTTTTCACTCTAGTTTCATGGAGGGACTTCACAACTCTATCTAAGAATCATCCTCTAGAGTAGATCACAATCCAGTGGTGTTGGTTTAATACCACACTATACCCCTGAGGGAAGGGACCAAGGGAACATGATAAACCAATAATGGTCCAAACTAAGAAAACAAAGAGCTACAAACACTCTTTAAGGGGGTACACATTGTGTACTAGGGCATACACGGTGTGTACCGGGGGGTACACGACATGTCTAGTTATCCCCAAGTCTTCCCATGTGGTAAATCCTCACACATCCTATAAGTATCAAGATATATTGTGTGTAGAAGAGGTAAATGGCATGTAGAGACTCAGAAAATCTTACCCATGTCACATTTCCATGTCCATGTACAGTTTCCATGTCTGTGTACCGACTAGTGTCCACCTGGTTGTGTTTGTGTCCAAGTACACGGTGTTCCACTGACCATGAAATTTTTCCCATGCTGTTTTAATTCCCAAATTACATACCAATTATCATTGAAGATTCACATGGATTTTGATATTTGACTACAGCTAGAACCCTAGCACCATAGCTGGGGAGAACAAGGCATGTAATGCTAGATTACACGCCATATAGCTCATGAATTTTCAGATTCAACAGTATCTCTTCTATTCCACCCTCATTGGAACTTGTTTATCCTAGGTCTTCTAAGCCTTTCTATCACCACCAACTAGAATATGGGCCATTTATCTTCTCAAAAAATCATCCTTCAAGTGATCTGTCACCAAGCCTCAAAATTGAGAAGAACAGAACCTGCAAATATGATCTGATATCCCTCTGATCAGCCAACCCTATCATTGCACCTTGATCTCACCATCAATCATGAACCACAATCATGGTATTGATCCATTGCACCAAATAACAATCATTAAACCATCAAATACTATGTATTCATTAAACCACAAGCCAAAAGAGAATTATTGCATTGAATGTGCGAAGAATCATTGAAGAAATTTAAAATCCATAAAACGCGAGGAATTAACCTCATCCATTGTTTGTTTATCCTTGATACGTAGTTGTAGAAGAAGATGAATGGATAGGAATAAATAAAAAAACAATACATACAATTCCATCAAATTAATTCTACTACTGATGCACATATCAATTCTATTCATGGAATTGATCCCAGTTCATTCAGGATTATGAAAAGGGATAGGAATCACAAAACAAAACATCCTACCGAGATTTTGGATTAATCAATGGTGAATAATGTTTATGTTTTCATTGTTGATGAGATCCATGAACTCCATTGGTGAAATAATTCATGGTCTGATCCGGATCCGTCGTATTTCACCAAGAATTCTCTTCTCTAATGGCTTCATGGTCTTCAGGGTTTAGTAACCAACATATAGATAGAATCCATAGCTATATATTTAATGAGGAACCATGTATCTACATCAAAATAAACAAAACAAATTAATTTATTAATTTTTTTTATTTACACCCATGATGGATTTTTCACTGATGGACCACGCTAATAACGATTATGTTGCACCTAGGGTAAAACCCATGTATGAAGACAATGGTTCCCCCAAATTTATGATTTGGTCCCCTATTCGAGAGGTATTAAACTTCTTCATGAAAACTACATGTGCATGTTATTTAATATATTGAATATATTTCAAACATTTATTATGGGAACATCGGGCCTTGGAATCACATGTCGTCTCAATGCCTGGTCTCGAAAATAATCTATATAGTATCTAAAAAAATACATGTAAAATTTGAGTCATTTTGTTTTATATAAGAATGATTTCATACCTATGATTATATATCATGAAGAAGTGTAATTTTATAATGATGGTAGTTTAATTTATCATGATTAATATTTTTTTAGAAAAGATGATTTGGTTGTATTAGAGATTTATGAATAGTAAATTAATATTTTTATGTATTTTCCCATGATTTTCATTATTTTATTACTAAACTGTATGTAAAATTCACATTTTACTAAGTTCTAGAACCTAAGATAGTTTCAATACTCCATTATTGAATGGATCCATTAGAGTTATTGGAATTAAAAATGAGGTTACATGAATTACTGGATAAGGGTTTCATGAACCCCTAAACTACACCATGGGGTGTTCCTTTTTTATTTTTTAAATTGGTAATACATTTCTATGAGAATTTAAATTAGTTATAGATATATCAGTAACATTACAATTATGGAAAATTATCAGTTTCCTCATATATATGACCTTTTGACCATCTTTTTAGAGCATAGTATTCTTCATGGATTGACCACAAGTCAGGTTACTATTAGCTAAAAGTGATAGAGGGGGACATTTTAAGTAAATCCTTTCATAATAGGCATAGTAATTATGATTTTGTGGTTATATATTTTGTGTTAACAAATAAACTCAATATATTAATGTATCTTATGAATAGTGTATCCTAAGTGTATTTATATAAATTCATTATGGTTATAATTGATGATATTTTGGTTTACTCTAAAAAGTATGATAATCATGAGAAACATGTATGTAGTATTTTTTTGAATATTAAAATAAAATAGGTAGTATAGTTTAATTTTAAAATCCCAATTTTGGTTTAAACTTATTATATTTCCTAAGAATATTATTTCTAAATATTTCAATAATGTTGATTATACAAAATCCAAAGTGGTGAAATAGTGGAAAATAAATATAATTATCATCATTATTTGACATTTTCTTAGAATAGATTGTTACTACTGAATTATTTTTCATAAAGCCACTCAATTATCTTGCATAATAACAATGTTAAAGATAAAAGGAGGAAAAATCACATATATAATGTAATGTGTTGAATGGTTTTAGGACTTTAAATTAAGATTTTTAAATTATATATTCTGATCCTTTTCATCTATAATTGGTGAATTTTTGTTGATTGTGATTCTTAATTTAAAGACCATGGATCTAATTTAATAATAAGTGATATGGTAATATTATATGAATTAGGCTAATTGAAACACTGAGAGAGAAATAAACCAATGGATCATATTAAGATTTTTGTAGTCATTTTTCTTTAAAAGTTTTGTAGTAATATTATATATTTGGATAGATTCAAAATATATACAGATTATAAATGTTTAAATTATATATTTACTCAAAAATAATTAAACAAAATACATAGAATATGGTAGTAATTGATAACATTTTCTAAATTAATGTTCCACTATCATCCAGGTTATGTAAACATGGCAGTTGATGATTTGATCTGAAATGATTCTGCATTATTAACTCAGCTACATTTAGAAAGAGATCCTATATTTAATAATTTAATGAATTTTTTAAAAGAAACTATGCTTGAAAATTATCATATAAATTTATAGCGGTATTATTTTTATTATCCTTGATAAAAAATTAAAATATCTCATAATGAAGTTCATGTTTTAAAAAGAATGGTAAAATTAGTTAAGGAAGGTATATTGACACCTTGTTTTTTGGAAAGGGCATCATATGTCATTCGGTACTGAATTAATTTTTAGTACATCATTTTTTCACCTGTATGATTGAATAACAAACATAAAAATTCATTAGTATAAGGATATGAGTTGATATTACCCATTAGATTATCAGGTATTTTTGGATCAACATCATTAACTAGAATAATTTTATTATAATAAAAATTTTAATTCTAGTATATAGATGTAATATTTTGAGGAATTATGTAGAAAGCATTTTCAGACTCCTAAAATGTTTAGACGAAGTGGTGATCGAATGTTTTTGGGACCAAAATTGTTATAAGGCATAGTCGAGAAGGAATAAATGATTTAACACTACAAGAGAGAAGAATAAATTAAATTAAAATTCTTTGTGGATAATCATATGAAGGTTCTCATATTTTAGTTAAAGTACCATTTTATTAAAAAAACTCCAAGGAAAAGTGTAATTCCATTTAGTAGAAATGGAAATTAATGTCTATAATTTATTGATCCATATGAAATTATAGATAATTTTTTATTATTTTTATACCGAGTGGATATACCTTTAATTTTAACTCTAGTTCGTGATGTATTTCTTGTTTCATTTTTAATGAAGTATTTTCAAGATGCACCTCATGTTTTGAGCCATGAATAAGTTTAGTTGGAATAGAATCATTATTTGGATGTGATCCTAAAGAAGAATATTGATCCTAAAGATAAGGTGTTATATAAAAAGGTTACTCACATGATTATTGTTTTTTGGAAGAACCACATTAATGAGGAATAAACATGGGAACTTGAAAAAGCTATATGTAAAAATATCCCTATAAATTTAGGCTATAAATTGAGGATTTAGCCCCAACCTTTAAAAGAAATTTCATGAAAAAAATTTAAATATAGGAGATGAATTTTGATACCCGTATAATCAAATAAAAATTATATTTCATGTTTTGTTATTAATAATGAATATATTTTTGGGATTGTCATTTATTATAATAATTTTACGTGATTTTTCCAAACAAAAAACATATAGTTTTATTGAAACAACTATATTTTCCATTTATCAAATGGTTTAATTTAAAATTCCTAATTCTAAATTTTAGAAATAACGTTTTATAAAAATGAACTCATGTTTTATATAATCATATCAACTAATTTTAAGGGTAAATTTTCTATATTGTTCTAAAAATTTGATTTTTGGGTGAATAGTAAAAATTACGATATTTTATAAAAACCATCAATTATTTTCATGTATTTATGAAGGATAATTCTATATAAGATTTATTTTAAGGAATAAGTATTCCAATTTGATTAAAAATAATATAAATAATTCCACATGAAACATCACTATATTTTATTTTTGAAAAAATTCATTTTTGGCTTAATAATGAATTTTTATAAATAACTATTTATTATTTCATTTAATTAACATAAATCAAAATTAATTTTATCCACATATAAAATTTTAATAATAAAAAATTGATTTTAAATATATAATTTTTAGGATTAGTTTTTTTAGAGGTTTTAATTTCATTTTATGTCCTTATGAATAGTAACTGTTATAAATATTTATCACCCTGACAAAGGGTAAATTATGTTAATTCTGGTGACAATGTTGTGATAAGGACACAAAATTTAACCTATAATATTATTGGATGATATATTTTGAACCTTATCAAATTATATAAAAAATTAGATTATATTTGTGTATCTTTCCAATGAATAATACATTTAATATATTTAAAAGCTATGAAATATTACTAGTGTACCACTCTTATCACTTATAAAATGGAACCACTTATCATATCATACTTACACTTATAGAACTATTTAGATCAACCAATATCAGGAAAAATCCCTTTCAAACAATTATCATTATATCCTATAGAATATTTTCTCACTAAAATACAATCATATAAGGATAAATTTGTAAGACAAAGGATGTTTTCCAAAGAATACTTATAACTCTTAACTGAGTCCATAGATTTTATTTATTCTTCTATTTAATTTTATCATATCATAACCATAAAGATATAATAAATTATTTTTCTTACATATAAATAAATATTATTATATTTATGTAAAATCCTATTTTCGTATCCTTTTTCTTGTTTATGGGAATGGAAATCATCACTTGTGCGTATGTATAAACAATCGTCTCAATATAGAGATGTGTTTAATTTTCCACCACCTCCCTTTATATATGGTTATTATAAAGTAATTAATTTATATAAATAATATTTATAATTTAATTATGATTTTTAATGATCAAATATTACTTACCGACATACCCTCCCATCTGTTGGAAAATGATAATGCTGCTCATACATACATATAGACTACTATCTTGATGATGTGTTGAGATTGGATTTTCATTGCCATATCACATTTTTTGCAATAAGGATTGGATTATTGAATAAATATGATAATTATAACATAAATATTATTTTTTAAAAATTAATCATTGAAATATTTTTTTCCATTCTATCTTTTAGAAAAATGAGAAAATCTCTTAAGCGTATATGTGGACTGCAGATTCAATGAAATAATTTTATTCATTTTTTATGATGTACATAATGGATAGTTATAAAATTATATTTAATATATAAAAATGATAATTATGTCATGATTAATTTTATACATATGATTTAATAATGAATCCTTTGACCAAAACCAATAATCCAATATTATTTTGGGTTTTTTATCATACACCCTCAAAACATATTATATGATTTTATCAGATTTATTAAATTAATAAGTAATATTAAAAAGAGAAATAAATGTCATAATGATAATTTAATTAACATGATTTCATTTCTAAGGAAAAAAAATAAAACTATTAAAATATTATTACTAATAGTTAGAAAATGTATTTGGATAGTTGAGGCATGAGTTATAAGATTTTTATTTAAGAAAGTGTTTTAAATGTTTTAAAATATTTCTCATACATATCCTTGTTCTTAAAATTTTTCATATTGATGATTTTTCAATTAGTTTTGGTATTGATAAATTTATTTTAAACTAAATGTTCACATTTTTATTAATTAATTGAATGAAACATTTCATTATGTTTCTGTATAGAACACTTTTAACTTTCATTACAAAGTGAAAAAGAATGTTTTTAATGACACAATTTCCTTTTCCCTCAGTAATAAATGTTTTTAATTATCAAACACCATCTTCACAATTTTTTTGGGTTTTTATCGAATATTTTATTTCCAATTATATATGATTTTATTACATTTTATTAGTTTTCATTGGAATTTTTTTCTCATAATTTTTTGTTAAAGATCGTAACTTCTTCAATATATGTGTTTAAAAAGATATTTTATGATTTTATATAGTAGGAATGTTTTTGATTTATGTATAGTTTGGTGATTTTAAATTTTTCATGATTATATTTCATCATGATATAACTCTTCAATAACTTGGGTAGTCAATTTTTCATATTCCTAACATATGTTAGAATTAACTAAGTATGTTATCTCATTTATAATTATTCTTGTAAGAGTGATTTTAATATTGATATGAAGATTTTTTCTAAAAGAAACTACATGAATTTTAATTTATTATATTTTTTTTTCGTGAGAATATTTGTATTTCTCAAGGTATGATAATGATATTATTATTAAAGGAATGTTTATGACCCTATTAATGGTGAAAGGTATGATTTTAATAAATTTTTTATCATGGGTACACATGTTTTACAAGAGTGGAATATGATTTTTCATTTATAATTTATTATGAGAAATTTTATTATATTTTTCTTGAAGTTAATATTATTTCATGTGTAATTAAATGAATATTTTTAGATTTTATTTAATTATAAAATGTAAAATTTTTTATGGGATTCCATAGTATTGAAAATTGAAAATTGAGTGTAATTTGATTGTATAAATTACATAATTTTATTTCTCATCCCATATATTAAAAAATCAATGGGATTAAGTATGATTATGAACCTATAGAAAGGTTTTTCTTTTCACTATGGGGATTTTTCTTTAGAGAAATGAATTTTTCTAAAATTAAAAAGAAGTTTAAATTTAAGAAACATGTTTATGTGAAAAAAAAGACATTGAGTGGATGTTACCACATTGTATTATGAGTGTTTGATGCATAAATTTTTTTTATAATTCTCTAAAACTATAAATCTAATTCATCATGGTAATTTCAAAAAATTCCATACATTTTCTAACCCGTTATGATGGTTTGATTAATGTATAGTATGTGATAACATTAATAAATGTTTGAAATCTCATTATATAACTATGGTTCATAGGAACATAATTCCATATAAAATATTATTTTTTAGGAAGGACTATATTTTTTGATGCATTGTGATTTGGAAAGCTGGAACACGATTCTTAATGCAATAGGGTATTATAAGCTAAAACATGATTTTGGATACACTCTTTAATGATTTCTATGTGTATGTTTATCTGACATCTAAATGATTTTAAACATATCCATTTTATATTGTCTCATATTTTATTTTTTTATCATATCATTATCACTAGACTTATGGTTGATAATCCCTGTTTATTTTTTGTATGATTTCATGATGTTTTGTTCATAGAAGATACTTATTCTCTCATATCCAAATTCTTATCAAATCTTCACTTATGAAAATCAATTATAATCTTCTATGTTTCCCGTATTGAACATATTATCTCAAACAATTATTATGTTTCTATTCTCTAGGATATTAATATGGTCATAACATTTGATATGTCTGAAAGCGGGTTTACAGCTGTTTTTATGGATAAATATCCACGAGTATTGTTAATTAGGTTGTTTATATAACTAATCTTTCATGAAACACTACCTTTGATTCTAATAACATGGTTACTATTTGTGTTATGGAATAATTATTCATGTAAAACAATGAAATATGTTTTATAATTTAGTGTGGGTGACATCACATGGTATCAGAGTAGGGTTTTGTTGTTTTTTGGAATAGATTAGTTATTTTGGGGACTAGGAAGAGGTAACATTAGTTAAAACACTATTTAAAATTATATGTATTGGTTAACATCATGAAATATTTTTAAAGTGAAGATTATTTGGTTTCCTATATTTGAAATCATAGTCAGGATACAAACAAGGTTTTATAGGTTAAACACAGATTCACCTAGGGTTGATAACACTAAATAATTACTCTTGGGTATTATCTTTTTCCTCAATCAGTGCCTGAGTACTATAACTGACTATATGACTAGTTTGAAAATGATAGGATATATGATTTTTTAACTCACATTCACTTTAAAAACCATTATTAATTATTTAAATTGAATTTGATGACATATTACTTAAAAAATATGTTATTTAACAAAATAAGAAAATTAACATTGAAATATTATATTAAACTAAATCATTTTTTGATTGATTAAATTATATCACAATTGAACTGAATGTATCATTGGTTGAAAAGGGAATAATAAAAGAAGACATTTCATGAATGATTTTAAAAATTCATATGATCAATTACTATGATTTTATTTGATATTATATAAATTCCTTTTGGGTTTGGTATGTGGTAGGAAACTAAATTATGAAAATGAATTTATTGAAGGTATTTATCTAGAAACAACTAAGATATATTTATAGAGAATTATTTGGCATAAATTAATGATAATTATACTACTATTATGAGGGAAGAAATGAGTTTACCATTTCTTTATATGATTATATGTTATATGCCTCATTGAAACCAAATATTATGTAATAAATATATTATGAATAGTATTAATGATATTTTTAGTAAAATGAAATTATAATTTTGAGGATAATATTTATTTAATGGGTAGAATATGGTAACACCACAAGATTTTATTACATATGTTATTTTATATAATAATTATAATGAATAAAAATTTTCACTGAAAATGCCAAATGAAATTGATCGATGGAATTGTTATTTAATAAAATAAAATTTGATATTTGTAACATGGACATTGGAATTGATAGGTTTATAAATTGATATTTATATTATTAAATCAATTCAAAAAGGATAAGTTAGGATGATATAAAAAATATTTATTATATAATTTTTATATTTACAAATTTCACACATAATATTTTAAATAAAAAATAATCATTTATAATTAATATTTATTAATAAAATTACATTATTCAAGGTAAATAACTAATAAAATAATTTTTTTTTCTTAACTATGT
Source organism: Viscum album (assembly GCA_963277665.1). NCBI lineage: Eukaryota > Viridiplantae > Streptophyta > Magnoliopsida > Santalales > Viscaceae > Viscum > Viscum album. The sequence continues at coordinate 381,164,768 of OY728155.1, forward strand.
ATTTATTTAAAAATTATATTTTTATGCTCTATGAATTTTGTAATTATAGGGGTTTAATAAAATTTATTTATAATATATAAAAAGAATAAGTTGACCTCAATCCAATAGTTATTACACATAAATTAATAAGAATAAATTGATCTCAGACTTAGAATATATATTATTCCTACAATTATTTTTATGTATTTTCAATGATTATATGCAAATTAATTTTTATCACCTCTCTAAATTAAATATAAATAAATTGTATTCATGATTTAGTCATCGTATGAGAATTTTGTTATAAGTCCATTTTAATTTTTTGCATAAAAATATGTTACCAATGTAAATATTATGTACAATAGTAGAAAAAACTTCCAATTAATTGATTTTATTAACATTGTCTAAATATTATATAAATAAAATAGATTGAAATATTTTAAATAGTTAATATTATATGATGTTTAAACTAATAAATATTTATATTAAACGTGATGTTAATAGAAAATTGTCATTAAATAAAATTAATAACACTTAAAGGTAAAAATTCCTCTTTTCTACAAAAAATATAGTTTCATTATATGATATATATTAATTAAAAAAATAATTTTCTCATATATGGAAATTGAATTAGATTAAATTCCATGAAAATTAAGATTATTCATGTTAAAATTTTGTATGAGGGGTTATCTTATATTATCAGTAATTAAATAATTATCATTATTAATATGTAATCAATGTTAATATGTTAAAAAAATGAGAAACATATGAAATATCAAATTTTACTATGTTAACATGAAACATAGACCCTATAGAATACTATTTTTAAGTTTTAAAGTCAAACTTACATGTCTCAAAAACATTTCCTCACCTGGAATACCTATATTTCATTCCATTAAATTATTAACCTTTATCAAACAGTCATTTACAAGGAAAATGACCTCTTTTCACCTATAAAAATAAATAACTTCCACCCATACAAAGCCACACCCATAATTAAAATATTCCTTGAATATATAAAATTTTTTCATACAATAGAATAATGTTCCACATCAATTTTTTTGGGTCACATGAAGTTATCATAATTCCTACATTTTAAAAAATTCTCTAATAGAATGTTAATGTTCCCAACATTAGTATTATCAGCGACCTATCCTTTTATTATTTATCCTCCTCCTCCAAAAAATTTATTTCCATTAGATTATAATTTCATTAGTATAATTGGTTTAATTATTGGTTATAATGATTAATAGGTAATAATTATATTATTTTTTCATTATTTATATGAACAAATAATATGTAATCCATGTGTATGAGCATATTACCACCTCCATTAACTCCATGTTTTATTCTTAAAAAAAATCCCCACATAGATAGACAGAAGGGGTAGTTAACTAATAAATATTATATTTTTAAATTAATTAATATTATAAATATAAAACCCATTTCAAGACTCTTTCCCATTCTATATAAGAATATATCATAATCTATTTGTATGTACAGACTACTTTCACATTGAAGCAACACATTTCATTTTTCATCTCCCATGTTTTATCACTATTACATATTTCTTTTAAAATGTAATTAAATTCCTTAATAACATAAGAAATATAATTTTTATTATATTTTTATTATATTATTCCAAAGTAATCACTTTTTTAACTATTATCACTTGTCGATTACAGTGTCTTTTTATTTGGGCCGGTTTGACCACCTACATGAATAATGATGTATATTTCAATATTGAATGACGATAGAAACATAATTAATTTTATTATTATATAAAATTTTGTAAATAATATTTTTATTTTTTTGGTATTTTATATCAATATTTATGTTATTCTTAATATACTAACTTTTTTTCATAAAAAAGTATCAAAACATGTTCATTATCTATTCCATATTCAAAAATCGCAACTAAAAAACTCATTGAATCAAATAGAAATTTTCTAAATAATAATAAAAAATTTGTTTTAGTAACTTGAATAATAATGAAATTAATTTATTTTATAGAATAATAATAATAAATATTGATAGTTCTATGTGTATATGAATATTTTAGGATTACTAATATCTGATTATAAAAATAAACAGTGATTAACTCATAAATGTGTAATAATAGATTATAAATTAATGTTATTAAATATAATACATATTAATATTTATTTTCAATATTTTATTATAATTTTTTATTATACATGATCTTAGATATCGTTCAAAAAATAATAAATATAATGTATGTGTTTTTTCTCATTATAATTTTTCATTATTTAGATATACTTCGTATTCAACAGTATTTTTAGTCTATAAATATCCCATGTTTGTATTTTAATCATAAATATAATAAAATTTAATTTATATAAAAATACATATCACATTAAAAATCTCATGGGAATAATATTCAAAAGATAATGATTTTGTAAGGGTTTCTGTTAACTAAATTTCAATTCATTGAGTCATGATTGTTCTTTTGAAAAATTATACAAATAAGTGGGGAAATTTATTCTTTATGATTATGTTATTTTTTTAAATGCACTTATATTTATTTTTAATTTATATTATTTCTTATAATAAAATTTATGATTTATTATAACATCATAAGATGTGATTTGTAATAGATATCTTATCCCAAATTCTTTTCTTTGGGACTCATTACATTTTCACCACTTGTATTTTATTTTTTGTGGTTAATAAACTATAATATGTATTTTTTATTTCCTAAACTTACTGTAATTTATTTTATTATAAATATATATCATGTTACCTCATTCAATGTAATTTTAAATAAATATTTTCCCAATCTATATGAGGCTTCTTCAATAAAATTTTTAAATCAAGATTTCTTATGAAACATCCATCAAGGAAATTAGTATATTAATTATACATAAAACCCCAATAACATTCCACACATCTAGTTATTATTTTTTTTTTCATTTAATATCATCATTTAATTTCCCCTTGGGTAATAATTTTACATTTTTTATTCAAGGAAGTGAAACTGACCCCTCTTCTTCTTTTAACTGGTAATCTATCAATTCCAATTCCATATCTATTGGATACTCTTCTATGATATCTGAATCTATTCCTCAATAATTTATTAAGGTCATTTTATACTATTTTCCATTCAATAAAAATGTTTCAATGTAATACATTAATAATTTACATATTCATCATTTTAGGAAAATTGTAAAAAGAATCATTTTTAAAGTTTTTGTGTGAATTTTTTTCCACCTTCACAACCATTCATCTTCAAATAAAATCCTTTTAAATGATTTTATTGTTTTCCAAATATATTTTATTAATTTTTTTTAAAAAAATTGAAAATTGAATGATTATATCATTATTTTTATTTTTACAATGTTTCTAAAGATTATATATTTTTATCTATATCCTTCAATGTTTGTTATTCTCTAATGAGATATGTTCATATTTTAAAATCCACCTTCATTATTTAATTTTCTTATAAAATTTAATATTGATATTTTTATGAAACCTATATAATTTACATGGGTTAATTATTTATAAAAATTATTTCACATGGTACAAATAGGTATGGTTTTTTATTAATTGATGAGTGAGTACTATATTTCCCTCCAATACATTTGATAGAGTTTTACATCTCCTTTTACAAATGTGTTATGTAGTAACTTGATTCAACATGCACTATTATTTGATAATTGAGAATGTTATTCAATATCCAATATTATTTCATAGGAAGGAAATTTATTCATGATGTAATACAGTATTCTATACAATAATTTTATTATCAATTTACTCAATTTTTATTTATTTTTTATGCTTATTTTTTAGCCACATAAAACTTTTTTGAAACATATTCTTATTTTATTATCTCATGTGTTATGTTATTATTAGGTTATTATCCCTATACTTATACTTTATGATTTATGTTTAATTATGATTTATTTATTAATATTATGTTCATGGACTATGATTACTCTCTCATAACACCATCATAATATTTTTTTCACATATTATCATCTATTATTGTCTCCAATGATTCCCTTATTAAGCATTAGAGCTCACCCATTTCTTATGTTTATATTTACCACCTTATAATGATTAGTAAAAAATATGTTTTTTTCAATATGGGTATTCATTATTGTATAAATATGGATATATTTTAATTTTTATTATAAAATTGGTTATTTATATATCTAATCTACGAAGAGACTAAAACTTCAATTCTAGGTGTAAGATCTGAACTCATATCTGAATCATGTCTCTTTGAGTTTTAGAAAAACATTTTTTATAATAGTTATTTTGGTTTATAATGTTTTATCGAGACTGAGAAAGGATGGTTTTTGGTGGTATAGTAACTGATTCAAGAATCTGTGAGGTCCGGATATATAGTGGATTTATAGATTAAAATGTATATTTATAATGTAGATTACTTGGGTGAGAAAATATAAGGACCTGACCTTATTACATTACATAATCTCAAATTTTAGTCAAGAAATAAATTTCTTTCACATTGAGGATCATTTAAAGTTTATATTTTTAGATAATTGGGATATAATACATACATAAAATTCCACATTTATATAGATAAAATACCTCAAAAATAGTATTCATTTCTTCCAAAATAGAAAACATTTCAAATAAAACATGTTTTATTTTACAAATCATCATAATATTTAACTTGGATTCCTTATTTGTCTTACACATCCTTATAACCTATGAAAAAATTTAAAAACTTGGTATGAGCAAAAAAATATTATTCAGGGATATAAAAATAAGGAAAGAAAACATTAGTCCATGAATACTTGTAAACATATGAAATCATTTTCAAAAATACATACTTGTCACCCATACATACATACTTTGTGAAATGTGATATTTCCATGAGATTTCCACAAAACATAAATAATATAAATATAACCATAAAGTTATCTCAGGGTTTTACTTACATAATCTTGTAACCCTCTCAGCTACCTTATAATTTTTAACCCTCACCGATACCTTACAATGTAATCCTCATAGCTACCTTATTGTGTAACCATCACAATTACACTTGGTGTAACCATATGGAATACCTCCAACTTACACATACCCAATGAATTGGAGTAAGATATATATCCCAACCTTCATCATAAACAATTACCAAGAACCAGAATATAATCATACAACATGAATAATTGTATAAAAATGTTGCTTTTAAATTTTGTAAAATAGAATCTTATTAGGATTTTAAAATAAAATCCCCTTAAAATATCATATAATTGAAGTGATACTTAGTATAGTGGATTTAATATGTATATAAACTATTAATACACATAATATAAACAAAATTTATCATGTAAACAATTTTAATACCACATAAATAATGAAGTAGAATGTTAACCCAAAGAATGGAAATTGGGTTAAGAATTCCATTACCTCAGGTTCGTATTACTTAAAACATGTTTAAAAATCATGTATAATGGTTAAAATAGTGTTATTAATATATTAAAGAAACATAATAAGTTTTATTACACATTATATGATCATTTCATAACATCATTTCACCCTTTAATTATTAGTATTTTGTTCTTTACTTTGTTTCAGGTGCGTTCTTTACAAGATTTCTTTGGTCAGTTTGTATTTGAAATTCTTATCATATGGAAATGAAATTACATAAGTGGAATGAAATGGTATTAATATTTTTTTATGATATTTAATTATTCCATAAATCATTTTGTTTTTATGTTATTAGGATGAATCGTTAGATAAATCATTAGTGATATTCGTTTAGATCATTTTGGTGGTTCTTTGATAATCACAAAATTGTTTCATCATATACCATTAATATTATTCATATAACTTAATTAAAAATAATAGTAGAGGTAATATAATAAACATTAAAATTTTATTCAACCATTAAAATGGTTTCACAAATATATTTGAATTAAGTAAAATAAATTGAAAACACATGGTCCACAATTTTGGTAAATTGGCACATCGTTGACGGTGTTCTTATTTTTAGAATAAGAGGGGGGAGGATAAGAAGTCAATTGATTAATTTTTCAATAAAAAAGATAAAATATATAATAAATAATATTATTGATATTTAATTCCTCTTGGATAAGGGGAGGGGAAGATAGTATAAAAATGAAAAGAATTGAACAGAAATCACATGAAAATAAAAGATGATTTTTACCTCTTGATATCTTCTCTTCGAGATCCTCCTTAAGGCCTTTGGTTTTTTCCTTTTTATGAGACCATAAGGTCTTGTATGTGGGTAAGATTGTTGGTAAGATTATTTGGATGAACATAGACAATGATGAAGGCTTGAGTGGTGTGAGAGGAAGAGGGGTGTGAGGGGGTATTTATAATAGAGGAGAGGGGGGTTTACATTATTTTAATCATTAGTTTGATATTTCTACTCAATAATATGAATAATATGATTCATGTGACCAGAAATAGTAATAAGTTCATGTGATTTCAAACCAATTTCCATTTACATCATCCATGATTCAAGCATGATGTAGAAATTCATTATGTAGAGACTCAGTGTTTCATGAAGTTCAATTTATTTTTAATACATTGGGGTGTTACATTCTCCTCACCTTATAGAAATTTCATCTTTGCAGTTTTATTTACTTATTGAACAAATTAGGGTACCTTTTCTTCATAGAATTTTCATATTCCCATGTTTCTTCTTCAACCATGTGGTTTCTCTACAAAACCATTACCTTTTGGATTACCTTATTCCATAATACATTCTCTCTATGACCAAGAATCCGAACTAGTTTCTCTTCATAAGAAACGTTCTCTTCCAATTGAACTATGTATGGTCTCATGACATGAGATGAATCTGGCAAATACTTTCTCATCATCAAAACATAAAAAAAATTATGTGTCTGAGATAAAATCAGAGGCAAAGCTACTCGATAGATAAATGGTCCAACTTTCTCAAGGATTTCATACGGTCCAATGAACCGTGTAATTAGATTTAATTCCTTATCAAAATGCATAAAACTTTTACATGGTGGGATTCTAAAAAAACATGATCACCTACCTCAAAATAAAAGTCTTTCCTTCTATTTTCTACATAACTTTTTTCCTTCTCTGAGCTTTCCTTATGTTCTTTTAGATCATATTCACTTTCTCAGACACTTACTCTACTAATTTTGGTCTTATAAACTTCCTTTCGCCTACTTCATCCCAAAAAGATGGAGTTTGACATTGTTTCCCATACAATTACTCAAAAGGTGTCATCTGTATACTGAAATAAAAACTATTATTATAAGAAAACTCAACTAAAGAAATATGATGATTCTAAATTCCCAAGTAGTCCATTGAACAATCTCGTAGAATATGATCCAAAGTATAAATTTTTCATTTTTACTTCCCATCTAATTGAGGATAAAAAGATTTATTGAAATTTAATTATCTGCCCAATGACTTCTGGAGGCCCTTCCAAAAATTTGAAGTGGACATATGATCCCGGTCAGATACAATGGAAAGAGGAACTCCATGTATCCTAACAATATCATTGAGGCACAATTGAGAAATATCATCTAAAGATATTTCATATTGAATAGGAATAAAATGAGCAGATTTAGTCAGTTGATCAATAATAACCCAGATTTCATTTTTACCTTGAGAAGTCTTTAGTAGTCCCACAACAAATTCCATGGATATATTTTTCCATTTCCACTATAGAACTCATAAATAATAACACACCCCCTTCTATTAATACCACTCTACTTTACCCTATTGACAATTAAAACATTTCATAATAAATTCTTCAATATCTCTTTTCATTCCATCTCACCAATAATACTTTCGAAGGTCTTTGTATATCATTGTGCTGCTAGAATGAACTGAAAATGGAGAACTATGAGCTTCTCACAACAATTATTTCTTTAGTTGATAATAAAAAGGCACACATAATATTTTTCCAAATCTTAAAACACAATCTTTATCAAGGTTAAATTCTACAAACTTGCCCATTTTAACTAATTCTACATTTTTCTGTAGCTCATGGTCTTCCTTCTATGCTTTCTTAATTTTGTATGATAATGATGACTACACTAAAACGTGAAACAAAACAGAGTTATTTATTACACCAAAAACTTCTAAGACAAAAATTTTCAAATCATTAATTAGGGGATCATATTCCAAACTTAACATGGTTAATGATTCATGATGTTTTTTACTCAAGTCATCTACCACTTTGTTTGATTTTCTAGGATGGTAATTGATCTTGCAATCATAATCCTTTATTAGTTTAAACCATCTTCTCCACCTCATGTTTAATTCCTTATGATTGAATATATACTTCAGACTTTTATGGTCAGTGTATATTTGAAATTTGGCTCTGTATAAATAATGTTTCCAAATTTTCAAAGAAAAAACCACAGTTTCTAATTCCAAATCATGTGTGGGATAATTTAACTCTTGAGGTTTTAGTTGTCATGAAGCATAAGAAATAACCTGATTATTCTACATTAGAACACAAACATGTCCCTTTAGTAAAGTATCATTGTAGATAACAAAATCATCATTTCTAGAGGGAAGAGCCAAAATTGTATCATTCACCAATCTCTTCTTCGGTTCCTAAAAACAAACATCATATTATTCTGTCCAGATAAATTTAGCCCCATTATTGTGTTAACTTATTTGACATGAACACTATAATTTTTATTGAATTTTTTGAAAGGAAAAGATAAAATAAAGCCCCATAATGGGGACCTAAATTAGTAGAGACCCAAAGCATCATTCACGGCAAACTTTAAGACAGTAGGAGGAAAGGAACCTAAATCCAGAAATAGGGAAACATTTTGATTTGGGGACACTTACGATTCCAAGAAGTAGGCTACCTTATTCCCCTCTCGCCATGTGTGGGAGACCTTATTATGAGAACCCAAGATCTTTTTACACTTCTTAATGTAATAATATAGGTTCCATGGAAAACTACCACTACATTTTAATGCTTTGTAAAGTATCAAAGATTCTATATCTACCGCCATCAAGTTTATTTGTCTTTTCTCACATTAATCTAAACCTGTGACCATATCCTTGGCCTCTTCCAGAAGAACACCATTGATTCCATAATAAGTTGAGAAAGTTATGAAAACATACCCCCTCTGATCCCTTATTACTCCACTGCTTCTCATCCCCCCTGGGAGTGACCCGTCTGTATTGAGCTTGATCCCACTACTTAGAGGAAGCCAATGAACCCAATGGCCCTAATCCCTTCTCTCACTCTGATTATGCAGGCATGATATTAGAGGTATTACTGATGGATATCCCTTGTATTCTGTATTAATATTGATCAAGTGTAGAAATGTGTTCTTCATTCTGAAGCTGATGCTAGTGCGAGAGACACTGATGTTCTTGTGGCAGGCATCGTTCCTTGATTTCCAGAGGGTCCAGCAGCCTACCATTAGAATAATTACTCCACCTTTCCTTTCGAGACTTTGATCACCAAAACCACTAAACCATTGACTATAGAAGTTCTATTATAGCCTACCATGGTCCTTCCATCCTACAATTATACCATAAACCTTCTAGATCTAGCTTTCCCATTCACTCTCAAAAAAGATATGTTCCAACGTTTCTTTTTTGGGGTTTTTTCATCACTAGAATCTAGAGGCTAGGTTGACGTCCATACGTTGGATATTCACATTAGTAGGTAAAGCATTATTCCTCACCTACCACACCAGATATTTGAAATTTGGGGGAATTCCATTGCACCACAATGTTTCCCCCCATGGGTCGCCTGTGTTTTTGTCCCTTATTGTACGATTAAAATCCTTGATGGAGAACTAAACTGACGATTAAAAATTGAAGATAAGCCTATCAAGTTCTTCATTGAAAACAATCACCTTGAAATAATTACATTGTTCTTCATTGAGGATGCTCTAAATGAGGTCAGGGTGATCACTTGCTTTTATAAGTGACATATCTGGGGTGGGACATCCTAGGAACCATAGCCTCCCACCACCCAATCCCAAAGCTAGAAATTAAAATCACCTCTTCCCGCAATCCACCTTGCATGAGGATGTAGGGCCTCTATGTGAAATTAGATCTATTTCCAAATCCTTGATGCATGAGGCCTCTGAACCACCACCTTTAACCTATATTTATCCTGCATGATCATGCCCCATAAATATCATCTTTCCATATCCTCCCAAGTAAGCTTGGCATTCATCCCTTGCATGGTCGATGTGACACTCCTCATATTGATGCCCCCTTCAAAGACAGGTCACATGAGATGCTTCCCTGAGGCCCAATGATGCCTTCCTTCCCCCTGTCCATCCCATATAAAATACACCATTATCCTCTCCATATTATCAAGCATGATTTTGGGAACGTTCATTGTGGATAGTAGATTCATGGGGATGGAGACTAAGTTACTATTAAACAGAGTTATGCAACCTCCAAATGAGAGGATTCTTTTTCTCTAATTGATAATGCACCATGTTATCTTTCCCACCATCTTATAAAAATTATGATCAATGAGGGAGTTTGGAATCACCGGTGCGCCAAGATACTCCATGGGAAATGACCCTATTTTCATGTTCAAGCTATCATCAAGAACCCTGGTCCTCTTGTCTGAGGTTTTCCTGGCAGTAAAATAGTTACTTTTCTCCCTGTTCACCACCTGGACACTCCATTTGCAATACTCTCCAATCATCTCATTCATTCCATTCACTAATCTCCTACTTCCATTCATAAAAAGAATGGTGTCGTCAACAAACATTAAGTATGAAATACCCATTGTGACATGCCTATCCCGATATGTAAAAATTTTACCCGTGCGCAGGCCCCTCTTAATGTGATGACTAAGTGCATTTTGAGATAAAATGAAGAGAGTGGGAGAAAGGGGTTCCCATTTCCTTAAACCTCAGCATGCCTTGAAAACCCTGAAATACTTACCCATGAACGAAGTTGAAATCCATGCCGAGCTGAAGCAGGGAAACAGTAGGTCACAGGTTCAATTAGAGAACCCCATACACACCAACACCCTTAGAATAAACCCCCACTCCATACTGTCATAGGCATTGATCATATCCAATTTGATAGCCAAGTTACTACTGAAATACTTGTTATTGATCCCACTAATTATCTTCTGGACCACTCCAATCACACTTGTATTGATCTCCATTTAATGAAATTGTGATGCTCTACTTCCGTGTATGTGCTTAGATGAGGGGATATCCTTTTGTTTAGAATGATATCCAAGACTTTGTACAGTATATTGCACTAGCTAATGGGCATGTACTTCTCAATAGATTGAGGATTTTTCACTTTAGGTATCATAACCATATTAGAATCACTTTCTATGTGAGGGAGATGACCACCCGTGAAATAGTCTTGCACCGTTTTCACTAAATCCCCTTTAATAGTATCACACACAACCCTATAGAAAGACACTGGTATTCCATATGTCCCTGGTGCACTATTTGGATTTAGAGTCCAAACCTCCTCTCTCACTTATTCCTCTTCCGGTATCCTCCTCAACTGCTCATCCACCTCTTTTGTAACACTGTTTGGTATGTCCTCAAAAATTTATATTGCCTCTCTTGGATAGTCATCTGCCAAATTAGAGTTGGGCCCTTCTAGTAACCCTTTCAAGTTTTCATTGGACATTTCCCCAACCTCATCTTAGTCATTGGAGTAGTAACCATACTCTCTGAGGATGTTAGGCCTGTGAATCTGATGCCTCTCTTTAATGAATGTGTGGAAAAAATCTGCATTTTGGTCACCCTCACAGAGCCATCCTTCCCCCACTCCTTCTCGAGAAAGCCTCTCCTGCCTTAAAATAATGTCTACAAGATGATCCTTATTGGACCTTAGAACAATAAAAATGTTTTCATCCCAATCTTGTTCTAAGATTCCCTCCAAACGTTCTACCTCTTTGGGAATCTTGAACATATCCTGATCGTGAGTAGGAGGATTCTTCCCCCACCTACATAGAAAAGGTTTAATACATCTGATCTTGTTGTACAGAGATAACCATGGGTTACCTAAGGTATAATATTTCCATGATTCCCTAACCACATCCATGAAGCCAGGATCATCCAACCAAATTTTAGAGAACTGAGGTTAATCCTCACTCAAAGTTTTGGAGGCCAAAGAAAGCCTTAGAGGAGAGTGGTTGGAAAAACACCACACTAGATGAGACAGTTTAACATCTGAGAATAAAGTGATAGTGGCCTCATTCATCAGGAATTGATCAAGACGGAACCATGTGTGCTTGCCTTTGCATTGATTATTTCCCCAGGTAAAAGTATCACCCTCGAAGCCTGCATCCAAGAGTCCTTTACTTGACATGAATGATACAAAGTCTTGGCTTTCACTCCTTGGAAAATCCCTGCCCCCTTGTTTCTCCTTCAGGGATGTTATGATATTAAAATCACCCACAACAATCCATGGGTAATTATCACAAATAAGTCCATATAAATTGATCCATAGTATCTCTCTGTCTTGAGCATTGAATTTAGCATAGATGAAGGAAAAGAAAAAAAATTGCATACCTATCTATATTTTCATGGAAAGGTTCTGATCTGATGCACTGATCAGATCAACTGATACATTATCCTTCCAGAACAACCATATTTGAGATTTGAGAGGATTCCCATGCATGAACCCATGTACTCTAAGCCTCTGAGAAAAATCCTAAATTTTACTTAATGCTTTTTTAGGTTCCATAATATCTATGAAAGAAATTGCATTATAAAAAAACTCGTTGCCAATGAATTCCACTTTCTCCTGCGCCCCCAACCCTCAGGAATTCCATATTAAGATCCTATACATTGAAACGAGAGTGTCTAGATTTGGCCCCAGAATCATGGCTCTTGCTATGAATAGGTGACTGTGGAGAACATAGAAAACTAGATTTAGACTGAGAATGGGTACACATGCCACTCTGCTCCTTCATGCTCATTCCCTCCGATGAACAGCCTCTACTGGGCCGATCCTTTTGGGTATCCACTGAAGAAACAAGGAACATAGTGTCCCCCAAACTTATGACTGGAGACAATGGAGGTGAAAACTGGGAGGGAAGTAGTGCCAAAGGTGCATGTAGAGAAGAAGGGTACATAACCCTTTTCATAGAGGACAATGTCGGGAGACCCTCACTGAGCAGGGAAGAAAGATCAAATTTAACTTCTTCAAACCCAAGATCCATTGAGGGGATCTCTATGATGGGAATGCTAGAAGTGACCCAAGGAAACCATAGAGGAAACATTATAGGTATGTAGAGGAACATCCCATACCGAGGAGGACTCATACCGTGAAAATGAAAAAGTGGTTTCTCGCCCATGTCTTGTTTGAACAAAACCAAGTCCCTACTGAAAGAGGTTAACCCATCAAGACTAGACATGCATGATGAATGCATAGAATCTTGATAAAGAGGATCAATGATCATGTCTTTTCCCTGATCCTTGATCTTTGAGGAGTGAGGTGAGGTAGGATATCAACCTGGAGGCCTTGGAGACCCTAGAGGTGCCCGCCCCCAGCTTTGCGACATACCTAAAGAGTGTGGCCTGAGATATGGAAGAAAGAGAAGAACCATGGAAAAGAGGGATAAAACAAAGATTTATGATGATCCCACATCCCTTCAATCCATAGAACAATATGATCCTGGATCTTTCGAGAAATTTCTATCACTACACAAACCAACACCACTGATGCCTCCTCTAAAAAAACCATCCTATTGTCTACAAAAAGGTATGTCCTCAGAAAATCCCCTATCACCTTAAAAAAACTCATTCATCAAGGGGAGGGGGAGCCTGAGAAGTGGGATCTAGAATTATTTGAGGTAAATTTCCCTTAAGAAGTGTGATTCCATCATCCAGTGAGAACGAGAGAAGCAACAGTGCCCCACCCAGCAAGGGATCCTGCTCCAAGCTTTAACGAAATATAGCTTTGAAGCCAAGAAGATGAAAAAACTCCTCTGATCCAGAATCAACATTACAGCCGGTAGATCAAGATCCCACCATTTGACGCAATCCTATAAAATTGGGAGAGCGAGTTTGTTGGCACCAAAACACACTATTAGATTCCACTAAATATTCCTATCTACCGCCTTGAAATACACTACAGAAACAGCCAGGATGGGGAAACCATTTTCTGAGAAGGAGGAGGCAACCAGTGGGACCTCCGATGGCCTTTCCTAGAGAGGACTTTGGATCTGAGGGGAACCCAAAAGATCTCCCTTGAATTATAGCAAAGGGGGCCGATCTGAACCTCCTCTGAGCACTTGAGAACCAAGAACTGCAAGAGAATCATTCCCGACGACCATCAGAGTAACGGTTGGGAGTGGAATATTTGAAACCATTTTTCCAAAGATTCACATGATATTTGTGTTAAATTACTTAGCAGGCTAGATACCCATACAATGTTTTTAAAAAAAACATTAGTAATAACCTACTAATCCAAGAAAAAAACAAATTTTAGTAACATTTGTATGTCTTGGACATTCATAAACCACATTTTGTTTACAGGATCAACTGTTATTCCATCATTATTTACAGTGTTCCCATGAAAATAAATCCATTGAAACCAAATATCACACTTTCTAAATTTACCATATAGTTTATTTTATTTTAAGGTTTGTAAAACAACCCTTAGATATTTTACATTCTCCTCTTTACATTTATAAAATACCAGAACGTCATCAATAAACACAACTACAAACTTATCTAAGAACTCATGAAAAAATATATTAAAAATATCCATGAATACTTCAGGTGCATTAGTTAACCCAAATGGTATAAAAAATTCAAAATTTCCATATCTAGTATGGAACGTAGTCTTTTGGATGTCTTCTTCCTTTACTTTCAAATGATGGTACCCCAACCTTAGGTCAACCTTCGAAAAATATTGTGCTCCCTGAAGCTGATAAAACAAGTCATCGATATGAGGCAAAGGATACTTGTTTTTAACAGTGGTGTTATTAAAGGATATATAATCAATGCGATGTCTCATGGAACCATTTTTTTTAATGAATAAAATAGAATCATCCCATGGTGAAGTGATAGGAAGAATGAAGCCTTTATCAAGAAACTCTTACAACTGATTTTTTTAATTTAATAAGTTCCATTTGAGCTATTCGATAAGGGAGTTTTGAAATTGGATTAGCATCAAGAACTAATTCAATTGTGAATTCAGCTTTCTAACTAGGTATATCATTGGGTAAATCATTAGAAAAAACATCAAGATATTCATTTACCACTGGAACATCATTAATACGAACAGTTCCCTTGTTTTCCAAAATATGTGAAAAATCGCGTTCATTTTCATCTTTCAATAATTTATCATCTTCCTGATATGTTATAAAATTTATGGGTTCATTCTTGTGTACAAACTGAAACTTTTTATGAAAAAAAACTTCTTTCACTCTATAATCAATCTTAGTATGGTAAATAGAAAGCCAATCCATACCAAGAATGACATCAAACTCTACTAAGGTAAAAACAATAAGGTTTTCAACTAAAGTCTATCCATAGACCATAATATAAATATTCTTATAATTAATCTTTTCTATAATATTTCCTCCTAGTTTTTTAACAATAGGTTCTAATCTCATTTGTTAAGGTGATATTTCCAATTTACCCAAAATATTCTCAGAAATATAGGAATTTCTAGACCCCGTATCAAAAAAGAATTTAGAAAAATTTGAGTAAACAAACAAGATAACTGATATGACTTCATTGGATGGACCGACGTCTGCTGACGTAGTCTCAAAGGATCTCACAAAACCATTCTTCTTATAGTCTGGATTCTTTTCTTCATTCATATCTCCCTTTGGGTAGGCATTTTCATAATGAATCATCTCACCAAATTTAAAACACTTTATAGTTTTCTTATGAGGACCCATTTTAGGATCATTTTCATTATAATCTTAGTCCATATGTACAAACATTCCACATCAAAAGCACTTCCTGGTTTTGGTAAGGCATTCGCCAGGGTACTTTTTACCACATTTTTCACAAACTAGAAACTGAACTTTCTTACCATCAGATTTCTTTACATGATTCGTATCCATCGCTTTCCACGTGGACCTCTTCTTTGTATGTTTTCATGGTACACATTGTCATCAAAAAACTCAATTTCTACCCACTCAGTATATTGGATACGTTTCTCAAAACTTTTTAACTCACAGTAAGTCAATACCCTTCGATATCTTGGATTCAACCCTAAGTAAAAACAATTTATTTTTTATTAATATCTAGAATAATATTTGGATCATACCTCACCAGTTGGGTGAATTTCTCTTCATATGAAGCCACTAAATCTTCTTCCTTTTTCTTCAATTCAAGTAATTTATTCTCCATCCTAAGTTGAACCACCTTTGGAAAATATTTTTCAAGGAGAGGGCTGTTAAATTTATCCCACTCTAAGGAATAAATCTCCTTTATATCCCTGATATTCCTGACCATTGACCACGACTGATCTACTTCACCTTCAAAATGATAAATTTAAAGACTTAAATTTTTATTATCTAAACATCCCATAATATAGAATATCTTTTCAATGGATTTAACCCATCCTTTAGCCGCTACTGGGTCAGAAGATCCACTGAAAGAAGGAGGGTGTTGCCTCATGAAATGTTATGTTATTATAATGTTCCTTTATGGTGCCACTATTTTTTCTTTTTCATGGATGACACTTCCATTTATTGCCTCTATAATCTAATCCATTACTATCACAAACTTCTCAGTTCCAATCCTTTCCATTCTAGGATGCAAATTTGGAATGATATCGTTCTGTCGGTGCCTTTCCACTTCAGCTTCCCTATTTCTTCTACAAAAATCATTCTGAACAAACATATCTTAGTAAAATCAATATGGTAATCTTTAAATTATATAAATTTAAAATTAACCATAGAGTAAAGATAATTTGATTTATTCTTTTAACATGATCCTAATACCTAATGTTATCTAAACCATCCTTTGATACCAACTATAAGGAATCGGCCTTATTACATTATATAATCTCAAATTTTATTCAAGAACTCACTTCATTTCACATTGAGTGTCTTTTCAAGTTTAGATTTTTAGAGAATTGGGATATAATAAATACCCAAAATTCCACATTTATATAGATTGGATAACATAAAAATAGTATCCATTTCATCCAAAATATAAAACTTTTCAAATAAAACATGTTTTATTTGACAAATCTTCATAATATTTAACTTGGATTCCTTATTTGTCTTACACATACTTATAAACTGTGAAAATAATTTAAAAACATGGGATTATCACAAAAATATTAGTAAGGGATATAAAAATATGGAAAGAAAACATTAGTCCAATAATACTTGTAAACATATGAAATCATTTTCAAAAAGACATACTTGTCACCCATATATACTTACTTTGTGAAACTTGAGATTTCCATGAGATTTACACAAAACATAAAGAACATAAATAGAACCATAGTGGTATCATGGGGAATTAATTACATAATATTGTAACCCTCTCGACTACCTGATAATTTGTAACCCTCATGACTACATTACAATGTAACCCTCACGACTACCTTATTATGTAACCATCGCAATTACACTTGGAGTAACCATACAGACGACCTCTAACTTACACATACCCAATGCATTAGAGGGAGATATAGGTCTCACCCTTCATCGTAAACAATGACCAAAAACCAAGACATAATCATACAGTATGAATAATTTCATTATTTCTGACGCTTTCTCCAGGGCGCGTGCATCCGTCTGCTTGAGTACGAAAGGCATGGTTTTGTTTCCCTGCATTCCCACTTTACAAAGGTGGGTGGAATCCATTCCTTATTCAAGGATGTTTTCTCCTTGATCAAAACAGGATGATGGGATGTCGGTTCTTCCTTCTGTGGATTCCTCCTCGGAACTCGTTACCTCGTTCGAGTCTCCCTTAAAGATTAAGTCGTGGTTCTTGAATCTTGTTCTCAGTGCCATATCTTTTTGGATACCGGTTAATTACACATCTTATGTTAGGAAATTACATGGGGTATTGACATGGTAGAAACCTTCGTTTAGTGTAGACGGTAACATTAGGAATTTTAGGGCATATCTGGATGCGTGGACATTGGGGAACCTATATTCTTCCTCATAATAGGACATCTCAAGGGTGCAGAACCTGAGGCATCCCACGTCAGTCATGGGGTATCTTATGCCGGAGGCATGTCTCTGAGGTTTTCCTCATCTTCCCATGTATAACACAGGGTACGCCGCGAGTTTAACATCCTGCGGAGATGGAATGAGGGTGATCAAAACGTCCCATAGAGACGGATCGGATTGGTAGATCCCTAGGAGGGTGTTCTAGGAGTGTTTACCAGGTAGATGGATCAGAACACTCAATAAGAGCAGACCCAGGATGGTGTGTTCTGTAAAGAGAAGATATCACACCATGAAGGCTAATCTAGACACCACTAAGGGTGGATCAGGGAGTGTGAACCCCAGAATGGGGAAGCACCAAGGTTTACCATTAGCTGGGATTGAACCTCATGGAGGATTCCTTCATACACTATGTAGATTACAGGGATCAAAACCCACGTAGTTTGAAGGGGTGATGAATCAAGGTGTACACAGAGGAAAATGACCTAGAGACATGCTGGGGATTACACATGGATTGCGGCCCGGGTACTTCTAGGATTAGTGAGGGGGGTAGATGACATGATTCCAATGGGATGTGGTAGTCCAGGTAAGAATCAATATGGATAATGGAGATTTGAATGAAGTGGATGGTGAATGAGATGAACCGACGTGAGGACAACGGTGGTGTTGGGCTTGAGCCTTGAAGAGACTTCATACGTATCCACGTGGTAGGGAATCAAAGTCCACGTAGTTCGATGGGACGATGGGACACCTGAGGAGGTGAACCATGAGAATGGATGCGTGGATGGGATATGGAGGAAATAGAACCTCCAGGTTGGGGAATGATCTTCACGGAACAAATGGGATCGAGAGGTAGATCAGGATGAGTCATGAGTGATGGTCTTGAACCTCAAAGAGGCTTCCTACGTATCTTTATGGAAGGGAATCAAAGTCCATATAGTTCATCTGAAGATAACTTACCGTCGATTAGGGACATCAATGGCTTACAACCGAATGAGGTTAACAACGACTTACCGCTAAATGGGGGAACAACGGCTTACCGTTGATTGAGGTCCATAGTTTAATGTCATGCAGGACGGGGGTGAACCGATGTGAAAGAGGACTTGGGGCCTAGATAGATGGTGGGATTGAACCTCAGGGAGGCTTCCTACATACCTCACCTTGGAATGGATCAAAGAAAACATAGTTCAAGTGGTTAGAACCGATGTAAAGGTGGTTGGAACCAATGGGGTGTTGGGCTTAAACCTCAGGGAGGATTCCTACGTATCTCACCTTGTAAAGGATCAAAGACCATGTAGTTCATGGATATGGGTTTGGGGATTACACTCTAGGCTACCCAAGGTGTTGGTGAACCGACGTGAAGGGGGTCGGAGCGACCAATGGATGGTGGGCTTGAACCTTAGGGAGGCTTCCTAAGTACTTTGCCTTAACAAGGATAAAAGACCCCGTAGTTCAGGTATGGGTGTGGGGATTACACTCTAGGCTTACCAGAGAGGATGTCATGGTCGATGCTTTCTCTCTAAGCCCATGAGATTCATGCTCTTTGTGAGAAACAAGATTCATCAAGGACCTAAAGATCATGGCGCAAAGTTTCATCCATGAAGGGTGTTGAATGGGGCTTACGCAAGAAAGATTCCCAGGTGCCTCTATGGAGGGACAATGGTGAGTGGAGCTTACGTAAGAGAGTTGCCCGGGTGCCTCTATGGAGCGACAATGGTGAATGGGGCTTACGCAAGGGAGCTTCCCAGGTGCCGCTATGGATCGACAACGGTGGATGGGGCTTACGCAAGGGAGCTTCTTGGGTTCTACTATGGAGCGGCAACGGTGGATGGGGATTACACAAGGGAGCTACCTGAGTGCTGTTATAGAGTTGCAATTGTGCATGGGGATTACGCATGGAAGCTACCTGTGTGCCACTATGGAGTGGAAATGGTGGATGGGGATTATGCATGGATGCTGGCCATGTGCTTCTATGGATCGGCAATGGTGAATGGGGCTTACACAAGGAATCTGTCCGGGTGCCGCTATGGAGAAGCAATGGTGGATGGGGATTACGCAAGGAAGCCTCCCGGGTGCCGCTATAGAGCAGAAATTGTTCATGGGGCTTTCGCATGGAAGCTGGTCGTGTGCCACTATGGAGCTGCAACATTGGATGGGGCTTACGCATGAATGTCTTCCCTATACTGCTATGGAGCGGCAATGGTGAATGGGGCTTACGCAAGGAAGTTGCCTGGGTGCCGTTATGGAGCGGCAACGGTGGATGGGGCTTACGCAAGGAATTTGTCTGAGTGTCACTATAAAGTAGAAATTGTGAATGGGGCTTATGCATGGAAGCTGCCCCTGTGCCGCTATGGAGTGGAAATGGTGGATAGGTCTTACGCATGGATGTTTCCCGTGTGATACTATAGAGTGGCAATGGTGAATGGGGCATATGCAAGGAAGTTAACTGGGTGCCACTATAGAGCGTAAATTGTGCATGGGGCTTATGCATGGAAGCTTCCCGTAATGTCTTCCTCATGTATGGTCATGAGGGCATCCCAAATCACTGGTTATTTGAGGCTTATGATTGAGGCCTACACCTATATTGTAGTGCACAAGCAGGATAATGCTAAGGAAATTGGAATAAGTCTAAACAAAGGGAGATGAAAAGTGTGAATCACATGCCTGACATTTGGAACATTGTGAGGGTGGCATGGTGATGAAGGATAACTGTTTACCGTGTTCGAAACACAGCATCCATATCGCATTATCTTAAAATGGGGACAAACAAATGAGGGCCGACTATTGACCATGTTTTAAACACAGGACCTAACTCAAAGTGTCATCCAAAGTCTTCTGGGGAGTTGGCCCAGGAAGGTAGGTGAGCCGAGGCGGCATGGGACTAGGCTGTTAGGGGGTCCCTTCGGACATAGAAGTGGATGAAGATCCGAATGAAGGACACGCAGAGCGTGATATGGAGTGATGGAATGTTTGAATGGATTCCAACACTCTTGAAATTATGCCACTGTAATCATGGCATTAGGCATATTATTCTTGGAGCATAAGGCATCTCTTTTTTGGAGCAAGAGGCGTCCTATGTTTGGAACCTAGGGTGTACTACATTTTATAGTCATGTAGAGAGGACTGTTGGCATCTCATTCTTGGAGCATAAGGCATCTTTTATATTAACTAAGAGTCATCCTATGTTTGGAACATAGGGAGTACTACAGTTTATAGTCATTTAGAGAGGACTATTGGCGTCTTATGCCTGGCACACAAGGAATCTCTTATATTGAGTAAGAGGCATCCTATGTTTGTAATATAGGGTTTATTATAGTTTAAATTCATGTAGATAGGATTATTTGGCATAAGGCACCTAATAATGGATGGTGTTGGGACTTACACAAGGGCGGCCGTTTCTGGTTCAACCTGGCATAGGAGTCAGGTGATGGGGTTTAGATGAGTTGCTTGAGGAATGGTTCGACTCATGGTACTTGAGGAATTGATGATGAGAATATCAAATCACGACATGGGAAATGAACCAAGAGGAATATGTTGACTCAATGTGTTTCATGGTGTGCAGAGGAGTATCTCAAATCACGGTATTCCATAGGTGGAAGGTAGATTCGCATAAGGGCGCAATGGAAAATGTCAGTATCCCAGCCCAAAAACTTCGTGGTGCGACTCTCCATTTTTCATGGGGGTCAGTGACAGTAGCGAAGGGACCGGCCCAGAGGGCTGAGAATGCAGGCCGGCACTGACACCGAGCAGGGGTGCGGGGGCTGCGCCCCCGCTGTATGGACCAGCAGGTGTAGGCCAAGGAACCGTTGTGCCCAAGATGGCCTACGCGTAGGATGGGCTGTGCGTAAGATCGGACTGTATGGCATAGGTGCGTGAAAGATTCAGTGCCTTGGTACTGTTGCATGCAAGATGGAATTCTTGCGCACAAGAATGAAGGATAGCGCGCAGGATTGGAGACGTGCGCGCAAGATTGGAAGTGTTGTGCGCAAGTGCAGAATCTTGCGTGCAAGATTGGATGTTTTCCGTGCAAGCATGGAATCTTCCACACACATAACTTAGGCAGAAAATTTCTTAGGTGAGGATCAAACCACTATGGGCCCACACAAAACCAGACCCATACGGGACCTGTTGTGAAAGATCTCACATGGAGGGTTCCTTTATTCATCAAGGGCGCAAAAGAGGCGGTCTTATGTTCATCAGAGCAGCAGCCGACCTTCGGAGACCTCCCCCGAGGGGTGGGGGTTGCCCTTGTATTTATCGGTGAACCCGAGAGAGGCTGCGCGTAAGATTTTGGGCACAGAAGAGATCTTACGTGAACCTTGTGGCGAGTGTGTGCGCAAAGGGGATGTGGCACACAAAGTGGTGACGAACGTTGCCTCAGGCACGGAAAGGGGGACTGGGCATGCAAATTCCTGTTTGACATCGCCTTGGGTGAAGAAAGGGGGTCGGGCGCACAAACTGGGTCAGGCACGCAAAGACACAGTTGATGTCACCTTGGGCACGTAAGAATCTTGTGTGCACCACTCAAAACTTGCACGTACCTTCCTTGAACGTTTTCCAAGTGTCCTGGGCAGAAGATGACATCTCATTGGTCACATAAAAGGTTTATGCGACATGTTGCGCACAAGATTTTACTGTTGCGCACAAGATTTTACTGTTGCGTGCAAGATTTTGTACTTGCATGAAAAACATTCATTCTTGCATGCAAAATTTCACTTCTTGCATCAAAAACCATCAATCTTGCATGCAATATTTTACTTCTTTCACAAAAAAACTGTACTTTGCCTCAAAATCGTTCCGGATGGCCATTTCCAGTAGCCTGACTTCAAACGGCCATAACTTTTGATATGTAACTCCGTTTGTGCTCCACGACCAGTCAAATCAAAGATTGTGGAACGAGATACACTCTGGGATCATATATGAAAACATTTTTTTAATTACATAGAAGCTTTTTCTGGTGCCAAAATTCATAAAAACATTTCTTTGGAATTTTGTAAAATATAATTTTACAAGAGGATTTTAAAAGAAAATCCCCTTAAAAATGTCATATAATTGAAAATAGATATAATATAGTGGATGGTATATGTATATACACTATAAATACACATAAATAAACATAATATTTACAAAATTAATCACACAAACAATTTTAATACCACATAAATAATGAAGTAGAATATCAACCCAAAGAATGAAAATCGGGTTAAGAATTTTCTTACCTCGGGTTCATCTTACATCAAACATGTTTAAAACTCATTTATAATGGTTAAAAGAGTGTTATTAATATATTAATGAAACGTATTCAGGTTTATAACACCTTATATGATCATTTAAAAACATCATTCCACCCTTCAATTATTAGTATTTTGTTCCTTTGTTTCAAGTGTGTTCTTTACATGATTTCTATGGTCAGTTTGTATTTGGTTTTCTTATCGTATAGAAATAAAATTACAAAAGTGGGATGAAATTGTATTCATATATTTCTAAAATATAAAATTATTATATAAATATTTTTTTTATATCTTATGAGGATGAATCATTAGGTAAATCATTAGTGATATCTGTTTAGATCATTTTAGCTGTTCTTTGATAATCACGAAATGTTTTCATCATATACCATTAATATTATGCATGTAAGTTAATTATAGAACAAATTAGAGGTAATATAATACAAATTAATATATGATTCAACCATTAAAATGGTATCACAAATATCTTATAAGGAATTAAAGGAAATTTAAAACACTTTATCCACAATTTTGCTAAATCGGCACATCGTGGATGGTGTTCTTATTTTTAGAATAAGAGAGGGAGGAGGAGAAGTAAATTGATGAATTTTTTCATAAACATGATATCATCCAGAATATATAATATTATGTAGCTTTCATTCCTCTTTTATAAGGTGAGGAGAAAATATTATAATAAAAGAAAATAATTGAGAAGAAATAACATGAAAATAAAAGATGATTTTTACCTCTTGATCTCTTTTCCATGAGATCCTCTTAAAGGCCTTCGGTTTTGACATTTTGGTAATACTAGTAGGTCTTGGATGTGGTAAGAGCCTTGGGAATATTATTTGGAATAAATTAGACATGGATCAAGGCTTTAGTGGTGTGAGAGGAATAGGGGGTGATGGTGGTATTTATAGTGGAGGAGAGGAGGGGTTTTACGGTTTTTAATCATTAGTTTAATATTATTTCTCAAGAATATGAATAGTCTAGATTCATGTGACCAAAAATAGTAATAATTGTATGTGAGTTCGAACCAATGTCCATTTACATCATCCATGACTCAATCATGTTGCAGAAATTCATTTATTTATTATATTTCGTAATTATCAAATTTCACTATTCATAAAAATTCAAAATATTTCAAAAAAATCCTAAAAATTCACCCTAACTATTTTTTACATGTAGAATTAAAAAATAAACTCCATTTTTTGAAAATAATTTTTTAAATATTATTAATTTAATTTTATAAAAAAATCATATTTTATTCCAAAAATAACAATTTTAAAACTATAACTGATTTTATATCAACTTGAAAAAATAATCAAGATCTCAATATCATATAACCATAAAAATATTATTTACTATTCATAAGGGTCATATTACTATTCAACAACAAAATGTTCGTTTTATAAGACTCCAAATAACTTACTAATCAAAACAGTAAATGACCATTTTTTAAATTTTGAATCATAGAAACAACAAAATTATTATTAATGGCTAGTTTATAAATATATCCTTAAAAAAGATTCATTATGTAGAAAATCAGTGTTTAATTCATTTCAATTTATTTTTAAAACCTTAGGTTTTAACACCCCAAGATTTCATAGTACGTTATTTCTTCAAAGTAATGCAATAACTTGTACTACACACAATATTGAGTTCAAGCGCACCACGACATACCAAACTAGTCGTTCAAAAGCGGTTATGAATAGTATTAACTGAATTTTGAACTTTATATAATCCTTATAATTTTAGAATCCATATTATGAGTTTCTTAGACATAATTGAAGAACAAATTCATTTTTTTCAGATAAAAGAATTATTTTTCAAAAAAATGCAATTTTACCACCTTTTAATGGCGAAACCTTTTTAAATCCAATATTTGGAAGTTTTATATATTCAATTTGACAAAATAAACTTCTTTTTTAGAATTGGGACATAAGAATTTAGTTTCATTAAATTCTTGGTGTTTTCTGATAACTTTCATATTTGGGTGAATAGTGAAAAATAATATATTTTAATTGAAAACAACTTTTTTAATCAAAATAATTTATAGTGTTGAATTATACATTTTAAGTGTTTGGAAATATAATTAGTTTATATTTTTACCATTTAATCCAATTATGGTCATTGTAAGTAATTTCACTTTAAAATTGGACATAAACAAGTATCAATCTTTTGATAGTTATTATTTCTTAAAAATACACGGTTTTGACAACGGGAATTAAATTTAAATTAATTAATGAAAATTCTAGGTTTTTAAATTGGTAAAATAGAATTCATTTTTGAATTCAGAATATCAAAATTATCTTAGGGTGAATTTTTTGTATTTTTCAGAAAACTTTCAATTTTTGATGAATAGAGAAAAACACTGAGTTATAGTTTAAAACCGAATTTTTATTTAAATAATTATTTATTTTATTTAAATTTATTTTAGGTCAAAATAGATACATAATACCTATATAATTTCA
The DNA here is from genome assembly GCA_963277665.1 of Viscum album. Lineage (NCBI taxonomy): Eukaryota > Viridiplantae > Streptophyta > Magnoliopsida > Santalales > Viscaceae > Viscum > Viscum album. Next base: position 381,190,522 of record OY728155.1, read on the forward strand.
ATGTAATTAATTGGAGTCAGTTTATAATAACTTTAGATGTATAAAAATTTTATTGAACTTTTTACCGTTTTTACCCACCTCCTAGGAGAATTTGTAAATTCACATAAAACATAATTTTACCGCTTCTGTGAGTGGAATTTCAAAAATAGGAGAGACAAGATTGATATCAATAAGTAAAATGTGGTTCAATGAGATGAAAATAATTTTTGGTGAATAGTAACTTTTTTACTTTTATTTACCACGGTTAAAAGTAAATAGGGTAATTAATGGTAAAAATGATATTATAATTACCCTAACACATGTCCTAATTCTATTGGATAAGTATAATTCGACCAAAAACAACCTTATGAATAAAATATGAACCTCTTTGGTCCACTTTTTTTAGATTGGGACACTTATTATTATTTTATTTAAAGAAGAGTTAAAAGAGTTAAAATCAAAGTTTAATAACTAAAACATTTTTAATATAGGGATATACATAAGATAAATTCGACTATAAATATTAATTATAAATCTAAAAATATTTCCTACATAATGGTATTTTATTTATATTTTTTAGAAATTAAATAATTTATTTTATTTATGACACAATGATGATGAAATAATTACCTAATTAATGAAATATTAAAATAATTGATATTATAAATTTCCAAATAAATGTAATTTGAGAATTTTTATGAATTACACTAATTTTATTGGTTAATATGACATATTAGGGTTGGTTAAATGATTTTTTTTCAAAGTAATAATGATGTTATGAATTTAGAAAAAAAATACCAAATAGTGTCAAAATTGACATAAAAGGGTTTTTAAAACAAATATTATATTATTAATTGATATTCTATTCCTAAAAATCTAAGGTTCGAAAAAAAAGACTTATATAATGACAATTTTATCATTAATGAACCACTTGGGGTTCTATTGTAAGTATATAGTATGTTTATTAACCATATAATATAAAAATACAAAGAGACATGGTAAATGTCAAACTATTTAACTAAGAGTTAAATCTAAAAGATAAGGGTAAAATAGTGACCCAAACCTATCTAAAACCTATTTGTTGAGTGGTTTTAGACCCATCCCCACCATATCCCTTAAATAATCCATTTTTGTTCCATTAGAAACCGAAAATTATTTTATTATAAAATAATATTTCTAGCTTTTCCTAAGGTGCCCCTCACCCCTCTTATAATAGGGCACTCCCCCTTCTTTCTAATTCACACCTTCAAAGCGATTTGGCTCAGACAAATTCTACCCAAATACCCTCTCAACATTCCTACCTTTATCCTAGAGCCCTTCCTTTAGTAATAAAGCCAACCTAAGGATCCCTTTTGATCAAATAAAAAAGGAAGAACCCGAAGAAGAGGTAAATATCTCACCACCTCTTTCAAGTTCCTTTCTTTTTCCACTTCCTTTTTCTTTGTTGTTTCCATTATAAAATAATAACTCCAGTATATTACATATATTGTGATGTTATTATAAATATGGTACAACCAAATTCATTATTCTATCCATCCTTTGAATGACATGTCACCAAATGTGCGTACGTACGGCTTACCGTCTCCACATCGTGGTGTAATTGTTATTCAATACATTATTATTTGGATGGGTATAATAATGATGTGTAATTGAGGTAAATAATAAATATAACATGATAATTATTCTGTATATATGATATACCATCCAATTATATGTTATTTTAATATCAAAAAAATGATATTGTCTCTCGTGCGTACGTACGGATTACCGTCTCCACGAACGCGGTGAGATTCATTCCCCATCGTATCCATTCAAGACTAATTTTCATTTGATGATTAAAAATAATATTTAAAGACTTGATATCATTCTAGATATGAATAATATTAATCCCATCCATAAAAAATATGACTCACATAACAAAGAATATAATGGAAAACGAATCAGTTAACACCCGAAATGATGATAATACTAAGATATTATTAACAAATCAATGTTAAAAGATCATATATGATATCATATTAATGTATATTATTCTTGTATAATTTAATAAAAATTATTTCACCATTATACAGGGGGTTAACCAACCCTCTACCAAGGAAATGTACAAGGTAAGGGTTAATTTCACAATCTCTTTACTATCCAAGGTTGTTTTACATAAGTATCTACTGGGACCTCTTTATCATCCACATCCATGTTTCTTAAAAATGTATTTCAAAACATTTTTAATATTTACTAGACAATGGGTTAAATTAATTTATACCCTTATATGTTTTTAAAGGAATTTTTAAGTCGTTTTCCAAACAAGGTACTTTATGACCTTTTCGAAAAAATTAAGGTAAGAATATTTTTTTTAACTTATACGGCGTGTGCGGTTATTCTCTGCCGTTATAAAATCGTCAAATCTTACCTTAAAAGCTTATAATAATATTTTCCAAATAAATGTTTTCTTTATAATTATGTAACTTTAAATTATTTCAAAAATAAATAAGGAGATATTTCTCTCAAATATTTTTGATTTCATCTATTTCAACATACTTTGATGGATTTTATACTTGTTTGAAGTCGATTCATTATGATAAAAATATTCCATATTGTATTGAAGGTTTTGTGATATTTTTTACTGTGGATATGTTATTTTTATACCATTCATGTTTTATGGTTAAAGTATTGACATTTCATATGCTAGTTTTAATACAAATGTTTGTGTTATATTTCAACCTTTTCATATGAGCAATGTATTGGACTTAGTAAGTGATAGGTGGATCCCTCTATAGCCCATCGATGCATCGGTAGGTATCATGAGACAACTATACATGGAATTGGCTGAGGCCTTTCCCAATTTGATATATGGTTTTGGCTGAGGCCTTAATCATTTTTAGACGTCTTGGCTGAGAACTTGACAAAATGTTTCAGAATGTCCGACATTATACATTCCCTCATTATGAAAATAATATTGATGGTTCATGTCATCATTCGACTAGTATAATACCCATGATTATGTTTTATTATGGAATTATTTACTGAACTCATATTCCTACCATAAAAATATTCATGTTTATTATTGGTAAAGGCATGTGGTTTCAATTATTCACCATGATTAATATTTATGTTATCTTCCGCTGTATTGCTTACCCTTAATGAGCATTTGAGCTCACCCCTTTCTTATGTTTCATTTTCTAAGGATATGAAGAAGTTAGTTATGAGTGACTTGTAGGAATAATCTAGGAGGCTTGGATGTTTCTAATGGAATAAATTTGTGTTGTATTTCTTTTAAAGTTTTAAAGTTGAACTTATGTATGAATCTTGTTTCTAATAATACTAAAGTGATCGGTCTTTCGAGACATGATTTCCTTTTGATCATGTCAATGTTATGTAATAATGCACCGACTCTAGGTAACTGGGGTCGGGGCGTTACAGTTGGTATTAGAGGAATTTTATTATAAACCTTGAAAACTAGATTTAGGTAAACTCTGATTAGAGAACATATCCCTAAGATAGAATTTGAGGATTAGTATAGAAGAACTTCCTAAAATTTTGGTTTTGTAGAGATTTTGTGAGTTTTCCAATCAATACATCCCTGTCTGGATGCGAGCAGGTAGAGGCGGCTCTGGCACATATGTACCTAGGGGTAAAACCTGAAAACACCGCTTTGATCTAGACTCGAATGAGAACTGGTGCACGGCAACGGGCCTTACTTCACTCTTGGTTACGACACTCCCGGGGGATATGCTTAGGATAACTCTTATTTTATTTACAAATAATTATGAAGGATTTACGAGTATATACCTCCTCCAAGAAAATATTTTAATTATTATGGATTATATCCAAAAACTGTTCAATTTACATTAGGTATTTTACAAGTTTAGAATTATTCATTGCAATTCATAAACTGACCTAGTGTATGCCATTCTACAGAAATGGTTCCGAGTATAAGGAATGTGAACTCCATCAATATGTATGATCCAAGGAGTAAGAAGGATCATATATTTCATGGTATTAAGCCAACATTTAGAAGGGAAATAGTCACCCATGTATTCTCAACATATGAAGAAATAGTATCATGTGTTAATAAGATAAGTAAATTATTCTCTGAATCTTATGGCTTTGAAGGTAAGCAAGATAAGAAAAGGATAAAAGAGATAAAGATGGATAAAGGGAAGAGGGAAAAGAAGGATTTTCCCATATGTGATAACTGTGGAAAGAATCACCTTGGTAAATGCTTGAATGGAATGAGAGTTTGTTATAAGCGTGGGGAAAAAGGACACCAAGTACGTGATTTAAAGGGTAAGAAAAAGGTTTCAAATGTAAAATGTTTCATCTACAAGGCATTGGGACACTACACAAATCAATGTCTCAGTCATCAGAGTATACCGCAAATGATGTTATTGGATAATAATAAAGTTATAATACTACCGAAGATGTAGAGGAATGATTAAATTTCTTACGTTCTTATTAATGTATTGTGTCATTTGAGTATTGTATTAACAGTGTAAATATTATAAGAATTATAGAGTATATAAGGATTGTACTACAGTACTATTTCATTAAAGACTTGAGATTCTGTAGAGACAAGAAAAGTGACTCAATAGGAGGTTAAATTTTTGGAAAATATATGGTTGAGAGAAAGATAAACCATAATATGGTTCTGATACTGAGGTAGTTATTTTGGAATAATACATGATTGATTTGGATAAATTATATTAGATATTATTGACTGCCTTGAAAATGATTAATGATTTGTATATTCCATCATTGTTGGAGTTTACAACATTTTTGGATAGGAGTATATCCAGTATTCTATAAGGAATAAGGGATCATAAATGTAATCAATAAGGTTTTATGGTAATTCAGGATGTTGCAGTGTTTTAAAAGAATACATGATGAAGGTGTTCACATGTTATTACGTGGAAAAAAGAATCTTCATTGTGTTTACCTTCCTTATAAATTTTGGACTATGAGTTTGGACAGAATTATTTTGGATAAGTTTAGTTTGAGATTATTTTTGGATTTCTATAAAAAGGATAACTTGGAGGTCGGGTGGCAACTTGTCGCGTCTGGAAAGGCCGTGAGACTTGAACCCAAAACTGAAGGGAAACAAGGGTGTATCACCTACCACAGGCCCACGTGATGTCCTATATTGAATAATGTAGTTTTTTAAAGGTCTGGTATATGAATTATAAATTCATTTTTTGGAACCCTATACGAATAGGATAAATAGAAAAAACAATTATGTTCTATTATCTTTTAGAGTGAAAGATGAGTTTGTGGTATAAATTAGTTAAAGGATGGAACTCTACTTGTTAAGTATATATTTTTTTCTTCTCTTATTCTATGAATAAATTAATTCTTTATCTTTTGGGAAGGGATATTAAATACAAAAATGTGTTATTTAATACCTTATGTTTTGTTGAACTGATGGTATTTTAAATCATCATATATTGACGGATTTGATGCCCTCAATTTTACACTTGTCTATGATTGATTCCCTCAATCACTCCCTATAAATATTTACATTTTTCCTCCAATTATGTGTCCCTAATTTCCACCAATGTTCTCCTAATTGAGATCATAATTTGGTGGTGATGATTTCATTTCCCTTTTCCTCTTATTAATACTAAATTTTATTAACCCAATTTCGGATGTAGGTTTTCCACAAATGTATTTTTCTATTTTTTAACCATTTATTTTAAAATAATAATTTAAAATTGCGAGGATTCAATTTATTGAAGGAGGGAATAATGTAACACCCCAAGATTTCATAGTACGTTATTTCCTGAAAGTAATGCAATAACTTGCACTACACGCAACACTGAGTTCAAGCGCACCACGACATACCAAACTAGTCGTTCAAAAGCAGTTATGAATAGTATTAACTGAATTTTGAACTTTATATGTTTATTATAATTTTAGAATCCATATTGTGAGTTTTTTAGACATAATGTAAGAACAAATTCATTTTTTTCAGATAAAAGAATTATTTTTCAAAAAATGAAATTTTACCGCCTTTTATTGGCGAACCCTTTTTAAATCCAATATTTGGAACTTTTATATATTCAATTTGAAAAAATAAACTTCTTCTTTATAATCGGGACATAATAATTTAGTTTCAATAAATTTTCGGTGTTTTCTGATAACTTTCATATTTTGGAGAATATTGAAAAATACTATATTTTAACTGAAAACAACTCTTTTAATAAAAATAATTTATAGTGTTGAATTATAAATTTTAATGGTTTGGAAGTATAATTAGTTTATATTTTTACCATTTAATCCAATGATGGTCATTGTAAGTAATTTCACTTTAAAATTGGACATAAATAAGTGTTAATCTTTTGGTAGTTATTATTTCTTAAAAATACGCTTTTCGGTTTTGACAACGGGAATTAAATTTAAATTAATTAATGAAACTTATATGTTTTTAAATTGGTAAAATAGAATTTATTTTTGAATTCGGAATATCAAAATTAGGTTAGGGTGAATTTTTTGTATTTTTCGGAAAATTTTCAATTTTTAGTGAATAGTGAAAACATTGAGTTATAGTTTAAAACCGAATTTTTATTTAAATAATTATTTATTTTATTTAAATTTATTTTAGGAAAAAATAGATACATAATACCTATATAAGTTCAATTTAATTAATTGGAGTCATTTTATAATAACTTTAGATATATAAAAAATTTATTGAACTTTTTACCGTCTTTACCCACCTCCTAGGAGAATTTGAAAATTCACATAAAACTTAATTTTACCACTTCTGTGAGTGGAATTTCAAAAGTCTGAGAGACACAGTTGATATCAGTAAGTAAAATGTGGTTCAATGAGATAAAAATAATTTTTGGTGAATAGTAACATTTTACTTTTATTTACCACGGTTAAAAGTAAATAGTGTAATTATGGGTAAAAATGATATTATTATTACCCTAAAACATGTCCTAATTATATTGGATAAGTATAATTAGACCAAAAAAAACCTTAAGAATAAAATATTAACCTATTTGGTCCACTTTTTTAAGATTAGGACACTTATTATTATTTTATTTAAAGAAGAGATAAAAGAGTTAAAATCAAAGTTTAATAATGAAAACATTTTTAATATAGGGATATACATAAGATAAATTAGACTATAAATATTCATTAGAAATCTAAAAAGATTTCCTACATAATGGTATTTTATTTATATTTTTTCGACATTAAATAATTTAATTTATTTATGACACAATGATGATGCAATAATTACCTAATTAATGAAATATTAAAATAATTGATATTATAAATATCCAAATAAAATTAATTTGAGACTTTTTATGAATTACACTAATTTTCTAGGTTAATATAAAATATTATGGTTGGTTAAATGAATTTGTTTCAATGTAATAATTCTGTTATAAATTTATAAAAAAACCAAATACCAAATAGTGTCAAAATTGACATAAAAGAGTTTTTAAAACAAATATTATATTATTAATTGATATTCTATTCCTAAAAATCTAAGGTTTGGCCAAAAGACTTATATAATGATAGGTGTATCATTAATTAACCACTTGGGGTTCTCTTGGAAGAATATAGTAAGTTTATTAACCATATAATATAAAAATACAAAAAGACATGGTAAATGTCGAACTATTTAAGTAAGAGATAAATCTAAAAGATAAGGGTAAAATAGTGACCCAAACCTGTCTAAAACCTATTTTTTGAGTTTTTTTAGACCCATCCCCACCTTATCCTTTAAATAGTCCATTTTGGATCCATTAGAAACCGAAAATGAGTTTATTATAAAATAATATTTCTAGCTTTTCTTAAGGTGCCCCTCACCCCTCTTATAAAAGGGCACTCCCCCTTCTTTCTAATTCAAACCTTAAAATCCATTTTTATTGGCCAAACTCTTCCCAAATACCCTCTAAACTGTCCTACATTTGTCCTAGAGGCCTTACTTTAGTCATAAATCCATCCTAATGAGCCATTTTGATCAAATCAAAAGGAAGAACCCGAAGAAGAGGTAAATATCTCACCACCTCTTTCAAGTTCCTTTCTTCTTCCACTTCCTTTTTCTTTATTGTTTCCATTATAAAATAATAACTCCATTATATTCTATATATTGTGATATTATTATAAATATGTTACAACCAAATTCATTATTATATTCATCCTTTGAATGACATGTCACCATATGTGCGTACGTACGGCTTACCGTCTCCACGTCGTGGTTTAATTGTTATTCAATATATAATTATTTGGATGGGTATAATAATGATGAGTAATTGAGGTAAATAATAAATATAACATGATAATTATTCTTTATATATAATATACCATCCAATTACATATTATTTTAATATCAAAATAATGATATCGTTGCCTGTGCGTGCGTATGGATTACCGTCTCCATGAATGCGTTGAGATTCATTCCCCATCGTATCCATTCAGGACTAATTTTATTTTGCTGATTAAAAATAATGTTTAAAGACTTGATATAATTCTGGATATGAATAATATACATCCCATACATAACAAATATGACTCACATAACAAAGAATATAAAGGAAAATGAATTAGTTAACACCCGAAATGACGATAATACTAAGATATTATTAACAAAGAAATATTAAAAGATCATATATGATATCATATTAATGTATATGATTCTTGTATAATTTAATAACAATTATTTCACCATTATACAGGAGGTTAAACTACCCTCGACCAAGTAAAAGTACAAGGTAAGGGTTAATTTCACAATCTCTTTACTATCCGAGGTTGTTTTACGTAAGTATCTACTAGGACCTCTTTATCATCCACATCTATGTTTCTTAAAAATGTATTTCAAAAAAATTTACTATTTACTAGACAATGGGTTAAAGTAATTTATACCCTTATGTTTTTCGGAGTGGATACTCAAGAGGGGGTGAATTGAGTTCCAATTAAAATTTCTGTTAAAAATATTTCTCTTAAAATCCTCCTATTTAAAAACAAAGTTAAACTTTAGTGAATTTATACAGAGTGTAAATGTTCAATTAGTTTCTCAAAGATTGATTAGGTCTCAGTTAATTTAATCTGAAGATTGAATTGACTTTTGAAACTAAATTACTAGTTTACAATAAGTATCAACACTTGCTAATTTAACTATCAAAGTAGCTTTAAAATAGTTTTGTATTTCAAAGTAATAGCAGCGGAATATAAAATATATATAGTATACTTATGACATAAACTAAAGTGCACAGATATAACCAAGAGGTTCAGTCTCAAGCTGAGACTTAGTCCTCTCAAACAATTTATATAAATTGATCCAAACCCTGGATCAGGGGTAAAAAACAGCGAACACACTGTCCAGGTACAAAGACCTCTACCATAGTTCTATGTCGGAAAACAAACAATAGCTCACAGCTGTCCAGGTCTTAGTCGACCTCTACCACTATCCACAGTGGGAAACAAAGAGTTTATAGATTTTGAGTGAGGATTTAAGAATCCTCTAGTTTAGATCAGGAGACAGTGTGTGTGTAAAATAAATAGGGTACACACACTTCTCGAAATGTAAAGAAAGAATCACTAAAGTAAGTGAGTAAGAGTTTAGAAAAGCTTTAGTGATTGGCAGTGCGGCTATGGACTCGTTTGGTTGGTCAGACAAGATTCTGAGTCCTTCTCTGGTTTCGATTCAGAAAACAGAGTGTTGTTTTCTTCTTTGTTCCAGGTACAACTTATCATCTTGAGTGCATGAAGTGTTTGTTGTAGTTCTTCACTCAAGATGCATCTTGTGGTTTCCTTCAGAAGAGTGGCTTCAAGTATATCCAGGATTCTTGAAGTATGGATGTATCCTTGAATGCACCACGTTTGAATGATGTTGAGCCTTTTTTCTTTTCACCTCTGTTTGCCTTCTTATTTCCTTGGTTATCTCTATTTCATTACATCGACACACCCCCTTTTTCAGCTAGGTCTTTATCTTCCTTTTTATAGATTTTAGGTCCGGTAAAAAGAAATGATCACCTTTTGGATGGGTACTAGGTACGGTTCCCTAACATGGCAACATAATTCATTAACTAACATTAACTGCATTAAAAACATCAAATGTAACTGTTAGCTTAATAAATAAATATTATTGAGAGTATAGAGTTTGACTGGTTGGTCAATCATTAGTAGCCTTCTGTTGGTAGACTTGTGCAATGGACTTTCTGTAGCAGTACCTTCCATCAGTAGCTCTGTGAACTTGTATCAGTAGCTCTTTGTGTCGGTAGCTCTAGGTAACAGTAACTCCTTCTATCGGTAGACTTACTATATCAGTATCTCGGTAGACTTACTCTATCGGTAGCTCATTAGACTTCTATCGGTAGCTCAATTCTATTGGTAACTATCTATATCAGCCGCTCTTGGTTTATCAGTGAGTCTGAGTATTGGTGTTTGTACTTGTATCTGTAGACTATGCTATTCGCTTCATATCAGTCGCTAGTCTTTGTATCAGTAGGCCGGTCGGTAGCTCGTATCGGTAGACTTACTCTATCGGTAGACTTCTATCAGTAATTCTGTGAACTGGTTCTATTGGTAGACTTCTTTAGATTGGTAGCGCGGTTTCTGTCAGTAGCTCTGTACATATCGGTAGCCTTAGCTTATCGGTGACTCTGTCTATCGGTAGACTAAGTACCGGTAGCTCTGTTATCAGTAGCTATATTTAGATAAGTGAAAAACACTTATCTATTTTATGCAACACATATCCGATTGGGTTAGAATTAATTTATAACTTATATAAACATAGATAACCATTGATTAACATATCTTAGGGATTATTTTAACATTATTATCATCTTGATAATAGAATATCATATATTTAGAGAATTTGAATATAGATAAACATTAATTGGGATTATCAAAGTATGTGAAGGCATAATTGGGATTATCAAAGCAGGTGAGGTCAACAATCTCCCCCTTTCTGAGAATCACAACTTATGATATTATTGGTTTAAAATAGTGAGAAATTGTATTATAGGATATATCATTAAATACAATTATCTCATAGAAAACAGTATATTATAGACCATAATTTACCATAGGTAGAATTAAATGTGATAGTATCAGAGATTAAAGTAAATACAATGATATCAGAGGTAAAATTTAGTGGTGTCAGAGAGTAAAATGAAATGGTATCAGAGGGGCAAAGCATGATAGCTCTTCCTTAGAGAAAATTTCTCCAGCTGGGTGAATATTTCTCCCTCTTTGATACTTAGATAATACTTCTCCCCCTTTGTAGAATCTTGGTAAAATATTTCTCCCCATTTGTGATAATCAAAAATTGGGAAATAGTAAGGAAAAAAATGGAATAATATGAAAAAGAAAGGAAATACACTTGTAATATATGTTGTAAAAAGGTACATAGACAAAATACAAAATACAAGGGATTCCTATCAAACATACTGGCCACATTATCAATCCACATCCTCAATGTGAGATTTTCCCTTTGAATCATAAGAAGATTCAGGTGAAGGCTTATGAATTCCAGAGATGATCACAGGAGGATGAGCCACTGACACTGTTTCGGGCCTATACTAAGGATTTCTTTGAGTGATCATATGTGTGAGGCTTCAAATTGCTAGGGAAGGAGTCATCTAAACAAGAGAAGCAGTAGAGGCACAGACAGGTAAGGCTGGAGGTATAATCACTGGCCTAGCATCAACATGCAGAAAAGTCAGCAACAGATTTCTGAAATCCATAATTATTCCTCCTCCTCTCTCCATAGAAGATATGAATTCATCCTTGTTCTCCATAAATTTGTCCAATGCTGGAGTCAATTCCCTTAGTTTTCTAACTTGTTCTCTGAAGTCTTGATTGACAGGAGGCAGCTTCATATTCTCTAACAGAAGTTTGAAGTGATTGTTGAGTTGATGCTTTGTGAGTATCTTAGAGAAATAGGAGTCCACCTTATCTTTCACTTCTTTCTGAGAGGCAGAAGATTCTCTCATATAGTCTTGGACTATCTTCATTATTTCTCTAGCTGAATCTCTAGTAGAAATCATAACATTGCTTAGTTTGGATGAGTCCACAGATCCACTGGTTGAAGGTTGACCAAGATCCTCTTTCATCATAGCTCGAAACGGATTCAAATCCACTGAGGGATTAGAAGCAACAGAACCAACAGAGAAGGTTACTGTTTCCTTGAAGTTCTTGGTCAACCCACTGATAAGATTTTGGACTTGAGAATCCTGGGTTTTAACATGATCTTTCATGGAGGTTTTAAAACCTTCTAACACTGAAACCATCTGACTTACAACACTCTTGACATAGGCTAACTCCTTGTATGGTTGGGATTTTGAGGTCATGTAAGATTCCAAAGAGATAACTGATTTCTTTAGAGTTTCAAGATCTGCTTCCAGTCTAGATATTTGAGTTTGAAAATCTTTGACGTATTCAACTATTTCTTCCATAAAGGATGAAAAATTACAACCGAGAGAGAGTTAAAAAGATCTTTCCAACATACTCATCTCTTTAGCAAAACAGTGCTTCATCTCAGTAACTGAGGCACTAAAAGATTGTTTCAGCTCATCCTTTAAGGATTCAAGGTTAGCCCTGGTGATTATATCAGCAGGAGCAACTGCAATAGGTACTCTTTCAGATGCTAAACTGACCACTGTGTCAGTCATGATCGATTGAATTGATGATACCAGAGAAACTTCCATCTTCTTTACCTCTTCCATAAAACTGTCCTTAAGCTTTTTATTCAAAGTATCCAGGTCACGTATTCTGACCACATCTTCAGGTAACAACTCAGTCTCAACATCATAAACGATTTTTGGTCTATTTTGAGATGCTTCATTCTCAGAATCAGGATAGTCTAAACCACAGACTACAAAACCTGGGTCTTATACCCAATCCTCAATATCAACAATCACTGTAACACTTACAAACTTGGTTTGATGCTCCCCCTAAACTGGTGCATCCTCAAGTAAAACAACAGCATCCTCGTCAGCATTCTCAGCAGGTCTTCCTTTTTCAGGAGAATCTTCTACTATCACTTCTTTCTCTGCAATAGCTGGAGGGTCTTCCAAAATAGGAAAGGGTATGTTAACTTTATTTGCATCCATATAAGGCACTAAATATTTTCCAATCACTGGACTAAGGCTCAAATCAGCTGAAAGAGATGCTTTACTTTCATGTGTATCTTCTTCATTCTTTACAGCATCCACTTCAACATCCTCTAAAGAAGCTTCTTCACTATCTGATTTATGTTGATCTAGATTTTCAAGAGCTGGGCTAGGAGGTAAGTCAGGGTCTCCTCCTTCATCAGCAGAGCACTCTTCCTCTTCTGAATCATTACTGTATTCTGGCTCTTCTTCATCAGGTCCCCGACCTGGATCCCTCACATCCTTAGGTCTTGAAGGATGATCCACAGGATTAAACTTATCATAGACCTTCTTTTCATCATTAACACATTCTCCTCTCCATGGGTTCCAATTTATTTTCATGTTTTTACAAACCATATATGTAATACAAAAATTGTTCCTTACTACCACTGTCTCATCTTGAGACTCAGCTAACCCTTTTACCTTGATCATCACAGAGATTAACTTAGAAAAGAATAGGGCATTAGTCTTTGATTTTGGTCTTGTCATATCTTCCATTTGAAACATCACCAATCTGCATAGATTTACTTTCACACAATGTCTCAGAAGATGCAGGAGATAGATATCTTGATATCTCAAATTCGCAAAGTATCCTCTTCTTGGTATTAAGACATGCTGAACAAACTTGAACAGCAATCTGTTCTCTCCATCCATTTCATCAGCTACTACTTTTCTTTCATTTACATCTCCAATGAGTTCCTCCAAGGCAGTATCATAGTTGAAAATATCACTTTTAGGTGGCATATATTTTGAGACAAAACTAGATACACCTTCATGTGAAACCTTGAAGCATTCATCCCATTCAACAGATGAGAAAGATATCTCTTTTCCATTCACATAAGAAGTTACTCGGTTCTCATTTTCATATTTCTAAAAGCTTACAAACTCATAAAATTTCTTCACAAGCTTTGGATAGTAGGGACCATTGTTGTTCAAAAAAAAATCTACCCATTTTTGATCTTCAAGAACTTCAAGCACTAACGACTTGCTAGGCAGTAGCCATTCCACTCAGAGTTCATTTTCAATCACAATGACTATATTCTGCATATGAGGATTCATTGGTCGTATACCTGACTTAGTTCTTCCAACACTACCACTTTCTTCTAATCTGGACTTCTGCTTCTTGGCTTTCAGCTCATCAGCAACATCTCTAACAGAAGGTAGTTTGGTTTTTTCTATCACTGGTTCGAGGGATTTATGGTTCTCGAAGGACTCGGGAGTTAAGGTTTGAGGGTAAAGGGTTTGAGAGTCGGTGGATTGAGAAGTATCTTGGACTTTGTTTTTATCATTTAGGAATCATAAAATAAATAAATAAAATAAGATAAAATACAAACGATTTAGATTCTAGCGGAAGACAGAGGTTTAAAATAGCGCACTCATCGGTGAGAATTTCTATTAGTGAGGTTTCACATCGGTGAGAATTTATCGGTGAGGATTTATCGGTGATGATTTATCAGTGAGGTTTTATCGGTGAGGATTTATCGGTGAGGTTTTATCGGTGAGGATTTATCGGTGAGGTTTTATTGGTGAGGATTTATCGGTGAGGTTTTATCAGTGAGGATTTATCGGTGAGGTTTTATCAGTGAGGATTTATCGGTGAGGTAGCTACCGATCAAGATTAATCATACCTAACTCATGTCTAATGTAACTTAACCTATCCGAACTCAAAGGTTTGGAGAAAATTTCAGCTAATTGATGTTCAGTACCTATAAACTCAAGAATAATATCACCCTTTTGTTAATGATCTCTCAAGAAATGGTTCCTTACATCAATGTGTTTGGACCTAGAGTGAGATAAAGGGTTCTTTGAGATGTTTATTGCACTAGTGTTGTCATAGTTGATAGAGACATGCTTAAAATCATATCCATAGTCTAAAAGAGTGTGTTTCATCCACATAATTTGTGCACAGCAACTACCAGCAGCTATGTACTCTACTTCGACAGTGGACAAAGCAACATAATTTTGTTTCTTACTACACCAAGATACTAATGATTTTCCCAATAAATGACATGTCCCTGATGTGCTTTTTCTATACAACTTGCAACCATCAAATTCAGCATCTGAATAACTCATTAACTCAAAGGATTGTCCTTTTGGGTAAAACAGACCTAAGTTTACAGTGTGTTTGAGATACTTAAAAATTATTTTACAGTAAGAAAGTGATATTCTTTTGTATTATCTTGAAATCTTGCACACATACATACACTAAACATAATATCTGGTCGACTAGCAGTAAGGTAAAGTAAGCTTCCAATCATACCTCTGTAATTGGTTTGATCCACTGGTTTCCCAGTTTCATCTGCATCCAACTTACAAACTGTACTCATAGGAGTTTCATTTTCCTTAATACTATCTAGACCAAAACATTTTAAAATATCCTTTGTATATTTACTTTGATTCAAAATAATACCATTTTCATTTTGAAAAACTTTAAATCCAAGAAAATATTTGAGTTATCCCATTAAACTCATTTCAAATTCATTTTGCATACTGTTTGAAAAATCAGCACATAAAGAATGTTTAGAAGATCCAAAAATAATATCATCAACATAGATTTTAACTATTAAAACCTCTTTAGAAATTCTTTTAATAAAAAGAGTTGGATCAGCAATCCCTTTAGTAAAACTCTTTGAAATAAGAAAATCACTAAGTTTATCATACCAAGATCTTGGAGATTGTTTTAAACCATATAAAGCTTTTGAAAGTTTGAAAACTTAACTTGGAAAATGAGGATTAGTAAATCCAGGTGGTTGTTCAACAAAAACATCTTTAATTATAAATCCATTTAGAAAAGCATTTTTGACATCCATTTGATATAACTTGAAATTCAGATGAGCAGCATAGGCAAGTAAGATCCCAATGGCTTCTAATCTAGATATAGGTACAAAGGTTTCCTCATAGTCTATACCTTCTTCTTGACTATATCCTAGTGCAAGTATCCTATCTTTGTTTCTAACTATGTTTCCTGACTCATCAAATTTGTTTCTAAAAACCCATTTAGTGCCTATTGTCAAAGTGTCCTTGGGTCTGTCAATTAATTCCCAGACTTTTTTTCTTTCAAATTGATTTAACTCTTCTTGCATAGCCATTACCCAAAATTCATCATTGATTGGATCATTGACATTTTTAGGTTCTAGCTATGAAAGAAATGCTTGATGGTCAACCTGGTTTCTTAGATAAGCTCTAGTCTGTGTCCCTCTATCAAGATTACCAACAACAGAATCCAAAGGATGATTCTTTAGAATCCTTGTTGATCTAGTAAATGTAGGACTAGAAATTTCAGGTTCATCTATAGGTTCAGGTTCTATAGTAGCAGATTCTCGAATATGTCCATAACTGGATGTTTTTATAGGAGGTTCTTTAGTTTTATTATTAAGGTCCAGAACAGCCAAATCTTCTTCAAGATTTTCAAGAGAGGTTTTAGGCTCATGTGGATCAGTTTCATCAAATTTGATGTAAACAGATTCTTCCACACATTTGGTTCTTTTATTAAAGACTCTATAGTCTTTTCTAGTTAAAGAATAACCAAGAAAATTTTCTTCATCACTTTTAGAAGAAAACTTGTCAAGATTATCCTTTGTATTAAGAATAAAAACTTTGCAGCCAAAGACTCTGAAGTAACTAACTTTAGGTTTTATATTATTCCATAATTCATATGGGGTCTTCTTAAGAACTGGTCTAATTAAGACTCTATTAATAGTATATCAAGCTGTATTCATAGCTTCAGCCTAAAAATAAATAGGCAGGTCATACTCATTAAGCATGGTTCTTGTAATTTCTTGAAGGGTTCTATTCCTTCTTTTTACTACACCATTTTGCTAAGGTGTCCTAGGAGCAGAGAAGTTGTGACTATAGACATTGTGTGAGCAATAAGATTCAAACTCATTATTTTCAAACTCACGGCCATGATCACTTCTCATAGTTTTAATCTTAAGTCAACTAAGGTTTTCTACAGATTTGGAGTATTTGATAAAGTAAGAACAAGCTTTACTTTTGTGAGCTAAGAAGTATACCCAAGTATATCTAGAAAATTCATCTACTAGGATATAGAAATAGTGCTTCCCATTTAGACTAGAAACTCTATAAGGTCCAAACAATTCCATGTGAACCAACTCGAGAGGTTGAGAAGTTGAAACTTCTTTCTTTGATTTAAAAGAAACTTTATGTTGCTTTCCCTTTTGACAGGGAATACAAACTTTGTCATTTAGGAATTCAAGTTTAGGTAGGTCTCTAACTAAGTTCTTCCTAGTCAATTTTCTAAGTTAATAGATGTTTCAGTGTCCTAATATTCTGTTCCAAATCCAAGACTCTTTATGAAAAGCATTTAAACAAGTAACATTTTTCTTAGTTAAAGAATTCAAATCCACAGCATAAACATTTGCATTTCTTAAAGCAGAAAATACTAAAACATTTTTTGAATTAAAAACATTAAAATAATGATTTTCAAACCTAAAATTAAAGCCATCATCACATAATTGATAAATACTTAAGATATTGTATTTAATTCCATCAACAAATAAAACATTATAAATCAAAACTGAATCCGTGTTACCAATCTAGCCTAAGCCGATGATTTTTCCTTTAGAATTATCACCAAAGGTGACATGGCCTCCATTAACTTTTATTAATCTTTGGAAGCATGAATAATCTCCAGAAATATTTCTTGAACATCGACTATCCAAGTACCATACCTTCTTGTGAGAACTCTTCAAACAGGTCTCCTACAAAACAAATTTACATAGAAAATGACTTTGGTACCCATATCTTCTTGGGTACAGAAAGGTTAGAAATCAAAGATTTAGGTACCCATATTTGTCTTATGGGTTTCATATAATTTAAAAAATCAATAGATTTTGAAAGATAAACTTTATTTGATCTATAACCATATGAATAACTAGTTGATGCATAGGAATTTCCAGAACTGGAATAAGCAGAATTTTGTCCAGACTTAGGAATAAATCAAGTTTTAGTGAACTTTCTCTATCCAGGTTGGTATCCCAAACCAGTAGTGTACTTTGGTGCAACTTGTTTTCCTAAAATTTGAGTAAGTGTATATTTTCCCTTTTTGAACTTTTCTAAGTCCTTTCTAAGTTGCTCATTAGACAGTTTCAGTTCAGTATTTTCTTTTAACAGTTGAGCATTCTTTTCTTTTTCTATATCAAAGGCAGATTTAACATTGAAAGTGAGAGCATGTTGTTTCTTTAGTGACTTATATTTGTCCTTAAGTTCATTACATGTTTCTTACAGCATATTACAATATTCAAACAATTCAGCCTTAGACATATTTTCATCATTGTTTGAATCACTGTTATTTCCAGAATAATAATCATTCAGCATAGGGGAAACAGGTACCTTAGAGGTATTAGTCATGAAGAACATGTTGGAACAATTATTTTTAGAATCAGAAACTTCAGATTCACTTGTGCTGTCCTTCAAAGCACTCCAAGTAGCTTTCATGGATTTCTTGTACTTATTGTCCTTATAATCATGTTTCTTTTTGAATTTTAATTTTGGGCAGCCGTCCTTGATGTGTCTTTTCTTCTTTCACTCATAGCAGACTATATCATCTTCCTTATCAGGTTTCTTCCAATCCTTCTTCCAATGACCCTTTTTGTCATACTTTCCTTTGTAGTTAGACTTTATGAAGAACTTCTTCTTCCTATAAAACTTCTTGAATCTCCTGTCTATTTTGGCCATTTCAGCATCACTATCTGAATATGAATCTTCACTGGTTGAACTTTCAGTAGGTGCATGCATTTTCTCCTTGTCTTTGCTCTTAGAAGCAGTAGACTTGAATGCTACGGATTTTCTCTTGGGTTCATCAACTTCTTCTTTATTTACCTTAAGTTCTTCCTCATACATCATTAATTTCCCAATAATCTCTTTTACAGGAAGATCTCCAATGTCACATGATTCTCTGATTGAAACAGAAGTGCCCCTCCATCAATCTGGTAGATATCTCAAGATTCTCATGATTTGTTCCTTTGCTGGAGTAGTCTTTCCAAGTGAGCTCATAGTATTAACAATCTCATTGAACCTGACATACATGTCAGAAATAGATTCATCAGTCTTTATTTTAAAATTATCATATTTAATAGTATAAGTATTTAATCTCATTTCTTTAACATTGGTTGTTCCTTCATGAGAAATACCCAAAGTATCCCATATTTCATAAGTAGTTTTGCAAGCAGAAATTCTATTAAACTCTTCATCTCCTAGAGCACAATACAGGGCATTCATAGATTTACAATTATTATTGTAAGCAGTCTTTGTAGGTTCATCCCATGTTGTTCTTTCAGTTTCTAGAATTTTATATTGAGATTCTATAGCAATCCAGATATCAAAACCCATACTCTCTAAATGTATTTTCATTTTCAGTTTCCACTGGGGCATAGTTGGTACCATTAAAGAAAGGTGGCTAGTTTGTAGAAGCACCCTCTAGTCTATTTTCCATAACTAGATTTTAGAAAATAGTTTTAAAGAGATAAAATTTAGAACTAACAGAAATTTAAGATCTTTAAAGATGCAACTAAAATCACAGTTAAAAAACAGAATGTTTTGAAAATTTGTATTAATAAACAAGCCTTTGATACCAAATGTTGGACAGAGTGGATACTCATTAGGGGGGTGAAGTGAGTTCCAATTAAAATTTCTATTAAAAATATTTCTCTTAAAATCCCCCTTTTTAAAAACAAAGTTAAACTGTAGGGAATTTATACATAGTGTAAATGTTCAATTAGTTTCTCAAAGATTTATTAGGTCTCAGTTAATTTAATTTGAATATTTAATTGAATTTTGAAACTAACTTACTAGTTTACAATAAGTATAAACACTTGATAATTTAACTATAAAAGTAGCTTTAAAATAGTTTTGTATTTCAAAGTAATAGCAGAGGAATATAAAATATATATAGTATACTTATGACTTAAACTAAAGTGCACAGATGTAACCAAGAGGTTCAGTCTCAAGCCGAGACTTAGTCCTCTCAAACAATTTATATAAATTGATCCACACCCTGGATCGGGGGTAAACAACAGTGAACACATTGTCCAGGTAAAAATACCTCTACCACAATTCTACGTGGGAAAACAAACAATAGCTCACAGTTGTCTAGGTCTTAGTCGACCTTTACCACTATCCACAGTGGGAAACAAAGAGTTTATAGAGTTTGAGTGAGGATTTAAAAATCCTCCAGTTTATCTCAGGAGACAATGTGTGTGTAAAATAAATAGGGTACACACACTGCTCTAAATGTAAAGAAAGAATCACTAAATTAAGTGATAAAGAGTTTAGAAAAGCTTTAGTGATTGGCAGTGCAGCTCTGGACTCGTTTGGTTGGTTAGACAAGCTTCTGAGTCCTTCTCTAGTTTTTGTTCAGAAAACAGAGTGTTGTTTTCTTCTTTGTTCTAGGTACATCTTATCAGCTTGATTGCATGAAGTGTTTGTTGTAGTTCTTCACTCAAGATACAACTTGTGGTTTCCTTCAGAATAGTGGCTTCAAGTATATCCAGGATTCTTGAAGTATGGATGTAGCCTTGAATGCACCACGTTTGAATGATGTTGAGCCTTTTTCTTTTCACCTTCGTGTGCCTTCTTAGTTCATTGGTTCTCTCTGTTTCATTACATCGAGACACCCCCTTTTTCAGCTAGGTCTTTATCTTCCTTTTTAGAGCTTTTAGGTCTGGTAAAAAGGAATGATCACCTTTTTCATGGGTACTAGGTATTGTTCCCTAACATGGCAACAAAATTCATTAAATAACATTAACTTCATTAAAAACATCAAATTTAACCGTTAGCTTAATAAATAAATAGTATTGAGAGTATAGAGTTTGAATGGTTGGTCAATCATTAGTAGCCTTCTTTTGGTAGACATGTGCAATGGACTTTGTGTAGTAGGAACTTACATCGGTAGCTCTGTGAACTTGTATATGTAGCTCTTTGCGTAGGTAGCTCTAGGTACTAGTAACTCCTTCTATCTGTAGACTTGCTCTATCGGTAGCTCAGTAGACTTACTCTATCGGTAGCTCGGTAGACTTCTATCGATAGCTCAATTCTGTCAGCAACTTTCTGTATCAGTCGCTCTTGGTTTATCGGTGACTCTGAGTATTGGTGTATGTACTTGTTTCAGTAGACTATGTCAGTCGCTTCATATTAGTCGTTAGTCTATGTATTAGTAGGCCGGTCCGTAGCTCGTATCGGTAGACATACTCTATCGGCAGGCTTCTATCGGTAATTCTGTGAACTGGTTCTATCAGTAGACTTCTTCAGATCGGTAGCATAGTTTCTATTAGTAGCTTTGTACATATCGGTCGCCTTAGCTTATCGGTGACTCTATCTATCGGTAGACTAAGTACCGGTAGCTATGTTATTAGTAGCTATATGCAGATAAGTGACAAACACTTATCTGTTTTATGCAACACATATCTGATTGGGTTAGAATTAATTTATAACTTATATAAACATAGATAACCATTGATTAACATATCTCAAGGATTATTTTAACATTATTATCATCTTGATAACATAATATCATATATTTAGAGAATTTAAATATAGATAAACATTAATTGGGATTATCAAAGTATATGAAGGCATAATTGGGATTATCAAAATAGGTGAGGTCAACACTTTATATGTTTTTAAAGGAATCTTTCAGTCATTTTCCAAACAAGGTACTTTTTGACCTTTTCTACAAAATTAAGGTAAGAATGTTTTTTTAACTTATAAAGCATGTTTGTTTATTCTCCACTACTATAACATATTCAAAGATTACCTTACAAGCTTATAAGAATATTTTCAAAATAAATGTTTTCTTTATAATTATGTAACTTTAAATGATTTCAAAAAAAGAAAGAGATATTTCTCTCAAATAGTTTTTATTTCATATATGTCAACATCCTTTGATGGATTTTATACTTGTTTGAAGTCGATTAATTATGATACAAATCTTCCTTATTGTATCGAATGTTTTGTAATATGTTTGAATGTGGATGTGTTATTTTTATACCATTCATGGTTTATGGTTAAATTATTGACATTTTTTATGCTAGTTTTAATATGAATGTGTATGTTATATTTCATCATTTTCATATGAGGAATGTATTTGACTTAGTAAGTGATGGATGGAGCCCTCTATAGCTCCTAAATGCATCGGTAGGTCTCATGAGACAACTAGATGTGGGATTGGCTGAGGCCTTCCCCAATTTGATATATGGTTTTTGTCGAGGCCTTAATCATTTTTATACGTCTTGGCCTAGGCCTTGAAAAAATGTTTCAGAATGTCTGGAATTATACATTCCCTCATTATGAAATTAATATTGATGGTTCATGTGGTCATCCTACTAGTAGAATACCCATGATTATGTTTTATTATGGCATTATTTACTCTACTCATATCTCTGTCATAAAAGTATTCATGTTTATTATTGGTAAAGGCATGCGGTTTCAATTATTCATCATGCTTAATATTTATGTTATCTTCCAGTGTATTGCTTAACCTTACTGAGCGTTTGAGATCACCCCTTTCTTATGTTTCATTTTCCTAGGATATGAAGAAGTTATTTATGAGTGACTTACACGCATAATCTAGGAGGCTTGGATGTTTCTAATGGAATAAATTTGTTTTGTATTTCTTTTCAATTGAAATGTTGAACTTATGTATGAATATTGTTTCCAATAATACTGAATTAATCAATCTTTCAAGACATGATTTTCTTGTGATCATGCCAATATTATGTAATAATGCACCGACTCTGGGTAACTGGGGTCGGGGCGTTACATAGAGTGTTATAGAAAACCCCGATAAAACATTTTTACACTTAAGTTTTTCATTAGAAGCTATAAAATGAGGATTTACATCATAAATAAATTATTTACATCGTAGGATCATTTTTATGCTTATTTTACCATTGAGGTGATGGTTTTATCAACATATATATAAATATTTGGGTTTATAATGTAAATTCTCAGTGTACATTATAATTTAGATACACTCAGTATAAAAACCCATTGTCCATTGTGTGTTTTCTAAATGAATTATTCTCCCTCATTCGTAGACTCATCGAGTAAAAGTAAATGAGAATAATCTTTGATTTTTAGGATCATTGTTTTTGGATCATCCTATTTCAGATCTTTAGTTTGAATTCGTTTGTCTAGGAAAGAAATAAGATGGTCAACTCTTCCTCATAAGTTGACTTTTTTCCATGCCTAATCTACTTTTGAGGTAGGTGGTCTAGAATAAATATTTAAATTTCTATTTCCATTATCCATGTATGTTTAATAATTGTGATAACACTAGAACACCATGTGTGAAACCCTACTAATTGAATAAATATATTCATAATGATAATCATGTGATTATACCTCTCATTGGACCTTTAGGTTCAATTGGCATTAATAATGGGCTTTCTACTACTCACGAGTTGATCCTACCCATGGAATTATAATAAACCATGAGTCTGATAAAGTGAATGGTTGTTAGGTTGATATTATGAATTGTAATAACATGTGAATTATAGAGATCATTTGAGAAAAAATCACCATTCTTTAAATCATTAAATGACATGTAATATAAATAATATGTTAACGTGATGATATAAAAAAATATATTTTAATTATAACATATTTTCGGTAAAATTGATTAAATAAATGTTAATGTCTATATAAATTGTAATTGGACAATTTGACAGTTTTAGATTTTTATGATGTATTTTTTTACTGGTGTACAGTCATGTGTATTACATTTAAACATTTTTGTTTGATTTTATTCTATTATTAATTATGAATATGGTTTAGTGGTTACATAACCTATTGAGAACTTTTTTGGAATGATATGAGGTTGTGTTCTATTCTCAAGATCACATTTGTGATGGATAAAGAAAATTTACATGATTATGTCCTCTTCTTGAGGGTGTGGTGCATGGATTTTCAGTTTCCCATGGGTATGTTTCATAGTCCTTGGATTACAAGGGGAGATCATCTTGGTTTCCTGAGGGTGGTCACCCCTTCTTCATTAAGTTTTATGTTTCATTCATCCTTAATAGTATAATCTACCACTAACCTGGGTAGAGCTTCCTAATGTAGGAGGACCCATCTGTAGACAGTGATTTTCAACATGGTGTCGAAGAAGGTTTAGTTGACCTGAGTGTCAACTTGATAAATGAGGGTACACATGTTTATTAAATCTATAGAATTAATTTATAAATAAATAACACCATTTATAACATTATTACACGAACTATATTAACTAGTAGTACTCACAACCAGGATGGTCCACTAATTTTACCTAGATAGATTTCACGGTAGTAGGTTTTGATAAAGGAACATGACATAATTATTTATTATTTATTGCTAGATAAGTTGGTGTTTGGAGATTGGACTAACATCTAGACCGGGATTGCGGCTTCTAGAGTCCCTTATATTTTCAATGTTTTTTATTTTTATGAATATAATCACGTAATTTGGTTATATTTTTGGATGACATTACATTATTCTAGTATTATTGGATTGCTTTATTCGTCCTTTATTATACCATGGATTCTTTATTTACTTATTCATGTTGTTTCCTCTATTTCAGATACTCTGTTATAATTTATTCTATTATAGAAACATTGTTCTATAGGGTATAATCTCCAAACAATATTCCATACACCCTCATAACTAGTTGGTAGACTCAGTAATACTATGAGGTATCATGAGGTCACATAGCTATCCCAACTAGGTCACATGAGGAAGTAATAGGTCATGTATATTTAAAAGTTATATCAGATGTTGTTGGACTTCTATTTTTCTCTATTTTTTTTGGAAATGTAGAAAAGTGACTATGATGTGTCGGTTCTTAGTAAAGATATAGTGTGAGAGAGTATTTGATCCATGTATGAGAAAAAATAGTAACCAAGGGTGGGATTGTTTTTCTTTTTTCACTTTTTATGGTTTTGATGTTATTTTATCTTGGTTGATTCACATATTTTGTGATGTTATTATTTAATTAGATTTTAATTGTGGGTCAGTATGACATGATATGTGTATTCCTAAATCATATTAGGCACATAGGGATTTATTATAGATACATTTTTCATACTAGGGACATCGTTAATTCATGTTTTATATCTTCATATAAATTGTGAAATGAAATACTTTGATATAAATAATAATGAAAATTAATAGAAACTATTATGTTATTCCAATTCACTTGTTAGTCCATTCATAGAGGAAACAATAGCCAATGTTTCTATGTTGTTTTCTACTGTTGAGACTAGTTATTTTGAGTTACTATGTTTTATAGTGTGTGGTATAACTTCATAGAGAAACTTCAACCACTTCATATTCAATTTGAATTTCATGAGAGTGGTAATCATCATAATCATAATATAATAGAGATGGAACTTCCTGTGGCTCTATAAAATCAGTTTGAAGATCAGCTTCATGAAATCATCCTATCATTCATCAAATCTAGATATAGTTCACTCTATTCCGTTCATTTCTATGATTATAATAGAGTTCCTATAGTAGTATCTGGCTACATTTACTTGGTATTGTAGACCATAGACAGTTGTGTTTTGAATTGATTCAGTCCATATGATTTTCATATAACTTGAGAAACACATAGATATGAGGGTTAATCATTATGTTTACATAATTTAAGGACTATCCAATCCTTGTTTAGATATTGTAGAGAATTTTTTTAAGAAATAGGAGTTATCATAGATGGATTTCAAGGTGAATTCCATGAGTCACTTTTATCTAGAAATGTTGACTGGTTATAGGGATTATGTTTTCATGCAACTAAAATAGTGATATATATTAGTGATTTATTAATATATGTTTCAAATTCTTTCAGTGCTTCACTCCATCTTTATCCACTTTTGAGATTTTCATGATGGTATTCATAATCAGATGTGTTTTTATCTGAACATATTTTGATTTAGTAACTTAATGGACATGATGAATTGTGGTCTCATTATATAGAGGAATCCAAGTGAGGCATCAAGGACCATTAAAGTAGTTTTAGTGGGGAGATTTTGGGGAAATTAATCCTGAATCAAGAAGTGACTCTATGAATGTTTTCACCAAGGAAGTAGTGAGAATAGTAAACATGTGACTGGAATTTTTCCTCATGAAAACGGACTGGTAAGTTCCTTTTTATGTTTAAGTATGGCCCTCAAGATCCCTCATTGTATTCACCCTTATATGTTTATTCATGTTTAGATAATGATAGGTCATCTCCCTAGGATATATAGGAATTTTATACAATATAGTAGTAGAAGGGGATCAGAATACAGACTTGATTTTTGGAAGGACTCTATTAAACCTTACTATATTGGTAAATGCGGTTCTACAGGGAGTTCCGGAAATGGTAGGGGATGTGGAACCCTATCATAGGATCAAAATTACTATCCATAGTGGAAAACATAGGGATTCAAACCAAATCCTAGGGAAGAGGGATGAGTCAACTGTACACTATGTAGTCTACTCCAACTAGTTTAGATATAGGATCATCTATCATCATAGGTATGATTCTTGTGTCATCTATGTTACCATGTGTTTTATTTGATAAAAATATTTTAATTCTATTATATATTCATAATTTGAAAATGGTTTGGGTTTTTGTTATAGAGGGGAATGTTTTTTTATGACCATTGTCACGTCATTGAGAGTGTGCTCAGACAGTATTAGGCATTAGAAAGAGTGTATGCTTAAAGATGGTGGAAAATATTTCCTATAGTAACTTTTTATTCTTCAAATTAATTATTTAAATTTGACCCTTATAATAGTTTTTATAGTTCATTACTTGGATCGTAACTACTTTTATCATATTATAGTTACCTTTCTACCTATAGAAGTTATCATTTATACACACAAGAGTGAGTGGGGTCTTCAAGTTGGTCATGCAAGAAAAAATTAGTATAGATTTTATTATCTAATGAAAGAGATATAAATCAAAAATTTTGAGGATGGTGAATTGTAGAAAGATAATTTTCAACCAGTTGGAGACAATTTTCAAGAATTTTTTCTTGAAGAGTTTCCTAGATTACAACCCAAGTGGGAGATCAAGTTCACTATTGAGTTAGTGTTGAAAGATGAAAAATTATTTATCCCTCCTTATTAATTTACACCAGAATATATTTATATTTTAAAATATTAGTTTTATTATCTAGAAGAAATGGTTTTCATGTGAATTACTACATGCATGTTGTGATCTCCCACCCTTTTCCCCAAAAAAGATGATGGTACATGATCTTATGTGTATATTATCAAAGACTAATTAAGTTTAAATTTAATAAATAGTATTCCCTTTCAAAAAATGATGATATATTTGATAAACTACATGGTTACATGATATTCATCCAGATCTACATTGAAGGACCCCGGAACACCCTGAGAGGGGAGGGGTGAATCAGGGTGTTAAGTTTTTCTTTTAAAAGTTATGGATCTTGTTCCCTCATTGGTAGTAACTTGTTAAACCTGTCAAACAAATGAAAGTATGAAGTTGACATATCACTTTTACTTGGTTCACCACAAAGGGCTACATCCAAGGAGCATACGCTGATAGGTTGTCAGTCTTACCTAATTACACTAAACTTCACTAGTTGCAGACTACAACATTCATGTACAGTCACTCTGTCCCAGGCACACTGCCTTTACAAAAATTCAAAGATAGCTTACTGCGTCCCTCGGGTCACTCTCATTGACTCCCCTTGGCTCACTTCCTTCGGTGAAGTCCCAGTCAGTTTATAGACATGAGGATATCTTAAATAGATTTGCATTAAAGTCTTTGCCTCTACTTAGAACGAGACTCTGCTTGCATCAAAGGCCATAATTGATGCACTCGAATGCACTAAACCACTGTACCAGATAATCAGAAACCCGCAAACATGTTTCACTGAAAATTTCACACAACACCAAGTTTTATGTGCAACCTCAATTTTTTCTTGCAACTTCTCCTTTTTTCACGCAAGCCAGAATTTTTCACACAACATGGAATTTTCGCGCAAGCAGGAATTTTTTGCGCAACTTGGAATTTTTTCACGCAAGCCAGAATATCTCACGTAACTTGGAATTTTTCACACAAGCTGGAATATTTCACGTGACTCTATAATTTTTCCATGTGAGCCAAAATCTTTCGCGCAAGCCTCATTTTTTCATGCAACTCCCTTTACAAGAACCTTTTACATGCATCAGACCTCAGATCTTCTCTAAGTCTTCAACTATATGAAATGAGGGGTGTCACCTCTTATTTATAAGTGTCTCAGACCCCCGTGTGCAAAACCCCCTATGGCGTGAAAACCATCTCTTTCGGCGCGTAATATTTTGCGCATATACCATTTTTTACGTACTTCTCCATGTTTTTCGCGTAGCCCATTCCTTTTTCATTTTTCCACGTTCTGATTCAAAAACACTATTTGTGCAAAAAACCTCGATCCACTATTTCGCGCACCATGCTGTTTTTCGTGCCCAACTCAAATATTTCATACACAGCCTTCCTTTTTCGTGCACCACTTCTTCTTTGCGCGCACCTCCTTTTACCAACAATTCATGTCTTCATTTTCCGATTTTGAGGCCCAAAAATTTGGTAAACACTGGGAAACAACACCACCTTCAATACTATTGTCTTCTTGAACTGTATAATCACTTTACTGGAACACATTCTGAACTTCCACTGAGGATTGAAAACAAACACAAACCATACTCCAAGTCATGCATAGAACGACCATGGTTCCAATATACATGAGGTCATGGTACCACTAGTTGACAGTTAGACTATCAAAATAACCTTGTATTTCATTTAGAAGAAGGTATGGCTTGAATGAGTTTCTAATGATGTCATTATTTTTGATTAATTCAACAACGGTATTCATGGATATAATAAACTGGATCATTCAAATGTTCCATTAATGTTTTTAGTTAGTTTTCTTAGATGAAATATTTTTCTACTCCTAGTATACATATGATCATGGCCCATATTTTTACATCTTCCTCGGTATGTTGAGAGAGAATTTTCTTGAGGTTGTGCTATCTAAATGATGATTATTGGTTGATTAAGTGGAATACATTGTTCATTTCTTCCTTGAGTTTGTAGTGTTAGTAGGCTTAGATAAGGTTGTATTTGTTGTCTCATTGGAATGATGCCATAATGTCAATGAGATTTTAAGTATTCTATGTTTTTTATGGATTCTAACCACACATCATCTAGAAATTCTCTGGTTGGGAATCATTGTTGTCTAGTATGATCAAGAATAGGGTGATTTTTTTATTCAGAATCTTGTGAGAGATATTTTTAAGAGCTAATAGAAATATTTCATCAACAACTACCCTCACTATTCCTATGTAAGTAAAATATTATACCTTCCATTTTTACACATTATTAATGGGACTCGAAGATGTTCTGATACAAGGTGACATTATATTTTATTATGAATATATAAAAAAGTCCACATCATAGGAATTTCAATATTTAAAAACTAGAGTTATAATTGGTTATAAACACCTAAATATACGAGATACACTATCTGATGTCAAGAGGATTATGTTGTATATGGACCACAATAACCTTAGGTAAAACTTCTTTTGGGGGATCCCAGACCATAGAAATAGTATTTTGGTTGATTATCGGTAGTCATTGAATATCATATTCTCTTTTACAATATGAAAAGGCCACATTTTTTTGATTATTTTCACTAAAATATATAGATAGTGGAACTGTAAGAGTTTTGTGATCAGTTACGGCTGATAAAACTCTTTTCATGCTTGTATTTTGATGTTAAGGAGTACCAGGGGTGAGTAGATCTAATATTTTAATATATCATACTCATTTTGGGAACAAATCAAGTCTATAATGATAACTAATATAATGTTCATAACTATGAGGTACAGTGTATATGATGGGGATCCACCATCGGTATTGTCTCTTGGAAATGATTATGTTCTTCTTTTCCATAGCCATCTATGGGTTTCTACAGGTTTGTGTGAGGATCTAATAACTGAGTTTCATGATTATAAATTGGTGGTACATCCATGTATTTGAATTTTTTATCATGATATTTTTAGAAAATAATTCTATCTAGGGAAGAAGAAGAAGATAGTGGGATTCATGGAGTGATGTTTCACCTGTCAGTAGGTGAAGGTAGAGCATTTGAGACCTACTAAGTTATTCCATCCTCTACTCCTTAATGATTTTAAGTGGGATGATTTCATTAGGGATTTAATGAAATTATTACCTCAGACACCTCATATGAATTATGTAGTATTGGTGATCATGGATAAAGTGATGAATGGATCAAACTATTTTCTTATTAGGGAGATATTAACTGTTGATTATTTAGGAAGTATCAATGTGTAGGAAATATTTTGGATGTACATTTTTATAAGAAGTATAGTTTATGATTGAGATTTACATCTCATGTATCAATAATGATGGAGAATTTATAAGTATTGAGGATAAATAGTTAATTTGAGTACATCTAATCATCCACAAACTGACAACCAATCTAAACATATGATGAAATTTCTGGAGGATATAATGCAAGCTTGTGTGTTGGATTTCAATTGTTCTTTAGAGACTAATTTAAAACTCATGGAGTTTTCTCATAATAATTTTAGCATGAATCAATAATAATGGAACTATTTAAGTATTTTTATATATTTTTTTGTTATCTGTCTCTTGGATGGTTAAAGGTTGTTAATTTAGTTCTTACTGGACCTAGACTTGTATAGGAGTTGTCTGAGCATGTTTAGTTTAACATAATCTTGTTGGTGACCATGTAGAGAATACATGAATAATATGATGATAATTTGAGATGACCTCAGGAGATTGAGGATTCACTTAATTTTTTCTTTTGGGTGTGTTTCACCTTCCTCAGAACATGTGTTCCAGTTAGGAATCACTACTTATTGGTGGTTTCCATTGGATTTATTTATAGAACTAGAAACATAAAAAAATAGTTATCCAAAGGGACTTGCTTTCTAAAGGTATGTGTTCATTAGGTTTAGACCTATGATACTTATGAACATACATTGGTTGAGAGGATTGGAGGTCAATCTCATCACACCCTATTGGGGGGAATTATTTCCTACTCTATGACGCTCTTATATATTTAAGATATTTCTTTTTAATCCTTATTAATTTACCAAGTATAACATAGGTTTCCATTGGAATTTTCAATAAATTATTAGCATGTGTGAAATTTAGAAAAATTATTATATATTCGAGTTTCTTCATTATGGAAACATACATATGTATTTTAGGTTCTCCATCAATGATATCCTCTCATATAGTATTTAGAGATTCTTTTAACTATTGTTATGATAATACTGGTTTTTAAGCCACTTAGTGGGGCACTCTATAATTTATTATTGTCTAGAGATACAGAAGTTTTTTTTTGATGTCAGGATCATATGAATAAATGGGATACCTATGAATCCTTGTGAAAGGAATCAGAACACTTGTAGTTCACTGCCGCTTAAATGGGACACATCATAACTTTGAAGTTCGTGTGATAAGGACCTATCCATACTGTTTAATGTTATGTGGTAAGGACATCTAAGCAGAATGTGATTAGTCAAAGATTAGTGTGGGACTTATTCCTAACTATTCCAAGGAATTTGGAAAAGATATGAGTTTCCAAGTTGGATTAGTCCATGTTGGGAATATGGCCTAGGAAGAACAGGGTTGATTTGAAGTGTTGGGTTTGAACCTCAAGGAGGCTTCATATATATCCCACTTGAATGGGATTCAAAGCCCTCATAGTTCGATGAGTCTCATAGGAGAGTGTATTCCTTTGAGAGAAATGATTTTGGGCTTACTTCCTGAAAATCATGCCCATTTATGGATGAAATGAGATAGATCTCAAGCCTTTGGCAGTATTCCTATGTATTTCAATTATGGTGGGATTTAGAGTTCTCAATGTTCATTCTTGGTGGATCATGTGGATGTTGTGATCATCACAGCTTTCTAATCCCACGTGAGTCATGATTGGTGTGAGAAACAAGAGGACGTGAAAGATTCAACAAACCACACTCTCTATCTTCCACTAATGGGAGAGGGAAGACCTGCAGTGAAAGAAGTCATTACGATGGTGGGTGAGGGCGTGAAGTGATGAACCTTTCAATGTGGGATGACATTTTGGAGGTCATGCAGCCTGGATATCAGAATATTGGGGACTTACCTTAGTGGGAGCACATTATTGGATCCTAAGAGAGAAGGGATACTTCTCTTTTGTTTGAATGAAAAAGAAAGTGTGACCCTCACTCTTCTATTAGGAATCAGAGGATCCGAGTCTTAGATATGATAAGGAGAGGTCAGAGTCTCATTCCCAAAATCTAAGACAGGGAAGATCCTAGTATTATCTCTAGGGTAAGGATCCATGTGACAATAGATATGAAAACTTAAAAACATCACAGGGGTCCTGAATCCCTTAGAAGATGAATGCAGGAAACCTATTATTATAGATATACAAACCCAAATAGGAGACATGCTGATGTAACCTTACCAAAGGTTTGATAAGTCAGGAGGTTTTAGTGGAGGATTCAACTTAGTCTCTTTCAGATAAGGGAACCAAGAAAGGATATATCCTTACATGAGTGGATTTGAAGAGGGTTTCCAAGAGGATGTGTAGGCCCTATGTGCATATACTAGAAGCGGTGTGAGGCCGGGCTATTCCAGACCCCCGAGAAATTTATTAAAGAAAAAGAGACTCAGCAGACAAGGGTGGGGTGGGGACAAACATCCCACACCCATAAAACCCTGGACCCCCCATGACACCAAACCCCCAAAAGACCCAAAAAGCAAGAAAGAAAAAAATAGTATCTACAAGTCAACATCATCCCTATAAGGGTCCCCATCAGCACCATATCTATAGGAAGCATCCGAGTCCACTAAATCCCACTCATAAGATTCATATTTCTTTAGGAAGGTCGTATAATACTCTCTGAGATGTTGTTGTTCCACATTAAGTTGTGCCTTGCTAGATCGACCTCCCCTGTCCGATTCAACCTCCTTGGATTTGGAAGAGGCTCTTGTGGACACTGTCCTTGGCAAATCCGACTAGTCCTTCCTTGCTTTCCTCCTACGGGGAACTGAGGAGGCCCCCGAAGATTTGTTTTCCTTCCCATAGGGAATGACCATCTCTAGTCAGGCCCTCTCATTGATGATCATATTCATGTTCATCTTCATCCTTCTGTGATCCTCCTGGATGAAATCTTGATCATGAATGAAGGAGGATTCCGGATTGGGGGAACAAATAGAAAGAACCCCACATTGCAGCTTTCCAGGGACCACTGCAGGTTCCTAAGAAGCCAGCCGAAGAGGAGGCACCCCACCAGTCAGGGCCAGCTGCAAAATCCCCTCCTCCCTAGGCATCTTGCTCTCATCCCCCTGGAAAGGGAGCGAATTTTTTAGCCGATGCATTTCACTTTTCCCCTGCTCCCCAGCACCAACCATGGGCCCAATTATGTCCAGCGCCATATCCTTACCTGCATTAGGGACTACACTGCCTCCACCCTGCCTAATAGAAACTACCTGCTCCTGTACCGTAGGACTTACATTCCCAACTTCAGCAACCAGAGACCCTTTCCCCTCCTACCTTATCTCCTTCTCATCAACATCACCCAAGTGCCCAGAGGTGTCTAACAGAAGCTCAGCTTCACTAGACTTCTAGGCCACACTCCCTCCATCCCCCTCAGCAATAAAATCCTACACCTCGTTCTCTTATGTATCAGACCTCTCACTCCCATCCATCTTGCTTACTTTCCCCTCAACCACAATCCCAACACTCTTGAGAACAAGAATCTTCCTTTCCTCATGCTCAACATCTCCATCCGAGTGCTCAGTGGTGTCCAAAGGTAAGTAGGATTTACTGGCAATCGGGGCCACACTTCCTCCATTGTTCCCAACTACGTCAACCTTCACCTCACTCTATGTAGCAGACCTCACACACCCAACATCACCAAACGGAGACCCTTGCACCTCTTCCTCAAGCTCCATCCCATCAAAGTGATTGAAAGTTGGAATGAATTCCTTCTTCTACTTAAAACTACTACATAGGTACACTAAGTATATATGTTGCGTAGATGTGTCGTGCAGGTCTTAGTGATGATTGAAAAAGTGCTTAACATAGGATAACCAAGCCTATTCAAGCTTCAAACAATGAGACGATTTAATAATGTTCTTATCTAATCTAATTCTCTCTTATCACATGTTTTTAGAGATCTATCTAAGAAAATTTGAGGGATCTGGGTGAAAGAGCTACGTAATGGGATCTTTAGGAGTTCTTATAAACTTTTCAGTTATCAAATGAGAAGAAAAAGGGTCATATTTATAGGCAAGGAGGGGGTTGAACGAAAGACATCTATTGTCATAGGTCAGCTGCGTAGTTACTCCATGTAGCTCCTCTGTTTAGGGGTACAGAAACCATATTGTTGTGTAGCTCTATCGCGGAGTTCCTTTGCGCAGGTATGTCGCGTAGCTCCTCCAAATAGGTCCCTCACAATTTTTATGCCATTTACAACTTTGAGCTTTGTTTTGAGACTTTGAAATATCCAGAGGATGTCTTTATAATATTTTTTTATTACTAAAGAGTGTCAAAAATAGCCCCCCTCAGATTGGATCTGATTAGAAAGAGGGTCGATTCCTAAGGTAAGATCTGGGGAAAAGACTATGGAGTAAATTTTGAGTTGCGCGGGTTTGCGGTGTAGCTATATCATGCTGGTTTTCTGTATAGTTGTAATCTATAGGTTTTCCACATAAGTCGATGGTGTCTATAAATAGATCTGTTCCTTTGTGATTTTCTTCACTCGGGATCTCATATTTTTCAATCTCATTGTGTAGCTCGCTCGTCCACCCTTATTGCATTGTGCTCTCATGTAGGTCCTTTGAAATTTTCACAAGGTTAAACAATTTGGGAAATGGATCTACACATAAGGATTTCACCGAAGGACTTGTTCTAGGATCCTTGTCGAAGGACCTACGCAGATGACCTCATCAAAATACCTACGCGTGGAATTTCCTTTTCCAAATTTTGAAATTCATTTAAGTTTAAAATTTGAACTTTATTAAGTCAAAATTCCAACCTAATGGGGAAAAATTTGTAATTATTTTACATGAAATGAATCACTTGATAACCACAACTAAGGAAGCTAAGGCTCGTCAAAATGATATGATGAAAATTGTTGGACCGTATTATTATGATGTTGCTAAAAGTGCCCTCCCTGGGCTGTTAAAAGGATTAATTCCATATCAATGTGAATATCCACAAAGTCACTATCTGCTCCGGTACAGACATGGGATTTTTCAAGATGCCCACATTCCAGCTATTAAGAGATACTTTCCAAAAAATTGTTTTCTCAAATACTTCAATTATCATTTCATGAACATTACCATGAAGGGTATGCATGTTCATGAGGGAATAGTCCCTATTGGATGCATCCTACACCATAGTGATTTTAATATTGATATGAAAGATCGTGTTTTAGAGCTAAGGCCACAATTTTATGATTCAACCATTTGTGCTTCGTAAATAGAACATTCTAATGGTTGGAAGGAAGACTGGGATCTTCGTTCTGGAGGAGGAGTTAAACCTGGATAGATGTGGGTGATTTAGGTACACTAGACATGTACAGAATTCAGAAAAGAACTATCAAATATTCACATTTATTAAGTTTTCTGGATAGTACAAACTTATGTTTACAAAAATGACTTCATCCCTGAGTTTCTCAACTGATGGAGTTCGCAAAAAAAATACTTTCGTCTTGACGTATGGTGAGGTTGGTATCAGTTTATGGGATATCTACCAAATATCTGAGGTTCCCATTCTCTGGGAAATGTATGATGAGTTCATTCCACCGGTAACAAAATGGGGTTATGTTAATAGAACACCACCATTGGCTCATGAATTATTCAAAAAATAATAATTTCGAAAACATAAGAAATATATTCATGCAAGAGTATGGATGGAATCCTTTTTTAGAAATAACAACTGAGAAAGGTCCCACCTGCGTACGCCCTACTGTTTATCCTTCTATAGAAAAATAGGGAATTTTAGGCATATATTGGCCCACATTGGAGAGAGGTGACTATAATCACTGGGGCTATAAAGTCAAATATGATATTGATGCTAAGGTATGATTATCTAGATTCCTTTCCATGTTTCTAATCATTTACTTACTTCTATTCCATGAGTCTAGAGACATTGAAATGCCATGGACTTTTGTTACTACAGTCAAATTGATAGACATAAAATATATTATGGTTAGATACTCCTGTATTGAAAAGAATTTATTATTTCCTGCTACATTTGTACAATGTAAGGATCCATTTAGACATGTAGGGCCATTCCAAGTGTTGTGGGGCTAGATTGTGGCACACTTTTCTTCATATTCAGTGTTGAATTCAATTAGAGTCCCCAGTGGTCGGTTTACCCCATTTTTAAAAAAATTATCTGATATTCAGTCTTTAACTTGAGACCAAATATAGTGCTAAGGGAATTGAGTGAATTAGGAGAATTAAACTTATTCCCTTTTGGTAACCCTCCAACTAGAGAATTTATTAATGACGGTAAGGAAGAAAATTATGAGCTAAGGTCCTATATGATGGTATTTAGAGACAGCATTTTATCGACTAGGATTGATGGTGAAATTATCTATGAGTCTTATGTCCCTTATAGGTTTTCTCACCAGTTCAAATGTCTTGAACAATCAAACACTTTTACTCCCATGTATGTTAGACATGAGAAACACCCAATGGTAGAGATATAATTTTGTATTTTGATGGATTTAAAGACATTCAAATTATCAATTATGTTACCTCCATCAGATGCATCAATTGTATTTGAGGTTGGATATTCCAAATCTTGGGATTCCTCATACCCTCAAGGGGATTTGACAAAAGGAATATATTGTGTCCCAGCCATGATGATTTTTGTGAATAAAAACCATGGAAAGAGGTATAAATCCAAATATTATGCAGAGGCTTTAGAATCGTCAAAACCTTCAAAATATATCCATAAAAGATATACCAAGAAGTCTAAGGCTATGGAAGAATACCTCCAGCACTGAGGTGTTCTAGCTTCCATTATCAGAAAGAGATTCTCGTCCCATCTGTTAACTTTTCTAAAGAAGAAGGGAGGCCTGAAGAGTCTCTCCAATGAGAGGGTGTTGAGTTGTCTCCATAGCCAACCATATCAATACTTAATTATGTGTGGCCTTCAAATATTAAATTTTTGGAGATCTTGACTCATGAACACAGGGATGCATGGGCATTCCTCTAGAATGGGCTTTGAATATCGAATGTGGGTGACATTAAAGCACCTACTGATTGTCATCTAGACAATAACCCGGCTGAAGTATAGGAGTATATT
The DNA here is from genome assembly GCA_963277665.1 of Viscum album. NCBI lineage: Eukaryota > Viridiplantae > Streptophyta > Magnoliopsida > Santalales > Viscaceae > Viscum > Viscum album. Next base: position 381,227,951 of record OY728155.1, read on the forward strand.
GCGGAGCTGGAGACCTGTATATATGCAACCAATTACCAAGTCATAGCCTCTAAATGAGTATCTTATATGATGGAACTAGGGATAAATGAAGGAGTAATCATTCACCCTAAAGAGGAATGGGATATTTATATTAATACTGAGAATGTATTTTCCTTTTATTTTGTTTAAATTCTGATTTTTCATTCACAATCATTAATCTTGATGAGATTTTATTTTACAGCTTGAATTTAGGGAAGGAACGTCTGAACAGGTTCTTGGGTCACCAAGATATGGACCTACAGGTTCCCTTATTGACACATTATATGATCCTCCCAAGTCTCCAGAACTTTATCCCAGAGTGAAAATCATGATGGGGGTAATGGTGACAGATAATCCTCAACCACTACCTCAGGTTTCTACTACCAAGAGAAGTATTTCAATTTCTCCACAATCTTATGAAAAGAAATGCAAGAGAGCATTGAGATTGGTCCAAATTATATGTCAAATAATTAAGTGTTTGTATTGTCATATGTTATTATGACTTGGTTGATACACCTTGGTAACCATGCTCATATTTTTACCATATTTGCATCTCTCTCTTCTCTTAAAGGGTTAAAAACTTGTCCTTCAGTAATGGAGAAGGAAACCCGAGGAGAATCACAGATTCATGCTGATGAATCTGTTACCTTAACAGGTGAAGTACCAAGAGAGAAAACTTGATCTGTTACTTTTTCTACAGAGAGAGAGAAAATTCATGTTAATTTCAATTACATTTCTATTGAGTATCAAATGATTTTGTTAATATATTCTTCTCTTCATAATGTCTTAGATTAGTTTCCCTTGATAATGGATCCTGCAATAATCAATGTTGATATTCCCATTACACCAGAAGGAATGAATAGGGATTCTAGGAAATTTGAAGTAGATAATAGTGTTGATCTTGACTTGGCAAGATATGACGACATTGCACTAGTTGAATAATTGACAGAACAAATTTTCAGTGAGCCAAATTGGACATCAACCAACTTTTGTTGGATTCCTTAAATGGTGAGGTTTCTATAACATTCCAATCTGCATACAATTAAATGAGTGAAACCCTTAATCCAAAAATTGATATTCTTGGTTCCATCAAGGAGTATGGGGGATTCCATGAGGAATTGAAAGGATATAAGTTCTCATTATTGTGTTTTACATACATAATTGTTCTTCTTTTCCTTTGTACTTCCCATCAAAATTCTACTTATATAGATTTGTCTGGAGAGAATGTTGTGAAGGCCCTTCAAGAATGGAGAATTACACTCTATCCTTATTATATTGAAGCTAGATAAATACCTACTAAGGACCCCATGTTGGGAGATTCTCTAGAGCCTTTGATCATGGAAACTGGGAAAACTCAGAAAAGTGCCCCTCCCCAAGAAACACTTGCTCAATCTACTGAAGCTGAGAAGACTGGGTAATAATCTAATCAAGTAGCTGACTTATTATTGGGTAAATGTTATCAATTGTATAGATAATTCTTCATTTCTTACATTTTTTGAAACTAATAATGATTCTAATTCACCAGTTAGGGTTATTAGATCCCACAGCTAGATCGGAAGGTGAAACATCTGTGTTGGATCAAACCTCACCAGAAGGTGAATCATCCAGTATTCTTAGAGAAGAAAATAAAATCACCTCTCTAAGTGATTTGTTTCTAAATTACATTCTACCCCATGGTAGTGACTTAGATTTAGATTTATATATAAAGTTTTCTCTTGGCATAGAACGTAAAAAGACATGGAAAAAAATTTGAAAGATAATTGTCGAGAAGCCATTGGATGAGCTTTTTTCCCATTTTGGAAAACTCCCATCACTATTTTTCATATTAGGATTTGGTGTATTTAATTATCGCCCAGTCTACAATGTAATAAAATAGACCATTCACCAATAGGAGAAAGAACATAAATTGTAGAAATATCTTGAAAAGGCTAAATGACTTATTAATTTTGAGATCTTCCAAGTTGCAGTAGCTGAGGCAGAGGTCGAACCTAGTAAGAGGTCGATCAAAATTGGACAAAAATTTAAAGAAGTGATGAAATAGATGATACATATTTAACAGAAAATTGATGATATCCATAACAAGCTTGAGAAATTGAATCAAACATTGGGAGAAACCCACTTGGAAGGGATAACCATCATTTCAACTGCCAAAGAATAACTTCATCAAGCCAAGGAGGTTGAAGTTTCTCAACTATCTCAACTTCAACAATCGGCTAATAAGGCTCATGAAGTTGTTCAACAGATAAAGATTCATTCCAAGAGTTTCTTTTAACACGAGATAGTGAGGCTCTATTTTGTGGATGTACCTCTAATTTTACCATATGAATGAAATGGATTTTGTCTCCAATAATATATTTCTCTATTCTTTATTTCTGTAATTGAAATATCAAAGGTGATGATAATGATTTTTTTTAACATCAAATTTTTATGTCAGATAATCATAATTACAATAACAGGAATGGAATGTTATCTCTATTTTTTACATAGGCCAATGGGCCTAGTGAGTGTAGTTTTATTTTTACTAGGGTTATATAGACAAACCCTAAAAAATTTATATCTCTTGAATTTTTTATTTATTAATATTTCCTAAACCATACAAAATGTGACTCTAGTGATATGAGACTCAACTTTTGTCAAGACTACCCTTTGCTGGTTTTCAATATGGTGAGTACCATGTCTCTGGTTATTGGCACTTTAGAGTCATGCATGTCAGACTAATAAGGCTAGTGTTTAAGTTCGAATATATTTAACCATAAATGTTGAAATTAGATCCCAAAAAAGGATAAGTGGCTATGAATTGCTCCAATATTCTTTAAATACTTCCTAGGGGAATCTTGAGTCATGATTTTTATGGTCACCAAATATAAAAACCTCTATAAACATAGAGAAATTGTTTTCTAATATTGAAGTTACCATTATTTGACAAACCTGTTATAGGTGTTCTATTATGAAGGGTCAACTAGGGCATATGATGCATAGCCAAATAATGGAATTTTTGACTGACAGACCTATTATGTAGGTGAATTTTATACAAATCCAATGGGGGAACAGACTACATAGTCAAGAAAAATATCTCTAAAAAAATTATCCTTTTATTATTGATAGATAAGGGAAAATAATATTTGGATGACTCAAGACCACAGTGGGTGGTTTTTCCAATGAAATAGATTTTAAGAATTAAGGTTCATCTATGACGACATAGGTCATGAATGGAAAAACCACTTTTATACAAATTTTTTGTGTGTGGAATGGTTAAAATTTATAAGAATGGTGGCTTTATAATATCACATTATGCAATTTTAAATTCATGTAGAGAGTAAATTATATTGTGTAGTTTATAGTCATGCAGTGAGGACATTATACAGTGCAGTTTTAAAGTCATGCAATAAGAACATTATACTATGCAGTTTAAATTCATGCAGTGAGGGCATTATACTATATAGTTTTAAGTCATGTAGTGAGGAAATTATACTGTTCAGTTTCAAGTCATGCAGTGAGGATATTAAGTGGTGATGATTTGAAAAGGAATATTATGGTTAGACTAAAGGATATGACCTAGGTTTCACTACATATCTCATATGGATGAGAATCAATCCACACATAGTTCTTGATATTTTTCCCCATATCAATCATGTTTTGAAGTGTGTAAGAGGGTTTTTTTATATCATGGTTTGGCCCTATATTGGATATCTAGGCATCTCTATGTATCCCATTAAAATGATAATCAATCCACACTTAGTTCTTGAAATAAAGTCTCTATGAATATTTGATTCAAACATAGGGAGAAATGGAACTCATCCTCCACTAAGGAGTAGCAATAATTTGAGTAATTATTTTTCATGGAATCTACTCATTTTTTTAATTAATCACAAATAATACTAATTTTCGGTATCTTATGGGATTTCTTAACATCAAATGAAGAATATGTTAACCATACAGTTTAATGTCATATAGAGAGGACAAATTATGTCATGTAGTTTAATGTCATGAAACAAGGAAAAAGATGATACACATTTTAACATCATGCATCCTGGACACATATGGTTGTTGTGTATTTTAATGTCTCGCATCTATGACTTTGTGTTGTGCAGTTTAGAGTCATGTAATGAGCACATATGATGTCGTGTGATTAAAAAAATTATATATTCAAGAATATTTCATTTTTTTGGAGTTGTAATAAGTTCTCCATCAATTGAGATTAGGTAATAAGATCTATTAGAGTAGACCTTATGTATAGAGTAAGGTCCTTCTCACATTGGCTCGTGTTTTGTAGGCTTTATTCTTGGTATCATTGGAGTTCTGAAGACTAATACCAATTCTCCTTGAATAAATGATCGGAGGAGAACTTTCTTGTTAAAAGTTTTTTCTATTCTGTTATGATAGAATTCCAAATGATGAAAAGTATGCAATATCTTTTCATCTAATCATTCCAGCTCATCAAATTACTTCTAATACTATTCATCTGTAGATAACTAATCATAGATTGAAACTTGGAGTAAAGGAAATTAAATGTCGATAGGTTAAACTAAATCTATTTCGTATACCAATGAATATGGAGTTTCCTGAGTGTAAGTACGAGTAGTAGTTCGATAAGCCCACAAAGCATGCAAAATTTTATCAGGCCAATATTTTTTATCTTTATCCACCATTTTATAGAGAATATTTGATAGGGTATTATTGAAATCCTCTATCTATCCATTGGTTATTGCATGAATGTGAGATGAATGACTGGATTTGATATTGTGTTCTTGATATAACTTCTTTACCTCAACAGAATAGAAATTGGTGTCGTTATATGTAAATATGGTATAAGGGAGACCAAACCTGGTAATGATATTAGCTTTAACAAATATAAAAATTATTTTGGCCCCAACTTCTTTGAGATTTATTACCTCATCCCATTTGGAGAATAAATCAATAACATTAAGAATATACTTGAACTGCTTAGTCGTAATTGGAGGATAAGGTCTTACTACATCCATTCCCCATGTAGAAAATGGCCAGAAATATTTATCTATATATAGAAACTATGGTGGTTGATGAATGAATTTGGCATGAACTTGGAAGGGGTGAAACTATTTTTTGAAATCTGTGTAATCCTATGTCATTGATTTCTAGAAGTATCCAAGCCTCTAGATTTGATTAGAAAGCCTATGCCCAAACTGGTGAGCACTACAAGATCTCGTATGTCCTTCTTTCATGACAGCTACAATTTCTTCTCCATCAAAACATCTGAAGAGAACTCCATCGAATCCTCATTTTTAGAGGATCTTCTGGAATTATGAGTTTTTATAAAGATTGAAATTTTTCACTCATCGTTGGATTTGTTATTTTTCAACTATATCTAGTGGAAGTACTCCATTTTGAAGTTATTCCATGATAGGTGTCATCTACACTATAGTATGACCATATGGCTTGAAAATAGGGATGATTTCCTTAATTTACTTCATTCTAGTTTGAACTAAAGGTGAAACCACATGAAAATGATCAATACTAATGATTGTCTCATCCTAATTTGGATCTTCCAGGGATGTAGCTGCATTATCCAATGAATCCACTTGGGAATTTTGTGATCATGGGACATATGAAAATGTTGGATCTTAGGGAAATTCAGACATTAAACCTATAACATAATCACACAAAGGGATTAACTCTTATTTTCTGATATCATAATCCCCATTGATTTGTTTTATTACCAATTCTGAATCACCTTTCACTTTCAATTGGTTCACTTGCACCTGGACCTCCAATTCCAGGGCTTCAATCAGAGATTGATATTCTACCACATTGTTGGTACCGACTTTTGATAATAGAAAGGAATGTGGAAACATTTCCTTTTCTGGGGAGATAAGACCAATTCCTAACCCAACTTTGTTGAGTTTTGATTTTTCCATTCTCTTCCCCATTGGACTTCTGTAAGCACCATCAAAGTGAATTTCCCATGTTTGGGGTTTATCTTGAATAGAGAAGATTTCTTCATCAGGAAGTTCAGTATTCAATTATGTATCTTCTGCAAATAGGTGTTCAGTAAGTAATTATACCAAGTCTTGGCATTTTATTGCTTTATGAGGCACAAACTGGATATCAAACTGTTAAAAAATAACTTCCTACTGTTCCAAATGTCATGTAATCATAGGACAATGGAGAATAAATTTGAGTAGGTTATAGTGAGATACCAAGTGGACCTTGTGATGTTGCAAGTAGTGCTTCAGAATCTGAACTGCAAAGATTAATGTCAGGCAGCACTTCTCGATACTTGAATATTGAGTCTCTATGTCAAGCATAGTTTGACTAAGATAGTAAAGAATATTTTCATTCCCAGCATCATTCTTTTGGGCAAGTAAGTCACCTAATGATCGCTCTAAATCTTTCAAATAGAAAATAAGTTCATTTCCTTCAATAGGTGGAATTAATATCGGTGGACTAAATATATATATCTTGAGGGTATCAAATGCCTCTTGGAAGTCTTTGGTCCATTGATATATAACTCCATTATTCATTAATCTGGTGAACGGTAAATATTTCCTACCAAATTGGAGATAAAGAAACGAATATAGGCCATGTGTCCTTAAAGTCCTCTTAATTCCTTTAAATTTTGAGGAGTTTTCATGCCAAGGATTGATTTTATCTACTTAGGGTAAACTTCGATGCCACAATGTAATACAAAAAAGACAAGGAATTTTCCTGAGGTAACCCCGAAAGCACATTTAAAGGGATTCATCTTCAAATTATGTAGTCAAAGTTTACTAAATATTGTCTCTAGATCAGTCAGATGATTAGAACATTGTCTAGATTTAACCACTAGATCATCCACATAACATTCAATAAATTTTCCAAGGAAGGGTTTGAAGATATGGTTCATGGCATGTTGATACATTGCACCTTCATTCTTTAAGTCAAATGGAATTACCCAATAGAAAAACACACCTTGAGGGGTTCTGAAGGCTATAGACTCCTCATCTTTTAGGGCCATTAGGATTTCATTATATCCATATTATCCATCCATGAAGGAGAGAGATTCACAGTCTACTTTTTCCTCAGTCAAAAGTTATGTGATCGGAACTAGAGAGTTATATTTGGGAAAATGCTGGTTAAGATCTCTGAAATCAATGAAAAATCTGATTTTTCGATTCTTCTTCTTCACGGGGACAATGTTGGCCAGCCATTTAGGATATTTCACCTCCCTGGAAAAGTTATATTTTATAATCTTTTTGACTTCAACATCAATTTTAGAGGCATGAGTTGGGTGTGTTCTTCTTACTGCCTGCTTAAATCCTTGATGCTCTTATGGAAAACCCAAATGATTAGTGGCCACATCGGGATTAAGGCCTAGAATTTTTGTATAGTTCCAATTAAATAAATCTTGATGTTACTTTATAAATAAAGTATACATCTATTTATCTTTAGAAGTCATGGTATCACTAATTAAAGTGAGGCATGGATCTTCTTCTGTACCAAGATTTATTTCTCTGAGCTTGTCCACATTGGTGGATTCTCCTTCCTCAAATGATGGAGGTTAATCTTTAAGATCTTATTCTTCTTCTTCCCCACGTGCCTTTTATTCTATTTCTTCTTTAAGGGTATGTGATGAAGCAATACTTTCAGATCTTGGGGAGGATTCAGTATTTGATCATCCTGAAGAAGAGGAAACCTTTTTATGACCCTACTAATGATGAAGGGTATTCCTAGAGAATTAAAGAGAGAATGATGGGTTGGGAATTAACATCCTTTTCTTCCTTTATTAATGTGAAAATTTCTTATAGCCTGATTAATGAAGAAAAGATCTACTGAAGTTCGATGGATGAAATGAAGACATGTCCATTTAAGATTTTACTTTCAACAACTTCTCCTATGTCGCCAGGCTTGATTTCCAAAACTAACATTATGAATGTCATTGTATGAGTTATTGGATTTGGGTCTATCCTTTCAATTTTATTGATAGACTACACTTAATCTATACTCAGATGTTTCAATGGGTTATTTGAGATCTTTTCTAGACCATTCGTAGCATTGATTCTTATTACATCTTTTTCCACAGACCTCTTTCTCTTTGTGTGATATAATTATAGATCAATATACTTAGATTCACATGTTTTTAATGGATCCTTGTCACCATACAGTGTCCCAATTTGACCATTGAATCGATACTTGATACATTGGTGATATGACGAAGGAATAGCCACATGTTGATGTAGCTAAGGTCTTCCAAGCAGAATGTTGAAGTTTGTGTCCTATTAGACAACCATGAAATCTGAATTAGACACAAGATACAAAAATTGAGTTTAGAGTGTAATATCACCTAGAGGTTCTTGTTCATTATTTTCATAACCTTTTAAAATCAAAGTGGAAGGAGATAAGTTATATTCATTGAGGCCCAATCGATGATGTTTATAGATGGTAATGTGGTTGACTCTTGAGCCATTATCAATGAAGGATCGTCGGATATCTGTATCATTAACCTTTCCATATAGATACAAGAGTCTGATTTTTCTAGGTATAACATCATCCTCAACTTAATCTATGAAATATATGACTACATGAAATTTTTCAGGATCATTTTCTATACGGTAATCCTCAGTAGCAACAACCTTGATTTCAAACTCTTAAGGACTTGACAAAGCCTCAACAAGTGCTTCTCAAAGATATTTTGACAGATTCAAGGAATCCAAAATTGAAAACTTGGTTGGTACTTGGGATAGCTATTTCAAAACATCATAATTTTGGTCAAAATGTCTGCATTTTTCAACATGGAGATGTGGTTTTGCAAGCGCCTTGAAAGTTGATGCTCCTGATGTAGAAGTACCATGTGTCGGGGTAGAAGATGGAAATACTTATTCTCTTGGTGGATTAGTCTGACTAGGTCTATCTACCTATCAAGAGAGTGATGGTGTAACCTTTAATCAGTGTTACAAGATAATCATTTCAGCACCAACCCTGTCATGTGCGATAGAATTTCCTTGTTCTTGTCAAGCCCGCTAAAGGGATATCCCATGAGTTTCTGCCACAAAAATGGTTTAAGAAGGGGAATAGTTAAAATAGTGGTTTCTGGAATATCCACATATTCCAATGTATCCTCAAACTTGGATTCTTCCTCTAGTTCCCCAATTAGGTATAGGGAATTCAAAATCATCATAACCAGAATCATCATTTGCATAGGGGTCCTTTAATGGATAACATTAATGGAACCGAATATCAATTATTCATCTGATGAAGATTCTTCTTGATAATTTGGTTCTTGTTTTGCCATTTTTTGGGGTGGTTACTATGATTTTGAGACTAATGAAATGAAATCTACCAAATTCAAGGACAAATTTGGCCTTTATACAAGATCTTCCTCTTCTGACTACTCTTTATCTTTCTGATCATGTCACTTCTTTGAGGATTGGTCTTTGGAGGATTTATCTTTTGATGAAGATGGATTTTTTATATCATAAGTGGAAGAATACACAATCTGTTGTTTAAACTATGTTCATATAATTTCATGAGTTCATTTGATCATTTTCCTGACCATCCAATCATCATACTTCTACGCATTTTTTCTTTTGACTTCCTTTGATTCACCTTCTTTCTCTGGATCAATAGTTGTAACACATAACAATTGGGATAATGAACTTTTTAGTTTCACTTGTCCATAGTCTGACATTTTTTTAAGAGGTATTTGAAAACAAAACACTCATGAATGGGATTCCCCAACATTTGATGAAAGGGGAAATAATTTAAGAGATCTTCATATCTTTATTTATTCAGTTTCTTCAGCCTTGGAAACTGAACCAAATTGTTTTCCAAAGTTAAAATTAAGTAATTGAGAACCTATTCATTCTGAAAAGAATAAAATTTGTTCTTTAATTCCTCAAAGTGTCACTGTATTTTATCTTTTTGATCATATTGATGATGCATTCTTTGTTGTTGATGCTCGAGAGGTGGATCCCTTTGGTATGATGAAGATTTTGAAGTAGAAGTAGGTACAAATTCTTGTTTGAGTGTGAATGTTACAACCGCTTCTTTCCATGTTCTCCTTCATAGAGCTTATTATAATACAAAAGATTTATCTTTAGTTTCCACAATAGAATCCTAAACTTTTTGGGAAATTGAAGAAAGGTATCGAAACCCTCCTATGTATTTCACAGGGATTAGTGGTGTGCGTAACTTATCACGTAGATTTTACACAAACATTGGTAGAAAATATTCTTGAGGAAGTGGTAGATTTAACTAATATGTTATTCCTTTCCATCAATCAATGAAATATGAAACTCTTTCATTATAACTTTTTTTCAATTTGTAATATTAAAAACTGTAGTCTTTGGCAGCATTATGCTGAATTACAGAATGAATTTCTGATAGAGGTCTTCTCATCCAGTAATTGATTGAGACTGAAAAATTGTATACCATAGAAAGGATGAACCCTATAATGATTTCATGAAGCATTTGATTTTTATTTCTTCTTTTTCTTTAGGGTTCCCCCTCATGGGATCACAAAGAGAAACAAAATTTGGTAGGTTCTACTCTGGATCTCTCGGACCATTAAATATTGGAAATATGGTATTCACAAAGTCTGGTTGGGGAGGGATTATATCTACCCATTTAGGGTAATATTTATTTTCTAGTTGTACTAGTGCATGTCATTATTCCATAGCTTAAAATAAAGTTTTTAATGATTAAATTGCATTCATAATCATTTCGGGAATATCTGGGTTAGCTGGGACCTGTATAGGTATAGTAGTTAGAGCTTGAACTGGCATGACAACTGGAAAAACCACTGGTGGTGGTACTGCCAGTATTTGTCTTGAATAAAATATGGGGACAGGCCTATAAGGATGTTTTTGATCTTGTCTTGTATGTGTACCCAATGGAAGAAATACATTATCTGCATCTATAGTTGCAACAAACCCTCTTTGCTAAGGAGTTTTTACTGGATGTGAAAGTTTAGGATCTGCTTGTGGAGTATGTCTAGTAGAAATGTTTCTTCGAAGTAACTATGCACAGAGTCTTTTCATCACCTTCATCTCCTATTCTTATTGGGAATATATTTTTTCAAGAAAAATAGATTGACTTTATCTAGTGGAAAAGTGATACATGGTATAAATTTTTCATTTCCACTTGTTAGGCACCTTTCGAAGAGGTGGGAGTTGGTTACTTGAGGGAATACCTAAATTATAGGTAAGCCTATGATTTTGGGTATGCACACCTCTTTTATTTTCTTCATTGTGTACCGTATTATGGATAAGAACTTCATCCTATGATTCCCCTGAATTGGACTCATTTTCTAGAGGATCTTCTATAATGGTATTAATGACATTCACTAACGCATAATGTATTGATGACATTCTGCATGTATATTTGTAAGATCATCTCCTTTTGTGTCTTCTATGAGAATTGTTTCTCCTATATATTGAATTATATAGAACTATTTGATGGAAAGTAACCTAAAGATAATCCTTGTATAGTTTAGTTGTGTGTTCACTTTTTGGCTTCTTTCCTAATCGGGAGAAAACTAACTTCTATTGAGAAGGGGATTGTATATATGAAAAATCCCCTAGACCTAAAAGTTGGGGTTGTTTTTGTTCTTCTTATTCAAACCATTGAACATTGTTTATTGAATTTGAAGGTTGAGTTAAAAAATCCCCCATCCCTGTAGTTTGGGGTGGCTCATAAACATCTATGGCTGAAATTAGTGTTACCACTCTTCTGATTTTTCAAATTCTGGTTTGAACATTGGATGGATGCATTATATGATAACCACTTGGATCACCTATTTTGGATGACCATTATGCTATATCATAAATTTTTACAATCTGATGGCTTGCATCCTCTAAGAGGGAGGCCTGCTTAATGTTGTCAGATGATTGATGAAAAAGTATCTCAATAGTCTGCTCTCTTTAGGCCTAACATTGATGAGAGCTATTTGAGGCCTTTTCTTGAGAATATATTTGATTACACATAAAATCTATTGATTGTAGTCATCCATGGGCAATAACATTACATGAGAACACTTTTGGTGGGATTTTCTGATTTTGGAGTGCATTGAAATGCAATGATTCATGTGCACCCCATCTTCTGATACGAAAACCAGATGGGGTATCAGTAATTAATTGACATAGCCTCTTTATTGTATTGAATCATTCCCGTTGAAGGGTTCTCTACTGCTTTTCAACCTTTGGATTTTGGGAAACTAAGAGAGATGCCAAGTCAATTTGGTGTTGCAACCCTTATATAACATTTATATGACTTTGATATTCATCATGTGGTAATACTTTGGATTTCAGATGATGAAGAGTTTTCCATATGTTTAGGTGGATATCATGAATGAAATCTTCTAAGAGGACTAGTTTGGGATATGCCTAACAATGAGAGGTGGGTGAATCATTGTTGGGGACTTTTTAAGACAATTTATTCTTTTTATTCCTTTACCTCTTGACCTGTTAGGATCTTGATTCTCTTATTCTCTTTTCCCTGTCACATGCAATAATATGAAAGAAGTAAAAATATGCACACTATATTTTTACAAGTTTCACCACTCAATAATAGTAGCTACGTCCTTTACATGCATGGGAATGACCGGTGCATGGATTCTCCACTATAATGTGATATTCTTTTACAGTGGGTTAACTAGGAAAACAATCCTCTAGTCGGTGTGGGTCCCTACACTTTGGAGGGGAGTAGGAAACAATCCTCTTCCCTGGACTGGTGATAGCCTAGTCCAACTTTTAGCCTCTAGATGGTTCTTTATACTGCCTATAGAGACTGCCTTCTTCCTTCTTGATAAGGTAGGTTCTAATCTTGGTGTTCTTTAGTGTTCTTCACTTGATTACTTACAATGTAGTAGGCAAGCAATACTTCCTTCTTTCTTTCTCTTCTTTTCTAGTGCAACACTAACTGAACTAGACTTCTTATTTCTTCTTGGCTAGAATCACATATAACAATGTGATTATTCAGGAAATGAAGATCGATTCACCAGGCATCATCTGAATCATTTATTTTCTTCTTGTTCATGTATTCATGTGATCGTGCATATGAAATTTAGTTTGAACTCTTACTTATCCTTCTTCACATATGTGCACACACAATTTTGGTTCTTTCTTTTGAGTGTCTTGACATATACATGTGCATGCATTCACCTATTCTTCTTCTTCTATGAGAACCCTTAATGGGTATGGTTCTTTAAGAACACACACACACCCTTCCTCTTCTACTCTTCCTCTACTTTATTATCCTTATTCATCTTGCACTAGGTTAGGGTGTTTTTTTATGTTTATATGTGTATGTTTCTTCAAACCCGAATGGGTGAAACCCTTTCATGTGAGATCTCCTTCTTCACACAAGTGTACACAGCCTCAGGCTCCTTCAACCAGAGAACATGAATACATGAATATATTATTCCTTTTCACTTGAAAACACCCAAGCCCTCAGGTTTCTTCAAATCAAAAAAAAACTTTCATGCAAGTCGCCACTTGCAATCTCCTTCTTCTTCAACAGTGAACCCCTGCACACAGTATAATATAAACATGCAAAAAAAAGGGTGTTCTCATCTTTATTCTTGAAAATAGGGTAGCCACAGGTCACTTTCTTCATGAAAGGATGTGTGGATATTCTTTTTTCCTGAGGTTCATAGATTTTCCTCTTCGTAAAGCTCAGCGAGAGTAAATATCAAGAACTGGCTCCCAATGGAATGGCCTTCACGAATCACAGTGTGGGTTTTACAAAACCTATCACGTGTTCGGGTGTCGGTTCTTTGCGAAGCAATTCGATGGTGCATAGCACCTATGGAAATCTTGTGGGATCTCTTATTCACAAATCCTAGAAGGCTCACAGTGCTATTCTTGCTCGTTGTGAAGTGATGCGTATAGATGATCTATTTTTCAAGAACACGAGCTCTTGAGAATGAGGGAGCAACAGTATTTTTCAAGCTCAGGCTCCTCCTTTTACAGGAGAGGGGAGCACATCTTCTGTGTTCAATATCTGTATGATATTCTTCCAATATCAGGGATTTGAATGCTCAGGATATCTAGTGTTTTGAAATCTTCTCACCCATGGGGGAAGATATGCCGAGATCTTAGGGTGTTTCTTTTTCGAATGCGGGATTCTCCCTAATCACGTGCATGCATTTGAGATTTGCATGTACCTCATTTTTAAATCATGCATGAATCCACGTGGCCTCAGAAACTTTGTTTTCCTCGGTCGAACCTTCTTCCAAGAGATATCGCATGGATGAAAGATGTGTATTTCATGCATGGTATCAGTTCGATCTAGTGATCCTCATGGTGTCAAAATAATAAGGCATGGTGGTTCGGGTGTGATCATCCATCATCTCTGGTGAGATACAGTGGTGTTGGTAAGTGCTGGAGGCTGAAGACGAAGGCACAGCTGGTTCAAATACACAGGAGTATTGGAAGACCCTGGTTCAAACGCATGTAGAGCGAGATCAGATGAGCGGTGATGATTTGGATGATTGATTGTTGCGGTTGATCAGACGGTCGACTAAGATGCAGGATGAGATGAGTGGCTGAGATTACATCCATGTTATTAAAATATTGTCCCACATCGAAATGGACACATGGGATAGGCATGGTTTATCAATCAAATCCTCCCTAAAACCGCTCATAATTCTCCTATCCCCCCTCTGGTGTCTCCCCACACTGGTTCTCTATGGGCACGCTTCTGCGCCCACCCATGCCTCCTACGGGTGCGCTCCTAGCGCCCACTATGTATCCCTAAGCATGGTTTGATCACCATGTGTGCACTCCTATGGACTTATACACGGCCTACACGCCCCTGCCTCATGTAAGTCTGGCCTTGAGGGATTCCCTTGAGCACAGTTGATCCTCGGGTCCCACATGTGCTTGAGGTGAGGTCCTCGGTTGGCCTCTATGGTTGGCCAAATTTTTGTAAGCAAAAATGAATGTCCATATTAAAATATGTTCATGGACACCTCAAAGTCCAAACCTCTCATTCTTCTCCTCTTCATTTCTTTTTGGATTATCAAATCCAAATTACTTCATTCATCCTTAAAAGGATGCTACTTCAATGTTGTAAACATTGTATCACACATGATACAAGTTCTTTGAACTTTTCAATATTAGTGCTTCAATCGTATGACTTGAAACAACATAGATAATTGCCTAATCATGGAATCCAATACTATGATTCCATAACAATTCTCCAGGTTTCTTCACTTTAACCAATCTTCATTCACTTTGGAGTTCCTTTTTCATTTTGACCATTACTGACACCAGAGTTGACAAAAAATACAAATTATACACAAACTGGTACCAACAATCTCTCCCTTTTTATTTTGTTTTCAATACATTAAGAATTCTCTTGATTTGAATGTTTCAAAGTCAAAATGAGAATCTTCTCTCTCCCCTAATTTCTTTCTTTCCCCTAGACTTTCATTTCACTTATCTCCCCCTCATTGAAAAGAAATACAAAGTTCATAGTAGAGAGGGTATCATTTCATACTTAAGCATTGTGCCATCAGTCATTTCACTCTAAGTATACTTTATCAATGCTCGATGTAGAAAACAAGAGGATTTTATTTGGACAAAAAAGTTTTCCATTACCCACTGAATCATGATACCTCATGAGATGAGGACTTTTCCACTCTTCTTATGTCAATGAGTAATTTAGTTACTCCCCCTTTGTAAAATGATATTTATTTTGAGTAACCAATGATGAGATATTGGGAAATGAAATACCTTTTACAATGAAATGATCTTAAAAAAATATTCAGAGTAATTGAATTCTGAAACTAACTGAATTTGATGCTAATTAGAATAATAAATCTAACATATTCATTTGTCTCCCCCTCAAGGGAACATTTCTTATCACTGACGCTTAGGTTCTCCCCCTAAGATCTTGATTCACCTTCAACTCCCTGTAATATAATAACAAATACAATACACAAAGATTTAATGGAAGAAGGTGGATCGTCCTTTCTTCATCAATGTAAACAACAAGGTTGAGATGATGTTCTCAACCAATATGCTCCATTCTTCACACTTTCACATCTAATATTCAATGTTGATTGCGATTGTGTAGGCCTCAATACATATTCCATTTCTTTTTGTGAGAGTCTTCTCTCTTGAAAGGATTTCAAAGCACTAGAATCTCCTGGTGCAATATTCATCTTCTTGAGGAATTATTTTTGGGATGGAGTAAATTCAAAGCATATTCTAACAGTGTGACCATCCTTATTGCACCTCACACATAGAACTTCTTTGTCTTCATGTAGAATCTTCTTTTTTTAGCACTAGCCTTAGACTGTGAATCATTCATCTTTCTCATTCTTTCAAAATCATCTATCCAAACCACCAATATATCATTAGGGACTGAGGTGTCAAGATTGGATATTCTACATGGCTTCTTCTGAGTTTCATACTTCATAGTAGTTCTTTTGGATGCACTACCCTTAAACTTCTTGGATTTAGAATCCAAGGACTTTTCATCTTTGCTTCTTGAAATATTCTTAGGAGAATTTTTTTTCACATTATTCATCTGATTTCTTCCCAAGGATGCTTATCCATTCTTACCAAGATTCTGTGGCCTTATTTTCTTATCAGATTTGGGTACCAGTTGAAATGAACATGCACCATTCATGTTACCACTCCAATTGAATACATCACAGATGTTATCTAACATTCCAAATCTATGTGTAGTATATAGATGCTTATGAATCTATGGTGTTTCTTCTTCTTCTATGGATTTCTTCCCCTTGAGATGGACTTTCTCTCTGCTTTTACATTTAAGGGGTTTCACCAACAATCGAGTGCACAATTCCCAAATCTATTACAGCATCGGCATTGACCAATAAACCTTGACTTATTCTAATATTATTTATAAGGTTGCTAAATATTCTTCTTGAATTATTATGCTTTCTATGGGAATTTATCTTCCACACTCTTTCCTCTATCCACCATAGCCATGGTGGTAGGTTTCTTCTCATTCTTCTTCATCCATACTTGTATAGAATTTTTCTTTCAACCTTCACTTTTTGTAGAATCAATTTTAGAGACATTAGTACAAGTTGTTATGGATGGTACGTTTACTTTATCAGCTGTTTGTGATAGATCAATGAGTGAATCCATGATCTTATTATCACAAGTTGGAGTTCTTTTGATAGTATAATCCTCTAGTGAACATTGAGTTCCAATATCTACAGTTTCCTTATTTTGTGTAGACTCAATATGTGTTTTCTCAAGATTGGTCAACTGAGATTCCAATTATAGACATATCATATTGAGGATGACTTCTTGGTCTTCAATCATAGTCATCTTCTACTCTCAATACTTCTTTAATATTTCAACTTCATCTTCATGAATCTTTAATTTTTTTCTAACAAAGAGTCAAGTTATTTGATATTCTTGTATTCCTCTTACAAATATACCTCCTTGACTTCATTTCTTCTTTTAATATCATCATCAAGTGCATGGATCTTCTCTTATAGAGTCTTATTGACTCCCTATTTTTCTTCAATATATCGGAGCCACTTTGAATAACTTATTTCAAATCCCTTCCTGGTTTCTTCAAAGGCTCTAATATTTATGGAGATCTTTAAATAGTCAACAATTTTTTCTTGTAATCCTTTCTCCAAAACATCAGTTTCTTCTTCCAACTAAGTGATATTTTCCTACATGCATTGAAATAATCCACAAACCATGGATGTAAATTCTTCAGTAATACCTTGCAGAATCATTAATAATATATCAACTAGTATTTTTTGAGATGTTGTATATTGATCACTACCACTTGTGCTAGAAATTTCATCATGAGAGTTATTTCGAAATTTACTAACACATACCTCTTGATCAGTTGAGGTAGGAAAATTGTCCATCTTCTTGGTGGGTATTGATCCACCTTCTCATTACTTTCCAAGTATAGTGTGTCTTTAATATTAGACATATATTGTTGGGACCACTTTGTGTTTGAAGATTGTATTTGTTGTCAACAGTTTTTAATGCTGGTCAAAATGAAGAAAGATATAAAGAAGGACTCCAAAGTTAATGGAGATCGACTGAAGTGAGGATGCCTAGAGAATTGTTATGAAAACATAGCATGGAATGTCATGCTTGATAAATTCTCCATGAAGTAAAATCAGACGATTGTTGAACTGATCCTAAGTTAAAAGAACTTTTTTTAAAGGTGACACATTGTTTACGACAATGAAGAATGGTGAGGTATCATCCATCTGAGGATGATTGAAGAAGAATGAGGAGTTAAAGAAGACCATGAAATGATTCACAATTTCATGAGAACCATGCAAGATATTACTTGTAGAAAAGAATCATATGATTTTAATGAAGTGGAGAATGATGGCTGGAGAAGAATAGAGAGTGTGGAAGGGATTGTCATTCTAATAAGGTCATGAATTAAACATTTCCTTGAAATCAGATGATTTTTGCACTCTTCTTAAAGTTCCCAATACATGTATCAAAGGTGATACATTGTCTGCAACATTGAAGGTATTTGAAGAAGCTTCAGGCCTCCAATTTTGGATGAAGAGAGATGATTGGAGTTCTTTGGAATTAACACTCTAAAAGTAATTGAGGATGAAGAAGTACTTTGGAATTCATATTCCAAAAAAGAATGATCAAACCAGATGATGCTTTGATGATATGTATTTCAGAAATATCATAAGTTAAGAGAACTTGTGATGCAATCCTTATGAAGGAAAGGGGGAGAAATGATGATTCCAGTCATATACAGTTTTTATGGAAGGAATGATGCTACTGGAATATAGGGAAGTTTCAGTACTTCCCATTGTAATTCTGACGATGCTATATCTGGTCTATCAAAGGATATATATCACGATAGTGGAATTCATGATAAAATCTGAAGAATGGTTATGGTAAGAATTGAAGAGATAAATGAAAAAGAAATGGAAAATCTGGAGGCGGCATAAAAGCACAGTTTAAGGTGGCGCTGTTTTCCAGTGTTTGCCAAATTTTAGGGCCTGAAAATCGGGAGATGAAGATATGTTTTGGCAATGGATTTTGTGCACAAGATTGAAGATGGTTTACATTTTTGCACGCAAGGCATGATTCAAGGTCAGAACATTGGAAAATGACAAATACATGTAGTGCATGAAAAAATGGGCCGAGTTCACGGAAAAAATGATGGTCGTGCGAAATAGTAGCGGGATGTGCGAAAAATTCAGTGGGTTGCATAAAAAATAAAAATGTTGCATGAAATAATTGTGAGATGTGCGAAATATCAATAGGATGCGTGAAATATCGGTGAGATGTGCAAAATATCTGTAGGCTGCGCGAAAAAGATATTTTTGCGTGAAATCTCAACGTGCTGCGTGAAAAATGAAGGCTGCGTGAAATAGAGGAAATAAGTTTTTCGTGAAAAAGGTGTTTCGAGATCAAAAGCTCGAAAATTAGAAAAGGAATGAGGTGCACAAAATATTAGAGCATTGCGCGAAATCTGAAGTTGTGTGAAAGAGTTTTTACGTGCATGAAGGGGGTTTTACGCACGGATTATTGTTTTTCGCGCGGGGTCAAAAATGCCTATAAATATGAGGTGAATCCCTCTCATTTGTTAAGGCTCAACAATTAGACAAATCCCAAGCTCTGACATGCGGAAGAAATTGGAGTATAGATTTGTGCGTGAAAAGAAGAAGTGTTGCGCAAAAAAGGAAGCGTTGTGTGAAAAAGGGAAGTTCTGCATGAAATAACAGAGTTGCGCAAAAATCCTTTTTCACGCCAAAAGGTGTTTTTACGTGAAAGGTTTGAATTTTGCATGAAATCCACCTATAAGGGTGCATGAAAAATTTGGGTGTCCCATGAGCCTTAAACAGGTGCATAGCACTCTCGAAGCAACTTTGCGATGAAGAAATAACTGTGAACCATTCGGTTTCACAAAGAGAAGTTTAACCGCACTGACAAGACTGGGGTTTATCACCCTCATTGTAATTTGTGAATTAAATAAGAAATAGATGTGAAATCGAACTCACATCTGTAAAAAGGAAGAAGGTAGTATACCAACACACTTACGTGTTGGTATTGAGAACTGAAGAAAGAGATTAAGATAATGTAGTGCCATTCCATATTCTACTGTGTCAATGAAAAAGAGAGAAGAAGAAGAAGAATAGAGTATGCCCAATTGAATCCTGAAAATTTTTCTGGGCAGTTAGATTCAGATGATTCCGAGTGAACCAATCTTCACTGCCTGATTAATCACATTGGTATATGTGATTCTTGATAAGAAAGAAGAAGAATTGTAAGTGCATTCTATTATTTCACTAAAGAAGAAGAAGAAGTCCTAGTGCAGCTGGTTTTACACTAGTGAAGAAGAAAAGAATAAGACAAGAAGAATGGATTTCCTACTGCTTTGCAAGTAATAAAGTGAAGAGCTTTAAAGAAGACCAAGAGAAGAACCAACCTTAATAAAGAAGGAAGAAGACTATCTCCATAGGAAGTATAAAGAACCAACTAGAGGCTAGAATTTTGACAAGGCTATCACCAGTCAAGGGAAGAGGATTGTTTCCCACCTCCATCTAAAGTGTAGGGACTCATACTGGCTAGAGGATTGTTTTCCTAGCCACTCCACTATAATTGCATATCACATCATAGTGGAGAATCCATGCACTGGTCATATCCCGGTAGGGCAAGGACGTAGCTACTCTTATTGAGTGGTAAACCTTGTAAAAATATCATGTGCATATTTTTACTCCTTTCTATTATTGCATGAGATAGAGAAAAGAGAATAAGAGAATCAAGATCCTAATAGGTCAAGAGGTATATAGATAAAATTTTTAATTGGTTTAAAAATTTCCCAATACTGATTCACCCCCCTCTTAGTGTTAGGTTTATCCCAAACTGTTTCTCTCAGATATGGAGAACTAGATGCTTCCACTTCTTTAGATAAGAGGGACTTCTTCTTCAAATTTCTCTTTTTCTTCTTTTTTTTATTCATCATGGTCTTGGTAGATATAGACTTCTATTCATAGATAACGGAATGTTCACTAAAATATAACTTTGTTGATAACTCAGGAAAGAAACTCAGGTCTTCAAAAGATAATAACTTCACTATAGAGAACCTAATAGAGTTGAACCTCTCCCTCTGATACCAATTTAGAGGACAAGTTTGGGATATTCCTAACACTAAGAGGGGGGTGAATCTATGTTGGGGACTTTTTAAGATAATTTTTTCTTTTTATCCCTTTACCTATTGACCTATTAAGATCTTGGTTATCTTATTCTCTTTTCCATATTGCATGAAATAATATAAAAGTAGTAAAAATATGTGCATGATATTTTTACAAGGTTCAACAATCAATAAGATCAGATACATTCTTTCCATGTATGGGAATGATTATTGCATGGATTCTCCACTATAATGTGATATTATTTTATAGTGGTTTGACTAGGAAAAAAATCCTCTAGTCAGTGTGGGTCCCTACACTTTGTAGGGGAGTGAGAAACAATCCTCTTCCCTGGACTGGTGATAGCCTAGTCTAACTTGCAGCCCCTAGATGGTTCTTTATACTGCCTATAGCCTGAATAGCCCGAAGGACTTCATTTTTATTGATTTTTGATAACCCCCCTTTCAAGGGATGAGGGGGAACCCTTACAAGGCCCGTAGGCTCAGAGATTACATGGCCCGTAGGCTTAAAAGATTACATGACCCGAAGGTATTAGGGAATTAAACCAGACAATCTACAAGGAACTTCCCCTCCCCAGCATCTGCATCTTGATAGTATCTATCCACCTTTGAATGACCATCTGGCTAGGCTTCTCGTGCAAGCACAGGCTGGTACCGATGGAAAAGCCATACTCTCTCATTCTGACAATCCATTTGGCTCTGCTCTGGTGAGTTCACCTGCTCTGAATCCTTTTCTTGATAAGGTAGGTTTTTCTCTTGGCCTTCTTTAGTGCTCTTTACTTGATTACTTTCAAAGCAGTAGGCAAGAAATTATTCCTTCTTTCTTTATCCTCTTTTCTATTGCAATGCCAACTACACTAGACTTCTTCTTTCTTCTTGTCTATAATCACATACACCAACGTGATTATTCAGGCAATGAAGATTGGTTCACTTGGCATCATTTGAATTAGTTATTTTCTTCTTGTTCATGTATGTATGTGGTCATGAATATAAAATTTAGGTTGAAATCTTCCTTATACTTCTTCACTTATGTGCACACACAATTTTGGTTCTTTCTTTTGAGTATCTTGACATATGCATGTGCATGCATGCATGCATGAATTTACCTATTCTTATTCTTGTGTGAGAACCCTTAATGGTAATGGTTCTTTAATCACACACACACACTCAGAATCTTCTACTCTTCCTCTTATTTCTCCTCCTTATTCCTCTTGAACTAGGTTACGGTGTTTTTTTAGGTTTATATGTGTATGTTTCTTCAAACTCGAATGGGTGAAACCCTTTTATGTGCGAGCTCCTTCATCACAAAAGTTTACATGACCTTAGTAGAATATAAACATGAAAACAGATTTGCCTCTTCATGAAACCAAGGTGGCCATGTGTAACTTTCTTCACGCAAGGATGCACAGATCTTCTTTGTGCATGAGGTGCAAAGATTTTCCTCTTTGTAAAGCTCAGTGAGAGTGAATATCAAGAACTATCCCACAATGGTGTGGCATTCACAAAGAATAGAGAGGGTTTTACAAAACCTATCACATGTTCGGATGCTGGTTCTTCATGAAGAAATTTGAGTGTACATAGTACCTATCGAAGGATTTCAGGATCTTCTCTTCACGAAACCTTGAAGGCTCACGATGGTCTACTTTCTTTTCACGAAGTGATGTGTAGAGATGATCTATTTTTTTAGAACACAAGTTCTCAATAATGAGGGAGAATCAGAATTTTTTGAGCTCAGGGTCCTCCTTTTATAGTCCAAGGGATCACCTCTTCTGCATTCAAGATACGCATGATATTCCATCGATATCGCAGCTTTGAATGCTTGGGATATCCGGTGTTTGGAAACTTCAAACCCGCTAGTGAAGATATACCAAGATCCTCGAGGTGTTTCCTTTTCGAACACAGGATTCTCCCTGATCATGTGCATGTATTTGAGATTTTCATGTACCTCATTTTCAAATCATGCAAGAATCCGCATAGCCTCGACAACTTTCTTTGCCTCAGTAGAACCTTCTTTCTAAAGATATCGCATGCATGCAATACGTAGATTTAATGAATGGTCTTGATTCGATTTGGAGATCCTCATTATGTCAAAATAATAAGGAATGGTGGTTTGAACGTGATCATCCATCATCTCCATTGATATACAGCTGCGTTGGTAAATGCTGGAGGTTTAGGACGATGACACGACTGGTTCAAATCCGTGGAAGGATCAGATGGCCTTGGTTCAAACACATGTGGTGTGAGATCAGATGAGCGGTGAATATTTGGATGATCGAATGTCATGGTTGATTGGATGGTCGACCGAGATGTGGGATGATATGAGCATCTGATATTACATCTATGTTATTAAAATGTTGTCCCATATCGAAACGGACACATGGGACAGGTGTAAATTATCAATCAACTCCTCCTGACAACCACTTAGAATTATCCTCTCTCCCCTTTAGTGACTCCCTACACCATTTCTCTATGGGCGTGCTTCTACGGCTACCCATGCCTCCTGCGAGCGCGCTCCTAGAACCCACTATGCATCCCTGTGCACAGGTTTATCACCGTGCATGCACTTCTGGGAGCTTATACAAGTCCCTCACTCCCCTGCCTCATCTGGGGCTGGCCTTGAGGGCTTCCCTCAAGTGCATTTGACCCCCAGGTCCCACAGGTTCTTGAGGTGAGGTCCTCGGCTGGCCTCCATGGTTGGCCAATTTTTTGTAAGCCAAAAATAAACCTTCTAAGTGAAATGCATGGCCATATTAAAATATGTTCATGGCCACCTCAAAGTCCAAGCCTATCATTCATATCCTCTTCATTTCTTGTTGGATTATCAAATCCAAAGTAATTCATTCATACTTAAAAGTATGCTACTTCAATGTTTTAAACATTGTATCACACATGACACAAGTTCTTTGAACTTTTCAAGATATGTGCTTCAATCGTCTGACTTGCAACAATATGGAGAATTTTCCAAGCATGGAATCCAATGATATGAATCCATAACAATTCTCAGGGTTTCTTCACTTTAACCAATATTCAATCACTTTGGAGTTCCTTTTTTATTTTAACCATTTCTGACACTAGATTTGACAACAAATACAACTTATACACAAAGTGGTCCCAACATCTTATACCATCAATTATAGAATATTTTATTGAGAGCTTTCCAAAGGCCATAACATGACTAGTATTTCACTCTTATCCATTTGTTTTCTCATATTAAACATGTCTTCATAATCTTTTTCTAGAGGTTTCTCAACTTTTTCCAACCAGAGTGGACATTTCTCAACTGTTTTATTATAAACAATAGGATTAGTTGTTTTTCCCTCTGCTATATTAGTAGACAAATTACCCGAGAGAGGTTCAGAGAATGAACATTTCCTTGGGATGTCTTCTAGTTGATAAAGTATTTCACATGTTAATAAAAAGGTATGAAGCATGACTGGCCTTATGTTGGAAAGTGCTTCGAGATAAGCGGGTTATCTCATTACTACATTTTCAATTAGAGAAATCTCTTGAAAATGTGAAACACTACTACGAGGGGAACCTTTATAGTTAATTCCATCATGGGGAGGACCGCCATGGTGGTTTACATTAAGGGATAAATCCTATTTCCCCTTATTCTTCTTTCCATATGGAGGGTTTCTATGGCTCTCATCCAGAGATGGATTCTCTAAATTGACCGAATTTTCATGAAGCAAGCCTTCATGATGAAGTGTCTGATGGGGAAATTTATAATTACTGCTACTACTCCCATAATTTGGTAATGCGAGAGTATGATCTTGAGTTGCAATAGATAAATGTATGAGGGATTCAAGAACTCTATCATTAAAAGGATCCAAATCGCAGATTGACTCTTGATTTTCCAACTGTGATTGGTGAGACTTCTTATTAGATGTTATTTTACACGTAGTTGGGAACAGATTATGGGAGATGTGGTTATCATGGGAAAGTGTATGTCCCTACCATGGAGTGGTAATCATAATGGTCTGATTATCTCCAATTAGAACAGGTGTATTTTCTCGATCCAGATATCCATGTGATATGGGGGAGTATGCCTAATAACCCTCCTGGACTAGAAAAGAGGTATGTATCTGCTCCGAGATGGAATTTTGATGATTCATCCCATATGTGGGGACATAATTATGTTTCTGTAACCTAGTACTACTGAAGTTATCATTATGATATTCTGGAAAGCTTTCAGAATATGGGCAGGAATTTGTGTCTTCCCTTTCACTATTGTTAAAATTTGTTTGGTAACTTAAGTGGCTAGAATAGGAATATAAGTCCATTATGTATCTAGAGTAGGTTTATGTGCCTACTATTGTCCTCAATTTCCTCTCATTGGATATTGAAAGTACTCATGTATGAGGGGTAGAGAGTTGAATCTACCCCAGGTTTGTCATCAGAGATTTCCGACTGACTTCTCCAGGTGCTTCCAAATGAGACTGTTGGAAGGATTGATGAATGTTGTCAGGTGTATGTTCCTATTTCCAATTTTATTTCAATTATAGTTGAAGAACTTATTTCAATTCTGAGAGATGAGACTGCTGTAAGTATTGGTGAGTGCAGGCAGATGTATGTTCTTACTTACCAGTTGCCACTATATTTGATTGGGGGGCTTCCTTGAATGCAGTAAAATGAGTATGGTGATGGGATGATAATTTATAATAAGGTTTATGTACATACCCACAGTACTCCACTAGTTTTAAATGGATGGATTGGTTGGGAGCTGCCAAACAAGTCTGCTGGTTGGCGGAATTAGGGAGGACAGGTGTATGTGCCCATTCATTATTTGCCACCAAGTTAGGTTGATGGAATTCTCTGGAGGGGGAAAAGGTAAGAAAATCCTCCCTATTGGTCAGATGTTGTCCCCAATGATTCATCTTGTGTTCCCAGGTCTAAGGTACCTCGGCCAAACAACCTAAGGTAATACCCCCATCATGTTGGGGGTTCACTGTCGCAAGATTCTGTTGGCGACGATTGTTGGTGGGAGCCCTTAGGAAGGACCCCTGTATCTTTTATTTGAGGCCATGAGTGAACTACTGATCCCCCTACCTGTAGTATGTGGGGGACTGGTTATTGTGTTATAGGGATAAATATCTGAAAATTTTTAAATATGGTGGTTAGAACCATCTACTTCTAGACCAACGGTCATCACTATTCGAACAATCGAGGGTTGTTGTTAACTGGAGAGCCTGTCGGCCAACCTCCAGGGTTAGGATAGTACCGTTTTGATGGTATTACCATACCAATACATTTGAGACCCATCTTTGAAGATGCTAAGTTTGTGATGACATCCTTCCAGCATATTCAAATCTATCTTGTGCAGCAGCCAAAGACCTTTTGGGTGCATACTTTAAGGAATTCATTTGGAGTGGAGGGAGTTCTGAGAAAACTGAGAAATAATGAAATCTACTAAAGAAACATATTTTATATGGACACATGCATGATTTATTCCTTTTTATGGCCTTCCATTATCAATTGATAGGGGCCTAACATATGGTTAACACTATCAACTTGGTTAAGGATTCACATTGGGTTCACTATTTTTGTTTCACCTCCCTCGGAATGTGTGTTCCACTTAGGAATCAGAACATCCATGTGGTTTTCATTGGATTTATTTATGGAACTAGAAACATCCAATGGTTCTTTATATAAAGGTACCTGCTTTCCAATGGAAGGTGTTCATTAGGTTTGGACCTACGATACTTAAGAACATACATTGGTTGATAGGATGGGAGTTCAGACTTATCACACCCTTTTGGGGGGAATTATTACCTACTCTATGACTCTCTTATATATTTAAGATATTTCTTGTCAATACTTATTAATTTACCAAGTATAACATAGGTTTCCCTTGTAATTTGAAATCAATTATTAGCATGTGTGAAATTTAGAATCATTCATATGTATTTTAGGTTCTTTATTAATAGATATATATGTATGTATTTAAGGTTCTCCATCAATTATATCTCGTAATATACTATTTAGGGATTCTTTTAACCATTGTTATGATAATACTGGTTTTTAATCCACTCAGCGGGGCACTCTGGAATTTATTGTCATCCAGGGAGATGAAACATTTTTTTGATGTCGGGATCATACCCATAAATGCGATACCTATGTATCATTGTGAAAGGAATAAAAATCCCCATAGTTTAGTGCTACTTAATTTGAAACATCATGCCTTTTAAGTTCATGTGAAAAGGACCTAGTTATACAGTTTAATGTCATGTGGTAAGGATATATAAGCGAAAGGTGCTTAGTCAATGCTTGGTGTGGGACTTATGCCTAAGCAGCCCAAGGATCTTGGAAAAGATAGGAGTTTCCATGTTGGATTTAACCCTATTGGGAATATGTCCTAGGAAGAACAAGGTTGATTTGAAGTGTTGGGTTTGAACCTCAAGAAGGGTTTCTACATATCCCACATGAATGGGAATCAAATCTCATGTAGTTTGATGAGTCTCATAGGTGAGTATAGTCCTTTGAGAAAAATGAGTTTGGGATTACTTCCTAAAAAGGATGCCCATTTATGGGTGAAATGAGATGTATCTCAGGCCTTAGGTAGGCTTCCTACATGTCCCAATTATGGTGGTAATCAAAGTTCTCAAAGTTCATTCTTGGTGGATCATGTTGATGTTGTGATCATCATGGTTCTTTAAGTCCACATGATTAAAGCTCGGTGTGAGAGACAAGAGGATGCGAAATATTAAACAAACCACACACACTCTCTTCTACTGATGGGAGAGGGCAGGCCTATGGAAAAAGAAGTCTGGGTGATGGTGGGAAAGGGTGCAGAGCGATGAAACTTTCAATGTGGGATTACATTGGAGGTCATGTGGCCCAGCTCCCAGAAGATTAGGGACATACCTTAGTGGGAGTAACCTTATTGGATCCCATGAGAGGAAGGAGACTTCTCCTTTTTTTGAATAAAAAATAAATTGTTACTCTCACTCTCCTTATTGGGAACTAGAGGCTCTGAGTCTTAGAGATGAGAATTGGAGGTCAGAGCCCCATTCCCAAAATCTAAGAAATGGAACTTCCCAATATTATCTCTAGGGTAAGGATACATCTGAAAGTAGATATACAACCCTACAAACATCATCAGGATCTTGAATCCCTTATAAGATGAATTCAGGAAACCTATGACTGTAGATATACAAACCCAAATAGGAGACACATTGATGTTCCCTTCCCAAAGGTTTGATAAGTCAGGAAGTTTTGGTGGAGTCTTCAACTTAGCCCCTTTCAGATAAGGGAACCAATAAAGGAAATACCCTTACATGAGGGGATTTGAAGAGGGTTTATAGGATTATGCATAGGCCCTGTGCACAGATATTTAGTGCAGCTATAATGCTTAGGTATGTCATGTAGGTACACCCTGCAGGTATGTTGTGTATGTGTGGAACGCATGTCTTAGCAATGATTGAAAAAAGTGCTTAACATAGAATAACCATGACTATGAAATCATCAAAATTTTAAAGGATTTCAAAACATGCTTATCCCATATAATTCTACCTTATCTCGTTTTTTTATAGAGATACTTGAGAAAATTTAAGGGATCTGGGAGAAAGTGTAACATAATAGGAGCTTCAAGAGTTCTTCTAAATTTTTCTTGTTGTCAAATAAGGATCACAAGGGTACTGTTTATAGGTAGGGGCTGGCCAAAGTAGTTCATTGGCATAGTTCATCCTCATATCTTCTCCACATAGCTCCACCGCGTAGGGGTATAGAAACCATATTGTCACATGGATCTATTGTGGAGGTCCTCTATGTAGGCCTATCATGTAGCTCCTCCACATAGGTCCCTATAAATTTTTATGACTTTTACTTTATTTAGATTAATCTTGAGACTTTGAAATATCTGGAGGATGTCTTCATAATAATTTTTGTTACTAAGTAGTGTCAAAATGGTGTCACCTATGCTGAGGAAATACAATATTAGTATGTCAAGGAAACTAGCTCTTGGGTTTGTAGGGTTTCTCAAGATATAGAAATTATTTAGTCTACTGGAATACTATTTGGCACTTCTATAGTGTAAAATGAAAATGAAAGATATATTTCACGTTTCAAAAAATTAAATATATCATCCTAACCATTATTATTTTATATAAATTAATGAAATTTATCTACATTTTGATTCATCCTTTGATGAGGATCTAATATATATTATGGACTACTATGAGAAGAATCTTCAGGGGATGATCATGCCTCTTTTACGAAATGTAGTGTTAGTATTGATGTGTTAATAAATATACCTCATAGGATGAATTTGATATAAATACCTAGTGTTTAGAAATTATTATTTGATACCCACTATGATAATGTGGAGAATCACATAGGGATAAACTTCTCTGTGGTGGGGAGATTGTAAAATAAATCATTTTCTAGTAAAATCTCTCTTTATTTTTCGATAAAAACATTTTCATCATAGCAATTTTTTATATCCTTTTTTATCCTGGTAAATTATTATTTTTTAGGTGTGTTTCTATCATAAGGATTTGTGGGGTATTTTTCATAACAAATTTACAATACAAATTGCAGATTTACTATATAAATTTCTTGAGTGATAAATCCCCATTAAAATCATATTACCCCATATGTTTTTCATGGAAGGATATAAAATGATGATTTATATCATAAATAAATGATTTAAATAGTAAGATAGGGTTTATCGTGTTCTAAGACTTGGTGATAGTTATATTAGCATGAATATAAATCATGGGGTTTATGATTTAAAATCCATATTTACATCATAATTTTTTTGTGCCCTATATTAAAACTCATCTCTCTTTATTAATTATAATAACATGTTCTACTCTTTAATTTTCATACACATCAATCAGTGATGAATGTGTACAGAACCCAATCCTAGAAGTCTAGTGTCGGTGGTTACTTTAAAAATTTGGCATAATATACAAGTAATCACATACCAATGTATTTAATAGTTTAATAGTATTGATAAACTAAATACATACTTGAATATCACGTTATATTTGATCATTAAAATATTTCTTCATCCTATCATGTGGAAAGGAAACAATATAAGAGAGGGATAAAATACCTAGAAAGGTTTATGTATATAGGAAGCTATTAATAATAAATAAGGAATATTAAATAAGTAATAATCAATAAGGGAATTAAAATAATTGATAACACATGTCATTAATTCAATAAATTGTGCATGAGAATGAATCCATGGTTAATACTAATACAAAAATATCATGGATAATAAATACTAAATTCTCAATGAAGGAAATGACTAATATTGGAAAACTTGACCTCGTACATCATGATATCTATACAAATAAGACCATAGGCTAGGATAGTTTCAAAATATGGGTAAAGACCCATTTAATTCTAGCTAACTAATTTGTATCAATATAATTTTTTAGTGAATTGAAGGGAAATAAAATTACAAGCCATTCCTATCACTCAATGTCCAATGCATTCCTCATATATTTAATGATCAATTTAGTTTATAAAAAAAATTCCTTTATAAAAAATATCCATATTAGGAAGAGAGTATAGATTTATGATGGATTTACCCAATCAGTTAAATAAAATTCATAGTAAAACTATGTATTAAAAACTTTTATACATATTATTCAATAATAATATCCTAAATAAAAGGAATATATATAATTAATGTAAATTTAATTTAAAATCAATAATGATCATTAGAAACTGAATGTTTCCAGAGAAGGATAATAAGAAAAAAATTAATGAATAAATTGACTATAAATCCATCCCCTTGTCAAAATGATCATAGGAAATCCGAGGAAAGAATAATGATGGTATTATTACAAAATATCTACATAGGATTATATGTAAGATAAAAGTTTTTTTCATTTATGAATAGAAATACAAGAATAATATCCTTAAAAATGTTCTTCAAGAAAATCCCCCTTTCACTTTTAAATTCAACAAAAAAAATATTATGAAAAAAATATTATTAAAAAATAAAATTGTAAACATGTAATGGAATCATCAATTTATTGAGAGTTCATGATGGTGGGAAATTTAATTTATGTAGTAAAAGTTAAAAAACAATCCTTTCACGCTTTTTTAAAAACTAAAAAAGTGATTCATTTGGAAAGTGATAAGAATATTACTTTAAAAAAATCTTGTAAATAAATTCAAACTTGATTAAAAATGAAATAAATAAACCACTAGATAATATTAAAAATGTTCATTTATATAATTTTAGGAAAATATGGACATGGAAGAAAATTAATTTTCAACATAAAATAGAAATAAAGATGGATTTTCTTAACTACACTTTTAAGAATAATTTTATGTAAAGAAGAGTAGAAAATGGTAATATTACATGAAAATTTCCTGAATAACTAGTGGAGAAGAAAATTAATGGAGTTTTTTAAACAATGATAAATTAATTACCTTCAATTTAAATTGATGCATAAATAATCCTTATTAAAATGGGATTGAAGCATAAACACTTACTGAACTAGTAACATTTGAATTATAACCACCATAAAAAATAGATTAAAATAAAACATTAAGCAACCTGAATATAATTATTTTAATGATAAAATATAAAAATGGGTATTATATACTCCGTATAAAAATAAATCATTTCATAATACCAAATATGTATCAATAGATTGGAATATGAGACAAAATCTCTTACAAAGATAATATCGTTGAAGTAAAGATTAATCAATGAATTGATTGTGTGTATCAAATTAAAATAAAAAAAAAGTGGAAATAAAACATGAAATATTCAAAATAAATTTCACACAAAATCTTTCAATAGTAATGATAATGAAGAAGTAATATAACCCAATGAAAAGAAATTGAGTCATAAAATTTTGTACCACTTGATACCATTCATGTTAAAGTCCCTTGGATGAAGTAAAATGTGTTTTAATGTAAAATAAAATTAATTATTAAGGATTCATAATTAGATATGTAAAATTACGAGTATATACACCATATAAAATAAATTAGGGGTAATACATTAAAATATATCTTAACGAATGAAAATTGAGATGATTTCTCTTACCAAACAGTTCCCTTTGGTTGAATGTGATTTAA
The DNA here is from genome assembly GCA_963277665.1 of Viscum album. NCBI lineage: Eukaryota > Viridiplantae > Streptophyta > Magnoliopsida > Santalales > Viscaceae > Viscum > Viscum album. The sequence goes on from OY728155.1 coordinate 381,260,123, forward strand.
CCTAATGTATAATTTTTTAGATCATGTTATTAATTTCCATCAGAACCATATTTATATCTATAATATTATATATGATCTTCTTATAACATATTCTAATTGGTTCCTTAGTAATATTTCATTATTATCATTTTTTCTGGTGTTAGATGCATCATTTTCTCATGTATGTATTGTTAGGAAAGATATGGATCTTGTGCATATGATAGAGATCCATCATATCCATAATGATATTAATTTTATAAAAATATTTTTTTATAAGATACATTTTGATATTCATTATTTAAATTTTTTCACGGAAAATGAATAACATTGTTTCGTGGAGATGGTAAGTCATATGAATGCACGAGCGACATTACCGTTTCATTAGTGGGTGAAATGGTATGGAAATGGATTGTATAATAATATTATATAATAAATATTATTTCATTATTATCATATGTATTCTTTATTTCCATCATTATTACTATTCACATTATTCAATGAAGTAAAACAAATTACATCTATTGACAGGGAGGTAGTATATCGTATACATTAGTGATGGTTGTGTTTCCCATATGATGAATAAGGAGATGGATGAATATTAGAACATAAATTTAATAAAATATCATTATATGGTATACGTTTAGGTAATTATATTTTAATTTTTATGATATAATTGATATTGGAAAAAGAATTAAGTAAAAAGGAATGGGCTTAGTGGAAATGATTACCTTCGCTTAAAATACTTATTTTTATATCATATTAAGTAATATAGAGTTTGTATTTTGGGATTAATTTCACCTAAATATAGTTTGTAATGATTTTTTTGAGATATTTTTGAATTTTTTTTGATTTAAATGGTTTTGAAGTTGTGAATAAGTGATGGAAGGGGGTTCCCTTTTTTAATTGAGGAGGAGTTTCATTTTTGTAAGTACGCAAAACTATTCAATAATGTGATGTAAATCTCAACCCATCTTCATAAAAAATTAGAAAAAATAATTTTTTGGATGTAAGATAAGTTTGGTTCGCACATCCAACACAAAAAGAAACATGTTTTAAACATCTTATTCCCTTTTCCTCAAAGGTTACTCGGTTTTACCATTTTATTTTTCACCACGGTGACTTGTTTTTTAACCTAGGTAATGTATCATTTTATCCAAAAATAAAATTTGAATTATTATATAATTTTTTCCTATTAATTCTTAATATTATATTAAATTTATCAAATAAAAAATCTATGTCTGTGGAAAATTAATTTTAACACAAGGGGATGTAACGTCCAAACCCCCATTCTAATCTTAATAGTATAAATTATGTTTTACTACTTTCACTAATCATTATGACCATAAATTAAGTTGATATTATTTCATAATATCAACTATTCATAATAAAACTATAAAATAAAATTTATAAAATTAAATTCAAATATGTGGTAGAAATTCATTTTATAGGTATCCCATAAAGTATGATAAAAAACAGGTTTTCCAAAAAATAAATTTTTCAGGGAAAAGATAATTTTGCATCAACTCTATGACTAGTAATTTTCATTATATGAATATGAATTAAAATATTATGATATATAATATTTAAATTTCATTTATATAATTCCTCATATTTTATATATTAGTGATTTAAATTTGAGAAACATTTTTCATTAAACAAAATATTTTACATTTGTTTTTAAAACTATAAATAAACTTATATAAAATATAGTATAAAGATTATTCAAATGTATATAATTAGATTAAATCTTACTAAATGAAACATAATTTATATTGAAATAAAATTCATATAATAAATTTAATTTTAAATTAATAAATTTATTAAAATAAAATAACAGTTTTAAAAAAGTTTTATTTTTCCCTATCACTGAAAATTCATCCTTTTCATAAAATTCCCAAATTTTCACCATAAGTTAATTTTTATATAATTATTTCAAAAATTAAATTAATTTTGTACAAATAAATTTCTGAAATTTAATAAAATTAACTATATTAATTTCTCAAAAAAAATTAAAAACATTTTTGATGAAAATATATTTTTGAAGCATGTAAATACATTACTAAAAATGAGTCCTTATTTACCAATATAATTATTTATTATTAAGTTTTTATTTCTATTAATACTAATAACATTAAAATTTAAGACAAAATGGTCATTTTTAAATTGTATAATGCGATTTCTATTAGATCAATGTTGTGTATCATAAATGTTATCAAATATAGTCTCTATTTTAAAAACACATGGTGATACATTCTCCACACCTTCAATAAATTTCATCTTCTCAATTTGATTTTTTTTTGAAAATATAGTGTTTTACATTTTAAAAATATAATTCCAAAAAACAACATTTTAAAAGTTTTAATAAAACATTCTCTTAAAAAGAGGGGAAATTTAAATATGAAGATCATCACAAAACTAGGTTTCCAAAATGGAGAACATTAGAGGGATGATGAAATGTTGGCATGGAAGAGAAAACTTAATCTTGGGTTGTAAGAAAGTATTTGGGAGAATTTTTCATTCCTGTAGAACTGAAGTAAAATTAATATGGATCACAAGAATCCACAAATTGATATAATGATATTTTCATCTTTTATAGTTTAATAAAAATAAAAAATCGGTAACACAAGGTAATATAATTCCCAAAATTAACACACATTCATATTAATCTACAAATCCAAAGTAAAACTTAAATCATTTTGTAAATAAGTAACTCTATATAAAAAATAATGTCAACATTTAATTATTTTATTCAAAAATATTCATTCATGTTAAATGACGTGTTATACCTATGGATTTCATATAAATAAAACCAATGAAAAATTTCTCAAAATATCTTTAATCTTATTATAATCTTAAAAACTTCCAAAATATATGATCCTATAATATTTTTCCAAAAATGAATTTAATATTTTTATTTCAAATAGTTTATGTAAAAATAGTGTCATATTAACTAGGACATCATATAGGCTAGTGGTGGGTGATACATCCTTGTCTCCCTTCAGTTGTGGGTTCAAGCCTCGTGGCCTTTTGAGATAAAACGGGATGTCCCATATCATACTGGTTGTCCTTTTTATATTTATATAATTATTACTACATTCTCTAAAATATTATTGGAATCCTTGAAATAAAATTAATCATTAAATATATTTCTATTATTAAATTAACATCAATTATCATATTAACCAAAATGGTTATCAAAACCTTTAAACTTAAATCTAGAAAAATTTATATCATCATTCCATGAAAAGACTTTTCAATAAAACACATACTAAACATAGGGTTTTTTATATCATAAATCCATCCAAATTATCCATAATCATGTTAAAATTTTATCATATCATACCTCATAAGGATAATAGATTTTTAAAACATATGATTAATCATAGACATATAATCCCATGACAATTTAGTTTTATTCCACATTACTATGGAATATAATACGTTTTATGGGTTCTATTCATCAAATAATCATAATAGTTCACTGATAAAATGTGAATTAACCAATGTATATGCCCTAGGAGTTTCAAAAAAGGTGTAGAGTAAGGGTATACTATCTATGTTCTAAAATGATAGACAATATATACTCAACCAACTCTTTTCATGCTTGTTACTTGAGATATATCTCTTCCAAAACAGCATCCACATGTAGTATTCAGATAGTGATGTATTATTAAGAAAAACACATAATATATAAAAAAACATTAAATTAGAATGTTATTATATAAATATATTTATAATCAATTTCACTCGTAGGGTAATATTATATAACTTACATTTTCCTAAATCATGTTCTAAATGATTATACTAAACATCCTATAATGATAACTATAATAAATCTGACCCTAGTATCCCATATCTAGTGGATACATTACTAATTTATCATAAGATACTATAAATTTCTTCTTGAAGAACCAAACATTTTAGTATTCTTGGTAAACTTGATAAATAATTGAATATCACATTACATTTGAAAACATGAGATTCAAAATAGTGAGAGTATATATTATACATCCTTGAACACTTTTAAAGATTCCTTCTTTATATCTTACAAAATGGAAACAAAATAAGTGAGATCTCAGATTCTCAGTAAAGGGTATGCATAGTGAAATTTATTAATAATAAATAATGAAAATTTAATTAGGAATAATCAAATGGAAAATGTAAATAACATTAAACACATTCCATTTAATCAATAACTTGATCATAGAAATGCATCCATGAATATTACCAATACCAAAAATATCATGGATAATAAATATAAATTCTCAAATAAATAAATGCTAAATATTTGACATCATGATCTCATAAATCTTGATATCTATTCCACATATAAATTATGACAAGGAAATATAAAACTTTGGTTAATGACCCATTTACTTCTAGCTTACTAATTTCTTTCATGAGACCTATCAATGAATAGAAGGGATATATAATTTCATGTTTCACCCATTGCTGCATATCCAATGCATTCCTATTATATTAAATTGTCAATTTATCTGAAAAATAATATTCCTTAATAACTAATATCAGTATTGATTTAAGAATATTGATTTATAAAGGTTTTCTATTTTCGATAAAATAATATTCATAGTAAAACAACATAGGTAAAATTTTTAGACTATTTATGAAATAATCACAACCATGATAAAAATAATATGGATATTTAAGATAAATGTAATGTCAAATGAAAAATTATAACATGAATGTTAAAGTCTCAAGATAAAGTAAACAATAAGAAAATTAATCAAGAATAAAAATTTCAATTCCTTCCCTGGTAAAAAAGATCATAAATCATCCATGGAATGAATAAGGATGTTATTATTACAAAATATCCCATGGGGAGTATATGTAAAATAAATAGTTGTTTTTATTCACAAATATATATTCTATAAGAAGATCATTAAAAATATTATTTAGGAAAATACCCTTTTCAACTAGAAGTTCACTAAAATATTCTAGATTAATATAAAAAAACTATTTCAAAAATACATTGTAAATAAGTAAAGGCAGCTTCATTTTAGTTATTGGTCATGATAGAAAAAAATTCATTTATAACATTCAGGTTAAAAAACATTCCTTTCACACTTTTGTAAAAAGTAAAAAATTTCAACATTTAGAAAACAAAAAGAAGAATCCTTTTGAAAATTATATTAAAAGAGTGAAAATGGGTAAAAATATCTTAGATAAATCACTATAAAATATTAATAATAATTTTTAAATAATTTTTAAGAAAATTTGGATATTGATGAAAAACAACTTTTGAATGAAAAGATAAATAAAGTTGGATTTTGGGAAAAATACATTTCTCAATATTTTTAGGTACCAAAGAGAGAAAATTATACTATTACATTAAAATTATAGAAATAAATAAATGAATATAATTTAAAAAAATTATATTAGATAATGATCAAGTAATTTCTTTAATGAAAATTTAAGAATAAATAATCCTGATTAAAATTTATTTAAGTATAAACTCTTACCTCTTTTGTAACATCTGAATAATTACCCCAATGAAAGAAATAATATTAAAGAAAATGTTATATTTCATGAATAAAAAGTTATTCATGATATATCATATGAATAGGGAATTAGATAAACCACATAAAAATAAATAGGTGCATAACACCAAATATGACTCAATGGAGTGGACAATGAGATGAAATATCTGAAAATGATCATACTTTTGAAGTGAGGATTGAAAAATGAATTGATTATTCATATCAAATGTAAATCCACATAATTAAAGTGAAAATAAAATGAAAATTAATAATAATACATTACACACATAATTTTAAAATATCAATTAGAATGAAGAAGTAATATAACCCAATGAAAAGAAACTATAATGACTCAGATTTTCCCAGTTTTATTTTTAGAAAGTTTTTGGGAATATTCTGAGACCAGGAAATGATATGGCGTGTGATTTTGAGACCCAGTGTGCCCGTAGTGGTCTATCGAAAAATATTAATTTTTTAAATAGTGTGAGGGAATAGTTTTCTGAGAAAAGTATAATAACTCTTAAACAGGTGCCCAAATCAAAAATTTGAGGGCACTGTTGCATTTAGGGTGGCTGGTTTACCCTATTAGTGACTTAACTTTAGTCGGCATGGGCCTCTAGTGAGAAAAACCAAAAATACCAAACCATAAATAAAATTATTTTATTTTTTGAATCCTTATAACTCATGAACGGTGACATGGATTAAAAATTTGAGACCACCGTTGAGTTCTTAATCATTATTTTCCTTAGGCGGATCCTAACATTGGTCGGCACGGGTTAACCATGGAAATTAGTTTTTGGGATGTGACTATAAATAAAATTATTAAATAAATATTATTTTATTTTCAAATCCCATAACTCATAAAAGGTAACTAGGATTGGAAATCTGAGAGTACCATTGAGCTTGTGAGGGTATTATTTCTTTAGGTGGTGTCTAACCTTGACAGGTGTGGGTTGGGGGAAAAGTTTAATTTATAGAAATTTTAAAAGATAATAAAATAAACTTCAAAAAAAGTTTATTTTATTTATTTTAATGTTTTGCAGTGATGTAGCGACACTGTGATTCCATGACAAAGTAGTTGTTTCCTTTCATAAATGAAACATTGTGTCGATGCTGCAACACAGCGAAACAACAATTCTGAAATGTGTTTCTTAATTTAATAGCTTGACAGTGATACAAGATTAGATTTACCATCTTGGAGAAATTACCTAGAATCTCTAGAAAATAAAAGGCATTGGCAAAGCCTCTCAGCGGCAAATGAAAAGCGGCAACGAATGCCGATAGAATGTGGATCATGAATCATAGATCAAAGACTGAGGATTATAGATCGACAAACAATGTTAGTGAAACTCTGTTCTTTTCCAAAAACTGATCCAGTCCTTGAGGTGGGGGTTTTATTCTTTCTGTGTGATTTCCTTAATCCCCCATTATTCTTTCCAAAATGATGAATGTGGATCAAATCTCTAACAAGTTGACCCACAGATCGATCGTTCATATGGGATAGTAATTTTCATATGGTAATTAAAGAAAGGGGATTACGTCTTATTGATTGTTTTAATGTATTCCTTTTTCTAACGCAATGAATTAATTCCAAATGAACAAGGCCGATGTTCATTGTTTTGGGTGTTCTTTGTGATCCCCCTCTCTCTCTCCTTGAATTCTTCACTGATGGACCCACGTGGTTGCGTTGGATTCTTTTCAGGGAGTTATGAATGTATTCAGACCCCAGATTGAAGGTGAGATGGTTTTTACTAAACAGTAGTGTAGGATATAACCTAGGGATCACGACAATTATCTCATATCGGAAAATGAACCACCAAAGCGAGTCTGGTGGCCCGCAGAAGAAACCACCAGTGGCAGAACATGGCGATAGGGGAATCCCGCGGTAGTGCCATGAGCGGTGAATAGAGGTTGTCGGCGGCGGTCCATGGTGGATGTGGTCCATCTAGACAATGAATTTGACCCATGACGTTGACCACGGGTGGGACGTGGCACTCGCCGCGTCCAGGGTGGAGCAGGTCGGCCCGCTCTCGCGGGCTAGGTTGGATAGGTGGGTTAGGCTAGCACAGTAGGCCAGGCTGGTGCAATGGACTAGGCCAGGCCCAGTTGGGCCTAGGGGGGTTGGTCAGACCTAGTTCAATTCAGTGTACCTCGGGCTGGGTCGGACCGAACTCAGACCCCACTGGCCCCTTTTCACTAAAAGTATCATAACTTTCAAACTGTACATCCAATAGATGATCCATTTCTGGTATTGGGACCCTCACAATGAGGCGGCCCTTTTGATATAATCTAATTGGGTTTTCATGGAAGTTGAGATACAACTAATGGCTTGAGGAGTAGAATCTACCAGAATCAAATGTGCTACGAGCAGGAATCCTACGGCTGGTTGTGATGAGAATACTATGATGAGTAGATCTAGGAGACCCAGCATGCCTAAGTGATAAGAGGGTCTAGGTGACCCAACATGCCTAAGTGATGATCAGGTCTAGTTGGCCCAATAGGCCTAAGTGATGAGTGGGTCTAAGTGACCCAGCAGGCCTATGTGTCTCATTGGGGATGAGTGCCTCAGAAGTACAAGGTGTTTAGTGATTTCAACTGATTTTCATGATTTTCATACTATAGTTTAAACCTGTGTGAGATGAATCAAGTGACTCTCTTGACTTTACTTCTTAGAGGCTGCACTTCATGAACATCTTGGGTAATATGGTTTGTGTATTTCTTTATGGTATACCCTTATGGTTTGGGGTCCCTACTGAGTATTGTTTTACTCACCCCTATATGGGCTCCTCCCCCATGTGTCGTGTCTTGTGCAGAAGATCGATGCCTTGATAGAGTCCTTGGTGGACTGGGGTTAGGTGGTTCTTATAGTGACCCAACAGATGAGATATGCTTCTGTGGATTCAAACAGTTGTTTATGTACCTACCCTTTAGCTAGGGTATTCTACAAAGGAGTTCCAGAGACTTGTACTTTGACTTTTTTTTCATTTGTGCTTGTATTATAGCCCCATTTACCTTCAGTTTTATACTGTCATACCTTGTGTTTGTTTATTTAGTGTTTTCACATTCCAGCATCGGTGGCTTGGAGTTGTGTGCGTGTGTACAGGTACTTAGGTAAATTCCTTCCATTTGATTGGGATATACCTACTCAACGCTAGTCGCATGCCCCTAGCCTATGGGAGGTGAACTTGGGGTAGTCACGGCATGGGTCCTAGGGGATAGGTCGTGAGAGACTGGTATTAAAGGAGGACAGTTCAACCTTAAGAACCCATATTCTATGAGTTTGGTTTGGGGAAATAGTGTTAGGTGTTTCGAGTTCGGATTTCAGGTAAGGGAATCCAATGTTGATGCGGCGGCTGATGTATTCATACACCAGGACCCTGAACTCTACTTTTTGACACAGAACATGAAAACACTAGTTACAGGGAAAAATTATGGTACATGAATCATATAATAATGGATTGAGTTTTCCATGTCCTTCTTAAGTCAGATCACTAAGTATACTCTATTGATCGTGGTACATCTTGTTTTGTTTTAAGATGATTCCATGCAGACAACCAGCCAGGATTCCATCGTGTGATCATGAGGATGATCTATGGGGTGATGAGATGGGTACAGGGGTTTATACCCGAGATAGCACCTATGGGTGGTGTACCAGTTATACCACCAACTGTGGAGTAGCACATGTTACTCGTAGTATCAACAGATGAGATATGAAGGCTGAGCACACTTCCCGAGTTTTAGTGAAAGATACCCTTCAGGTTCTGAGGTGAACACAACTCAAAGGTATCTAAGTACTAGATTGAGGTGGTGATCGAGTTTTCTATCCAGTCAGGACACCATTATAATAGATGGTGGTCCAGGCGGTGAGCCTTCTACATTGCTCATCAAGGTGATGACAGGGTTTAGATTACCTGATCTTATGATTAGGTGACTCTTCTATGGATTGATCTTGAGAACCCTTCTCAGATAAGGGTCTCTAGACATTAAATATAAGGTTTATGCATGGCCAAGATCTTCTACAGATTCTGTAGGACAACATTTCAGTAGTTGAGTATTCATCAAGTCATACCAACCTTTCAAGGTACTCGATGAATAAAATACAACCAGTGCTTTAGAGATAAGACCATTGATCAAGGTGTGTTTAGGGACATCTAAGCCATCTTGATTCCTCTATTAATTCCTAATTATGATAGGGTGCTAGAGATAACTTTTGTTGTTAAAATTACTTTGGCTGAGAAGATACAACCAGTGGATGTCAGTAGTGGGAAAGTAGGAGTAGAGACCTCAGGAGCAGGAAGTCGACATCAGTCTCAAGGACTTGGATGTCTGAGACGTTTCAAGAGGAGGTTATAAGATAGGGTATATACAGTTCATGGTTCATAGGGTGAGTCCAATCGACCTAGAAAGAAGTAATGATTTTAAAAATATGACATGGGAAATATTACTAGAGATTTTCCATCCCGTCGTGATGACAGTAAAATAGTGTATGGACCACTAAGACAGAGACAGTGACATGAACAGATGAATATGCTGAGTGTCATACATGGAAAAGGATCTGGGAGAGTACCAAGAGGTGGTATACATTTCGACATGTTACCACCACCATCCCCACATGGTCCACACAAAGCTCAGGGAGCTAGAGGACAGGGGAAGGGGAACTGCATGTAGTCAAGGCATATGGCCTAAGGGATCCAGGAAGATTTGAGGTACAATTTGTGTCTATTCTTAGATATCTTATTAATAGACATAGGTGATAATCATTATTCATTGTCACAAATCTTTTTTGAGACCTAGAGTTTCCAGTTAAACTGTTTACTTGACCCTTACATCTTGAGATACCTGTGGGAGGAGACTCGATAATAATACTTATGTCGACAGTGTGATCTAACCCTTGAGGCGAGAGTTTCGGTTGGAACCTCTTAGTGGTATCATTGAGTCCTTATGACATCATTCTTGGTATGGATTGGTTATCAACAGTTCGTGCCCATATTGACTATTTTAGGAAAATGGGTGTGGTATGTCCATAGAGATGGAATTTGTATTTCCTTAGTCAGCAAAAAAGGAAACCCTAGTAGCACAGGATAGACTCGTGCAAAGGAGGGTGAAACCAATCAATCTTCAGTTGGCTATCACGAACCTCAGTGAAATATATGAGATGTGTCCTCATTTTCCTGTAGTGGTGTACAAGTATGAGGACATATTTCCAAAATATGTTCCAGGACTACCTCCTCACAGGGAGGTAAACATATGTATTGACCTGTACCCTAAGACGAAACTGATAGCTACACCAGAATATCATATGGCTCCCACTGAGCTTCATGAATTGAGGGTACAGTTTGAGTAATTTAAAAGGAATAGCTTCTTTAGACCTAGTGTTTCAGCATGGGAATCCCTAGTATTGTTTTCTGAGAAAGAAGATAGGAGCTTGAGGTTATGTGAGGACTTCCGGTGCATGAATCAGGTGACCATGAAGAATAAGTATCTGCTACTAAGTATTGATGATCTCTTCACTCAACTGAAGGTAGTGAGATGGTTCCTAGATTTTGAGACCATATGAGCAAAAGTATGCAACCCACGACCTTGAGTTGGTAGTGATAGTCTTCGCATTGAAGATTTGGTGACACTACCTTATAGGATAATGGTTTATCATCTACTTTAACCATAATATTCTAAAGTATATCTTCTCTCAGGAGGATTTGAACTTGATACAGAGATGATGGTTGTGATTTCCTCCAGGACTATGACTTCAAAATAGTCTATAATCCTATTAAGGAAAATCTGGTAGTGAATTTTTTCAGTAGGAGATCCAATTCATAGTTGCTGAATGAGGAAACTGAGTAGTTGGCCTCATTATAGTTATCCTTTGTGGATAGAGATGATGCAGCTTGCCTCTAATCGGTGGTTGTTACCCCTCCACTGTTAAATTAATTCAGGGAGGCACATTTCTATGATACTGAATATGTGTCTTTAAGTGATCAGTTGTCCACAGGGAATACCCTTGATGGATATTCAAAAGGTGGGGAGCATGTCATTCCTTTCAGATGATGCACAATAGTAGTATAGGATTCCTAGAGTGACGAGATGCATCAGGATATTCATGTGGGTATCAAGGAGGACACCGAGGATGAAGAAATAGGTTGAAGTTGGGATTACCTATTGATATAAAAGTTGAGTGCTTATTTAATTAGTTTCGTGATTTTTCAACACACTGTGTTGAGCCCCTATGCTTGGAAGGGGTTTTCTCTTTTCTTCATTGGGGTGCCCAGAAGGGAGTGAGAAAGGATATTGATGGACTTTTTGACAAGTTTATCATGTACGTCTAGGGGACACGGTACTATTTGGGTGATTATTGACTAAATCACCATGTAGATCACTTCTTATCTTTACAGGAACAGAGTCCCATAGAGAGCTTGGGATGCCTTTACGTATAGGAGATAGTTCAACTCCACATATTACCTTTAACAATTGTCTCAGATCGAGATTCATGCTTTACATCCTGGTTGTGGAAGGGATTTTAGGAGGCATTGGGGACTCAAATACGCTTGAGCACAGCTTTCCACCCATGGAAAGATGGCCAGACGGAGTGGACCATTCAAGTCTTAGAGGACATGCTACATGATTGCAACATCAATTTTGGCTACAGTTATGAGGGTCACCTACCTCTGGTGGAGTCTATGTACAACAACAGCTACCACTCCACCATCAGTATGGAATCGTTCGAGGCCTTTTACAGATGACCCTGCTAGTCACCACTTTGTTGGACTAAGCCTGGAGAGTCAACACTCATGGGCTCAGAGTTGATGCAGGCTACTATAGAGAAGGTGCAGGTCATCCAGGAGCAGATGAGGACTGTATAGAGCCGTTATATGTCATATGTTGATAGGTGACAAAGACCCTTGGAGTTCAATTAGGGAGACTATGTGTTCCTTCGGGTCTCTCCTCTCTGTGGGATATGGAGATTTGGTTAGGGAAGTAAGTTATCTATGAGGTTCATCGAACCTTTTTTGATACTACGTAGAGTTAGTGATGTGGCATACCTCTTGGATCTACCTCCATAGTTAGAGTGGGTGCATGACATCTTCCACGTATCCCAGCTGAGGAGATACGTAAAAGACCCATCACACATCATTGACTAGGGTGAGATGGACATTAACAATGGGGTAAATTTTGTAGAGTTTCCAGTAAAGATCAAGGATCTATAAGAGAGGTCCCTCTATTGTCGAACGATTAATCTAGTGCACGTTCAGTGGAAAAACAGAAATCTATAGAAGGGAATGTCAGAGTAGGAGGTTTAGGTTCATACTGATACGCTTATTTTTTTTGGAATCCATTGGTTTGACTTTCGGGAGCGTAAATCCTTAAGGTGGGGAGAATGTCATGACTTGGATTTTCTAGGTTTTATTTTTAGAAAATTTCTGGGAAAATTACGAGACCAGGTGCTGATACGGTGTATGATTCCAAGGCTCGGAGTTCCCATAATGGTCTCTTGAAAAAATATTAAGTTTTTAAATAGTGAATGTGAGGGATTTTTCTGAAAAAGTGGAATAACTATTAAACATTTTCCTGAATTAGAAATCCAAGGGCACCTTTTAATTTAAGATGGCGGGTTTACCCTAGGCGTGACTTCACATTAGTTGGCACAAGCCTCTAGTGAGGAAATCCGAAAATGTTATAACCATAAATAAAATAATTAAATAAACTTATTTTATTTTTCAAATCCTTATAACTCATGAACATTGACTTCGATTGAAAATCTGAGAACACCTTTGAGTTCGTAATGGGTTTTTTTCCTTAGGTGGAGCCTAATATTAGTCGGTGCAGGTAAACTGTGGAAATTAGTTTTTGGGACGTTACCATAAATAAAATAATTAAATAAAGATTATTTTATTTTCAAATCATATAACTCACAAACTATAACTCGGATTAGAAATAAAAGAGAACCATTGAGCTCATGAGGGTGTGATTTATTTAGGAGGGGCCTAACCTCAACCAGTGCGGGTGGAGGGTAAATGTTAATTTATGTATATTTTAAAATATAATAAAATAAATTTCTGAAAAAGTTTATTTTATTTATTTTAACATTTCACAACAATTTAGCAACACTATGATTCCATGAAAAAGTAGATGTTTCCTTTCATAATTGAAATAGTGTGTCGATGCTGCAACATAGTGAAATAACAATGCTAAAACATGTTTCTTAATTTAACAACATGATATGGATACATGATCTGATTTAAAATTTTAGAGAAATTCCATGGATGATCTCAAAAAGAAAAGACGTTGATAAATCCTCTCAGCACCGACTGACAAATGGAAACGAACACCAACAGATCGAGGATAATGAATTGTGGATCAAAGACCGAGGATCAAGGATCGACAAACAATGGAGGTGCAAATCCATTATTCACCAACGGCTGATCCATTCATCAAGGTTGGGATTTTATTATTTCTATGTGATTTCCTTAATCCCCCATTCTTCTTTTCTAAATGACGAACGCTAATCAACTCACTAAAAAGTTGACCAGCGGATCAGTCATTCAGGTGGGATGGGAATTTTAATATAGGGATTAAAGAAAGGGGATTATATCTTAGTGATTGTTTGAATGTCTTCATTTTTCTAATTTGAAGAACAAATTCCAAATTAACAAGGCCAACATTCATTGTTTTGGGTGTTCTCTGTGATCCTTCTCTCTCTCTTCCTGTGTTCTTTAGTGACGGACCCCCGTGGTTGCATTAGATTCTTTTTGGGGGGTTTTGAACGTGGTCGGACCCCTGAATCGATGGAGAGACGGCTTGGGGTAAATTTCAATAGAGGTGATGACCTAGGGATCATGAAGGTTCTCCCAGATCAGAAAACGGACCACTACAGAAAGTTTGGTGGCCCGCGGAATAAACAGCTGGTAGTGGCGGCATGCAGTGGCGGTGGCACGCAGCAGTGGAATGTATCGGCGGTGACATGCGAAGGCGGTGACACACGGCAGTGGTCGTGTGCGGGAGGCATCTAGTGGCGGGTCGCGGTGGATGTGGCAGGTGAGATGCATCACGCGGCTAGAGGCTACGTTCCAATTGGACCATAGAGGCAACCTGTGACATCAGCCGTGGAGGAAACCGGTGACATCAACTGTGGAGGCAACCCACGACATTAGCTACAGGTGATATGTAGCACCTGTCGCATCCCAGGTGAAGTATACTGGCATCCTCTAGCATGATAGGTCCAGCACATGAGGTTGGGCTGACACAGCGGGTCAGGCCAGCATAGAGGATCGGGCCCGGTTGACCCAATAGGTCGGGTCGGGTCAGTCTAACTGGGTCGGGCCAAACCCAGACATAACTGGGCCCTTTTCACTAAAAGTCTCATAACTTATAAATCATACGTCCAATTGACAATCCATTTTTAGATTTTGGACCCTCACAACAAGGTGGTCCTTTTGATATACTCTATGTGGGTTTTAGTGGAAGTTTAGATACAAATGATGGCTTCAGGAGTAGATTCTTCTAGAATCAAGTGCGCTATGAGTGGGAATCCTAGGGCTGGCTGTGATGAGAATACTATGATGAGTGGGTCTAGGTGACCCAGTAGGACTAAGTGAAGAGTGGGTCTAGGTGAACAAGAAATCCTAAGTGATGAGTGGGTCTAGGTGGCTCAGTAGGCCTAAGTGATGAGCGGGTCTAGGTGACCCAACAGGCTTAAGTGACTCATCGGGGATGAGTTCCTCAACAATACAAGGTGTTTAGTGTTTACACCTGATATTATTTCTTTTCATACTTTAGTTGATAAATGTGTGATCTGAATCTAGTGACTCTAATGACTGCACTTATTAAAGGCTACACTTCATGTACCTTTTTGGGAGTCTACTTTCTCTATTGCTTTATGGGATGCCCTTGTGTTTTGGGGTCCCTACTAAGTATTTTTTTACTCACCCATGCACGGGTTTCCCCGCATGTCATGTCTTTTCCATACAATCGACACTTTGATGGTGTCCTTGGAGGATTGAGGCCAGGTGGTGCTTAGAGTGACCAAACAGATGAGATATGCTTTCGCGGCTTCAGACAACTATTTTTGTACCTACCCTTCAGGTAGGGTTTTATGCAGAGGAGTTCCATAGACTTGTAATTTTACTTTTCTGTTTCAGTTGGGCTTGTATTTTGTCCCCATCTTCCTTAATCTTTCTACTGTCGTACCTTAGGCTTATTTACTTAGTGTTTCTTCCATCTATCATTTGTGGCATGGAGTTTTGTGAGTTTGTATAGGTACTTAGGAAAATTCCTCCCATTTTTTGGGATATTCATACTCATCATTAGTTTCCAGCCCCTAGCCTATGGGAGGTGGGTTTGGGGTAGTCCTGACATGGGCCCCGAGGGACGTATCATGACAGAAACTAAGTTATAAAATTTCTTACTATCTTATAAAATTCATATTAAATTCAATTTAATAAATTAAAATGAATAATAACTTAAAATTACATGAATATGAATTATTCATTATATAATATGACAAAGTGGTAGTATATACACTATAACAAATATATTAGGTTCATAACATTAAAATATGTCCCAACAAAGGGACATTCAGACGAAGTCCATTACCTTACTTTTCCATTTAATGGAATGTTTTTTAATCTTATATATAATATTTTAAATGTGTTATTAATTTATATCATAACCATATTAATATTTATAATATAATATATGATCATATTATAACATGTTATCAACTTTTTATTAATTATATTTCATTATTACCAATGTTTCAGGTGTTAAATACTTCATTTTCTCATGTTTGTTTTGTCGTTGATGTTTCAGTTATTGTTCATATGATATAGTTACATCATTTTCAAAAGGATATTAATATTATTAATATAATTTTTTTCATTATATAAATTTTTAAAATAATTAATGATATTTAATCATGGAAAATGAATTACATATCTTTGTGGAGATGATAGGTTGTATGTACGCACAAGAGACATTATCATTCCCTTAATGAATTACATATCTTTCTTAATTATAATATGTATTCATTATTTCAATAATTATGACTATACAAGTGAGCCAGTGATGGAAAAAAATTTGCATTGGTTTGTGAGGTGGTAGTACGTCGTACACAAGAGTGATGGATTTATATCCCATTTGAAAGAGAGGGTGGTGGATAAATTTTATTCAATCAATATAATGACTACTATTTATATGGAGATAATTTTGTTATTATATTATTTTTTTATGAGAAAACATTATGTGTAAACAAAATATGCATAATGTATTATCTTACTGAAGATGAATACCATTGCTTAGAAAAACATCCCTTGGATATCTTATTAAGTACCTTAGGGTTGGTTTTTTGAAAATAATAGAACCTATAGACCATGGAAAGGATATTAAGAAGTGATTTTGGTAGTGTTTTTTGTAGTTAAATGGCTTTAGAGGTGTGAGGAAGTGAGGGGATGTGTTTTCTTCTTTAATTGAAGAGGAGTTTTATTTTTGTAAATAACAAAAAAAATCAATAATGGGAATTCTCTATCAACCCAAGTGCCTCAAAAACTGGAACACAATGGAGTGGATGTAATATAACGTCTATCCACACCTCCACCACTAAAATTAAACATGTTTTAAACATATCATTCCAATTACATCCAATTTTACTAAATTTTACCATTTTTGTATTCACCATAGTAACTAGTTTTTTAGCCTAAGTAATTGATAATTTACACAAAAAGTAAAATGATAATTATTAGATAATTTGGACCCAGTGATTCTAAATATTAAATAAAATTTATAAATTAAACTTCGATTTTGTGTATAAAATTTATTTTAACACGAGTGTATGTAACCCATAAAACCATGTTTTAACCTTCAATGTAGTAATTATTATTTTTAATTTAAGTAGGACCAAAAATAAAATTGACCTTATACACTAATATTAATTATATTGATTAAAAATATTAAATCAAATCTATCAAATTATATTCATATAATTGGAATAAATTCATTTTATAAGTATCCTACAAATGGTGATGAGAAATGATTTTTCTAAAAAAATAAAATTTAATGATGATTTTACATCAACCCTATGACTAGTAATTTTCATTATATGTGTTATAATTAAAAGTTATATATATAATATATAAATTTTATTTAAATCATTCCCAACTATGTGTTATTTTAATTATTTAAAAAATGAGAAACAATATGCACATATTTGTTTCAAAACATTTACTTTTTAAGCCTACAAATAAACTTATAATGAAATTTGATATAAAGATTATTCAAATGTAAATTATTAGATTAAATATAAATTAATAATAATTATGTAACTTTGAAAAATAATTCAAATCATAATAGTTTTTTATTTATGTAATTTATTGAAAACAAATGACAGTTTTACAAAAAGCATTATTTTCATCTATTCAGTGAAAAATCACTATTTTCTGAAATATCAAAAAACAAATAGACTATTAATTTTTACATGATGATTTAAAATAATATCTTTATTTTTTTCAATAAAAATTATAATATTGGTATAAAATAATTATATTATTTTTTCAAAAAAAAATTGAAGAAAATATATTTTAAAGTAATGTAATGAAATTAAAAAAATAAAAACCTTATTTACTATTACATATTATTCATATTTATATATAATTTTTAAATTTTTTAAATTTATATAAATATTAGATATTTTATTGGTTAGTTCATACCAATCACGTTTAGATAATATATCACTGTTTGTTTAGAATGTTGCATGTCGTATAAGATATCAAACAATGAATTAATTTGAAAAACATAGGGTGTTATAGAATTATAATCCTATTCAATATGGAGGATCATTGTTAATGTATCATCATGTTTAGGATTGTGAGTTAGAATACTCTAATGAATGGAAGAAATAAGAGGTCTGGGTGTACCTCAAATGTTTAGATTTTTCCACGCATACTCAAATTTTGAGGTTAGTTTTATTAAAAAAATCCCAAAACATGTGTTCCAATTAAATTTGTATTTGTAATAATAGATATCACATCAAAACACCATGCACACAACATGAATACTTAAATAAATAATTTCTTAAGGAAAATCATGTGATTGACCACCCAATAGACCCATCTATTGTATTATTATAGAGAATTGGTATGAGGCCACCCACTAGGGGAGACTACCATTAGAATTATAATAATATATAAATTATAATAAAGTGAATGATTTTCACTTGGTATAATGAATTTTAATATCATGGGAATTGTCATGATTTTTTGAGATACAATTACCTGGTATAAAATTTTAAAATGATATGTAATTATACTTTTATGGTAACATGATGTGAAAAAATATATATATTGGAATGATAAAATATAGTTTCATAATTTGAATAATGATATTTAAGTGGATATATAATTGGTTATTGAAAAATTTCACAATTATTTATTTTGGTTTCGTGTTGTTTTTTAGTTTTTGTTCATCTATCTTTCTTGTTGGAATTTTTGTTTAACTTAACATGGTTGTGGGTGATTCCTAAAGTATGCTAGTAACATGACCCATTGAGATATGGTTTTACATGAAAGGTTGTTTTATTTTTTTCTTGAGAAAAAATATGTGATTCTTGAGGAAAATATTTGTGTTTATAAACTTATCCTGATGGTGTGATGCACAGTGTATGGCTTTACTAAGGGTAGGTTTCATAATCACTAGATAATCGAGGGAGAGGATCTCAGTTTCTGAAGGTAAGGTACCCCTTGGTCATTATATATTATATATTATTCTTCCTTGTTAGGATAATCTATCACTGACTTTGTTGAACCATCTTGATATTGGATGTGGCATCCATCGACAATAATTTTTAGCGTCGTAGTGAAGTAGGGTTGGATGACTCAAGTGTTAACTCGGATTTAAAAGGTCATCGGGATTATTACATGATTAACATCAATTTATTAAGTAATAACCATATTTATCACTTTATTTCATACTCTATATTCTTATAATATATGTTTTTAGATTTAGTGGTGTCATCCTGCAAACATAGAAGCTAATCAGATTGAGAATGTAATTTTTAAGAAGGAAACATCTATATTACAAGAAAATATATATACATTTGATCAGGTTAATGAAAAATATAATAATATTTTATATTTGATGAATCATAATACAAATAGAAATGGTTTTATATCTAAAAGTTAATTAAATAAAATGAATTGAAATTTTTTAGTCAAATGCTAAAATGGAATTATCTCAAATGTAAAATGTTTAAAATTTATTTTGATAGGATGTGACACTAATGAATGTTATTTGAGAATTGCATAGAATTTTTTTCATTATAAATTATGTGTTTCAATGAAAATATCATCAATATAACCAAACAATAATTGTTTATGTTTTGTATTTATTCCTTGAAATTTTCTGTTATCCCTATTAGAACCAAGATTCTATGGAAACCAAAAAAATCATTTACATGAATGATTTTAAAAAATAAATTTATTTCATATTTCCCAATATGTATACTCATTAATCATTTATCTATATTCAGTGATTGAATATTTATACACTATAATAATTATCATGGACTATAAGAATTATTTTACTATTTGTTATTTGGTTTACTGTCATGCAGTTCAATTAGTATTTTTAATTCATTTCAATTAATTTATAAATCATTGAATATCATATTTAATATATACATTTATTCATGGTGAGTATATTGTTAAATTTTCTATAAACCTAATTTATTTTACAATTTTTGAAATCATAATAATAATTTCATAGTTTTTTATGAATTAAATTTTTGTTTTATATTACCATAATGATTATTTTTTTATAATTACCTTCAAGGAAATTTTTTTTTTACAAAATCATTAATTTGGGGGGATTTATTCATTGATTATTTAAATTTTAAAAAATTCTCAGATCTCAGTTAGATTTAACATTTTAAATTATAAACATATGCATTTTTATTTTTTTAACCCATTTAAAACCTGATTTTTTATTTATGTTTTTTTAAGGATAAATCCTATTTGAACTAACTTATAACTTTACATTAGTGTTGGTGGAGTATTAATTTTAACTTTTTTTCTAATATATTTTAATAAGATATTTATTATAGAAAATGTAATTTATTTTTTGGTCTATATATGAAAGTTTTTCTTGTTTAATTTTGTTTTATTAATACATTTTTTCAACTATTTTTTGTTTATTGTAGTTTTAAATGAGTATAAATTTTTTACCATTTATTTTTTATGATTTAATTAATTTAATGGGGTATTTTATTTTAAAATATTTTAACTCTATTGATTGGATACTATTTTTAATTTTTTGTCTACTACATTTTCAGTCATTTATATTGATTACTTGAAGGGGATAATGTCATAAATGGTGAAGTTTTTTTGAGCTACATTTTTCAATTTTTCTACCAATAGTTTTTAAAAAAATTATAAGGGTGGAATGTTTGGAATATTTTTATAATATATTTAGTTTATAAATTCAAAAAAGTTTGATATATTTCATTTTAGGGAGTATTTTTTGTTGTTATTTGTTTTAAATACTATTTTTGTAATTCCATATCCTTTTATTTAATTTTATATCTCATTATTTGTTTGAAGTGTAATTATATTTATGTTAAAGTGGTTTTTTAATTATTTTCATAACATTATAAATTCTTTCACAGTTTGGTTTTAAATAATACATAGCAATATATATCACCCTTATCTATACATTAGTAGTTTTATATAACATTTACAAAAAATTTATGTGACCTTTATAAAAAAATTGTAATATGTTGATTACCATTACACAACTTGGTGTTTAGGTTTACAATGTAAAAAAATCATTTCCTGTTATATAAAATTCATTCCACCATTACACATCATTTCATAAATACATTTTAACTTTATATAAACTATATGACACCTTTATGTGAGTTCACCTCCATCGTTATGTATCCAATATTATCATAATTTTACATTTTCATAGCTTTATGGTAACCATCATAAAAACTACATAAACATAAAATTGATTCAATTTAAATATAAATATAGATCTATATAATAATAAAACCATTTACCTTTGTGTAGATATGATGTTACCTTAATGAAACCTTTTATCTAAGATGAAAACCTTTACATATATTGTTTTTTAGGAAATAATGATTCATGCTTCTTTTTTAAGTTTCTTGTTCCATAATAACTCAACTTTTGGAAACTAGTTTTCAAAGATGAAAGGGATAAATCAAAATGTGAAAAAATATACATGATAAAGATCATGAATTATTTCAAGATGATAATAAAACTATAATTTATTTCATTATTCTAGGTTCTAGTTTTTTTATTATTTCTATTTAGTGTAAGATGATAATATTTTTTTCATTTTCTTTATCAGTTTTTAATTCACCTTCATGATAAATATTATATGTGGGTGTTCTTGAATTATTTAAGTAAATATTAAGTTAAAGTTATTTATAAATATCAGGTAACCATATTATTTACATAATATATTATATTGTAACCATGGCGCAATGTAAATGGTTATAAATAAACAATCATGTGAATAATATATTATGGTTAATGTATGTGTATTTGGACGTTGATATTTATTATCATGAAAACATGTTCAAGATACCTAATACATATCATATGGTTTATCTTTGGAATATGAGAATAAGACTCTGATTATTCATCGTAGTGAATTCAAGAATAATAATTTGATATGGGAATACAAAACATTTATCTAAGAATTAGGAAATGCAAAATTTATTCTATGATTAAAATTTTATTTGTCTGGTCATGAAGTAATATCAGAGTTTGATCCCATAATATTGATGCTATCAATATTTTTTTATGTTTATTAACAATCTCATTATTATACTCTTCTATTATTCATAGTTTTATACTAATTTTCTATTTTGAGTTTTTATATTTTATATTTTTCTTTAATATAGTTTCTTTTCTCCTTTAAAATAAAAATGAATTTGTAATTATAGTTATATATGTACCTCAAGAGGAAAATCTTATTCTAGGAATACATAATAAAATTTTGGTTTGTTTGGTTTTTTATGTACCTATAAAATGTATGGTTGTATTCTAAATCCATAAAAGATAAGGGAATTTAGTTATACCTCCATGTCAAAAAAGGTAGGACTATAAATGATTTTTAATCATATTAAAATTAATATTTTATTTGGTATCATTCATCTCAATGATTATAGAAGTGTAAATAGTATATATTAGTTCACAATGAACCAAAATGCTATAAAAATATTATGTTCTTTGATCTTATATTTTATGCTACATTGTCTATTTATCATCACATTTTTCTATCAACTCTACTTGATTATTTTTCCATATGATATCAATTTTATTGGAATAGATATAACATATTTTATTTTCATTAAATTTTTAATCTATGTAATTTATTTTTTTAAGATGGTACTTAGGTCTATTATTACCCCTTTAGATGTTTTTTTTCCATGTCAAATGTCCCAACACCGTGATCATGAAAGATAATTTATTGAATGGTCTTAATAAAATTTCAAGTATCACAAATCTAATGAAAATAAGTTATATACCATGAAGTCATTATATGATATATCATTTATTGATTATCAAAAAAATATCCAATTTATGTTATGTTACTAACCTCATAACATCCATTTTTATATCACATCTCATCTTCCAAGTACAGAGTATTTAAAAAATATTATAAAAATAGTCACATTACATCAGTATTTCAACGTCAACTATAGATCCCTTGGGATCATAGGTTTGACTTAATTTTGATCTTTTTATATATCTTTTGAGTTTGAATAGGTTTCTAGGATTGTAAGGCTAAAATTATAATGCTACATGAAAAACTATAATGGTTAATTGTAGTAACTCATGTTTTTTCATGTATGATTTTTAATATTTCTAGGAATAATTATGAAGCCTGGAATTGAGTCGGTGAGACATTTCAAGGCACAAATAGCCTTGGTGTCGTTATATTAAAATTATTAAAATTATTACATCACATGTGATGATTTTTTTAATAAATGTGGAATAAAACCTAATAAGATACTTTTATGGTAAATCTATAACCATGGTAGATTTTAGAATGTGGGTTTTACCCTAGGCAAGACATAAATTTTTTCAGTGTTGGGTGCTAGGTGTATGGATCATTGGTGGGTGATTTTATGATATTAGTCTATTAAAAATAAACTAATATCCTCCCACATAAAACATACCATGCATAAAAAATGGATAGGAGGATCTCCCCCTTGAGATATGGATGACCCGAGGCTAAACCGATGCAAGGAGGCTCCAATGATCCCTGTTTTTTATGCATATTATCACATTATCAAGATTCATCTGCTCCCAACAATCAGTTTGAAGAAGTAGCTTTTTTTCTCCATGAGGCCAACATATTTGAGTTTTAATTCTTGATAGCCCTTTTTATGTGTTTTTTTTAAGATTTTTGTTCACTATTATGACTCTTAGAGAACCCCTGGTGGTTGATCTATAGGTTCTGGTGGAAACCAGGTTGTTTCAGGAAGCTTACTGAGAATTCCCATTCAAAACACCTGATCACATGGCATGTAGTGTCATAAAACATTCCATGTTTTTATTCCCATTTGTAAAAGTTGAACATTTGGGACTACATACCTTGTATTGGGGGTGCATGTCATGTAGTGATCCTAGTTCGCATGGTAGAGGGACATGGCTACAGATTCCATGTTAAGGGACATGGCCATGTGGAAGTACATAGACAGAGACACAGACACAAGGTTCCATACACGGGCATGGGATGAGGACATGGCTAGGGGCCTGAGTGATGTATACATGCCATGTACATACTGTGTGGAAGACATGGCTAGTGGATATGTGTGGGTAAGGACACATCCAGGGGCCCTAGTGAGGTGAGACACACCGTGTACACCATTTACTTTCTATGTAAGCTCACATGGACATCCAATCTATGCATAAGAGGGAATAGATATGTGTTCATGTGGGTCACATGCCATGTGGACCCCCGTAAATATCATTTAATATTCTTGGGAGCTTCAACCTAACATATCTCCTTCTTTATGGCTCAAATTCAGGCCTGTGGGTAGCCTATCCTGAGTAGTTTTCCATTTATAATGTAATAGTATCCCTCATGGTGGATTTGGAGATAAGATATGGCATGATTCAAGAAATATACAACATTCTTGTTTCTTGATCGTGGGTAGTGATCAGGTAATATCACTGGAGACATGTCAGGTTGGGTACCTTTCATTGTCATCTTAGAAGACAGGTCCCCTAGATACATTATTCTAGTAGAGTGGTGCTCCTCTTTCGTATCAGGGTGTGGGTCTCTTACATGTGGTTGTGTTGTGGTGTGAGGCATGGAAAACATGGTACTCCTTTCAGTGATGCTTGATTAATGTGGCATATTAGTTTAATTTATCATAGAGATGATGGGACTGGTACTCCACTATCGTATTAGGGAACATTTTTTCCTTACCTCTTAGACCAGTAGAGATGAATCTCCCCCACATAGGGTGGATCCTATACCCACAGTTTTTATGACAACCATGCTCTTTTATTTCACACTTAAACATGATTTATTACATAAACTATTCACTTGATACAACATAGAAGAACTAGAGGACTAGTGTCTTTGGGGCTTAGGAACATTACATAACAGCTTTGAATATAAAACACACAACATCTTTATTTAAAACTTCCTTTACATGACCACTACATTCCCTCGTACTTAACACTACATGGGATAACCTAAGGACATGCATAAGAAAAGGGTGAGATAAAAATCCCAGTAAGGGAATAAATATGGAATAACATGAGGAATACAGTATATGTTAGACAATAGGTATATCAATGGAGCACAAGAGAAACATTAACATAAAGTCATGATAAAGCATGATAATCTTAATATAGAAATGTGGTAATAACATTTAACATGATTTTAGCATTATCCAAGGATCATTGAACATGGAGAATGAGTAAACCCTCATTTCACTTGAATTAGCATGATTAAACCCTCATTTCACTTGACGTATCATGATACTAATCTTTACCTAATGCATTGGAGTGTTATCAGGGCGCACCCTTCTTAAACATTTCATTTTATGCATAAATGTGCCACATGGATCACATCACATGGATTCATTAAAACTCATCATTTATTCCAAGATAAAAGAAATTTTGAATTAATACAGGAAATACTATAATAAATAAGTAAATGTGCATAAAGTTGAATACCCTTTATAGGGAAATAGGCATGGTATTCACTACACAATGACATTGGCTTGCAAAATCGGGGTGCAATTTCAGCAGCGTAACGGCATGACATAGGAATTCATAAAAATGGTTGATGAGAGAGAAATGGGTGTCTCATAATATATACATGAAACAGAAAGTAAGGGGTTCATATAGATACATATCACAATATATGTAATGTAATTTATATTCATAATACAAAAGAATTTCTTGAATGTAAATGAGGAGAGAGAGATTCTTTATGGAATTTCAGCATGGTAACGGGTGTACATGAGGGGAATTTAATGAGAGAGAAAGGGGTCTATAATCATTCAAACATAAATAGGGAAGTATGGGGGATGTTTTAAATCATACCCCAACATTTATAATTGAAAAAAAAGGCATAACAACATAACAAAATTGAGACAAAAATGAGAAAAGAGGAAATCTGTTACTTGGAAGTGTGATCCCAAAGGCTTGGGAGAGGCTTGAGAGAGGATTCTTGGGAGCTTGGGGAACCTTGGGAGGATTTTAAAGAGAGGAGGACAGAGGTTGTTCTAACTAAAAAGGATTTGAGTGAAGAGGAACTGGGATCTTAGGTGGGTTTATATAGGAAATAAGAGGAAATTCTTTATTATTTATGTTTGGGTCACCACACATTAAACTAGTCAATACCACAAACCAGTCCATGGTTTTTGCCCATGGGTTTTTCCAAAGGGAAGTGTAAAATAATATTTTATAATTCCAATGGAATAACTTATTAAAATATTTAGGGTGCTTATGTGGAGGTGAGTCACACTCTCAAGGAAAACAATTTAAAAAGACAAAATGTTTTATAAGTCTTGGAGGGTCCACTAAAGCTTTGTAAAATAAATCAAACAAACCTAAAATTACATTATTTTAGTGGTAAAACATATATTTTCCGAACATATCATTTATATTATTTTATTACATCACTATTGGGTCATTATGATGCCATAAAACATATTATATATTTAAACAGTGTTTAATTTTTACCCAAAAATTCGACTGTCTCAGAAAATTATGAAAAATTCACCGTTGGATAATTTTGATGTCCTGATTCCAAAAATAATTTTCATTTTATCTAAATAATTTTCTAAATGTGTGAATTTTTACTTTTAAAATAAAAACTGACATTTATCAAAAATTCCTGGGTTTTGACAAAAACAGATTTCAAACCTTAATAAAAATTACAATTGCATTCATAAAATTATATGATCATTTATATTTAATAAAAATTAATTTAATTATAATATTTTATTAAAAATTTATTTAATTAAAAAATTCATTGATTCTTCAAAATAGATTTCTTATTTAAATATTAACTAAAAATACTATTTTTTCTTTAAAAACTATTTATAAAGTAACAATAATAAAATGAATGCACATTCTTTATACAAAAATAATGTACATAGTCATAGTTCTAGGGTCTTGTTATATAACCCCTTATAACACTCGCATAAGACCAAAAGGTAAGGTGTGCGTTGGTGACAAACTCTTGGGGTGGCTCGGATAACCTCTCTCAGGTGGTAATCTCTATTAACTTCTATCTCTCCCGTAGTCAGTTCCGCTTAAGCTTAATGTGTTCAAGCTCATCTTAGGCTTGGTCAAGAGAAAATCCCAATAATGCCACCTCCTTTCTGAGCTCCAGCAAATGGGCTTCATATGGGGAAAGTCTATTGGATGAGGTCATCGCTTCCTTTATCTGAGTAAATCAGATTTGTTAAAGCCCTAAATTTATACTAATCATGTGATCACTGTTCAACGGCTATATTAGCAATGGTCATAATTCATAACGGTATTTTAAAATTCAAAAACATAAAACCATTGAAGTTCACATTTTGTATAACCATAATAATACATTTAATTAGATCAAGATGGATTTCCATTAATGAAAGTTTGGGTCATTACAATCTTCCCCCCTTAAGAAATTTCACCCTCGAAATTTCCTTTTACCAATCTAAAACAAATATGGGTAACTATGTTTCATCACTTCCTCTGATTCTCACATCGCTTCTTCAAACATGTGGTTTCACCACAACGCCTTGATGAGGGGCATTGTCTTGTTTCGTAGAACTTTTTCTCTACGATCTAAAATCTTCACTGGTTTCTCCTCATAAGAAATATCATACTCTAGTTGTACTACCTCTGAATAGAGTACATGTGAAGGGTCTGGTATGTACTTCTTTAAGAGGGATACATGAAATACATCATGTACTTTGGCAATGATAGGTGGAAGTGCTAGTCGATAGGCCACATCCCCGACATGATCAAGAATCTTAAAGGGTCTGAGGTACCTAGGACTTAACTTCCCTTTCTTTCCAAACCTCATGACCTTCTTCCACAGAGATATGCATAGAAATTCCATATCTCCAACTTTAAACTCAAGGTCTCATCGATGGTTATCAGCATAACTCTTCTGTTGACTCTGGGCTGCCTTGATATGCAGCTAAATGGTTTTCACCTTCTCCACCATCTCTTCAACCATTTCTGGTCCTAGAAGCTTACGCTCACTGATTTCATCCCAACATGCCGGTGTTCTGCACCTTTTCCCATAAAGGGCTTCATATGGTGCCATTTGGATGCTCGAGTTGAAACTATTATTGTAAGAGAATTCAACCAGTGTAAGATGTTGGTCCCATCCTCCTTTCAAGTCCATTGATCAAGATCTCAACATGTACTCAAGTGTTTGGATAGTCTGCTCGAATTGGCCATCGGTTTGAGGATGATAGGTCATACTGAAGTTTAGTTCAGTATCCAGAGTATGTTGAAGACTCTTCCAAAACTTAGAGGTGAATCTTGGATCTCAATCGGATAGAATAGATAGTGGTACTCCATGAAGCCTTACTACTTCCCTAATATATATTTGTGCTAGTTGATCCAGTGAGAAATCCTCCTGAATAGCAATAAAGTGTACAGACTTGGTAAGACGATCCACAACAACCCAGATTTCATTGTTTCCTTTGGATGTCTTCGGAAGTCCGGTGACAAATTCTATGGTGATGTTCTCCCATTTCCATACTGGTATGGGTAATGGTTGCATCATCCCCTTAGACTTATGCCTATCTTCCTTCACTTTCTAACACACCAGGCACTTTGATGTAAAGTCTGTAACCTCTCTTTTCATATTTTCCAACCAAAACTTTTCTCAGAGATCTCGATACATCTTTCTGCTCCTTGGGTGAATAGAGAAGGTTGAGCTATGTGAGTCATCCAGAAGCTCCTTATTTATCTCTAGATTGGATGGTACACATAATCATGACCCAAATCTCACAATTCCATCCTTGTCAACCAATAACTCTGAGGATTTCCCATTTCTGATATCTTCCACCCTTTTTAGAATTTCTACATCCTTTCTTTGAGAATCCTTTATTTTCTCCAAAAGATACAGTTGAGAAATAATTTTTGAAAGGATTGATGATGTTATCTTCTTTATGATTCCCATTTCCATCTTTATCAAATCTAAGTATATTGGATTCTTCTCAATTCTCACCAATGATATAATTGCTGGGTCCTTTATACATAGAGCATCTGCCACCTTGTTCACTTTCCCAGGGTGTTAATGGATTGAGAAATCATAGTCTTTGATCAGATCTAACCATCTTCATTGGCGAATGTTCAACTCTTTCTGTGTGAATATATAATTGAGACTTTTGTGGTCCGTATATATTTCACACTTATCCCCAAAGAGATAATGCCTCCAAATTTTTAAAGCGAGGATCACTGCAGCCAACTCCAGATCATGTGTTGGATAATTTTTCTCATTAACTTTCAATTACCTTGAAGCAGAGGCAATGACTTTGTCATTTTGCATCAACACATATCCCAAGCCCTTCTTCTAAGCATCACTAAATACCACAAAAAGTTCTCCACTTGTGGGTAAACTGAGAACGGGCGCAGTGATAAACCTCTTTTTCAACTCCGTGAAGATTTCTTCACATTCATCACTCCAAGAAAACTTTACTCCCTTCCGAGTAATATTAGTAAGAGGGTTATACAACTGTGATAAATTTATCACAAATCATCAATAATATCCTACTAATCTCAAAAATATATGAATATCTATTACCGATGTTGGCCTCGTCCATCCCTCTATTGCAGCTATCTTGGAGGGATCTACAGATATCTCATTACTTGTGATGATATGGCCTAAGAATGAGACCTCCTTCAACTAGAACTCACACTTGTTATACTTTACACATAGCTTATCCTTTCACAAGGTCTCTAGTATAGTTCTTAGATGCTCCTCATGATCCTCCATGGTTTTGGAGTATATTAGAATATAATTTATAAAGACTACCAAAAATTTATCGAGGTAATCTCTAAAGACTCTATTCATCAAGTCCATGAAGATTTCTAGAGCATTAGTGAGTCTAAAAGGCATTACTATGAATTCATAGTGTCCATATCTTGTACGAAAAGAAGTCTTGTGGATATCTTCCTTCTTCACCCTTACCTGATAATATCTCGACTGCAAATCCACCTTGGAGAAGTATTATGCTCCATGCAGCTGATCGAACAAGTCATCAATTCGTGGGAGAGGATACTTGTTCTTTATCATGATTTTTTTAAGCTCTCGGTAATTGATGTAAAGGCACATTGATCCATCCTTATTCTTGATGAAGAGGACTGGTGCACCCCATGGTGAAGCACTTGGGAGTATAAACCCTTTATCCAGATTCTCATATAGTTGTTTCTTCAACTTCTCAAGCTCCACAACAGCCATTCTATTTTGATTCTTGGATATTGTAAACTCCCCAGGTATAAAATCAATTTATAATTCAACATCTCTTCTAGTAGGAACACCAGTAAATTCCTTGGGAAACACTTCAGTGAATTCCCTCACAATAGGCATGTCTTCAAGGATGGTTGCTTCCTTGGACTCAATCATCTGAGCCAGATACGCATGCTCATAGGGTAGTAATATCCATACTTGAGATGATGAAGTTAAAGAAGATTCATATTCCTACTTTCACTTGTATAGAATCAGGGGTAGATTCTCCATATGGAGAGTGATTTACCTCTTATGGAAATTTATGTTGGATCTATATAATTAAATCCAATCCATGCCAAGAATTGCAGCAAATTCCACCAGAGGGAGTATAAAGAGGTTATCCAAAAAGTTCAATACACAAATTATGATAGGGGAGGAGTTATATTCATGGGATGCAATGATTTCCCAATTTTACGTACTCACTGAAATCTTTACTTCCATGATTTTTGGTGGTGTTGGATTGTTCTACTAAACTTTCGGGATATAAAAGAATGTATAGAACTATAATCAAAAGGTAAATTTTCTATTCTTGAGTGAATAACTAGTGTACTTGTCACCACTTCCTTGTCAGGGTTCACTTCGGTGGTAGTGATGGAAAAAGCTCACCCTTTCTGCCTTGGGGGTTGTGGGTTCCTCCGAAAACCCTTGACGTAGGGAATTGATTTTCAAGATGACATGGTTCTTTGTAGTTGTAGCAATGAACAATGTGTTGAGGTTCGAACAGAGTGTTCCTATCCTTTGTTGCAGCCGTGGGTTTTTATCGTCAGCATTTAATAGCTAGGTTCCCTTCTCATCCACACCTAAAGCATTTCCCCGTCCCCTTCAGGCAATTTCCGGGGTGCTTCTTTTCGCACCTTTGGAAAGTGGGGTGATGGATTTTCGTAGAACCATTGAATTTATCCATCGGACCACCAGCATTGAATTCCACCATACGCTTCTTATCCCTATGATACCCATGAGATTCTCCGATCTCCATTTCGACCTTGAGGTCACATTAGATAATTTCCTCATAGCTTTCGAAGTCATGGATCACCAGCGCATTCCGTAGGCTAAGTTTCAGCCCACCAAAGAAGCGGTCAACCTTGCATTTAGGGGCAAGGACAAAGTCGGAGGTGTATCGTTCAAGACTTGTGAATTTCTTATTATACGCTCTGATAGATTCTTTGTCTTTTTTCTTTAGGGAAAGGAAGTACCTTTCCATCTTAAGTCGGAGGGTGCTTGGAAAATATTAATCGAAAAACATATTCTGGAAATCATTCCATTCAAATGCCTCAATATCCTCCTTAGGCTTCATATTTTTTATCAACGTCCACCATTTATCAGCTTCACCTTTCATATGATAAGAATCTAGGAGAACCTTCTCTTGTTCAAAACATTGAAGGATGGAGAATATATTTTCAATGGATTTGATCCATTGTTCGGCGATTGAGGGGTCAGATGATCCATTAAAAGTATAAGGCCTTTTTATCATGAAACTATCGATGGTTACATGTTCTTTCTTGGGGGGGGGGGGTTGAACATTCCTATTGACCCATGTTTCTATTCAAATCTTGAGTTAACTGAGAGAGAAGAATGATAAAGTTCATGATTCCTGCTCCCATCAGATTGGGAATCTCACTAGAACAATCGTCACATTGATCTTCACATCAGTTGTTAGATCGAGTCCTCCTATTACCAGTCATTGGCTGGAATAAAAGGAAATTTAGGGGTAACACGTAAAGGGTAATCCAAAGACAAAAGGTATGACATATACATTACTTTTATTTCCTTAACTTATGAATCTATAGGCTTCAATCTATGTTATCCATGATCTACATTCCAACATATATTCTTAGGGGAATTTTTTTCCTTTAATAATGGTTCATACTAAGCTTGTGAATTTACCAAAGAATATCCCTTAGGAGTGTTGTAACCAATAGTACAGCAAGGACTATTGTCGTGCACCAGTTCCCATTTGATTCTAGCTCAAAGTGGTGTTTTCGGGTTTTTCCCCTAGGATACATCTGTGCCAGAGCCTCCTCTACCTGCTCATATCCAGACACGTATATATTTTCTTGATAAACTACTTCCTAAATACTCACCAATACTTAGGGATGTTTTTATTATACTTATTCTTTTCTCTATGTCTTCACTAGGGTTTTCTAATCTTAATCCCAAAAATAACTAAACCTATCCTCTGATACCAACTATGACAACCCGGATCTTTTAGTTCACACTTAAACATGATTTATTACATAAACTCTTCACTTGATACAACATAGAAGATTAAGAGGTCTAGTGCCTTTAGGGCTTAGGAACATTATATAACATCTTAGAACATAAAACACACAACATCTTTATTGAAAACTTCCTTTACATGACCAATATATTCCCTCGTACTTAGCATTGCATGGGATAACCTGAGGACATGCATAAGAAAAGGGTGAGCTATAAAGCCCGGTAAGGGAATAACGATGGAATAACATGAGTAATATAGTACATGTTAAACAATAGGAATATCAATTGAGCACAAGATAAACATTAACATAAAGGCATGATAAAGCATGATAATCTTAATATAGAAATGTGGAAATAACATTTAACATGATTTTAGCATGAGCCAAGGCTCATTGAACATGGACCATGATTAAAACCTCATTGCACTTGAATTAGAATGATTAAACCCTCATTTCACATTATGTATCATGATACTAATCTTTACCTGATGCATTGGAGTGCTATCAGGGCGCACCCTTCTTAAACATTTCATTTTATGCATAAATGTGCCACATGGATCACATAACATGGATTCATTAAACCTCATCATTTATTCCACGATAAAGGAAATGTGGAATTAATACATTAAATAATATAATAAAAAATTAAATGTGCATAAAGATGAATACCCTTGATAGGTAAATAGGAATGGTATTCACTACACAATTACATTGGCTTGGAAAATAGCGGTGCAATTTCAGCAGCGTAACGGCGTGACATAGGAATTCATAAAAATGATTGATGAGAGAGAAATGGATGTCTCATAATATTTACATGAAATATAAATTAAGGGGTTAATATAGATACATTTCCCAACATAATTAATGTAATTTATATTCACAATACAAAAGAATTGCTTGAATGTAAATGAGGAGAGAGAGATTCCTTACGGAATTTCAGCATGGTAACAAGTGTACATGAGGGGAATCTAATGAGAGAGAAAGGGGTATATCATCATTGAAAAATAAATAGGGAAGTATGGGGGAGGTGAAAAATTATACCCCAACATTTATAATTGAAAAAAAGGCATAGCAACATAATTAAATTGAGACAAAAATGAGAAAAGAGGAAATCTCTTACTTGGAAGTGTGATCCCAAAGGCTTGGGAGAGGCTTGAGAGAGGCTTATTGGGAGCTTGGGGCACCTTGGGAGTATTTTAAATAGAGGATTACAGGGTTTGTTCTAAATCCAAAGGATTTTAGTGAAGATAAACTGGGATCTTAGGTGGGTTTATATCGGAAAGAAGAAAGAATTCTTTATTATTTATGTTTGGGTCACCACACAATAAACTAGTCAATACCACAAACCATCCCATGGTTTTTGTCCATGTTTTTTTCCAAATGGAATTGGAAAATAATATTTTATAATTCCAATTTCCTAACTTCTTAAAATATTAAGGGTTATTATGTGGAGGTGAGTCACACTCTCAAGGAAAACAATTTAAAAAGACAAAATGTTTTATAAGTCTTGGAGGGTCCACTAAAGCTTTGTAAAATAAATCAAACAAACCTAAAATCACATTATTTTAGTGTTAAAACATATATTGTCCGAACATATAATTTATAGTATTTTATTACATCACTATTGGATCATTATGATGTCATAAAACACATTCTATATTTAAACGGTATTTAATTTTTACCCAAAAATTCGATTGTCTCAGAAAATTATGAAAAATTCACCGTTGGATAATTTCAACGTACTGATTCCAAAAATAATATTAATTTTATCTAAATAATTTTATAAATATGTGAATTTTTACTTTTAAAATAAAAACCAACATTTATAAAAAAATTCATGGGTTTTGACAAAAATGGAATTCAAACCTTAATAAAAATTACAATTGCATTCATAAAATTATATGATCATTTATATTTAATAAAAATTAATTTAACTAAAATATTTTATTAAAATATTATTTAATTCAAAAATCCATTAATTCGTCAAAATAGATTTCTTAGTTGAATATTAACTTAAAATACTATTTGTGCTTTAAAAACTATTTACAAAGTAACAATAATAAAATGAATGCACATTATTTATACAAAAATAATGTACATAGTCATAGTTCTATGGTATTGTTACATAACCCCTTATAACACTCGCATAAGACCGAAATGTAAGGTGTGCGATGGTGACAGACTCTTGGGGTGGCTTAGATAACATCACTCAGGTGGTAATCTCTATTAACTTCTATTTATCCTGTATTTGGTTCTGATCAAGCTTAATGTGTTCAAGCTCGGCTTGGGATTGGTCAAAAGCGAAGCCCAATGATGCCACCTCATTTTTGATCTCTGACAAATGGGCTTCGTATGGGGAAAGTCTACTGGATGAGGCCATCGCTTCCTTTTTTGAGTAAATCAGATTTGTTAAAGCCCTATATTTATACTAATAATGTGATCATTGTTAAACAACTATATTAGCAACGGTCACAATTCATAATGATATTTTAAAATTCAGAAACATAAAACCATTGAAGTTCACACTTTATATAACCATAATAAGACATTTAATTAGATCAAGAGGGATTTCCATTAATGAAATTTTGGGTCGTTGTAGTTTTTTCCTCTCAGGGATGCTACTCCCCTGTTGGATTAGGTCACGAGTCCCCCGTATTATTTGTGTAGATGAATACGGAACTACCCAATCATTTCAAGGAGAATACCCTCCAAAATCCTTGTGAATATTTATTTTTTACTCACTAAAGGTTCCAAGGAATGGGTCCTCTAACCATGGAGTTGATATTTCCATGTCACACCAAGGTGTAGGTCCTCCATATATAATGATTAGATAGATTTGTTACTCCCCTATCACACCAGGTTAAAGGCCTCCAATTCTAGGGTTTGTACTCCCATGTCGTGTCAGGGTGCAGTCCCCCCACTTTGGTCATATAGGTAGAGTCATAACTCCTTTATATGCAGGGGGTATGTCCTCTATCTATGCAGTGGTAATCCCCCCATATTTGACTAGTGGTGGGGATAAGGTCCTCCACTGGATTCAGAGATCCCTCAACTATAAAGAATAATCGTGATAAACAAACCCCTCAACTATTTATACATGACATTTGGTTAGGATATGTTTCTCCCTCGATACAGTGAGGTGCGGGCAACTCCCAATGGGTACTTTGTAGGTTTTATAGAATGGTTAGCAGTCAGTACTCCCTTTTTAGGGGGAAATGGTGAGGTGTAGGTCCCCCTTTACTCTCTCTTTAGAAAGGATTCATGTGGTCTATATTCTGGAGTAACATTCTATTATTTGTGTCAAGTGGGACAGGGTGGGCCTCTCCGCTTGGGTACTTCTGAGATAGTGAAAAGTGAAAGCCAATAGTTACATGACCTTCAATGTAGGGTTCTTGATTTATACCTAGTGTTGTTCCCCATGTATCATATCTCTTAAACATTCTGTCTCAGATGGAAGGTCTTGTAGATTGTGTTATCCTATACAAGGGTTTCCTTTGATCCTCAAGTAGAATCTTATGGATGGCTATGAGGTTGGGAACTCATGAGACTTTGAGTTTGAGATGATTATATCAGGGTGATTTCTAGTAATCCATGTGGATTTTATATATTTTGGTAGACACATCATATGGGTTGATATGACTAGTCATGTATAGCTAAGGATTTATCGAGATAGGGTTTCTCCCTCATTTTGTTTCCATGTAGATTAGGTCAAGCTGAATGTTTCCCCTCAGTTTCTCCCAACTATTTTGGGTTTTTGGGGATCCAAATGGGTATTTTTATACTCACCCCTACATAGGATTTGGATGCACATGTCATGTATTTTGAAAATGACAGGCCTTTCGATAGAGTCCTTGGATGAACTAGAGAAAGTGTAGAATAGAGATCTTGACAAACTAAGGTGTTTACTAGTTCTTGGACAAGATGTGTTCTAGTTGTTTCATTTGATATTGGTCTTCAATTTCTGAGTAGGTTGGACACTTATAGTTTTGGTGGGCTTGTATTTTTTCCTTTTTTTTACTTTTAGTACTTCTGATATACTATTCCTAATAGATTGATGTTTGAATGCATTTTTTATTCCAAATTTTTATCTCTCCACTGTTTCATGGAGATGTATGTGGGTGTGTACGTATAAGTACCATATGAAAATGACTCCCATTTTTTGATTTTCATACTCGGAATTGGATTTCTGCACCAAGGCTATTCAACATGGAATTAGTGTAGTCGTGTCTCAGGCCTTTGTGGGTTGGGTCATGAAAGAGTGGTATCAGATCAATTTCAACTTTATGTAAACATTTTTAATGTGTTTTGAGTTCTTATTTAAGACCAAGGACTCAAGTGATGGTGTGGAGATAGACATATCCATTCACTGGGACTCTGATAACCTACATGTTGACTCAGTACATTAGGGAACTGTATTCATGTAAATGTTAGTACATGCATCATATATAACTGGGTTGTGGGTTCCATGTCCTTCATGATTCAGCATCCCATATATACTCTTTGATCATAGAGAATCTTGATTCTATTTCATGATTCCATCACGACGATAGTTAGATAGATTTACATGGGTAAATTGTGATTATGATCCACCATGTGATGATGATGCACCATGCGATGAGTATTTAGTGCATGGAACTAGTCTTTAGGAAGTACCTCATGGTGGTCTTACAGTCGAGCCACCACCCATTGAGAAATAGTGTTTTCTAGTTTTTTTAGTATATTATATGCAAAATATGAGTGAACTATATGAGTTATAGTTTTAGTGAGCTTCTAGGTATCAGGGTGATCAAGACCCTTGGGAAGCTTATGTCTTTCTTGAGGAAGTCATGTGTGTTTTCCACCATTTAAGGACACATCCCGATCAGATTGTTGTCCTAGCAGTGAGTTTTTTTGTAGGGATCATCCAGGTGATGGTGGAGTCTAATGAAATATACCCACAATGAGATTATTCTCACCTAGATGATGTTTTAGTGAAACTTATGGTTAGATATTTATCCATCCACATTGAGATTTTTTTCTATCCAGAAGCTTATACAGCTTCGGAATGGTAGCATGTTTATGGAATATTACTCAATGGGTTTTGCACACCTGTTGTGTTATTTTATGGATATGGTTTGAGATCCATTTTTTAAAGCATGTTCCATTGAAAAGGGACTTCATAGAGACATCCATACATGTGTGGTCTCTTTATCCATTCATTCTTATTCAGGGGTTCTGGAGAAATCTATGGTGATAGAGATATTCATGTTGGAGAGTTGGGTATATCGGTTTGGTAGTAGTGATCATGGGGCTAAGTCACATATAGAATCAGGCATATATAAGTTGATAGGATTGTGGAACAAGGGAAATATCCATGAACATATTCATACACATGGGTCTATAATACATGATCTTCACTAGGAATCTGCCTTGATTCAAGAGAGGTTATGTTACACTTATGAAGAATGGGGTCATCTTGAGGAAAACTTTCTAACCCACCATGTTCCCGATAGGGAGATAGTAGATGGACCATCCTATTATAGGCATATTCTGGATAATAAAGTTATAAATTATGGAGGATTTCATGGAGGAGTGGGGAGATTCACAGGAGGTTTCTAAAAATTTGAGATATAGCCACCACCACCCCTAAGTGGTCCATTCTAGGCTAAGGGAGCTCAGAGATGGGGGTGAGGATAGTTGCAAGCCACAGAGGCCTTTTACAAGTAGAATATATGAATGATTAGAGTTATACTATGTGTTCTTCCTAATTTTTTATTATTATTCTTATATATTTTTGTGTGGTACTCTTTTCTTTCCACTTCTTTCTATAGGAATATATAGGGTGATGTCAAATGTCAATAGAGCCTTGTGGTAGTGTTGTTTGGAATTGATTAATAATCTTGAGGAAGATATATGGTTCCCCCATTGAGAAATGTTCATATGAAACTATACAAATTTTTTCTTCCATGTAAGTGTTTCCAAAATAAGATAGTATTGATTTGTGGTGGATGGGTTTTTTTGACATGTTTGTCTGGAGGGGGTCTGTGCGACTGAGCGATGAAGTTAGCATTGGTGTTATTAGTGGATATTTTTTTTCTCAACCCATATTATTTTCATCCCTAGTAGAGGGATATTCTCACATAGAACCATTCAGTAGTAGTAGATATTTCTACTATAATGTTTATTCGGTGTGGATTGGTTTCCTACCATCCTTTATCATGTGCTTTTTCACATGTGTGTGTGGTAATTTTTTTTAGATTTTGGACTTGTATTGCAGTTGAATTTTTTTAGAGGGACCAGAAAGAACAAGTGTGTAAATTTGGGAAGCCTTGTGTTGTTCATTAGTACCCTAGTGTGCTCATAGTCAAATTTTTATACAAGATGCTTGTGGTTTTCATAGTTCATGTCATATAGCGGTTGTCAAGAACTAATGAGTTGCATCAGTATATTCAATATTTTAGTGAGGTGGTGTACTACTGGATCATGATTCCTATGATATAATCGGTGCTTGGTACTCACCACCTGTCATAGCTGAGGCGACACGTGCCCACTTTTTGGATCAATTTAAACCTCGTTGGGTTGGATGTTGGGTATGGTTTGACCTTTTTGGTTCCATAAGTGTGTAATTCTAGGAAGCATGAGAACCCCTTAGTTAGCTCACTGACATGGGATTCCCAATGGATAGCTCATTTTTTATTCTTCTACCTTGGAATTATTTTTTATGGGAAAAATATTTATAGTGAGGAGGGTGTAATGACTTGGTATTTTCTATGTAATACTTTGAAATAATTCTATGGATAGTTTTGAAGTCGAGAACTGAGTCAGAGTAGAATTTTGGGACCCAGAGAACCTTAATGTGGTGATATTAGAAATATTATATATATTATATCATTCATGCATATTTCCTTTTTAAACATGGAAAAAACCAAGAAGAGTCTCATATGGGAAATTCAATACTTCAGTTGAGTTCAGAATGTGATTTTTACCATAGGCCCAATATAAATTTTTTTGGCACTAAGTGCTTGGATGAGGTCACATTGGTGGGAGACTTGATGATATTAGTTTATTAAAAATAAATTAATACCTTACCCCCCCCCCCCATCTCATGTGTATAAAAGGTATAGGAGGATCTCCCCCTTGAGTGATAGATAAACCAAGGACAAATTGAAGTGTGGAGGTGTCGTTGATCCCCCAAGTATCATGTATAAACCATGTAAGATCACATGGTTTTTTCCTCAACCCATGATCATATACACCATGTACAAATCATGTAAGCTCACATGGCTAGCCAATTCATGTAGTAGAGGACATGGTTATGTGTTCAGGTGGGTTCAAATGCCTTTTGTACCACTGTATAGGTCATGTGTTGTCCTTGGGATCTTTCACCTTGCATATCTCCCTTTTCAGTGCTCAAATTCATCCCTACAAGTAACCTATCCTGAGAATTTTTCCATGTATAACATGATGGTGGACCTCCTAGTGGATTTGGAGATACTACATGGAATTATTCAAGAATGATGATTCATTGGTGTTTCTTGGTCATGGGTAGTGAAGAATGTGGATCACTAGACAGGTTTCGGGGTCGGTACCTTTCCATGTCATCTCAGGATTTAGTTCCCCTATAAAATTTAGGCCATGAGGGTGATGCTCCCCTATCATATCAACGTTAAATTCCTATACCTATGGTTCTATTATGGTGTGATTATTGGCATGCATGATTATCCTTTCAAAAATGTTTAACCAATGAAAGTTATAAGTTTGGTTTGTCATAGAGAAACCATGAATGGTACTCCCTTATTCTATCTAGGGTGGGTTTAACTTACCTCTTGGATTGATAGAGACAAAACTCCCTCATAGAGAGTGCTGGTCCTCTACCCATGGAGTAGTTTTCCCTAGGTTAGTACTCCTCTATTGTACCAAGGTGTGGGTAACCCATATCATTTGTGTAAAAAGAGACAAATATCCTATATTATTTCAAGGTGTGGGCCCTCCATTATTGTTGTGAATATTGATTCAGTACTCCCCTAAGGATTCATAGAATTAGTCCTCTATCCTTGGATATGGTACTACCTTGTTTCACCAAGGTGTGGCTACTCCATATATGATTTTTAGATAGAGTTGGTACTCACTTATTTTACCAGGGTGTGGGTCCTCTATTCCATAGTCATAACTCCCCTATCGTGTTGGGGTGCAGGTCCCCCACTATGATAGTAAAGGTAGAGTCAGAAATCCCCTATACATAGGGTGAGGGTCCTCAATATATGGAGTGGTAATCCCCCACCATTAAGTCGCGGCAAGGATTAGGTCCTCCACTAGATTTTTATCTCCCTTGGTTTTGGATCATGGTTGCGAGGAGTGGGACTCTCCACTAGTTATACACGACACATGGTTATAAAATTGTTCTCCCTTAATTCTGTGAGGTGTGGTTCTCTCCCTATGGTTACATAAGATGTTTCTTAGGATAGTTATGAGTTAGTACTCCCTCATATGAGGGATATAGGTGAGGTGTGGGTCCCTCTATACTCTCTCTATAGAGAGTATGCATGTGGTGAATAGTCTAGAGAAGCTCTCCCTATTTTGTGTGTAGTATTTAAGAATGGCCCTCTCTTATTGGGTACCGTTGGGATTTCTCAGGGAACAAGGAAGTCCTGAAAGGACCTATGGTTCTAGGAACTAGATTTGGACCTAGGTTTGTTTTTGATTTGGAATATATCTCAGATGTTCCAATTGGGATTTCAGGGATCATGGAGTGTGTTCTCTTGGAAAATAATTTCCTTTGATCATTGAGTATAATTGTATTTCTAGCTATGTGGTTGGGAACTCATGAGACAGGGAGTGTGATAGTAGTATATCAGTGTGATTTATGGTATTCCTTGTATAGTTTTTATATATATTGGTTGACACACATTTTGGGTTAAGATGAATAGTCATGAAGAGTTGAGGAGTGGTCGAGATTGAGTTTTTCACTCACATGGGTTCCCTATAGATTGGATTGAGCATATTATTTCCTCTCATTTTATCACTTTTATTTTGGTTTTTTGGGGTTCCTAATGGTTATTTTCATAGTCACCCTTTTATAGGATTTCCTTGCATATGTTTTGTCTTGGGTATATGATATACCCTTGATGGAGTACCAGGAGGATCAGAGCAGGTGGAGCTTAGAGAGGCTAACATAACATGGTGTCTACATATTCTTACAAAAGGTTTATTTTGGTGGTTTTATTTGATAGTGGTCCCCTTATTCTAAGAAGATTGGATTCTTTTACAATTTTATTGGGATTGTATTTTTACCTTTTTGTACTTTCAGTACATATGATATACTCTTCTTGTGGGATAGATTTATTCATGCATTTTTGTTTCCATGTTTTTATCTCTTCACTCTTGCATGGATATATATATGTTGGTGTTTTCATATAGGTATCAGGGACTAAGGCCTCCCTTATGTGTAAAATTCCTACTCGTTGCTGGATACTAACACCTTGACTTTTTGAGGTGGGCTTAGGGTAGTTATGGCCTAGGCCCTGGTGTGTCAAGTCATTACATGAACAGTTAGTCAAATCGTACGATAATGATGAGAAATTTCTCTATAGATTTTAGTGGAATTCTATATGGTTTGAGCATTATTTTTCCAACCAAATGAGTGTTAGTATAAACTGTGTTGTTTTATAGAATGTAGTCTAGTAGATTTCACATGAAATGATCATGTATTTCTAAAACATTTATGCATATCAAGGAAACCATGAATTTTTCTTGTCTATGGGAAATGGTTAGTGCATGGTTGGTTTATGGTTTATTAAGCTATGCAGCCTATTCATGAACCCAGATCCAAGATTTTAAACATTGATGTTTATAATGATTCTTGTTTTCATTTTATCCTATAGTCCACACTTACTCATTCATTATCTGAAACTATCCCTAACATGATTCTATAGAGGACTCTCACTTTGATTCTTTAGTGATCCATGATTGTGTTGTTTGGATCTAATAAGGAACATTTATTTTTTCTCTCGCTTTATCCACTTATATCTAGATCCTATTTCGATCTATCATCACATTGTATCGATGGAACCCTAAAGTGTTATCATTGATAGATATATAGGTTTTGATAGATAATTAATGGTTTTTCTCTTATATTTAGGTTTATCATGACCTGATCCCATTGTTTCCATAAATAGTATAAAAATAAAATAACCTTTTCAATTTTAATAATTTAGGTGTCTCTATCCAAATATATTTCCCATGTAATGATTTTTGTTCTATGATTCCATTTAGTATTAATTTATTTATTCATTATTTTAAATCCAATATGGGAGAAATTAATCTTTTATGGTAATAGAATTGTTTTATAAAATTGGTTTATTGTTGAAATCCATTATGATGCACTTGATGCATTTGATTTAATGACTTAATGAGGAATGTGAATTGAATAGTGTTTTTAATGGTTTTAATTGGAATGGATTTCTTTCAAAAATTATTATAAAATATGAATTCGATTTATTAAACATGATGGTGATATAATAGTATGTATGGATAACAATAATGTATTGTGAAAACTAAAAATATGCATATCTTATCTAAGTTAACTATCACAAGGGGAGGTTCCCTTGATAACATATCATAAAGGGGTTATACATTCCGAGGAACCATAGTTCATGAACATTTTTCATCATTTTGACTTGAAGTGTTTCATGGTTGTTTTAGTTGTGTATAAACTTGTGTTGTTACTATCCCCTTGTTTCATCATAGATACATTACATAGATATGTATTAAAAGTTTTAATGCCTATTGATTTATGGATACATGAATAATAATTTATTTCCTTTAATTAATCCTAAAGTATTTTTTCCATATTCTTTTAGTATAATTTATATGGAATGATTTGGAAAAAACTAGATGAATTTTTTTATATAATTTTTTATGAAATGGTTTCTTTATGAAATTTTATATAAATATATTTTAAATAAAAACTAACTATTAAATGTGGATAGAAATTTCATTGATTAATTGGTGGTATCATACTTAGAATTAGTGCTCACACCCTACTTTTTACATTGGTTGTTTGAATCCTATATTTTGAATGATATTGGTAAAAGGAAGAGTTTTATATATATGATAACCTCCTTAGTCATGTTTCATTTCTGGTGGGTTGGGACGACATTAAAATTAATTCACATAGAGATGGACCGAAGGGGTATTTTTTGTTTTGTAGTGTTAGTCCATCAATTATTAATTGTGAGATTTTTATCCCATTGTAGGATATTATATTTTGGTTTTTTTGTTTTAAATGTGATTTATTAATATTTTGAATATCCCCTATGAGGAAGATTATTTGTTTCACCATTGAAGGTCTCATTAGAGGTCTCAGGATCCAGTCTACCGATGTACTTGTAAGCACCTTAGGTTTCTCTGTTTACTTATGATCCCCCTCCCCAAACTATTGTAATATATATTTTTTGAGTATTTTTTGTTTTAATATGTCATTTATATCATATCATAATTCCATTAAAGGGATAAACTTTTCCATCAGTTCATTTTATAGTACTTTGGTTGATGTCTTCATCTTATGGTGATTGGGAACGTTCTTTGGTCCTTCTGTCATGCTAATCTAGGTTACATTGTGGGTTGATCGATGTTTTTCCTTAACAAACTAGTATAAAATTGTTAGGATATCATAGAACCATGTTCTCATGATATTATATCACTCTCTTATGTATGGAGGTTATTTATAGATAGTGATAATATATCTATAACTTGATAGGTGGTGTGGGAGTGTGCTTGGTCCACTCACATTATTGATGAAACTCAAATTACC
Organism: Viscum album; assembly: GCA_963277665.1. Classification (NCBI taxonomy): domain Eukaryota; kingdom Viridiplantae; phylum Streptophyta; class Magnoliopsida; order Santalales; family Viscaceae; genus Viscum; species Viscum album. The sequence continues at coordinate 381,304,612 of OY728155.1, forward strand.
ATTGAAATTATTATATTTTTTAGTATCCTTGTTTTAATTTTTATCCATTTAGGTTCATTTTTATAATTTTAATTTTTGACAATGGAATAAAATTATGTTCTAAATAGATTCCATCATATTTGTTTTATGTATTATTGAACCTTTATGAAGAAATATAAGAAATAATTTTGGGTAATATACAGAGAAATTTCCATAGAATAATCCTCTGGTTGACTCAGTATCGGTGTAAATGATTGTCCATATGACCTAATCCATCTATCAAATGACTAATGTTGTACCTAAAAGAGTATTAGACTATGATCTAAAATTTACTAAGTATAATACATTAATTTTCCATGGTTATAAGTGACCTCAATAATATGATTAATACATCAAAATTATTTATAGGATTTTCCACTTATTAATTACTCTGATAGACTACAGGGATGGTTTTTCAAAATTTAAACCTGAGGGGTATGGAATGAAATTGTGGGAATTTACTATGAAATCTAGGTTTCATAATTATATCACTTGGACTACATTGAATAAATCCTTCAATCAAAATTTCTATCATGAGACACTGAGAGTGGTTAAGGATATTGAGTTCAATATTTTGTAGTAGTGATATAGTTATATCATAGTGTATTCTACACTGTTTTTGGAGTTAGTTATCTTTTATCCATAGATTTTTTCCAATTATTATCTAATGGAATGGGAGTTTGATATGGGTTTAAGTAAATACATTTGATCAATCCTGATTCTTATTTTCCTACCTATCTTCACAGTGCTTTTAGAAAAGGAAACTATGTATGAATTTGATGTGGATGGGAAGAGAGGTCTCTATAGAGAATAAATTATAGTAAGTTGTATCTAGATCTCTCTTTCAGTCTAGAAAATAATGTGGGGTGACTATAAATGATGTGGTAGTAGGAGTGAAAAATAGAAATTATGGATGATTCATGTAGTATTCTACAAGTTTGGAAAAAGTGACACCTTGGAGAATATTGTAAGACATCATGCTATAAGTGTCACACATGTGGGAAAATTGGACATAATTAACATTTCTATGATAAAGAAACCAAGGGTATTAGAGAGGGATCCACATTATCTAGTGTATATCAGTTATTATTTGATATAGAAAAAAGGTTGGGAGATCATCCTCATGCATTGGGAGGTGATGATGTTTCATAGAATTAGATGGATGAGAAAGGAAATATATATGAAGTATAATATGTACCATAGTAGATATGGGAATGACATGATACCTTTAGTGGTATTGTGTGTATTGAATATTCTATGATTATGTCTTTTTTTGATATTGGTATAACTAATTCCATTATATATTCCAAACATATTTAACTATTGGGACTGTTCTTATGCCTTATTCCATTCATGATGAAGTATTCCACTAAACTATAAAAGAAGTTGGAGAAGGATTTTAGTTACCCTAATTTTTAGGTAATGATCACTGACCCTGAGTCACTATATTAATGTTTACTTCTTGATTTATATATCATTATTCATATAATTATCATTGATTGGATGATTCACTATAAATTCTACATAATTTTTTTTCATTTTCATGTAATGTTTCCTTCTTCTGATGGAGTCACTCATGTCTTTTAGGGTGAGTAGAACCCCATATCGGAAGATAAATTCTCTTTGATCCTAGTGATGAGAGGATTTCCTATGAATTTTCAGAGTTTTTTCTTGATAATGTTGGTCCTTTTATTAGTGTCCTTATTCTAGTGGGGTTGAGTGAGTATCTTGACATCATTCCACATGATTTCTTTAGGTCACCTCCTTATAGGGATGTTGAGTTCTCTATAGATATTCATCTAGGGATGAGACCCATTTCATTATCTTCTCACTAAATGGATCACATTGAATTGAAATAAAAATTGAGGATCATGAGGATAATAGATTTATTTTTTCATGAGATTTACATTGGGTATAATCAATGATCTTTTTAAAGAAGTATAAGAGGAGTATGTATCTTTCTATTGATTAATAGAATTACAGCTAGGTGACGGTTAAGATAAAATATTATTTTCCTAAGATATATAACTGTTTTAATCATCCCATGTTTTCCCAATGGGTTTCAAAAAAAATATCAGATATCATGGTACCATCAGCTAAGGCTCTAAGAGGAATATCTTCTAAAAATGGAATTTAGGAGAATATATGGGAATTTTGATTATTTTTATATAAAATTTTAATTAAAAAAACTCATGTAATGTTTATGGGATTAAATAACTGGATCATTCATCAGTTCATGGATTCCTTTATAGTTATTTTGTGGATGATATCTAAGATTATTGTTGATAAAAATAAGATCATGAAGATTTTTTGAATATCATATTTGGAATAATGAGATTTTTTTTGTATGGGAATATATTTAAATGCTTTTTATATGTTAAGATGGTGAAATTTATAGGACATATTGTTTCTGATAAAGGTGTATATGTTGATCATAAAAAGACTCCACTATGATTTTTTCTAATAATTACATAAATATGTCACAAATATATAGTTTTTCAGATTAAATCATTATTACTAGTACCTTGTTCAATAATTTTCCATGATTTCATCTTTAATGATAGAGTTAAACTATAAGGGTGTGATTTTCACTTGGAGAAATTAGTTTTGAATATCATTTGAGGATTTTAAAGTGATTTTCACTTTATCCCCAACATCGATTCTGCCTAATCTGATTTTGGGTTATGCTTTAAACTATGAAACCTAAGGAATGGGTTTTGATTGTATTATAATTCAATGAATATAGGTGGTAGTGTGTGGTTCTACTCAGTTGTGAACTCATGGGAAGAACTATTTGATGTATTATCTTCACTAAATGAAAATAATGAAGGATCTTAAGAATTGGTTCCACTTTCTATTTGGGTAGTAGATTACTGTTTATTTCTACCATAAGAGTCTGAAGTATATATTCACTCAGAGTAATATAAAATTTTGAGAAATATTCATGGTGTATTAGATGTAATGCATTGATTTTGATATTTCATAAAACCCATGAAAGTGGAATGTGGTCATAGATGATTTTTGTATAAAACTACGGACTTTGGCTATGATGTAATTAGTGGAAGAGTTATTATTTATAAACTTGCCTATGTAGATGCACTTGGATAAAGGGGGAGATACCAAATATTTTTTCCTAGCCTATATTTTTTATAGATAATCTATTCATGATAAAATTAAAATTGAACATGATAAGGATGTGTAGTGTTAGTAATTTTAAAAGAATCATTATTATGTGGAGATATCATGTGTGTTTTTTCATTCTTCTAATGGTGTTTTTAGCTTCTAAGGTAGGTTTCCTATTAAAATAGACATGTGAAAAAATATATTAAAAGATAAATACGGATCTAGTTGATCTGTATACCCTAGAGTAACCATGATGTATCATGAAAAGAGATATTATCACTAGTGGCCCAATATATGGAGAAAAATTGTGTATTTTTTATCTTAAGGCCTTAATTGTCAAATCATATGATGGAAAATCATAGTTCTACTAGTGTTTTGTAACCTTTACCCATTCTTGAATGGAAATGGGATGAAATTGCTATGGACATCATGATTTGGGTACCTCAAACTTTAAGTTATAAATATTATATTTGTGTTATTATTTAATAACTCATAAAATTAATGAATTTCCTACCTTTTAGAAAGATGATGAAGGTAATAGATTTGGGGAATTTTTGTGTGTGTAATATAATCATAATTTAGAGTGTTTCATAAACTATGATTTTAGATAGGGAAACTCTCATAAAATTATAGCACTTGTGTGTATTTTAGATACTAATGGGTCATTAGTTGAATATGAGAAAAAATTATTCTCCATAACTAGAAAGCCTGTATACATGAGAAATCCAAATTAATTAATACATTCTCTATATATGTCTGTAAAACATTAGTGGATAATGGGAGAAACATTATCCCTTAGTGGTTTTTTCCTATAACAATATTTATTAGGCTTAAATCAGGATGAAATATTTTGAGTCTTTATATTAGAGGCCTTGTAAATATCCTCTATATAGGTCAATGTTTATAGAATGGTCCATGGATAGACTCAATATCATTCTGGAGATGAGATATATCATGAAATTTATTATTAACAATTAATTTATAACTCTAATTAAAATGAAATCATATGTTGATCGATGTTGTCGCTCGTTGGAATTTGAGATGGGTGATCTAAATTTTTTCAATGTTTATTAATGGTTGGTATATTCATGTCTGAGGAGAATGGTTATGTTAGCATTTTATTATATTTTCTCATTTTATATTATGGAGAAACTGGGGATGGTTTCTTATTGACTATAATTACCATCTCATTTGACTTCTATTAATAATGAATTATGTGTTTCCAAACTGAATAATTATATGTAAGAAATTACTTGTGTGATCTAGTGAGAAGACATTGAGTTTGGACATGAAAACTTAGTAGTTGAATGTCTTATTAAGATAATGAATAAAATGATAATGTGTTTCAAGGAAAGACAATCCCATTGGTTATGTGAGATGACAGTGTGGTAGGGATAACCATGAAACATGAAAATGTGAGGAATTCATGATACAAAAATGAAATTATCTATTTTTGTGTTCCTATAATGGATCCCGTCATGAAGAAAATATATTTTATGTTGTGGAGAATTTTGATCCCTATGGGTCACAAATTTGTATTCATTTTGAGATTCATTAATTACTTGTAATGATTGAGATTTTTTCTAGAATCATAGGTTGAAAGTTTTAAATTTCAAGAAAAACAATCCTTACACACTATTTCAAAGCACTACTAGTGATACGGTATAATAACTGGGAGAAATGGAACTCTAGGATCAAATGAAAATATGCACTATAGAGACCCATACATTTCATTCAAAAATATTAAATCTTAAATGATGAATATTACTTATATAACATTACCATGCATGCTATAATGGTATATGTTTAATGTCTTTGAAAACATGAGTATATAAAAAACGTGATCAAATGGGATCTAAATAATCCCTTACTAAAATATTTATAAATATAATCTTTTATAGTCATATTAAACATAAAACCTTTCATCATAACATGTGTAAATGAAATATAAGATATGGTGACTTGAGATTTCTTACTAAAGGTAAATTAGGGAGATATAAATTATAAATTAAGAATTTAATGATCAAATAGTTTGATAACAAGAGTTTATCATTTCAAAACCATACCTAATATATCATAGATTATAATTGTGAGTCATTGAATAAGTAATGGTAGTTCATAAGACATTAATCGTAAATGAATCAAATAACATGACCCATGAGAACATAACATTTGAAAAAGATCATAAAATTGTAGCATAAATGTTGTATCCTTTTAATCAATGATATCTTATGTCAAATCTACCAACCATGATATTCATAACATATTATCCCTATAGTAACATCCCATGTAACTCTTTTGAAGTTGGAATGACATATTTTGTGCCCTTTGATCTCATTGATCATTAATCATTACCCATTTTATTCCTATAAAATAAAATTCCAGGACCACTGCCCAAATAATACTAAATCCACAAATAAGTATGCCACAAGATCATAAAAATATTCATTAATAAATTATCCCATGGAAAATAAAATTGATTTCATCAAAATTTTCTCATAATAAACATAAACTATAAAAAAAATAAAAATACATATTATATCATTAGATCATACCACTAGTAAATAACATGTCACATTAAAGTATGTTATTAGAGGTGAACATTTAATTTATAAGTGCAATGGAATATTTATTTATGAAAATACCATTTTCATTCTTAAATCACATATTTAAAATCTAAAAACTTCCAAAATTTTAAGGAAAATATTTTAATTGGAAAGAACCATGGAAATTTTTAAATTAATATTAAAAACATTTAATAATCATGATGGTAGAAAATTTAATTATTTCCATGCATGTTAAAACAATTTTTCCTTTAACATTTTTAGTAAACAGTCAAATGTACACCATTTAGGAAACATCATGAATCCAGTTTTAAAAAATAATTAATGCGAGAAATTAAATTTAAAAATTATAACATAATATAAAAAATGTAGAAACATTTTTAGAAAACATTTATATGGAATAAATAGGATTTTCTGATTATAGAGATAAATAAATCCATTTTTCCTTAAAAAAAGTAATTCAGTATCTTGAGTACATAATGACTTGAAAATGAAAAGAATACATTTAATCTCTATAAATAACCTATGGAGATGAAAATTCATGAAATTATATATAGGAAGATCATAAAATATTACCATCTAAGCATCATCCTAAAAAATCCTAATAAACACGGGGATTGGATCATAAATCCCCTACCTCAATTTCACATTTTATTGATGTCAAAAACCAGCCTGGGTACCCTGATAACTCGAAAACCAATCCGGACCTAACATAGATTGAAGGGCATGCCCGATCCCCATGAGTCGGTGACTAGCATCTCGCATCATACAATATGAAATTAAGAATTAATTTTCCACAAAACATTGTGTAAGAAAGATAAGAAATTCAATATGTATACAAAAGAAACTCTACTAAGATTAATGTATAAGAAGTCAACAAGTCATTAAAGCACAAAGTACTAAAACCCAAGTACCAAAATAGGGAAAACAACCTAATTTTCTATGGAAACAACTTACCACATCCAAGGTTCAATAGTTGGATCCTCCTGCAAGATATCCCCTCCCCTTACTCAAACTTGGAAGTAGATAATTTACAAACACTTGAATGCACAAGTAGGGTGTGAGATAAAAATCCCAATAGTGTCTCACCAAGGATTCCATAACAGATACTAATAATATATTAACTAAATGGATTCTATTAATTTTAAAGTAAATAGTTTTGAAATTTAAAATCATATTTAAAAATAATCATGCTATATAGTTCAAATGATGTAAAATAATTTAAGAAAAGGATTTACAAGTGATGGAATATTTCTAAAACAATGGATTAAATAAAAATGTTACATAAAAAATTTTATGTAAATTATGTATTCATATAAGAAAATTTCACAACATTGGAATACATTTATATTTTAAATATAAATAGCAAGATAGAAACATGGTCATCTACCAAATAGGTACAAACGTTTCAGGCTGTAGGACTTCTCACTCTCTAAGTGATCGTATTAATATGTGTATGCAAACATCCCTATGACATTGGTCAAAGGTGACTCATCACCATCCCATCGGGGATTTGAACTATTTAATTTATGTTTTATAACATTGTATAAGCATAGAGTGTGTCCAAATAACTTACAAACTACTTCATGCTTTCATGTTCTCTTAGCCAATCAATGATGGGAAAATTATTTTAACATAGCTTAAAATAAAATAAAATTCCATTCAACCCATTTAAAATTCCAATTTTCCATTTAAAATCCAAAAAAGGTTTTTAATCAAAAACATTCCTCTTTAATAAGATAAAACTATTGGGTTTCTATCGAAACATTTTAATCCATTTTCACAAGTTTGAAATCAATTAAAAACCAATTCCATCAATTTTTTAATCCATTTACATAATTAAATTCCAAATTTTAATTGAAATAGTTTCTATAAAATCTATAATATAAAATAAACAATTTAAATCAACCAATTTCCATAAACACAACCCAAATCAAGGTAATTGAGAGTTTTTCCAATTTTCATGCCAAAACCATTTCAAATTTCCTAATTCACTAAAATTGGGTTTTATCAAATCAATTGAAAGAATGTTTGAGAAATTTAATTTAAATAATAAATTTAAATAAATAAAAAAATTCAAGGTTAATCAATTTTTACAAATAGAATGGATCCACCTACCTCTTTCCTAAAACTCAACACCCACAATGACACTAGTGAATGAGAAAGAAGGTGTAGAATAACTCAAAACACAACCTAGATGTTGAAAATAAGGATGTTCTTTGCTGGAAATGGATTATGGTTTGTGATTTTTGTTAATACTCATATGGAAGACCAATAGATTATCAAGTAGATTGCAAGGAAATGGATCATACAGTTCAATCCGAAAGCAGCATTGAACGTGGCATCATTTCCCAATGTTTTCCAAATTTTCAGGGTCTAAAATTTAGAGAATGTAAAGCATTGATAAAAATGGTTTTTATTGAAGGCCTTATGAAAATATGGAAAATTAATGAGTTTCGTAGATATGGGATTCATTATTTTTGTTTTGTGAATGATTAAAGTATTGTGATGGTGCGCTCTACGATTACGAGAATTTGAGATTCATGAAAGGTATTTTTATGGAATCAACTCTTCATAAATATGGAAAATTCAATGATTTCAAGAATAATATCTTGAGGATTTTGAAGATACAAAATATTACAATTTGATATGGTGTTACTTTATGATTACTAGAATTAGAGCTCTATAGCGGTGTGAAGGGTTTTGATGGAAATATCCATGGTTACGAAGAGATTTGCAAACATAGAATTTCCATGGATCTTTAAAAATAGAGGAGTGATGAAAAGATGTTTTTGACTGATCCAAAAAACATTCTAGAGGTAGTGGATCTTTACGATCGGCCCATCCTATAAATAAGACTCCATCCCCTCTTTATTTAGAAGGAACTTTTCCAATAAAATCAGGAATCACTCTGATTTCAAGAAGAAAGGGGTGCTCCACAAAATTGGTTGTCTATGAGAGCTTGAGATTCATGAAAAGACTATTTTAGTCTTAATTGAAGTCAATGGTTCTAATTATTGAGTGGTTCATGAATATGGGATGTTCTGTATTGGATTAGTAAGCTTCACGAAGGTAACTTTGTTCTACGAAGGCAAGGGAACTTCGTGAAGGCAGTGTGCTCCGTGAAGGAAAGTGAGATTTGCAAAGGAAATGTGTTATGCTATGTCAGTGGGGATTTGAAAAGGAGCTTCATGAAGGATATTCTCCAAAGAAATTTTTGAATATCAGGTTTAAGTGGACAGGTCTTTCAGTGTACATCAACTCAGGTCTATGGTGCAAGCAGAATCTCATGCTAAGTCAGGGAAAAATAATTTAATTCCAAATCATTGAAGCAAACTTCAAGTTGATAAACTAAGTTTGACTTCTCATATAGGAGTTAACTAGGGGGAGTCAACAGAAGTGTTCTTAGGGACACAATAAGTTATCCCAAAAATCTTGTAAAGGTAGTATTACTGGTATGGAGTGACTATGAACAAAATTTTGTTTTCCATAGATATTGAATACTAGTGTATTTTGGTATGAACGACACACAATAGACATATACTCCTTGGAAATAGTTTGTTTTGGTGAACCAAGTAAAAGTTTTGTGTTGTATTTTCATGTGAATATTTGAGTGTTGATCGTTTCCATCATACTATTTTAACGGGTTTCTACATGCGTGGTAACAAGATCCATAACTTTAGAAGAAAACATTTATACCCTAATTCACCCCTCCTCTTTCAACGTTTCTTAGGGTCCTAAAAGTGTTATTAGAGGGTAAAGTTTACTGGTGTTAAATATATCCTTTACCATCATGGAAACTTCTATCAATGTTAGTGGATTCCCCCTCTTCGATGGAAGTAACTTTCAGATTTGGAAGAACATGGTGAGATCTCATATAATATCTCTTGGCATGGAAGTAATTTATGCTACTATGCAAGGAATACGAGTCACTGATCCAAAAGGGATGTCTATGACTAATACATATAGAAAAATGATTGATGCGGATGCTAAATCATGGAATTCTCTCACTACATCACTTTTTGATCAGATCTACCTGAAGGTGATGAGTTTCACCTCAACAAAGTCTATGTGGGGAAAACTAAATAAATTTTATTAAGGAGACAGTAAAGTGAATGAGGAAAAACTTCATGTTTTCACAATAGGTTTTATGATCTGAAGATGCACCATGATGAAAATAAATATTCCTACTTCAATATAATTACTGAAGTTGTAGGAGAAATTCTAGGGCTTGGTAAATAAATAAAAGACATTGAAATTGTGAAGAAGATCCTAAGAACACTTCCCCATTTTTACAATAAAAATATGTCACTACTTAAGGAAAGGGATCTCTCTAAACATGTTATGGATGATCTTTTGAGCAATCTGGTGGTATATTAAATGAGAGTAAATTCAGAAGATGCAACGACACATTCCAGTAATGAAATGACATTCAAAGCCACTAAAAAACATGATATTTTAAGAGGCTATGTGAATTGAGATGATGAGGAAAGAGAAATTATTTCACTCCTTTCCAAGAAATTCAAGAGAGTAAAAATGATATTTGAAGGAAAGATACCCTTTTCATGTTCTCATTGTGGTGGAGTTGGGAATATTTCTTCTTAGTGCACAAGGAAGTTCTGAGATGATGAAGGTGAAGCTAGAAACACGTAGAAGCCTCGGAAAAGGTTTTATCAAAAGGGAAACATCCAATATTGAAAAAAAAATAGTTTTTTATATGAATAAGAAGATGATGATAATTAATTCATTGAGGAAGAAGAACCAGAGATTAAATCTAGAAACCAGACATCTATGATGGCTACCATCAAGAAGTCAGAACCATCAAAAGATAAATCTATGAGATCATCAGTTGAGTGTTGATGCTGACATAAAGCTACAACTTAAGTATTATCTTGGTAAGATTGAGAATCAAAATAACATATGAAAAAAAATTAGATATGTTGTGTAAGAATCATCAAAATATGTTGATCAACTTGAAGATAAAATTGAATTATTGGAAGAAGTATTAAAAGTACAGTCAACAACCCTTGAAAGCACAGAAGATGTGGTGGAACTGAAGTTGAGAATTTCAGAATAGGAAAAGATCATCAATGAACATACCTATGGATGAGAAGATGAGTTCAAGACCATTGAGGGTCTTGAAGAATAATTTGTTACTCTTAAAAGTAAACTTGAAAGAGAATCAATTTCAAAAGAAACAAAGAAGAAAATACAGTTTGGAAGGTTCTTAAATGTTGAGCTGCTAGAGAGAGAAAAATGTGGTTCAGATGGAGTTGAAAAGATTTTTAATGATCATAGACCTACATTCATGGAAACAGTGGAATTTTTTGTGATGTTGAAACATAAAATGTTTTAAATAAAGTTGGCTAGAATAAAGGCAAGTTGAAATTTGGACATGTTGAAAAGTCAGCTGAAGTTCTAAAAACTAAAACCTTAATTCAAACTGAAAGAAGAACTGAAAACTATCTTCAATTATATAGAAATGATAGGCATCCAAAATATTTTCCTAAGGAATAATACATTAGTAGGAATAGAAATTAGAAGAAATTTCCACTTATGAAATGTCAATTTTGTGGCTATATGGGCCATACCATGTCATATTGTGAAGAGGTAAGGAGATATTTGAATGGGGAAGATCTAGGAAGTAAAAAAAGGAGAATAAATTCATATCCTATGTCTTATATAAGAAATAATTTCTATGGATATTGTAGTTGTTGTTCTAAATTTGGCCATAAAGATGTTTATTGTAGGAAGATGATGGACATGAACAGTACATACATAAATCAGAGGCAAGTCAATCCTTATAAACCAGACATCATTGTTATCACAAACATGTTTTATCCTCTAGAAGAAGAGTATGGGTATGAAGATCCTGATTACATGGAAGAAATAATTCAAATTCTATCAGTGTCCTACACTCAATCCAATATCTCATGGAAAGAAAAGAAGAAAATTGAGAAATCTAACCTTGCAGAAGTAGATCTCAAAGCTACAAATACCAGAAGCACTTGGATTCTTGATAGAGTATGATCATATCATGTGAAATTAAATGAAAATATATTAAATAATATTAGTAAAAAGGTTTATATAATAGTAAGGTTTGGTAATGATGGTGCTTTAAAAATAAAAGTTCATGGAATTACTGAGCTATCTAATGGAGAACTGAAGAAAACTAAAGTTCTTTATGTTGATGGTCTGTGTCACAATATTTTCAGTGTGATTCAACTATATGACTCAGGACTTATAGTTATGTTCAATAAAAAGGGGTTCACTATAAAATGGAAGACAGGGAATTCTCTCATGAAAGGCTGCAGAACATATGGAAACTTATATCAGGTTGACAACAGAGATAATATTTCCTGCCTAACTGTTGAAGAAGAAAATGACTTATAACACCATAGATTGGGTCACATTAATCAACAAGACATAGAAAATATATCTAAGATAAATATAGTCATGGATATACCCAATCTGAAGCGTGAATAGAAAATACTTGTGATTCCTACATATGAGGGGAGTTGGTCTGTAGTTCATATCGTCCAAAGAATAAAAGAGCATAAAATCATCTTGATCTCATCCACACAGATGTATGTGGCCCAATAAATGTTTTCAAAACTCATGGAGAAATGTACTTAATCCTTTTCATAAACGATTATAGTAGAGTGGAATGTGTGATGGTTATACATAGAAAACGACAAGTGTTTGATTGCACGAAAACATATAGCCGAATTGTTGAGAATGATACTGGATGGGCAATCAAAGTCCTATTATCTGAAAATGGAGGTTAATACACATATACTGATTTTTAAAACTACCTATAGAATCATTAAATACAACATGATGTGGCTGCGGTGAAAACCCCGCAACAAAATGGATTTTTTGAGCGTAGGAATCGACAAGTGAATAATATGGATAGAACTTTACTGATTTGAGTCGTATCTCTTTCCATTAATGGAAAGATGTTATTCAAGCTATAGTGTACATTCATAATTGAATAGGGATTTATATGGGGGAAAAAATACAACATGTGAGTTTTAGAATGAAAGGAATACCTCTTTGAAGTATTTCTGTGTTTTCTGGAAGTAAATGTTCTATCAAAAAAATAAGGAAATCAAGGAAAGTACAGTGATGTAGCTAATGAAGGAATATTCCTCAGATATTAAATGAATGTAAAAGCTGACATATGTTTCAATAAGTATCTCAAAAATATTATGGAAAGTAATGATGTTAGGATAATTGAATATATGACCACAAATACTATGAGGGGATCTTATGTTGATGTGATTGATGATGCAAAAGATAGTGGAAATGGAATAGATTCAAATGAAGATGTTAAGGAAGAAGTGAAAAACATTCAAAGGTTGCAAGAAGATGTTGATTTAGTTAAGAATTAGAAGAGAGAAATTTGTTTGAAGAAAATTCTACTGAGCCTCACAGGATAAATCGAAGATGATAAACTGATCAATCCAACATCATCGGGGATTGGACTGCATGCACAAAAATAACGAGAATAAGGAATAATGCCCAATTTTAATTCCTTTTAGTTGTGAAACCATCCTCATTTTAAGAAGCTAAAAAGGATTAATCATGGGATAAATCCATGAATGAAGAGTTGGAATGGATTGACAGAACCAAACTTGGGATCAAGTCAAGAAACTTTAAGGTCACAATGTGATTGGTATGAAGTGGATTTTTAAGAAAAAAAATATGATGAGCATGGTAATGTGATCATAAATAAGGTGTGTTTGGTGTGTAAAGTATATTCATAGATTGAAGGTGTGGATTTTGAAGATACATTTTCTCCTGTGGCTAGACTATAGTCAATTATACTTTTTCTTTCCATGACAATTCAAAGTGGATACAAAGTTTATCAAATAGATGTCAAAACTATTTTCTTAAATGGTATTCTTTAAGAAGAAGTTTACATAGAACAACCAGTGTGGTTTTCTTCATTGAATGATTTAATGAACGTTTTTAGACTAAATAAATCTCTTTATGGATTGAAGCAAGCACCATGAGCGTGGTACACTCAGTTGGATTCTTATCTAAAAAAGTTTGAATTCAAAAGAGGAGGAGTGGATCATAATCTCTATGTGAAAAAATACCAAAGAGATAAGTTCATGGTATTGATGTAAATTGATGATATTATTTTTAATGGAAGCAGGTACGGATCATTGGATAAATTTTAGAATCACATGAAATCATAATTTTAAATGTTCATGATTAGTGAAATCACATATTTCTTAGGGTTATAAGTGATTCAGAGGAAATATTACAATTTCATTTATCAGGAAAAGTATGCAAGAGAGTTTCCAAATAAATTCAATATACATGATTCCAAACCAATATCGACTTCAATTTCAGTTGTAAAAAAACTGGGAAAGCATGAGGATGGGAAATTTGTAGATCTCACCATGTACAGAAGAATCATCAACAACTTGTTATACTTAATTTCAATATGACCGGATATCATATTTTCTACATGATTAGAGGCTTTATTTAAAATTAATTCAAAGGATATCATATTTAAATAGTGAAAATAATAATGAGGTACATTCAAGGTACTCCTATTATGGATTATACTTTGCTTCAGGAAGAGATAGTGAACTGTCAACATTTTTTTATGTTTATTGGACTGGTGATGTAGTGTAAAGAAATTCCACAAGTCGTTGATCATTCTATATTGGTAAGAAATGTATCGTATGGTTAAGTAAAAAACATTAAATAAATTTTCTCAATACTACTGAAGCTGAGTATATCTTTGCAAAAAAGGAATGCACACAACTACTGTGGATGAAGCAACGACTGAAAGATATTGGTGATGATGTGAAACAGCCAATGGTGATTCACTATGATAACAAGAGTGCAATTGATATTATAAATAATCTTATTCATCATTATCATAAGAAACATATTGAAATTAAATATCACTTTATTAAAGAAAATTTTGAACAAGGCATGATTAAAATAGATCATGTGGGAAATGATGAGCAGGTGGATGATATTCTGACCAAGCCTCTCGCAATGATTGTGTTTGAGAAACATCAATTAAACCTCAGTGTTCAACCACCTACCAATGCATGAGAAGTTCATGAGGATCCCATATCCTCAGTTTTTTTGACTATTTTAATCTATTTCTGGAAGTGATTCATGTTTTTAGGGGAGATATGATCTAGGTGGAGTATGTTTCGATCTCTAAAATGTATAAATACCAGTATTTGGGTTTATTTACAATGGGGTAGAATAGAAAAAATCAATGTGGAAATGGTGTGGAGATGGAGAATAGAGAAATTCAAAAAAATGATGGGGTAGAAAAATGAGTTTCAAATGGAGAAAATTATAATGGAGAAAACAATTTTGTGTAATGAGGAAACAGTTATGCATTCCAAAACATGATAACCCAATTAATGTTTCCCCTCTTGGTTTATACATTGGGAATTTCTCTTATAAACTTATATTGTTGGATAATTTGATTCTTTATTATAAGTTTTTGATATTGGATAGTTCTATATTTAATTTATCTATAGATTTCTAAAAACCCAAAGGGGGATATTGTTAGAACCAAGGATGTTATTTGTTGTAAACTGAGTATGGTTTGTGTTTTTTTTCAATCCTCGCATGGATAACCAATGGATGATCAGGGAGATTTCAAGGAAAAGAGATCATACATTTCTAGCCGAAAGAAGTATTGAAGGTGGCATCGTTTCTAAGTGTTTACCAAATTTTTTGGGTCTAAAATTTGGAGAATGGTGAGCATTGGGAAAAGTGGTTTTTCTTGAAGGCCTTATGAAAATATGGAAAAGTCGTGAGTTTTGCAGAGATGGGATTCACAATTTTTTTGTGAAGGATTAAAGTATTGTGATGGTGTGCTCTATGATTATGAGAATTTGAGCTTTGCAAAAGGTATTTTTCTGAAATCAACTCTTCATAAATATGATAAAGGTATGGATTTTGTGAACACTAGCTTGAGTATTTTGAGGATATGAAGCATTGTGATTTGAGATGATGTTACTTCGTGATTACAAGAATTTAAGCTCTACCATGGCGTGAAGGGTTTTGATAGAAATCTATGGGTTTACAATGAGATTTGTGAACAAATAATTTCCATGGTGATTTTTGAATGGAGGAGAACCACAAATATTCTATTGACTGATCCAAAAAAAATTCTCAAGGTAGTGGATATTTGTGTTTGTCCGAGCCTATAAATAAGAGTTTACCCCTCTTTATTTGGAAGAAACTTTTTAGATAAAATCGAGAATCGCTCTGATTTCACGAAGCAAGGGTGATCTGCAAAAATGGTTTTCTATATGAGCTTGATCCTTTAAAAAATATTATTCTAATATTGAATGAAGTCGATGTTTCTAATTATTTAGTTCTTCGCAATGATGGGACATTTCATGTTGGCTTAGTGAGCTTTGCAAAGGTAGGTTGTTCTGTGAAGGCAGTGTGTTCCATGAAGGCAAGTGAGATTCATGAAGGTGGTGTGTTTCATGAAGGTGGGGGTACTTCAGGAATAAGTGAGCCTCACAAATTAAATTTTCCAAAGGAAGTTTTTGAATATCATGTTTAAGTGGGCAGGGATTTTAGTGTGCATCAACTCAGGTCTTCGGTGAAAGAAGGGTCTCATGCTAAGTTGGGGACAAAGACTTTAATTCCAAATCATTGAAGTGGCCTTTAAATCGATAATATGAGATTGAATTATCTTAAAGCAGTGAGCTAGGGAATTCAATGGAAGTGTTCCAAGGGATGCATTAATCTATTCCTAAAATATTTAAATGGTAGTGTGTCTGGCTCAAAGTGACTGTGACAAAACTTTTGTTTTCCGCAGCTAGTGAAGATTAATGGATTTTGGTACGACCAACACAATGTCGGAATATGCTCCTTGGATGTATACCTTTGTGGTGAACCAAGTAAAATTGATGTGTAATCTCTTTGAATTTGAATATTTTAATACTGATCATTTCCATCATATAGGTTTAACGATTTCCTACCAACGTGGGAACAAGATCTATCGCTTTAGAAAGAAAAAAAGTTTACACCCTGATTCACCCATCCCCTCTCAAGGTATCTCAGGATCCTACATTAGAGACAAGATCTAACATCATATAACATATATCCATAAATTTATAGATGGTTTGTTGAGATACCAAATGAGGATAAAGAGATAAAGATGAATAATGAGGGAGAAAGCTTACTCAGGAATCACAACACCAATGCAACGGTGATCGAAAGCTGAATGAGAGGATCTAGAAGGGTTGGAGAGCATCAGTACTGCATGGGGAAGTATTTGGGTTGAGAGAAGTGAAATTGAAGAGGATATAAAAGACATATCTCAGTCATGGTTCCTATTTTAAAATAGCATTTGGTTTATTACATGACGTGTAACACCATTACACCTCGTGAAATACTTAATATATGAAATTGCCAAAAACCGCATCACATCAAATTAAAAATTGACTCTCTGAATTAAAAACTGATATTTAATTCAATAGTGATTTGTAAAGTCTCATCATGTCATGTACCCTTAATAGAATAATTCCTTTCACAACATACATTCAATAACTCTTACACATCGTGTAACCTATTTACACTGTGTGTAACCCTCCTATAGCTCGCAAAAAGATCCAGTTAAAGTTAAGAGTCCAAAAAATCTATAACTTCAACATTATTGGTATCCTCACTATTCATTACCAACCCTACCTGGTCAAAGAAAATGAAGAAACATGACAAGTTTATAGATGTTCCTATCATATTGGTAACGGGATGTTACAACCTCTCCAGCATAAAAACCTTCAATCCCAAAAAATCCTATGAAGAAGATTACATGCCAAAAATATGAGCCCCCTACTCTCTTATCAATTCCTTGAATTCCCATATCTCATTATTATCAGAACCATGCTACCATATCACATGAACCAATGGTATCATCCACCCATGAAGCACCTTGGTCGTAGAATCAACTATCCAAATAAGTCGCTCAGTCAATAATAATTTAGGTTCAATATCAAGATCACTCTAGCTGAAAACATGACATGGATTAGAGAGATGATTTCTGAGATAAGATAAATAGAATGAATTATGTATCTATGTAATCCATGGTGTAAGTGTTAAGTGGTATGCAACTTTCCCCACCTTCTCAATAACCTCAAAAGGTCCCATAAAACAAGGAGAAAGTTTCCCCTCTTCCCAAGCCATCGATAACCCAATCGGGGTGAAACTTTCAAGAATACCTAGTCACCAACTAAGAATTACAAAGATCTACAATGATGATCAACATAAGAATTATATTTTCTCTATTATATCAACATTATCTGATGAATTAACTGAATCTTTTCAGTCGTCTCCTGCACCAAACTTGGTCCAACCAAAGAACTTTCACCAATCTCTAACCAACACAATGGAGATTTACAAAGATGGCCATACAAGGCCTTAAAACGATCTATTTTGATCATGGACTGGTAATTATTGTTATAATAAAACTCATCTATCCCCAACTGATCATACCAATCCCCACCAAAGTCAAGAACACATGTGTGAAGAATATACTCTAGAATTTTCATAGATATTTCTATCTGGACATCTGTCTATAGATGGTAGGCCATGCCCAAACAGACCTGAGATCCTTGTTCCTCCTGAAGGTCTCTCAAAATGTGAGAAGTGAACTGAGGATCTCTATTAGAGACTATCCAAGATGGAACTTTGTTCAAATGAACAACCACTTTCACGTAGATATTACCCAACTCCTCAAATTTGGTTGTATCACGGATGGGTATGAAGTGATCCGACATGGTCAGCCAGTCGATCACAACCCATATTTCATTATTATTTCTATAGGTATCAAGAATATCAAAAAAATTCCATAGAAATTTCATCCAAATTCCAAGTAGGGACTGAAAGTGGCTGAAGTAAACCTGAAGGTTTCTAATGTGCAGCCTTAACCTACTGGCATGTATAATAGTATGAAAAAAACTTAGTAATGACCAGTTTTATACCTATCCACCAGAACTATCTCCACATATAATATAACATATTATTTGTTCCTAGGTTCACACCTCACTAGGAATTATGATAGTCCCACATCATAGTCTTTCTTACTTCTAACGGCACAACAAAGTGATCCCGATATCATATAACACCCTATTTGTAAAACAACCACTGGGAAAATATCTACCCGCCATAATGAGAGTATCTAATGCTATGGAATTAATTATCAAGATCTTGATTTCTAAAGAATCATCTTGAGAAGAGAAAATATCAATTGAATGCTGGCTAAAGAAACTTCATCCTCTTTCTCCTAAACTCCAATATGAAATTTTATAAAGAGAACCATCAAATTTCACACTTACAAAGATTATTTCACTACCTAGGTTGGATGTTTTCTTCTCAACGCATCCTCAATGAAATTAACTTTCCCCAGGGCATAGGTGACATCAAATTTGAAAGATTACAGGTACTACATGTAACACCCTAAGATTTTATGAGATAGATTCTTTCAAATTTCTTTGTTGTCTTGTGTTGTGCACTAAATCAAGATTATCTTTCACTATACGCAACATCGTATTATCTTACAGTATAGGAAACACTATTATTGGCTTGTGTAACACACAATTTCAAGTTATTTTGATAGAATTAATTTCACAAAAGACTTAGTATAATTGATAACTAAATATTATAACCTAGTCATTATAATAGCAGATATGAATAGTATTAATTTTCTTTTAAAAAATATTTAAATGAAAATAAGTGTGTCTATAAAATAATAAAATCATTATTTATGGATATTATTATTGAAATATATATGTAATATATTCAATTTAATGTTTTAAATTCATCTTATATGTTTTCTAGATATGATATAAGAACAATTTCAATTTTTTGGATAAAAGAAGTATTTTTCAAAAAAATATAGTTTTGCTTCCTTTTAATGGAGAAAACTTTTTAAATCTAATTTTTGACAATTTTATAAGTCCTATTTTACATAATAAAATTATTCTTTGGAATTGGGACATCAAAATTTAACTTGGTTGAAATTTCGGTATTCTTCTGATGAAATTCATATTTTAATGAATAGTGAAAAATATTGCATTTTAACTCAAAACTACTTTTTGTATAATTTATTTATAAAGTTATATTATATTTTTAATCAGTTTTAAAGTTTAATTGTATTATGTTTTAAAAATTTAATCCAATTTTTGTCATTTTATATAATTTTACAATTAAATTGGACATAAACACATGTCAATCTTCTGATAGTTTTTACTTATTAAAAAAATGATTTCTGGTTTTAGCAATGAGAATTAATTTAAAAATAATTTATGCCAATTATATGTTTTGAATTTATAAAAATGGATTTAATATTTGGAATCATAATTTCCAAATTATATAAATAGTTACCTTTTATTTTTGGAAATTATGAATAGTAACATCAGTAATTATTTTTATTTACCATGTTTAAAGGGTAAAACTAGTAAATAAGGGTAACAAATAATATTATAATAACATAAAACTACCCAAAAAAATATCCTAATCCTATTTTATGAGATATTTCCAACCATGATCATCCTTGGGTCGATTTTGGGACCCCATGTATCCACTTGGGTGTGATAATGACCTTTTATAATTTTTAAATTAAAGAAAAAGGAAATATAACACAAACATGTATCTTTTACTAATTTTTTTAAATATATGGTTACATAACTTATATCCTTGACTATAAATTTTAATTATAAATCTAAAAATATTTCCTGCATCATGGTATTTTATTTATAATTTTTAGACTTTGAATAAATAAATTTATTTATGAAACAATGATGATGCAGTTATTACCTTATTAATGAAATATTCAAATAAATGATATTATAAATATTAAAATAAATATAATTTGAACATTTTTATTCCATAAAAGACTTTTATGTATGACTATTACATGTTATATTTGAGTTAATACTTTTGGTTTTAAGGAATCGGGTTGTTAAGACTAACAAAAACCAATTACTAAATAGTGTCAAAATTGACATAAATGAGTTTTTAAAACAAATACTATTTTATTAAATGATATAATCATCCTAAAAATATAATATTAGAAAAACTAACATAGATAATGTTACAAATTTTATTAATTATCCAATTTAGGTTCTCTTGACATTTTATAGTAACTATAATAACCATATATCTTGAAAATACAAGAAGACATTGTAAGAGATAATGTTTTTAACTAAGGGTTAAAGCTTAAAGATAAGGTTAATTTTATGACCTAAAATTTTCTAAAACCTATTTGTTGAGATTATTTCGACCCATAATCATAATATCCATGAAACATATCACTTTGGAGGTATTATTATTATAAAATCAATTTATAATAAAATAATATTTCAAGACTTTCCTAAAGTACCCCTCCTCCCTCTTATAAAAGGCCACCACATCTACCCACTTATTCACACCCATAAAGACCCTTGGATCATCCAAATTATTCTTATATAAGATCCCAAAATCCATCCATTCATCCTATATTCCACATTTTGGGAGAAAATCTATCCTAAGGATACCTTTTGTGCAAATCAAAAGAAGTTACTCAAAAAAGAGGTAATTGTTTTATCACCTCTTTCAAAATTATTTTCTTCTTATACTTCCTATTATTATGTTGTTTACAAACTAAAGTAATAAATACAGTATATTATACATTATTATATGTTATTATAATTATTTTATAGCCTTATAGATCATTATATCCATCCTATGAATAACAATATCATTGTGTGTGCGTACGTATAGCTTACCGTCTCCACGTCGTGGTGTAGTTTGTTATTCAACAATACATAATTTATATGGGTATATTGATGAGTATAATGGATGTAAATAATGAATATAACATTATATTATTTATGTAAAATTCATATACCATCCAATTATATACCATTTAACTATCAAGGTAATGATATCATTGCTCGTGCATACGTACGGCTTACCGTCTCCACGACGCGATGAGATTCATTATCCACGTTAACCATTCAAGATTGATTATAAAGTATATATAATAAATAATCATGAAATATATGACATAATAATTCTTATGGATTTATTTTTATGTGTGTGTGCGTGTGTTTCATTTACTTGCTTCTATTCAATTGAATAAGTAAACGGAAACAGCGTTCATGCGTACGTACGGCCTACCGTCTCCATGAATGGTGTATTCCATTTCATTTATCTATATATTATATATATTTATATAATGAATATTTATGATATATAAATTACTTTTAACATTCTATAAGTAAATAAATCATGATGTAAGTAATAATATCAAGAATAACAAGTCAAAAACATGTATGATAAATAAAATGATTATTACCCAAAACATTGCTTTAACATGGAATTGATAAGTAAACAGGTAATATAAATTTATAATTGAATCATATATGATATCATAAATAGTATTATGGTTCTGTTAAAAGTTAATAATATGTTTAGACCCACTATACAGTAGTTTTAGACACATATGGAAGAAAGTGGACCTAAGGTAAGGGATAATTCTCCAATATCATTATTATCCAAGATTGTTTATTTGTATGTATTTACTTCGGTATATTTATCATTCACATCCATGTTTCCTAAATATATAATATTATTTCTATTATTATACTATTTTTTAAAGTCAATTTTACACATTGGTGATTTTTTTAATTAAATATTATGGAAGGAATCTTTCTTTCATTTTCCATACAAGGTACTTTTTGACTTTTCCAGCAAGAGTATGAGAAGAATGTTTTTTTAACTTATACAACATGAATGGATTTTTACGGTTTCTAGAAACCTTATTTACATGAAGATTTATATATATTATTTTATTATTATTTTCAACTAAATTCTTTTTGTTTAAAATTTCATGGCATTTTGAGAAAAAAAATATTTTTGAAAAAGAAAGGATACTTTCCTCAAGAATTAAGTTCGAGTGTTTTATCAAAATTATTTTCCATCTAAGATGATGCTCTTTAAATATGGTTATGTATAACCCTATTATTAATATTATTTGATTATTTTAATGATGGATTGATATTTTATATGAATTATGTATGGATATAATGATGTTTAAGAAATCCATTTTATTTCTTGGGTTATTCTATGATGAATGATTTATGTTTTTATGGAATGTGAAAAATGATTTCATTAGGAGTTTGGGGCACCAGTATCTCCCTACAATGAATTAAGTAAATATTTATATCTCATGATATAGACATTAATAGAACAAAAAGTAAATATGGTTTAGTAATATAAGTCTAGAATGGAAAGTAAATACGGTTCAGTAATACAGGGATGGAACGACAAGTAAATTTGGTTCAGTAATACATGGTTGGAACGGAAAGTAAAGCCAATTTAATAATGGATATTGTCCACTATGATGGTCTTGGTAGAAATTCCTTGTATACTATAGAAAACATATTATGTTCTTATTTATTTTCCATAATTTCATGTTTTATGTCAATGTTAATTTATCTTGGTTCATGTTCATGTATAATTTTTGCCTTACGAACTGCCAAGACTTATTTCATGACTTGCAATTTTGATATTCAAAATTTATCTTCGTGTTTTTACATTATTATGTTTATGTTTTTTTTATTTTATTAATTTTTACCCTTAATGAGTATTTTAGCTCACCCTTTTTATGTTTTCTTTTCCCCAGGATATAAAGAAAGGTTTTAGGTAGGAAAACTAATGGGGAAGATCTTTATGGGAGATGTTGAAGATATTTCACCAAGCTAGAAGAATGTATTCTGAGTTTCCAAATACACTAAAATAATAAGATATTTGGGTGTCTATTTGTGTAATGTTTTATGTATTCTGCAAAAGAAATGTAATGTACTTGTATATCATGATTGAGTCATTAGATTTGGTATCAGAGTGAAGGTTTAGTTAAACTTTTGAAACTACGATGTGAAAACATTTGTGAGATCCCTAGAGATATTTCTAAGGTATGTCTAGGGATGTCCTTAAGGGTAAGTATAACTATATTTAATAGTTCTAGAGTTATGGTAACGATCATGAATAACCTAGTATTAAACCTAAGATTATAGATATTTAAAGTACTCCCACTTGATTATGTTGTTTTCCTAGTATGATTGTTGCCTCTCACACTATTCTTTTTAGGTTTTAGACAATAGATGGAAATCAAAAGAACCATTTTAATGATCAATGCACTGAGAAATGTAATTATTTTCCTCATGAACAACCAAATTTTTTTAGATATGGAATGAAAAATCTTCTTGTTATACTTACACAAGCTATGAATCGGTCTGGACTTCCAAATGATCAGAGAAGGGATCAAAATTCTGTTGTGTCCTTCATGACGCAACAACCACCTTCTTTCAATGGGTCTTCTAATCAAAGTTTTTCCAAAAAATGGAATAGTACCACTGAAAATATATTTTTCATACTTTTCTATTCGAAACATGAAAAAATCATTTTGGTTTTTTATCATTTAGAAGGTGAAGTAGACTAGTGTTGGACTCTAATCAAGAATACATGGCAGCAAGTTAAAATTGAATACATGAAATGGGATGAGTTCAAGAACTTATTTTTCAATAAGAATTTTCCTCATATTCTTTGAAATAAAGATGGAAAATGAGTTCCTTAATCTTAAGAAATAGGATGATGAATCTGTTGGTACATACAAGGAAAATTTTACAAGACTTGCAAGGTATGATTCTGGCTTTATCATCCAACCTGAAAGTAAAGTTGATCTATTCTTCAGTGGCTTAAAACCAAGTCTTAAAATAGAATTATATATAAGAGACTTTAGTAGCTATGAAGATATTGTGCGTTGTTCTATCAAGGTAGAAATGGAAGTTGTTGTTATATGTAAATCTCATGTTTTTTATGAGAAATCGAATATGGAGTTCAAGGGAAAATCTCAAAACAATGGTGAAAATAAAATGAATGCTTTCTTATGATCAATGTGTGGAAATAAGCCTAGTGGAGACTGTCTTAAAGGGACTAGAAAATGTTTTAAGTGTGGAAAATAACTTCATCAAGTAGTTGAGTGCCAATGTAATGGGAAAAAGGTTACTAATGATGTGAATAGAGAAAATACTACAGAGAATGTACCACCTACACTTCAATGCTACAAGTTCAAGGAAATGGAGAATTATGCAAACCAATTCTCTAATCCAAGGTTTATGTATGATTATCAACGTCAAAAACCTCTTAAGGCTAAAGAAAAAGGAAAATATCATGTGATAACTATTGGATATGTTGAGTATGACAACTAAGTGGTGGAATGATTAAGTGTTTATGTAATAGGATTCGAAAATAGTGTTGTGGAAACTATTTTATAGTATTATGTAATATTGTAATATCTATGTATTGGTCCATTTTGTTTTTCCATAAGTATATGGTACCAATAACCATGAAAAGTGATTAAAATATTTTTGGAAAGAACATGATATACACATAATGAAGGGATAAAAAGATAATGAGAAATTTGATAGTATTAACGACCTCATAACTGATATGAGGAAAAAGTGATATCATGGTTTGAGTATATATAATTTTTTGTATTTTTTGGTGTGTGGAAAGAGTTAATTTTGACACAATGCATGTTGTCACTAAGTTTTTATGGTAATTCATGTTATTATCGTGTTTCAAGAGAATACGTGACTATGGTATTCACATTTTTCGAATGTGACAACCAAGAACTACATTATGAGATATGGGAGATAAATTTTAAGTAGATTTATTTTACCTCTTTCTAAAGATTTATATTTTCAGTTTTCAGAAGGATTTTAACGTTATCCATTTATGGATAGTATATGTTATATTTCAGTTGAAGTTTGTTAGATTAATGTATTATCTCACGATAGGTGTACTTATGAATATTTTATAACCTATGCTAAACTTTTTCTTAAGACATATGGAATGACCTACCATTCTATCTCATGATCTTATAACACTTTAAGAATAAAAAATTCAACTTCATTTCTTTAAATAAGAGATAATGTGGAAATTGTTCAAGGAACGACCAATGGTGAGATTGTACTAAAATAAATTAAGTATTTATTCTCATGTTATTAAACTTTAATGAATGGATCTTGAAAACCAAAAAAATTATCTTATTACCTTCTTATCTGATAAATCATATGGTCCCTTAATTCATCGTAGATTTGTGGCTTTCAGTTTTCTAACTTTCTCCAAACATTGTTCTCTATCACTATCCATCAGGACATGATGGTTATATTTTTCTTCCATATCCATGTTTTCACTTCCCACCTATGTTCTTCTATGTGGAAACTCAATGATGAGTTACTTTGGGTAACCATTATGTTTCTGACATTTCTTTTTAAAATGAAGTTTTAGTTTTTTTTACGATGTGGGTTTCTATGAAAGAAACTTTCAAGTAGTAAACATTTTATAACCCTGAAAAATTTTGAGTTCAAAATTAATTTTAATGGGGGTATAATGTAACACCATGATATTTTATGAGATATATTATTTTTAATTACTTTGATGTCTTTTTTTTTATACTACATCAAATTAGCTTGCACTATATGCAACACCATATTAAATTGCAGTATACGCAACACTATTCTTGGCTTGTGTTACACACAATTTCAAGTTATTTTGATAGAATTAATTTCACACAATACTGAGTATAAGTGATAACTAAATATTATAACCTAGTCATTATAATGGTGGGTATGAATAGTATTAACTTCCTTCTAAAAAAACAATTTAAATGAAAATAAGTGAGTCTATAAAATAATAAAATCACTCTTTATGGATTTTATTAGTGAAATATATATTTAATATATTCAATGTAATGTTTTAAATTAATCATGTATGTTTTATAAATATTATATAATAAAAAAGTCAATTTTTTAGATAAAAGAAATATTTTCAAAAAAATACAGGTTTACCGCCTTTTGATGGTAAACCCTTTCTAAATATAGTTTTTGAAAATTATATAAGTTTTATTTGACATAATAAACTTTTTATTTGGAATCAGGAAATCAAAATTAAACTTGGTAAAAAAATTTGTATTTTTCTGATGAAATTCATATTTTAATTAATAGTGAAAAATACTACATTTTAATTCAAAATCGCTTTTCATCTAATTTATTTATATAGTTAGATTATCTTTTTAATTTGTTTTAAATTATAATTGGATTATTATTTTTAATATTTAATCCAATTTTATTAATTTTAAGTACTTTTACATTTAAATTGGACATAAACACATGTCAATCTTTTGATAGTTTTTACTTCGTAAAAACCCTCTTTCGGGTGTTGACAACAAGAATTAATTTTAAATTAATTTATTCCAATTATATGTTTTGAATTTAGAAAAATGTATTAAATATTTGGAATAATAAGGTTCAAATTTTTTAAATAGGTACCTTTTATTTTTTAAAATTATTAATAGTAACTTTAGTTTTTATTTTTATTTACCATGGTTAAAGGGTAAATCAGGTAAATAAGGGTAACAAATAATATTATAATAATATAAAACTGCCATAAAATATTTTCTAATTTGATTGGATGAGATATGTACTACCATGATAATCCCTAGGTTAGATCCACTTGGGTGTGATAATGACCTTTTATAATTTTTAATTTAAAGAAAAGGGAAATAGAACAAAAACATGTATCTTTTACTAAAAAAATTAATATACGTTTATATAACGGATCTCCTTAAATATAAACAGTAATTATAAATATAAAAATATTTCATACATCATGTTATTTTACTTATAATTTTTATATATTAAATAAATAATTTTTTTTGACACAATGATAATGCAGTGATTACCTTAATAATGAATGATTAAAATAAATGATATTATAAATATTAAAATAAATATAATTTGAACATTTTGATTCCATAAAATAATTTTTTGGATGACTATGATATATTAGGTTTGATTTAATGCTTTTGGTATGAAGGAATAAAGTTTTTATGACTTAAAAAAATCAATTACTAAATAGGTTCAAAATTGACATAAATGGGTTTTAAAACAAATACCATTTTATTAAATGATATTATAGCCCTAAAAATCTAATATGCATAAAAATGACATATATAATGTTAAAAATGTAATTAATAATTCACTTTAGGTTCTCTTGGCATTTTATAGTAAATATAGTAACCATATATCACGAAAATACAAGAAGACATAGTAGGAGTTGATGTTTTTAAATAAGGGTTAAAGCTAAAAGATAAGGTTAATTTTGTGACCTAAAATTGTCTAAAACCTATTGGTTGAGATTATTTATACTCATACTCATATTATCTTTTAAATATATTTCTTTTGGTCTATTATAATTCTAAAATTAATTTATCATAAAATAATATTTCAAGACTTCCCTAAAGTGCCCCTCCTCCCTCTTATAAAAGGCCACCACATCTACCCACTTACTCAAACCTCTAAAGTACCTTGTCTCAAACAACTTCTACTAAAATAAGATCCAAAAATCTCTCAATTACTCCTATATTCCACATTTTGATCATAAATTCATCCTAAGGAGACCTTCTTTCCAAATCAAATGAGATACTTAAAAAAGAGGTAATTGTTTTATCACCTCTTTCAAAATTATTTTCTTCTTATACTTCATAATATTATGTTGTTTCCATAATAAAGAAATAAATCCAGTATCTTATACATGTTGATATTTTATTATAATTATAGTACAACCTTATACCTCCTTATATCCATCCTACAAATAACAATATCACCGTGCATGCGTACGCACGGCTTACCGTCACCACGTTGTGGTGTAATTTGTATTCAATGGTAATTAATTTGGATGGGTATATTTATGAGTATAATGGATGTAAATAATGAATATAAAATTATATTATTTCTTTAAAATTCATATATCATACAATTTCATACCATTTAACCATCAAGGGAATGATATCATTGTTCATGCGTACGTACGGCTTACTGTCTCCACGACATGATGAGATTCATTCTCCATGTTAACCATTAAATAATGATTATAAAGTATATATTATAAATAATCATTAAATGTAGGACGTAATAATTCTTCTGGATTTATTTTTATATTTTTTTTATTTACTTGCTTCCATTCAATTCAATAAGGAAATGAAAACAATGTTCATGTGTACATTTGGCCTACCATCTCTATGAATGGTGTATTCCATTTCATTTATCTATATATTACATATATTTATATACTGAATGTTTATGATATATAAATAATTTTTTACATTCTTTAAGTAACTAAATCATGATCTATGTAATAATATCAAGACTAACCAGTCAAAACACATACGATAAATAAAATTATTACTACCCAAAACATTGCTTTAACATAGAATTGATAAATAAATGGGTAATATAAAGCCATAAGTGGATCCTATATGATATCATAATATTATTATTCTTCTGTTAAAAGTTAATAATATGTTTAAACCCACTAAATAGAAGTTTCAAAAACATATGGAAGAAATTGGACTTAAGGTAGGGGATAATTTTACAATCTCATCATTATCTGAGATTATTTATTTATAAGTATTTATTGGGGTATATTTATCATTTACATACATTTTTCCTAAATATATAATATTATTTTTATTCTTATACTATTTTTTAAATTCAATTTTACCCATTGGTGATTTTCTTTATTAAATGTTATAGAAGTAATCTTTCTTTCATTTTCCATACGAGGTACTTTTTGACTTTTCCAGCAAAAGTATGAGAATAATGTTTTTTTAACTTATATGAAATGAATGTATTTTTATGGTTTCAAGAAAACTTATTTCCATGAATCTTCCTCTATGTGTTTTCAAGATTATTTTCAACTAAATTTTTTTCTTTTAAAATTTCATGGCATTTTGAGAAAAGAAAACATTTTTGAAAAAGAAAGGATATTTTCCTCAAGAATTAAGTTTGAGTGTTTTATCAAAATTATTTTCCATCTAAGATGATACTCTTTAAATAGGGTTATGTTTTTATCCCAATTATTAATATAATTTTATTTTGATAATGATGGAAGCTTCCTCTATATGATTTCAAGATTATTTTAAACTAAATTCTTTTCTTTTAAAATTTCATGGCATTTTGAGAAAAGAAAACATTTTTTAAAAAGAAAGGATATTTTCCTCAAGAATTAAGTTCGAGTGTTTTATCAAAATTATTTTCCATATAATATGATGATATATAAATAGGGTTATTTTTTTATCCATATTATTACTCGGATTTTATTTTTATAATGATGGAATTATATTTTATATGGATTATGTTATGATAGAATGATGTTTAAGAAACCCATTTTATTTCTTGGGTTATGATATGATGAATGATTTATGTTTTTGTGGAACATGTAAGAATGATTTCATTATGAGATGGGTGGGACTTATATCTCCCTCCAATATATTGGGTAAATAATTATATCTCATGTGATAGACATGACTGGAATGACAAGTAAATATGGTTTAGTAATACAGGGATGGAATGGCAAGTAAAACAGTTTAGTAATACAGGGCTGGAACGACAAGTAAATCTGTTTTAGTAATACATGGCTAGAACAACAAGTAAACCCAGTTCAGTAATATAAATTGTTCACTATGATGGTCTTGGAAACAATGCATTGGATACTATTGAAATCATATTATGTGCTTATCTGTTTAACACAACTCTATGTTTTATATTAATTTTATTTTATCATGGTTCATGTTCATTTATAATTTATTCCTTACAAACTGCCAAGACATATATCATGACTCGTGATTTTGATATTCAAAATTTCTGTTCATGTTTTTACATTCTTATTTTTATGTTTTTTTATGTTCTTAATGTTTACCCTTACTGAGAATTTGAGCTCACCCTTTTTATGTTTAATTTTCCATAGGATGTAAAAAAGGTTTTAGGTAAAAAAAATAATGGGGAAGATATGTATGGGAGATAATGAAGATCTTTCACCAAGTTAGAAGAATGTGTTCCAAGTTTCTAAAGACACTAAACTGGTACAGTCTTTGGGAATCTATTTTTGTAATGTATTATGTATTATGAAAAAGAAATTTAATGTACTTGTACATCAAGATTGAGTCATTAGACTCCTCCCAATGCCTCTAGAGGAGGTTTAAATCTTTTTGAGAGAAGATATAACTCAATATTTTGTGGTCTGAATACACAGTAAACTTTTCTCCATAAAGGTAATGTTTCCAACTGTTAAGAATATGCATCACAAATAAAAGTTCAAGTTCAGGGGTAAGATAATTCTTCTCATGTGGCTTAAGCTGACAATATACATAAGAAATTACAGGATTTCCCTACATAAGAATGCAGACCAAGCTTAAACTCAATGCATCACAGAAGAACACATAGCTCTACCTAGCCTCTGTAAGAGTCAACACGAGTGAAGTAGTCAAAATATGTTTTAAATAAATATAATAACTCTAACATTTATCATTCCAAGAAGACTTCACACCCTTTGTAGTTAGAGAATTCATCAGAGAATCCATCTTAGATAATTTCTTCATGAACTGAAAATAATATCCAGCTAAGTCTAAGAGGCTATGAATCCTTAATATATGAAATGGTTTCTCCCAAGTCATAATATCCTTCACCTTCTCAAGATCAAATCATATACCCAGTTCAGAAACCATGTGCCCCAAAAATTTCACTTTCCATCAAAAAATCATACTTTGAAAGTTGGGCATAAAGTCAATGATTTTTCAGCAAACCCAAAATTGTTCTTAAATAATGTATATCATCCTCCTTTTACTTGGAGTAAATGATTATTTCATCCATAAATACTACCACAAAGGTGTCTAGATAATCATGTAAAATACTATTCATCAAATCCATGAAAACTTTAGGAGAATTTTTTAGACTAAAAGGCATAATGAGGTACTCATAATGGTCATACCTTCTTCAAAAGGTTGTTTTATGAATGTTGTTTTCATTTATCCTCAACTGATGGTAACCAGATCGAAGGTTGATCTTTGAAAACCACTTCACCCTTTCAATTGACCAAACAGATCATCAATCCATGGAAATAGATACTTATTCTTTACTATGACTCAATTGTCCTTTTTTTAATCAACACAAAAGCAAATAAAACCATCATCCTTCTTAGCAAAGAGAACTAGAACCACCCATGGTGACACACTCAAGCGTATAAATCATTTCTCAAGAATATCATCCAACTGTAATTTCATCAATTTCATTTCATATGGGAGCCATGCGGTAATAAGGAATATAAAATGGTTGAGTTCCAGGAATTAGGTTAATATATTACTTCACTTCCATTACTAGATCCAAACCATAGAAATCATAAGGAAATACTTCGGGAAACTCAACGAAAACTGGGGGAGATTATTGATCAATGATTCCCACTTTAGATCAAAATAAAACACTAATATTTCCTTCCCCAACTCTATATAAGAAGGTCTGACCCTGTTCAAACTTAGAACCCATTCTCCTTGAAAGAAAACTGACACGCCACTAGGTTTAGTAAGGTAGACTCATTACCGATAACAATAAATTCAGGATTTATTGGAAATGAGTCAATCTATTACAAAAATGACGTCAAGAGGTTTCTGGTCGAGGACTAGAAAACTCTAAGCCATCTCAATATATGATAGAGATTAGACACAATCAGGACTATGGAGACCCTGCTCTCTCTTCGTACCAAGGGGTGTATTAATATCCATTTAATAAGATAAAACATCCATAGTAAGATTTAGAAATTTAACAATATGGGTTAAAATAAATGAATGAGATGCACCAGTATCAAATAGAGAAGTCACTAATGACATATCTATCGTAATGGTACCTCTCATAGTCACTAGACTCGTATCTGCTTCCTCTAGAGGCTCTTTCATTGTGTGAAGTAGCTTTGTTCCAGATACCTATGGTTGGAACCCTTTTATACGTGAAGCATATGATTACCCTGAAATTTTAGGAGGACTCAATGATCATGTTCCACTATGTGGAGTATAAAATATATAGAAGAATCTCTTAAAGTGTTCTGAACATCGGTATGATCTACAATCCTTGGTTTCCTCAGTACAAACCCTCTTAGAATTTTCTGGCTTG
The DNA here is from genome assembly GCA_963277665.1 of Viscum album. Lineage (NCBI taxonomy): Eukaryota > Viridiplantae > Streptophyta > Magnoliopsida > Santalales > Viscaceae > Viscum > Viscum album. The sequence continues at coordinate 381,337,373 of OY728155.1, forward strand.
CCACACTGCTAGAAAGTCAAAGGACTTTCTTTGGGAATTGTAGGAGGTATGGAATGACCCTTCCATCAAGAACTACTGTGAGAGTCATCACGCTTCTTCTTTCCCTTGAAGGAACTGATGCTACCACTAGAATAAAAAAGGAACTCCCATCAACCCTGAATTTCCATCTAGGTCTATATCAACCATCATCTCCCTATCGAGAACATAAACATAAGTGGGAAACTTTGTCAAGAAAACCTAATAAATGATATCTGATTGGATTCCTAACTTGAACTATCGATCCTTTATCCTCTCATTAGATACAATCTCAGGCACAAACTACACTAGATCAGCAAATCTATTTGAATACTCAGTCACAATTCAATCAGCCTAATCAAGCTTGAAAAAACTCCACAACCTTGGACAACACCATTGAATCTATAATGAACTGGTTCTTGCAAAGAACCTTGAATTCCTTCCATGTTAAATCCTTGTGTTTCTTTACTATCTCCATTTAGTCCAACTATCTCCTGCTCAATCCTTCCTACATGAAGGTGGAAAATTTCACCTTAATCTCTTCTAGTGTATCCAAGAACTAAAACAAACATTCTATTATTCCCAACCATTCCTCATCATGTCGAGGATTAGTGGAGCCTTTGAAAACTAGTGGCTTATAGCGATGTAACTCTTGAGAATGATTTCGAAGAACATCCCCATAAGGATCCACAGCTAGAGCCTGAATGGGGACTGGAGGCGGTGCCTATCCCAGAGCTTGGATAGTGTGTACAATCACCTCAACTATATTTGGTTCAACTGGAGGATTCACTCACTTTGGTTTAGAAGAATCTTACCATGGATCTGATTAATATGTCTTTTAAGAGTAATGATGCTACACAATAGCATCAGAAAACAAGGAAGAAATCAAACTAACACTCAAACTGAGCAACAAGGGAAATTAATCCCAACCTATAAAACCAACAATATTTGGATTTAACTCTATACAAATAAAAATAGGGAAAATAATAGAACTAATCCACAATAATTCTTTCCCTAACCACCCCTAGTGACTTAAGTTTCATTGTGGTGAGATCTGGACATATACTCAATCGCAACTACCTCCTAAGTCCTGACAAGATTTCAAAAATGCATACTGACTTCAAGAAATAATCTCAACAGCCTCCTCTGATACCACTTTTTCATGAACCATCCTACGTACCTTGGTAACTTGATAACTGAGCTGGCCCTAACATAGACCGAAGTGTATTACCAATCCCCACGGGTCAACGACTATCAGCTGGAATCATACAACATGCAAGTGGGAATGAATTTTATACAAAACATATTGGAAGCAAGACAAGAATCTCAATTTGCATACAAAATAAACTTCACTGGGATTATTGTACCATAATTCAACAAGACATTAAATAAAAAATTATTACAACTCAAGTTCCAAATAGGGAAAAACAACCCAAGTCCTTAGAGACACAACTCACCACGTCCAAGGTTCAACAGCTGGATCCACCTTCAATAGATCATTTCCCCTTTCTCAAACTTGTAAAGATATAATCTATGAACACTCAAAGGCACATGTAGGGTGTGAGATAAAAATACTAGCAAGGTATCACTAAGGATTCTATAACAGGTACCAATAACATATTAACCAAAGGAATTCTTTCAATTTTAAAGTAAACAGGTTTGTAATTTTAATGAATATTTAAAAAAAATCATGCTATACAGTTCAAATGATGTAAAATAATTTAATCCAAGGATTTACAAGTTATGGAATGTTTATAAAACAATGGATTAAATAAAATAGTTACATAAAATATTTTATGTAAATTATAAAGGCATGGTAAAGTATTTTAACAACATTGTCATACATTTATATCTCAAATATAAATAACAAATGAGAAACATGGTCATATTCCAAATAGGTATGAAAGTTCTAAGATATAGGAATCCACACTCTCTGAGTGATAATGGAAATATATGTATACACATGTCACTATAACACTAGTCAAATGAAACTCATCATCATCCCATCGAGGATGTGACCTACTGCATTTATGTTTTAGAACATTGCATAAGCATAGAGTGTGTCCAAATAACTCAAAAACTACCTATGGCCTGCATGTTCTATTACACAATCAATTATGGGAAATTTATTTTAAGAATTATTATAATAAAATTAAATCTAATTTCTCTAATTTCAAATGCCAATTTTTCATTTAAAAATCAAAATGGGTTTTTAATAAAAAAGCATGCCTCTTTAACATGATAAAACCACTGGGTTTCTATCAAAATATTTTAAACCATTTTCACAAGTTTGAAATCAATTCAAAAAATTACATCAAATTCAAAATCCATTTCCATAAATAAATTTAACAATTTAATTGAAATAGTTTCCATTAAATCACTAATTTAAATTAAATAATTTAAATCAACCAATTTCCATAAACACACTCCAAATCAATAGAATTGGGGGTTTTCCCAATTTTTATGCCAAAACCATTTCAAATCTCCCATATCATTGGAAGTGGGTTTTATCAAATCAATTGAAATAAAATTTGATCAATTTAATTTAAATCAACAATTGAAATAAATCAATAAATTCAAGGTTAATCAATTTGGCCAAATAAAACGAAACCACCTACCTCTTTCCCAAATCTCAACACTTGAAACGACATCTTTCAATGAGAACTAAGGTGTATAAGACCTCAAAACACACCTTAGAGATGATATCCAACATCATGAAGAATAAGTCCATCAATTTCATTATGATCTATGGAGATCCTAGACAAGGAGAAAGAGAAAAATATGAAGAATGAGAGAGAAAACTTACCTAGTAATCACACCGCCAACGTAACGACAATTGAATGCTGAATGAGAGGATCTAGAAGGATTGGAGTGCTTCAAGAACACTTGGAGAAGGATTTGGGTTCAGATGAGTGAAATTGTGGAGGATCCAAAAAAGACATATCATTCGTGCTCCCTATTTTAAAATAGCAATCGAGGTATCACACGACGTGTAACAGCATTACACATCGTGAAATGGTTAATATCTAAAACCACTGAAAAATGCATCACCTCGAATTAAAAATTGATTATCTAAATAAAAAACTACTATTTAATTCAATCACAATGTTTAAAGGCTCATCATGTAATTTACCCTTCACAGCATGAACCCTTTCGCAATTTGCATCCAAAAACTCTCACACATCGTGTAACCGAGTTACATGGCATGTAACCCCACTGAAGCCAGCAAAAAGATCTAGTTAAAGCTATGAGTCCAAAAAATATTTGACTTCACCATTATAGTTATCTGCCCAATTCATTCTCAACCCTACCTGGTCAAAGAAAAGTAAAAACCATGACAACGTTATAAAAGTACCTGTCAGATTGATAACAGGATGTTACAATTGAATTATCTATAACATCATGAATAATAAATTTAAATATATTATAAACTTATAATAGAATAATTTACATAATTATAATATCATATATTATCAATATGAAATATTTTAACAACCATTTATTAATAATTCCTCAATAAAATCATCCTTTTTTAGTGTTAACTGTTTCCTTTTTCTTGAGAATTTGTTTTTGGTAGTTCTATACCTTGAACATTATTAATGATTCCTAATTCACCATAATTTTAATCATGATACAAAAATAATATATATTATTTAAATATATATATAGTTTCATCTATAAAATATAGAGATGGAAAAACAAATTACCTTGTTCGTGGAGACGTTAGGCTTATATACACATGAACATGGATTCAACTTCTCAACTAATGGAACGAAATAAAAGAATAGAAAAATTAACCTTTAAAAATAATCATTATACCATATAAATGAAAAATATTAGTTAAATATATCCCTATTATCATCTATGTAAATTTGAATGGAAAAATGAATCGCACTGCTTTGTGGAGTTGACAGTCCACACTTATACATGAGTGACTATCGATTTCTAATGAATTTGGTGGTAATAAGATAGATTTGATATTTGAAATCTAGAATAATAATTTTGTCATAAATATAATGAATAAAAATTTAACCCAACACTATAACCATCCATGATATATAGTAATTTAAAATTAATTGTATCACTATGTGGAGGTGGTATTCTACATATACACGTGATATATACTTTCAGTTAAAAATTGATAGAAAATTGGGTGAATATTGGTTTATAAATATTGATAATAAAATATCAGTATGTAGAGGATAATAATTTAATTATTTTTTTTTGAATACCATATATTTACAGATGGTAGAAGAAGAATTAAATTGAAATAGCTCGGATAAGAAGATAAACTCTTCTTCAATATACCACTTTTAGATTATTTATAATGTATCCTTGGATTGATCTATTAAGAAAACCATAACCTCTAATTCATGTAAAAGGATGTTGATAAGAGTATTGGGTAATTGTTTTCCAAGAAATATGTTTTAATGTGCTGTGAAGAATATAAAAGTGGGTTTTCCTTTTATAATTGGTTGTAGGCCATACGTATTCCTGAATAATGTTTCCACTTCTCTAAGGATTTAAATAAAAAATGTTAAATAATAATTCATAATTTTAGTGTCATTTTTATATCATATATATCATTAATATTAATTAAATTAATCATTATTTTCATCCATTTTAAATTTTAAATGAAAAATGAAACACATCACTTCATGGAGGGGGTAGTCTACACATACACAATAAAAACATTATCATTTTCCATTGGAATGTAAGGTATAGTGGAAGATTTGATATTATAATTCCATAAGAATAGTAATGTTTTTAATATTTTATAAAAACAATAAACCCTTAATAAAACTCACCATTATATTATGGTGACGGAGAATTAATTGTATCGCTAAATGCAAGATGTAGAAGAAAAAAAATTAAAAGTGGTCGGGTATGATGATTACCTCTTCTTTGGCATGTCTCCTTTAGATAATTTCCTAAGTTCCCTTTTAATGGTCTTTAAAGTATACCATGACCTATAATTAGTGGATATTTAAGTAGATAATATATTTTTTTTTCAGGGTTTGGTTAATCTAGATGGCTTAATGTTGTGTAAAGAAGATAAAGGAATGGTTCCATTTTATAAGTGGGGAGAGGACATACAAAGAGTTACTTAAATTTTCAAATATAAAAAGTTCAAAATGAAGAATATTTCATCCAAATAGTTAGATATTCCAAGGTGGGATATTATGATGTCTATATATTTTGAAACAATAGGATTTAGACATTTTTATTTGAACTAAATACAATTATAACTTGGTTTCACTCCCCCATTAAAATAGTTTTAACATTAATTGTGGTAACAAATTTTTATTGTTTTTACAGTTAATTTTAACAAAACATTATGCAATCATTATTAAATAATAATTATTATGATTTTTACAAATGTATAATCTCTTTTATAAAATAAAATTTAATAGTGTGGAAGAATTTAATTTAGAATTAAACCCGCAAAACGGGATGAAAAAGAAATTTAAAAAATGATTTCTTGATGTATATAATTTTTATACTAAATTAAAAAATAAAATTGATTCTAATGGCCTAAATTGTATTATTCATAATATATTTAACCAATTAAAATTTTAAATAATTTAAAAAAATATAACTTTGTATATTATTGAAACTAAAAGACAATTATAAAAAAACCAGTATTTTTCATTATTCATTGAAAAGTAAATAATTATCAAAAATTATCAAAAATAAACTATTAGATAATTTTGAAATTATTATTTAAAAATTTAATTTAATTTTTAAAAATATATTTTCTCATAGTTTCAGGAATTAATATTATTAATTTCACATAAAAATAAATACATTCATTTTTTAGGAAAAATGTATTTTTGAAACATTTGAATACCAAAAATTGAATAATTATTAACCAATATATTCTATTCATCTAATACCATTATAGATAATTTTGAAAAATAGGTTCTAAAAATTCATATATCTAATGTAATCACTAGGTAATATCCGCTTACTATAATAAAATTCATTTTGTTTTGAGGTTTTGATAATTTCCAACTATCACGGAATTTAAATTATTTTAATATAAAATTATTATAAAGTCATAGTTTACTACATACATGGTGTTATAATGGATTTTTTAAACTATAAAATTATCTAGGAAAACTATGAGAATGTCTTGGATTTGGTCAAATGCGTGTCTCTTGACTTGAGTACATTTTCTTAAACTGTGAAACCTTCTCTAAGATTCTAGGAGGCTTAGTTTTCTAGGGGTAGGGGCCAACACATAATTAGAATATGATTTTTTAAACTATATTACTTAACCATATATCCCAATAAAAAATTGAAGTTTAAATTAAATATTGTTACCTTTGTATTTTTACCCTCTAATCCTATTTTAATCATTTAGTATTTTAAAATAGGCCCTCCGGGATACTTTAGGGGACACACTTAAATATTTTTTGGTAATCCTTGAGAATTTGGATGATCTCATCAAGGTATGTTTCGTTTTTCTCTTATTTTCTCCACTTATCTATAAATATCCTATTAATATCTCACCCCCATGTCTCGATGGATCCATGAAGAGTTGTGATTACTGGATCTAGAGGTTTTAATGAGGAATTGATGGTTTTTCTTGGGGATATAGTTTTGGGATGACCCGATCTCCCCATTTTCATCACAGTATTAGGAAGGAAACAATGGTTTCAATGTTCTTAATGTATGTGTCTCTATAAATTGAGCTTTACCTTGAAATTTTTTGTGTTCTATGACTATTGTTGGTTTTAATTTATTAATTAATGATTTTAAATTCATGAGATAAGTTATTTATCTTTTAGGGATATGGATTTTTTTTAAATAATTTTATTTTTTGAAATATGTTTTAATCAATATGATGTGTTTGACAAAATGACTTAAAGAAGAATTATATTTGAAAAGAGGTTTTTATTTTTGAATTGAAATGGATTTACTTAGAAAATGATAATAAAATATAAATTTGACTTCTAAAATGTGATGATTGTATAAAAAAAATTGGGGGAACCATGGAGTATAAGGAAAAAAAATACAGTCCCTAGTGGAGTTTTCTGTCACTTGGAGGAATTCAATTGATGAAATGTTGTCTAGGGGGGAGCCTTAATGTAGGACTAAGGATCCCTAAAATTGAATATCATTGTGATGATTGGTGTTTCATGGATTTTTTATTCAGGTATAACCTTTTTTTTATACCTTGGTAATTTATGGATACATTATGTGGATATCTACTTAATATTGGCTTACCTCTTGATTAATGCATGAATGAAAACATGATTATTCAATTTTATTAACCCTCGTGGAATATTTTTCATATTATTGTAATTTAATAAATATAATGAAAATTTTAAAATAAAACCAAAGGATATATTTTGAAAGGAATTTTTTAAAATGGAAAATATTTCTTTATGAAATTTTTATAAAAAAAATTAGAATAAACAGATTCATATAGATAGTCAATATATAGTTCCATTGTTTGTATCATACTGATATTTAGTGCCTGCATCCTTATTTTACCTTTGTGTGATATGATCCTTGTATTTTTAGGATACAATTAAATGGAAGAGTGTTATGTAGAGGATGTATCTACTTTATCATGTTTCCTTTCTATTGGAATGGGACAAGAGTAATATTTGATCACATAGAGAAGGATACATGCGTTATATATGGTTCTATTTTTTTGATGGTCCATATGAAGTTCATTGAGACATTTGTATCCTATCATTGGATGTTATATTTTTGCTTTTTTGTTTAAATTTTGATATATATATATATATATATATATATATATTAGTGACATAGGCCAGATTAGGTTCTACAGAGAGGGGGGAGTTAATCAATGGTACCCTTGTTCTATGAATTTTTCTCCTTTTAAATTCAACCTCTTGAACTTGTTAAGGTTCTTGATCTACTAAATAGTTTCATTAAAAATCACCTCATGTGAAGTAGTAAAATAAGAGAGGTAAGCACACAATATTTACAAGGTTCAACAATTAAAGGTGTTCCCCTTTCTATATTTGTTAGAAAATCCAACATTGATTCTATTCACTGTCTCCACAATTGAATACAACTAGTTAGACACCCCATTTAAACAGTTAGTTAGACACCCCAATTTTTCTCTCCATAGTTGGTTAAACACCTCAAATTCTCTTCTTATATGATTGGTTAGACACACCAATCACAATCCTCCTATAGATGGTCACCCACCCTAACTAAAAGATTCCTCTTCATTATTGATCTAGGAATAAAAAGATATTATTCATAGATAGTCTTCCTCCATAGGAAAGCTTGATATCACTTCCTTGGGTAAAAATATCCATGGTCTTCAACAGATGAATTGATCAATATTTTTGGTCTTTAAAACTCCAATCATATCCTGAATTATGTGAATTCTACTTCTTAAAATTATTGGGTATAGGGAATCACCATCTTCAGGTATTACCTGGCTTTGGCTCACTCTCAAAATTCTTCTTGAACAATTATTTCAATGAGTCTCAAAATGATCATGTAATTTGGTACATATTCTCATCACATGTATGTCAATATTTATACAAAAAAATATGACTCATGGATCACAATAAATTACATTATTTAAATTCTCTCATTTAAATCCTCAATTAAATGTGTTATGAATAAACCACCTTTAATTTTCTTCTTCATTTATCTCCTCATTTTGAATACCCCATTAAATCATGGGAATTATTTTCTTCCTTTTGAATACCCTAAAAACATATCTATTTCCTTTTTCATTCATCCTCATTTAAATACCTAAATATATGGGTATTTTTCTTTTCCACATGAAATGAATACCTAAGAGGTATTCTTTTTCTCACGCAGCATTGATTAAGACACTACTTACCTAGCATGTATGCATGCATCCATGCTCATGTTGTCTCCATATACCAGATTTCTTACTTCTCATGGTATGAAAAATACCTGAAACTCTCCCATGTTATTAAACATCTAAAATATCATGATCCATTATTCATGTAGAATCTTCAAAATTCTAGAAGACTTGGAGATTCTAGTTTCATCACACAAATACTAATCTCCATGTCTTATCATGCATGAATCACCCATATAATCTCAAATAATCAAAGAGTTTGGGTTTTATGTTCTTCACATAGAGTATTACTTTTGAATACCATTGGCTCCAAAACACATGGCCTCTTGATATCTTCACTTTATTTTCATTCATGAAATGATAAAATGAATGCATGGACTATTTCAATCGAACCTATGAAAAAATATTAGCATAAAAATCATCTGGTAGGTTCATCTTCTCCAGGTGACCATCATGCTTTGGGTTCCCTATGTTCATGAATATCCATGTATGGATATCATGTGAAATGTGTATCATAGACTCACCTTGATTATTTAATTATGTCATGTCCATCTCCAACAACTTCATGGATTCTGCCATGATCTTCAAGACTTATCAATGGTGGAAGATCCAGTGCAAATATCCCTTGAATGTGGCTAGAGGAGGAAATTTTCACCACTTGATTAGATGGTCGAGTTTGTGTAGATCATGTAACTGAGGAAATGTACATCTTTTTTAAGACTGGTGAACAATATGTGTTATGACATTTCCCGCATCAAATCCTCTATACATATAGGGTGTGGTATATTAATCAATACACGCACGAGGTTGTCTATAAATCCCAACCCCCTTCATTACCACCCCATACATCTCTTGTCATCTTTTATCCATGGATGATTAAATGACCACTGCTTGCTTTTGTGCTACGTGAGTGCGCTCATACTGCACTTACACATGGGTCCACACCTATCTACCACCGAATGGTTCACCTGATCTGGTTCCCCATTCTATGGTCAACCTATCGATACCACATGTGGCCTAGGGTCGAGCTATATTTTGTAGTCTAGTGGGCTAGCCACCATTTTTATATGAACCTTAAATTATCTTCCTTGAAATCAAAGTCTAAAAAATATAATATTCCAAGAAAAACTTCTATTATTCTCTTCTTATTCTTCCTTTATTATTCTTCATGAAAAATAAATATGAACTTATATTCTTTCATAGATTCTATCAATCCAACATCTTCATGAATTTGTAATGTCTTTTTGTATGGAAACTTCAAAACTTCTTTGTGAAAATACATTCTTCATAGAATTCATTTAATGTAACTAATGTGAAATCTACTTAGCACATATTTTAATAATTTAAGATCAGTTCAATAATAATTATAGTAATAACAAGGATAATTTTCCACTCATGACATCTAATGCTATAAAATGAATCCATAACAATTATCCATGCATCACTTCTTCATCTTCACTCACTTATTAACTCCTTGACAACAAATGAAACACTTGAGAAAAATAATCTCCCCCTTTGTATTTTGTTTTCAATATATCCTCACTTCATAAGATCCAATATGTGGAAAATTCAATTCCTATACCACTTATTGACAATCAAATGAAAATTAAAAGTCTAGTGTCTTCTCATCTCATCTTTATTCTAAAAAATATTTTCTTTAGTTTTAAAATAAAATGGATGATATCACATGATACTTAGAAAATATCATTTTTCTAATAAAGTCTATGTCTATGTGGTCTAACCTGATGTTGAAAACAAGAGTGTAATAATCATGGTTATCTACGTTGTCCATAATGCATACTCACATGTGATATCAAGCACTGAGTTTCTCAATTATCAATAAAGAGTTTACAAATTCCAAAATTTTCAGTAAAATACCAAATATTGAACACTTCAAAAAAACACATTATAATGTTCAGGTTCACAAGAATAATATCTCCTTTGTCACATATTTATCATTAGTCAAGAACTCCCCCATAAAGAATACAATTAAGAAAATAGGGATGGGAGTGTGATTGGAATAACTCATGTCTCGTAAAATCCCCCCCTCAAGAAATAAATATATCTTATTCTCCATGGAGAGTTTCCAATAATGAACCTCTACGAGATAACTCATCATGTTGTAAAAAAATGGGATCCTCAACCTTCTCCTTCAATTCTCGAAATGATAGCTCAAAACACATAAATTAATAAGGGATAATGTTGAACCTCTTATTTATTTAGTAGAAACATTAAATGTGGGTGTTTTATATTATCCTTTAATTATCCTTCTTTTAAAGGTCATTATGGTATATGTTTTTCATTTTTTATCTTATTTCTTCTTTTTCATCATCACTATTTGATAGATAAAATTGTTTCTCAACACAAGAAATGAAATTGGATTTATAATCTGAATCACTGGATGAATCATCATTCACCCTTTTACTCACTAAAAATATCATTTTAAAAGTGTATTTCTTATTATTTTAATAAAATCTCTTCCTTTTGGTTCACTCTTCATCCATATAAAATTCCGATTCTTTTTATTTTTCTAGAAACTCATATGCAAAATGTCTAAATCTATCAAAATTCCAGCACCTAAGTTATTTTATGTTTTTCCCTTTTAATTTTCCAAAACATTTTTAAAGAAGATAAAAAAAATTTATTGATACCATATTTACCTTCATCATCTTTGTAATTCCTATATTCAATAGTTTCTTCTTCTATAATTTTTCCTTTTCTCATGGCTTCAAAGGCCATCTCAATTTTTTATTTCTTCTTGAAAGATGGAATTTTTCTCACCACATAATCTATGAGAATATTTTGAAGTTCCTCAAGAGAAAAATCATTTATTTCTTCCATGGATGATATCATTGAATAAAAATTATCTAGAAAATTCTTTATTAGTTTTTTAATAATAATAGAATCATCAATATTCTCATGAAACCCTCTAATATTGCTAACAATCTAATTGGTTCTTATGAAATAATTAGTAATGTTTTCATCATCATTCATTTTTATTTCTTTAAATTTTATTCTCCATACATATATCTTGGCTTCCTTGAATTTTATGTTTCCTTCATAACTTTTTTTTTAATTTCTCCTAGATTTCATGTGTAGTTTGAATACCCATGACCTTGGTATATAAATTACATAAAAAAGATATAAAGATGGAATTTTTTTCATTTCCACCAACCTCCAAATTCCTCCTTTCAACATGATTCATTAGATAATATTAAGTAATAGGTAGAAACCCTATGGTGGTAAAATCTATTACTTTAAGGCCAAGTGAAAGGAGGTAGGAAAGAATAATATTTATCCAACTATAATAATTTGATCCATTGAATGTAGAAACTCCTCGGTTATTTATAGAATTGATAATTTCTATCTATATAGAAATTTCTTGGATCTTTTGAGGTGACTTATCCTTTGATACCATGTGTAGTTCCCCATTCCGGATTAGGTTCCACTGAGAGGTGGTTGAATATGTGTAACCCTTGTTTTAAGAAATTTTCTCCATTTAAATTCAACCTATTGAAGTTTTTATGGTTCTTGATCCACTCTATAGTTTCTCCCAAACTCACCTCATGTGAAATAGTAAAATAAGAGATGGCATCACAAAGTATTTATAAGGTTCAGAAATTAAAGGACAACTCCTTACCATGTTGGTTAGACACCCAAACATGGATTATATTTACTATCTCCACAAGTGAATACAACTGGTTAGACACCCCAGTTCCATAATTTTTTTGACACCCAAAATGTTCTCTCTACAGTTGGTTAGATAGCCCAACCACTCTTATTATCTAATTAGTTAGACACCATAATCACAAGCCTCTAGTAGATGGTTAGACACCCCAACTACAAGATTGCTATTCATTTTTGATCCATGAATAGAAAGATCTTATTCACACATAGTCTTCCTCCACAAGAAATATGGATTTCCCTTCCTTGTGTACAAATATTCAAGGAATTCATAATATGACTAGATCAATCTTATTTCTCCTTGAAACTCTAATCAGATCTTTAATGATCTGAATTATCCTTTATCAAATGTGGGGGTAGATGAAATCACCTTCTTAACATATTACAAAGCATTGACTCACTTTAAAAATTATTATTTCACAATAGTTGCAAAGATTCACAAAATGATCTTGTAATTTGGTACATATTCTCATCACCTGCATGCACATATTTATACTAAAAACAATATGATTCATGGATATTAATAAATTACATGATTTAAAGTATATCATTTAAATACTCAATTAAATTTGTTATGAATAAACCCCATTTATTTTCCTTCTTCATTTATCTTCTCTTTTTGAATACTCCATTAAACCATGGGAATTATTTTCTTCCTTTTGAATACACTAAAAACATGGGTATTTCCCTATGCATAAATACTCATTTAAATACCTAAATATATGGATATTATTATTTACCTTGTTAAATGAATACTCAAGGGGTATTATTCTTCTCATATAGCTTTGATTAAGTCACGACTTACCTATAATTCATGAATGGATGCATGATCATGTTGTCTTAATGCACTGCATCACTTCATTCTTGTAGTATGAAAAATACCCATAACTTACCCTTACTATTTAACACCTAAAATATCAGGTTCTATTATTCATGCTGCATAATCAAAATGACCAAAGACTTAGGGATTCCTATTTCATCACGGAGATATTAATCTCTATGTATTATCATACATGAATCATGTAGCTCATCTCCAATACCCCAAGAGTTCAGGTTCTATGTTCTTCATGCAATGTATTCTGTTTGAATACATGTGTCTCCTCATCACATGGCCTCTTGATATCTTCATTCAATCTTCATTCATGCAATGTGGATCTGCATGCATAACCAATTTCGATAAAACAATGTAATAATCTTGGTATAAACATTTTCTAGTATTTTTGGCTTTTTCAAAAGACCTTCACACTTTAGGCTCCCTATATCATGCATATCCATGCACAGATATCATGTGAAATTTATATTCTAGAATTTGTTGGATCATTTAAGTTCATCTTTTCCATCTCAACTCAGTTCATGGATTTTTCCATGATATTCATGGATCCTCAATGGAATAATATCCACTGATGATCTCCCTCAAACACGGATGGATGAAGATGATTCTCACTGCTTGAATGGATGGCTAAGATCAAGTGGATCATGTGACCAAGAAAATGTATATTTTTTTTAATGGGTGAACAATATATGATGTGTTGCATCCCACATTGAATCCTACATACATATGGGGTGCAATATATCAATCAAGACACACTTGAGGTAGGCCATAAATCTATCCCCCCTCCGGTACCGCCCCATACCACTCTTTCCATCATGCCTCCATACATGGTGGAACTACCATTGATCGCTTGTGATCTATGTAAGTACACTCCTACAGGCCTTACACATGGGTCTGCACATATCTACCACCAGCTAGTTGGCTTGGGTTGGTTCACTTTACCAAGGTCGGCTTTCTGGTCCCACATGTGGCATGGGGTTGATCTATCCTTGGAAATCTAGTTGTATGGAAACCTTTTTTATATGAACCTCAAGTTATATAGATATAAAATTATCTAATTAAAGAAACCAAATTCCAAATAATATAATATTCAAAGCTAACCTTCCCTTCTTATCTTCTTCTTCCTTATTTATTCTTCATATAACATAAATATAAATATATATTCTTTTATGGCTACTATCAATCCATCATCCTCATTCATTCATAATTTTTTTCCGTGGAAACTTCAAAACATCTTCATGAAAATACTTTTTTCATGGACTTCACGTAATGTAACTAATATGAAAACTCATAAGCACATATGTTTATTCATTGAAGATCAGTTGAAAAATAATTCAAGTTGCAACATGGATAATTAGCCAAGCATGATATAAAATGCTATAAAATGAATCAATAACAATTCTTTAAGAATCACCACTTTATATTCACTCACACATTAACTCCATTAAAAAAATGAAACACTTTTGAACAACATATATGTATAATAAATTTTATGTTTTATTATATTGTTTGTATCCTATCATTTTCGATGTCATGGGTGAAATCATTCCCGTGATTATTGGTATGGTACTCTAGTTCTTGTCACCATCCTCTGGTGATCAAGGATACATTTTGGGCCTTGTGGCAGGAAAATTAATGTAACATTAAGGGTTGATCCGAGTTATTATATTATACAAATACATCACCATATCATGTTATTGTAATATATTAAAAAAATATTTTTTATATAATTGGGATAAAATTATCATTCTATATATTATTAATATAAGAAATTAATTATCTCAATTCTAGTGTTACCATTACTTGTCCCAAAATACTATCCATAGGTTCATAATCCTTTATTGTTGCAAATAGAATCTTCGAGTACTTGTTTCATATTTTCTAATTAAATTATTAAAGTTACTATAATTATAATCATTATTATTAGTTCCACCAAATCCCCCTCATGAATTGTGAGGACCATAATTTCCTTTGATATGTTTATATGTATACTGGAATCCAAAAATATTTTCAATTTTTTTTATTTTATTAACATAAAATGATCAAATTGTGGAAATTGCTGGGATCTACTTATGAAAATGGCTCAAGTAGTTCCTTCATAATTTTTTTGGGTACGGTCTCCATCTATGGTGACAACAAATATATTAAAAATGCATTGAATGTAACTCAATATACCTAAGAAATGTTAAAATATTCTTCACCCCAATTTATGTTGAACAAATAAAAATATTTTTTATTCATTTGTTGAAATTGAAAACATGGTGAAAAATTGTATCTTATTTTATGTTATAAATGAATAGGGTAATTAATTGGCTTAAGGACGATGCTAAGAAAATGAATTCCCATTTGAATATTGTTCTTGAATTTATTATCTTGATTCCATTGACTGATCACCAATTTGAAGTCATGTAAAAGTGATATAGGAGGAATGATGTTTTATAACAGGAATATGAATATGAATATGAATATAAATATTGGATAGCATAGCTACTGTAGTTGTACATGACGCAAAAGTAAAAAATGTTATAGACACTCAAAGTTATGATGAGTGGCCTAAACCCCTAAAACCAAACTGGACCAGTATCGTCTCTCGTTAACCCTTTAACTAGATATTCCAGTACATTGATGGGGTGAGGACATGTGTGCTATTATATTTTCATCCATCAGGTCATTTCTTCAGGTAATTCCTTACATTTTAATTCTTAGAAAGTATTTACCTTTTGTAATATGTATCGAATTTGGATATAGCAACTGTGGAAAAAACCAAAAATATGACACTTAGATGAAAATAATGAATCTAGCAACTTTGACAACAACTTTGGGGAATCCAATGGCTGCAATGGTAGAGATGACTCCACTGAATGTAGTATCGTGTTGTTCTTAAGTATCCTCCAATGAAAAGACATGATTTTTATTCTCCGAGAATTTCCTGACTCTGGTGGTGTTTTGTGTCAGTATTTGATAGTATTTTCTATTAAAAATAGGCACCAATGGTTGATGATGGTGGTGTTTCTTAGTTATTTTTTCTAAAATATGTATTCAAAAATCTCTATTCTATTTCTGTTATTATAATTCCTTATTAAATACTTTTTTCATATTAGTAGTTTTCTATAAATTTTGTGTGTATCATTTTTTAATTCAAAAAACTCAAATTTCCCCATTTTTAAGTCACTGTAAACCATGAAAATAGAGGAAAAAGAAAAAAAATCAACTATAATCATTAAAGTACCATTGGGAGTTCTATTTAAGATTCCACTGAAATTTACACATTTTTTTAATTTTTTGCAGGTTTGATGGGGTTGTTCTATTGTTCCCCACTGGAACTTCCACTAGAGGTTCCACTGGAACTTCAAATGGAGGCTCCACTAGAACATCCACTAAAACCTCCACCGCACTTCCATTGGAGGTTTTTTGAAGTTCCATTGGAAATATAATTGGAACTTCTAGTGGAAGTTCCAGTAGAACCTTCAGTGGAAGTTCTAGTGGAACCTCTAGTGGCATGTCCAGTGGAACATGTAGTCATATTCAACCTTTCAAAACTATAATGTAATTTGTATAATCCCCCCAAAAAAATATTTTTAGTGAAATATTATAGGATTTATAAGTGAATTTACTACAATTTTATAGAACTGGAAATTCCACTGGAGGTTCCTCTAGAACTTCTATTGGAGGTTCCACTGGAACATCCAATAGACTATATTCTACCAAATTGCAGTGTAAAGCTACATTAAGTAAACAATAATGGTGTTATTTCCCAAGGAAAGTTCTGGTGGAATTTCTAGTGGAACTTCCAGTGAAAGTTCTAGTGCAACTTCAAATGTATGTTCCATTAGAATTTCTAGGGAAACTTCCAGTCATATTCAACCTTCTTAACCTAGTGTAATTTTTGGAATCCCAAAAAAATATTTGTACTGAAATATTACAGGATTCATAAGTGAATTTACTGTCGTTTTATAGCATTATAAATTCCACTGGAGGTTCCACTAGAAATTCCACTAGAGGTTCCACTGGAACTTCCACTGGAATCTATTCTATGAAATTACAGTACAAGGCTACCTTAAGTAAAAAATCATGGTGTTATTTCCTAGGGGATGTTCTAGTGAAACTTCTAGTATAAATTCCAGTGAAAATTCCATTGGAAGTTCCAGTAGATGTTCTAGGGGAACTTCAAGTCATATTTAACCTTCCAAACCTAGTGTAATTTTTGGAATCCCCAAAACATATATTTGTATTAAAATATTATAGGATTCATAACTGAATTTACTGCCATTTTAAAACACTAGAACTTCAATTGGAGGTTTCACTGAAACTTCCACTCGAATCTATTCTACGAAATTTAATTGAAAAGATAACTTAAGTAAAAAATCGTGGTGTTATTTTCTATAGGAAGTTCTAGTGGAACTTATAGTCATATTAAACCTTCCAAATCTATAGTTTATTTTTTGGAATCCCCAAAAAAATATTTGTACTGAAATATTTCATGATTCATAAGTGAATTTACTATCATTTTATATAACTGTTGGTTCCACTAGAACTTCCGCTGTTTATTTACGAGGAGAAGTTTTAGTGGAAGTTCCATTGGAACTTCTAGTGGAACCTCTAGTGAAAGTTCTAGTGAAACTTCCACTGAAAGTTCCAGTGAAACTTCCACTATAAGTTTTAGTGGATGTTCCATGAGAACTTCCAGTAATATTCAACCTTCCAAACCTATCGTGTAATTTTTTTAATCCCCCAAAAAATATTTTTAGTGAAATATTATAGGATTCATATGTGAATTTTGTTTCATTTTATACCACTGGAACTTCCGTTAGAGGTTTCAATGGAATTACACTAGAGGCAAATTCCACTATAACCTATTCTACCTTATTGGAACTTCTAGTGGAACTTCCACTGGAACTCCCACAGGAGGTTCCACTTACAATTCCCCTAGAACTCCCACTACAGTTTACACTAGAACTTCTAATAGAACTGCCACTAGAAATTCCACTGGAGGTTCCACTGGAACTCCCACTAGATGTTTCACTAGAATATCCACTAGAACTTCTACTGTAAATTCCATTAGAACTCCCACTAGAACTTCCACTAGAAGTTAGAATTATTCTACATTTTGTACTATAATATGCAGAGTCCCCTAATAATTCCTTAATTTTTATATAATAATGAAATTCTTACAGGATTCAGTATGGAATTATTCTAATCTTTCTAGTCCTATTTTATGTTTTGTGATTCCCAAGGAAAGGTCTTAATTTCAATATTAAGGTGTGAATTTTAGGTTCAATTTGAAATATTTATAAAGAGTTTTACAAGAAATAAAACCACAACTGAAATAAGGTTATACAAATGCTTTAAGGAATACTCCTTTTTTGAATATGTTTTTAAGTATTCTTATCTTATACTATACCAGCATCAGACTGTAAGAAAACTGATAGTTCTACTTTTTATGTATTGGATAACTATATTCCATCAAAAAATGATTTTTGATTCATTAAAGTGGAAATATGTTTCTCTAAAATTGATTTCAAAAGGATATTTGGAATAAGAGAAGGTGAAATAGAAATGGAGGAATCCTACTTGTTCAATCCAACCAAGGCATCATTGTATATAAGGATATTTCAAAAAAGTGTTAGTTTTTTGACACAAAAGGCAATAAAATCAGATCTTCTGGAAGCACTAAAGGGAAATAAAGAAGCTGATCATCTTGAAATAGTAGTGCTTCTATGTTTATACACATGTGTGACTGTGTTTTTTCCTACTACATGTGCTTACTTGATTTGAGGTTTTATCAATTTTTTGGATATTGTGGGAGACATGAGAACACTAAGGTGGACTCATGAATTCTCCCCATGGTTGATGATGTTAATTAAAGAATTTCACAATCATCGTACAAATATTACAGGTGAGATTATTTAATTATTGGTATGGATTAATATTTATTTTCACATCTATGTATAATGTACTCTCTGTAGGCTTGTTGTTGTTATAGTATTTGTACTATGAAGAAAGAGGAATAGTTAAAGTAAATAAACAAGCATCAAATCCACCATTCACAAAGTGGAGCCCATCAAATTCTGATGTTGCTATTAAAAATCTAAAGATTCATCAAGTTGTATCTAGTGAGGTAAGTATAAATACCCATGGTTTTCTTAACCATGGGTATATCAAAAATAAAAATATTACATATACAAAAAAGAAGAAACTGTGGAGGATCCAACAATGAGTAAGGAAGCTACTATTAGCCAGTTGGAAAAGGTGGAACTAGAGGATGACAAAATAAGAGTTCTTGAAAAAGAAAACTCAGACCTAAAAAAGAAACTACATAAAATTGAATCAAAAATTAGAAAATAGGTAGAAAAATTTAAAATAATAAATTTTTTGGTAAGTGAAAATGCCAATAAAGAGGTGAGAAGAAGAAAAGGTATCATTTATAACGACGAAATGGGTTATTTTGTAAAGGAGGAATCCCAAACATCAGGTAAAATGAAGCTGGGATGCATGAGGAACCTGTTGATAAAACCAAACCTATTCCTAAGGTAGAACAGCCCGAAGTAACCCCTTTTCTAATGCAGAAAAACTAGTTACAAAGTACTAAGGAAATTGGGATTCAAGAGGCTACAGATCAGGTGCAACAATATACTAAAAAAACTACACATCTACCTTAAAGAAGCCAAATAGAACATACTAAAATAGAAATTCACTGAACCAATTAATGATTAGAAATGTAAATTCAAGATATAGAAAATAGAATAAATTGGATTCTTCATATCAGTATGAAACCATAAATACAAGAAGAAGAATATAAGCAAATCAAAAAAAATAGTATATGATCCAACTCAGATGGAAAAAAAACCATTAATGTAGGTGGTGTTTCAATGAAAACATAAAAAAAAGTTCTCATGGAGCTAGAAATTATACCTAAA
Organism: Viscum album; assembly: GCA_963277665.1. Classification (NCBI taxonomy): domain Eukaryota; kingdom Viridiplantae; phylum Streptophyta; class Magnoliopsida; order Santalales; family Viscaceae; genus Viscum; species Viscum album. Next base: position 381,357,651 of record OY728155.1, read on the forward strand.
TGGGTAAGGCAAAGTAAAAGACTGTAAAAAAGACTATAAGCAACTAGAGAAGATTCTATAGATGGATCAATCCTAGTATGTTGTTAAGACCAAAGGGAATGACATCCATTAATTTAAAATATTTCTATTAAATTCACCTAAAAATTACATGTTTACTTATAAATTGATATTATTATTATGTAGTGAATATGTTTGGGAAGCTGATAATAATTTTTATTCAGTTTCATTAGATAAAATTTTCTCTTTTTTCAGTAAAATCATGAAAAGTAATAGGGTAAGTATTTAATTTAACCAATATTACTATAAACTAATATTCTATTAGTGTGACATCCTCCATTACTTTTTTATTGATATCAAATTATAGATTTTTGTGCTTAGATTATAAAAAATAAGTGTGAAATTGGAAAAATGACTAGAATTTTCTTAGATAAATCAACTATGATTACAAGTGCTTCTGTGGTGAGTGTAATATTCTCTATATTCTTGAATTTTTAAAAATATTAATTAATATTTTGTCTAACTTTATTCATTTTTAAAGGGTATAATATCTAGTAAAAATAAAAAAATATATAGATATTTTTTTAGAGAAACTAATAAAGGAAGCAATGTTGTTGAATAGAAAAGTGTTTTTCCCCATCCACACATCAAATCTGCATTGGGCAATGCTCATGTTTGATATTGAGAAAAAATATTTCAGACACTATAACTCCATGAATCCTTGGATGGGTATTGCTATAAATGATTGTTATCAGAATGACACTTAAAAAGGGAAAATGTTATCCTCTTCAGCATCAAATCTATTTTCACATAAAATGACTGATTGGATAAAATTTATACAACTTGAAAAAAACATTTATTGTTGAAATCATAAAAAAATTGAGCCCCAGATACATAGAGAAGATTGATCCATCACTTTCGTTCATAGTGGAAGACACTCCTCAGTAAGGGGATGCAATGTTGGACTGCAGGATAATTGTTTTCTATCTAATCGAGAAGCTTGGAACAGATCAAGTGTATAACAAAAAATTATTAAAATATGAAGTTGATGAAATGTGTCGATATATGGCACATTATTTCCCTATATACCCTATATATAGCTGGACTAAAACATCATATAGAAACAGGAGTTTCCATTTGGAAATAATGTTTTTGGAATGAACATAACTAGTTAAACAGCCCAGTTATATGATTGTGACATCAAAGTGGAATTGAAATGTTTTAGATCTTTGTAAACATTTATTCATCCCACTTTTATGGTTGTTACTGCAAACAGCATTGGAATATTGTCAGGTTTTTAAATATTCATACTGCCTAGTTTCATGGTTGTTTTTTAGTTTGTGTGGTGATGGAAATGACTTTGGAAATATTTCATGTGATGATATAAGATTATTATAGAATATTTTTTTGAATCTTCTCTTATCTAATGGTGGTTTCTTTTTATTGGTACCAATATTTCATTACTATCGATTTTTTTTCATAATTTTTCAGGTTGCTGGTTGATAATGATTTTATTTAATGTTAAATGGAATATTATGTACAATGGGTTAAATTTGGTTTTGGTAACTGCAATTGGTAATTGCGGTGGGAATATTATGTGCATATGAGGGGAAATATTTGTTTCTGAGGGGAATTATTTTTTTCAGTGATATTTGGTGATGATATTCACAATGGAAATTTAGTGTTGGTAATTACAATGGTTTATATTTGGTTTTGGTAATTACAATGGTTTATATTTGGTTTTTAGTAATTCCAATCTGGTCTTATTTGGTTTTGGAAATTATAGTGGGAATATTATGTGCTTATGAGTTGAATTATTTTCTTCTAAGAGGAATTATTTGGTTTGGTTGTTATATTTGGTGCCCATAATTGCAATGGATATTTGGTGTTGGTAATTCCAATGGTTTATATTTGGTTTTGGAAATTTCAATGGTTCATATTTGGTTTTAGAAATTTCAATGGGTTAAATTTGGTTTTGGTAATTGCAAGGTCGTCTTATTTTGTTTTGGAAATTGCAGTGGAAATATTATGTGCTTATGAGGGGAATTATTTTCTTCTAAAGGGGATTATTTGGTTTTATTATTATATTTTGTGTTCATAATTGTAATATATATTTGGTGTTGTTGATTACAATAGTTTATATTTGGTTTTGGAAACTTCAATTGTTCATATTTGGTTTCGGAAATTGAAATGGGTTAAATTTGGTTTTGTTAATTGCAATTGGTAATTACAATGTGGTCTTATTTGGTTTTGGAAATTATAGTGGTAATATTATGTGTTTATGAAGGGAGTAATTTTCTTCTAAGGGAAATTATTTGGTTTTTTTTATTACATTTTTTGTTCATAATTATAATGGATATTTGGTTTTGGAAATTTCAATGTGTTAAATTTGGTTTTGGTAATTGTAATTGGTAATTGAAATGTAATATTATTTGGTTTTAGAAATTTTAGTGAGAATATTATGTGCTTTTAAGGATAATTATTTGGTTGTGAGAGGAATTATTTAGTTTTGACGTTATATTTGGTTTTGGTAATTTCAATTGGTAAGTGGATGAATTGTTATGTTCACATTTTTAGTACAGTAAATATGATCTTCAGTATTGTCACTTTCACAGTTACCTATAGTACAAATACATACAACACATTTATAATTTCTTGAAATTTTATCCCAATACCTATACATTACAATCGAAAGTGGACTATGAAATATTACAGCCTATAAATTCTTCAATTCAATCATTACAATTTAAAAAACAATTGTCATCTGAAGTTCTATACACTTCTTATCCTCTTCCAATGTTATGTTAGTCTACCTCCAAAGATGAAGTTCCAAATTGGTTGATAAGTCATCCTGCAACCAGAAAACAACACAATTACATTATTTATAGAAAAAAATGATGATAAAAAAATTATATTTTAAACTATTTTCCTAGTTGAAACACTAAAATATAATATTTATTTCTCTATAATTCCCTTCATAAAAAGATAAATTCTATTAGATACCACATTAATAATAGAAAAATACTCTAACAAATGAAATGCATCATAAAATTAAATCATACCGTTATCATAGCAGTGGACTTTTTTTATTCAAGTGTGTCCCCTTTCAGAAACGATTCTCTAAAAATATTTTCATTCTATATCCCCCTTTCTTGTTTGGTTTTTTTTAAATAATCCTTTCTTAAATTTTTTTTATAAAATATCATGACCATTAACTCTATCTGATGATGTATTTATAATAGTCAACTCTTTTGAAAAATTACTAAAATTAGATAAGGAAATGTCACAACCCGCATTTGTCCCACAAGCTATGGTAATTAACTTCATTAATTTTCATGCTAAATATTTGTAACATTTTTCTATAATTTATTTTCTATCATCAAGTAATTCAAAAGAAGATCCTTTGAACATCACAATATTTCTAGCCAATCAGGTTCACCTCCCCAAAATATATTTCTAGGTATTGTTCTCACACCAATCCGATCATAAATTTTGAAAACATGACATAAAATATACCCAACAGACTCAAACATTAGACAAGAACATCCAACAACTTCATTGGAAGATTTATATGATACACATAATTGATCTTCATAGCCAACCATTCCAATAATATAAATGAATTGAAATTTGATTTCAATACATGATATCAAAAAACAAGAACCAATCATTTGATATTCATGTTTAAATAAATAAAATAACTTGGGTGTATATCTAGTAGAAACATGGCACATTAATTCATGATAAGGGTATATATTATGAGGGAACTTCTCCCAAGTATCAAATTTCACCTTTGTTTTGTGATATTTATTTTTTTCTAATAATCCCTCAAACTTCTTAAATAATTCAACAACACTTAACTTTTGACGAACATAATCTTTAATAAATCCATTAAAACTTTCACTTAATAGTGTTTTGTGAGTACCCAATGTTAAATAATCTTTCAAAAAGCAATGCACCCACTTTTATCACAATACGAATACATCATCTAACCACTGTGATTTCTCATCCCCATATTCCACTCGAAGGGAAGACCACTCTTGATAAAATTAATTTTCATCATGGTATTAGAAAATAAAATACTTTAATATAGTTAAAACATACATCCATATTTCATCCAAGTACCTAAATTTTTATTTCCATTTTACAAAAAATTCCATGAAAAAAAATAAATGTTGAGTTCCCACTAAAACTTCAGAAATATATTTTCCCATTGCCGCATCCTGATTAGTAAAAATTGTTTGAGTTTGGTTCATATGATGAACCTTTAATTTTTTTTGAAACAACCAAGAAAATGAAGTCATGGTTTCATCATATAACAAAGTTTCCCCAAAAAATGACAATTTCTTGATAATGATTGAACCCTAAAAAGACACCTAACAGCCTAAAATATTTTTTAGTGCTTAAAGTGGTATAAAAAACAACATCTTCAAACAACTCATAATTTGTATTTATTTTTTGGATCAACCTAGAAAATATTACTAATTTTCCCATTCATGTCAAACCACATAGTATAGACAAATAATGGATTGGCTAGACTTTTTTTCTAGTTACTCTAACATGAAACATGTATCACCATGAAGCAACTATCTTTACCATTTAGACATTAAAATTTCCAACTGATCAACACACATGTACCCAATAACATCTTGACCCCTTGTAAAAGGTTTCGGCAAGGAGAAGGAATCATTGGGTTTAATACCTGCTGAAGCATTCACATCTAACTCAGCTACATGTGCTTATGTTATTATTCTTTGGGACCTCAACATATGAATTGATTCATGGCTATTCAAGGGATGAATATTCTCTTCAATAAAGAAAATACATGTATATTGATCAGAAGACAATAAACTAACCCCCGTTCTAACCAGAAAACTTGTACATGACTCAGCCCGAGTAAATTTCACCATGTTATCATGTTTTTCAACCTTCCAATGACCTTATTTACTACAATAAAAAAAGATCGATGTGAAAATCAATTTATCCTTTATCCTTTTATTAGAGTATTGCCAGTGTACATTAAACCCATTTACTCACTCAAATGTTACATAAAAAGATTGTGCAACATCAAGTGATTTGAAATTCATTCCAACAACTGGTTTAATAGATGATACTACAACATCAATATCAACATCAACAGCATTGCAACAACCTGAAAAAAAATATTAAGTTCAAGAAAAGTACATTAATTTTATAATAGTATTTAATCCATTTGAAAATTTATAAACTATATGAATTTAAATGTAACTAAATAATATATAATTATGAAAATAATTATATATATATATAATAAAATTATATTTCTCAAATTATAAATAAAACAATTTATAACATATATTAAATATATTTTCCAGTGAAAGTTCCAATGGAAGCTCCACACTAACAAAAATGTATATTTCTAAAACTAAGGAATATATTAATTTTAAATATAATTAAAATACAAATGAATTTCAATTATTACACATAATTATTATAAAAATGATTTAACTTATTATTTTAAATTGTATAAATAATTTTAAATTGAATTTATTTTCCACTACCCAGTGGAAGTTATGGTGGAACCTCGAGCAGTGGAACCTCAAGTAGTGGAAATGGAACTTCTAGGGTCGGAACATCCAATGGAACCTCAAATAGTGGAAGTGGAACTTCTAGGGTCAGAAATTCTAGTGAAAAACACCAATGGAAGTTCTAAAATGCAACAAAACTATATATTTATTTCAATAAAACATCCACTGCAAGCTTTAGCAAAAGATCTTGGAAAGATTTACCACAAAAATAATAGTAAACAAATTTCAAATATAATCTCCAATACATTCAAATGATTCAATATATAGTCATGGATAGAAACTTATTATAGATTTACCAAAAAACTTTAAAAATACTTCAAATATAATCTGCAATACCTTCATCACTATCCATTATAAGGAGAATAAAAATACAAACCCCAAATTGTGTCGCAACTCTGACAAATCACACTTCTCCAAAACCAATTGATGATGTCTTATGGTCCCGCCATCATGAACCAACTAAAAAATCATCTATCCCTCAGACTGTCCACAGTTATTCAGACCTCGACCGGTAAAACCCAATGAATAAAAATGCCAAATTTTGTCGCGACGAAACCCAATGTGATGAAACTGACCATGAAGAAACCCACTAAAACATCCAAACTATTGGTAAATCCCAGAAAAACCCATTGTGGCACACCTTTCCCACAATCCTTCAGAGCACACATTCTGTGAAAATGCCAAACCCTATGCGATGCATCATTTCACACTTGCCTCATTTTCCACGAGGCGAAAATTCCCTCCAGCAAATCAAAGCGACAGGATGGTGTCACCTGTAAAAATGAACATGTGTTAAGATCCTACAACATCACTGAAGCATCCTGTAAAAGGAGAACCAAAGAAGATAAAAATATCCATGTACCAACACTTAGGAATTAATATAATTATTAATATTAATGTTATTAATATAATTTCTACTTTTTTATATATATAAGGGTGAGAGTGGTACCATTGAATTCCCATCCATTTTTTAACATTTTATTATCAAGTTATTGAATAATTCTTAATAAAGGGATCATTTTTTCTTTTTTACTAATCATATATAATAGGGCCAATACCCCCTTCCCCAACCTTTCATACAATATTTTTTAAAACATATTTATTACATAATTATTTTTTACATTATTAGTATTAGTATTAGTATTTTTTATTACACATTTTTTCTTCTTAATTGGAGACCCTCTATAAGTGGATATTTTTTTGAAATCCCCTTATAAATTAAACATTATATAATGTCACAAGTTATTACAAACTTAATAATTAAAATAATACTTAAAATAAAACAACCCTACCACAATATCATCATCCCATTTAGAAAATAATATATGGTTGTGTTTTTAATATTCCAAATCATATAATCCTCAGATAGAAACTTATTTTATAAATCATTTTAATAAATTCCAATTACTCCAATATAGATGAAAAAAGTATCTAAAAATCATAGTTATATTTCATCAAGTAGAAAAAATTATATATATTTTAAATATAATCAAATATCATTCATTTCAATATAAAATTATTTAAAAAATTATATTTTTGATGTTTTGTTATATGTTTTTAATTAATTATGATTTCCTTACTCACACAAGGGACTGTTTTCCCCTCCAGAACTCATTCCCTACTTGAATTAATAGACTATGAATATTGAGGTTGAAGGATCTAGATCACCTATTTATATTTTACTGAGTTGGTTCAATTTATAATCTATTTCAAAGAAAAAAGATATCTAATGTCACTAAAAATTGAAACAACGTGATTTGAGAATCATGCCCCTGATAGAATTAAATTCCATGAATTGGTTTTATAAAAAATTAATTATACATGTCATGTTGTAATTTAATTATTAATTTTAATAAATCAAGCAATTAAAAAATTATTTAAAATTAAAGTTATCTCGATCAATAGTAAACATATATAGTATGACAAACAATATTTTATAGTATCAATTATGTTGTAATTCTTTTCGAATTATCTTAAATATTAATTAATAATTTTCACAACAATATAAAAAATTTCACATTTTTGGGTAAAATTAAATTCCATAAATAAGAAATTTCATCTTAAATAATTTTTTCCAACTCATGAAATTTTAATCCCAAGGATAAACATACATTCCAAGAAAAACTGACCCCTCATTTTTTCAATCTTTCTTACTATGTTAAAATATTATTTTACAACTTTTAGTGTAGAATTTTTAAAATTATCTTAAATATTTAGAACCTAAAAAATAAAATTTTAAATATTTTATTGGAACATCAAATATTAATGTCTCATTATTCCAACAAAATAATAGAGTAAATTGATGAAATTAATTTCAACACACCTGAGGCATAATTTCTTCCGCCTCAAGATACTAAAACTAAATGAATTTCCACAAATATTGATTATACCCAACAAGGGGATCTTCCACAGGATTGGGATAAAAGTTAATATTTTTAAATAATAGTGGAAAAATTTATCATATGTGATTTCCTAAAATCTATACAAACACTAAATAAGTGATGTTTTCTTTGGGACTCCCTTATGTGCATCAAATGGTGAGAGACTATTAATGTAATCGAAGAATTCCGCACGAGCACATGTGAATGTCATCAAATAGGACCCAAAAATGATAGTGTGATAAAGAAGATTTTATACTTCCAGCCTTTGATTATGCATGACTACATGCAATTCACAATGAAATCATACTAATTTCAAATTCATAATAATTTTATATATCAATCCATGAATATTTTTCAAATCAAAAATTAAGAATGTTCTATGGCATAACATGAGACAGTTGGGCTCATTCTTAATAATATTTTTCTTTAGATTCATCTGATAAATCCTCAAAACCGAATGAATAAAAATACCAATTGGTTTGTAGAGTGGATCTTTCTATATATTATGTATAATTATTTAATATTCATTAAATACCACACATTGGATTTTTTGGTGGGAGAATTTTGTTTACATTACTGTGATACTGTGGTTGATCATTTTTATTTCCACATAATTCATTCCATCATTTCACTAATATGATCCTATGAAGTATCTTAGTAGCAGTATCCAAAAATGCACCATGAATATCACAATGCCACCAATGATTATTTAGATGTCATCAGAGATTATCAAAACTTGTTTCATCACTATTACTGATATTCCCTTTTACAGTGCATAAAAAGTCTATTAACAACACTAACAAAACATTGTTAATCACAATACAGATAAGGGGGGCTTTATCAGTGCTCAAAATAGCACTGATAAAGGCCTAAATTTATAGAAGTATGTTGTTAATATAATATCACACCCAGCAAAACCTGTAATTTCAAACAATGTTATAAACATTTAATTGACATCATGAATACAAAAATGTATGCCCATGGTATATACAAAAAAACACTACTATATACATTTCAAACAATGTTTTTTATAATTACATTTACAATTATCCAACAAAAAATTAAAAACATTAATGTTTCATCTTTTGAAACCTGTGATCTCCTCTCAAAAATGTTCACCCATGGTATCAGTTGCCAAAAAAATCATCTCAACCCGAGAAGAAGATTCTTCCTATATAAGAAAAAAAAATATTCTGTTATTAATACTATATATAAATAAAATATACATTAATATGAAATAATACATTAATAAAATGTCAATTTTTAATAAAAAAGACAGATTTGGAGTTATACCGGTCACACCATGCATCTTATTGAGGTGGGATTGATTCCTACATGTCAAAAATGAGTTATGGATCATTTTCTTAAAATATCAAAATAATACGAATGTTTTTTATCAGTTTTGAGTATGTCACTAGTTATTTTACTAAAATAAATGTCAATTTTAAATAATGACACATTTGGAGTTATACCGGTCACATCGTGTGTTGGATTGAGGTGTGACTAATTCCTACCTATTAAAAATTTCTGATGGATCGTTTTTTAAAAGTATCAAAACAATTTAAATTCATTTTCTTGGTTTTTAGTATGTTAGTTTTGTTTTTTTACTAAAATGTTATTTCAAACTAGAAACACGCATTATTAGTCATATTGGTTGCATTGTATGTCGGTTTGATGTGATACTGATTCATACATGGAAAAAATGACTTATGAATCATTTTCCGACATTATCAAGGTAATCAGAGTGCATTTTCTTGGTTTTTAGTGTGTGACATGTTTTGAACTAAAATGTCAATTTTAAACTGATAACAAACACTTTTAGTCATAACAGTCACACTATGCATTAGATTTAGGTGAAGTTGATTCATACACGTCATAAATGACTCACGGATCGTTGTCCTAAAGTGTCAAAGCAATCCTAATGCATTTTCTTGGTTTTCAGTATGTCACTTGTTCTTTTTTACTTAAATTAATGTCAATTTTAAATAAAAAACACACTTGGTGTCATAGTGGTCACACCGTGCATCGGATTGAGGTGTGGTTGACTCCTACACATCAAAAATGACTCATGGATTGTTTTCTAAAATTATCGAAACAATATGAATGTGTTTGATCAGTTTTTAGTATGTCATTTGTTCTTTTTACTAAAATTAATGTCAATTTTAAATAAAAAAGAGACACTTTGAGATATAATGTCCACACCATGCATCATATTGAGATGCGTTTGATTCATACACGTCAAAAATAAATTATATATTTCTTTCCTAAAGTATCAAAAAAAATATGAATTCATTTTCTCAGTTTTTAGTTTGTCAGTTGTGTTTTTTAATAAAATGTCATTTCAAACTAAAAACACGCATTTTGAGTCATACCGGTCGCATCGTGCATCGGTTTGATGTGATACTGTTTCATATGCATCAAAAATGGCTTATGAATCGTTTTCCAAAATTATTAATGTCACAACCCATCCCCCAGGGCTCGTGTCGTGACTACCACAAGCCCACCTTCCATAGGCCAGGGGTTGGTGACAAGCAACGAAAAGCCATATCCCAGAAAAATGGGAAGGCATTTCCTTTAAACTTGTAAACACACAGACCAAAAACATGACAAGATGCAAACCACGTAGTAAAAATACAATAGTAAAAGTGTGTGCTGAAAGTAAAGAGTCCAGAATACAATCCCAACTTAAAAGATACAACTACAACAGAAAATAGCTTCTGAGATCATCCACCAGGGATCCTACCTGAAGGGTAGGTACAGATCGTCTCCACAACTCTCCACATCAACCAGTCACCTCCGTGTACCACCTGGTCCTTGCTCCTAAAGTCTCATCGAAGCTGTTTGAAATCTGCATAATACATAACAAGGTGCGGGTGAAACTCGTGTAGGGGTGAGTATAACAATACCCAGTAGGGACCTCGAGACCCCTAAAGGTCTCTCAGAATTCCACAAAGTAAAACCCATAAGACATGATCTCAGTCACAAAGCATAAAGAAAAATACTCATCTCAAACCAGGTATACAAATCATAGAATAGGAATAAATATGATTAGTCTTATGCTACATCATTTTATTCTATTAGGAAGTTTCCACAAATGAACCACAAAGAAGTTGTTCCATTTTCGATCCACACAGGGTCGTATGTCACTGATCCATGATGGGATGCTCTAAGGTTGTTTCTCATTGGGTCACAAACTACTGATCCACACAGGTTCACTAGGATGTTGATCCGCACATGGTCACTATGATGTTGATCCACACAGGGTCTCTATGATGGTGATCCACACAGGGTCTCTATGATAATGATCCACACAGGGTCGCTATGATGCTGATCCACATGGGGTCACTATGATGCTAATCCACACAGGGTCGCTGTGATGGTGATCCACACAGGGTCGCTATGATGGTGATCCACACAGGGTCGCTATGATGTTGATCCACACAGGGTCGCTATGATTCTGATCAACACCGGGTCTCCATGATGTTGATTCACATAGGGTCTCTATGATGTTGATCCACACAGGGTCGCTCTTCAATTGACAACCATCCACAGGATTCCCCGCACTCAGTCTGCTTGATTTCCATAGTACCCCCTCCTCAAGATATCAGTCATGCCTCAACTTTCATGAAGTTCTACAAAGGAGTAACCCAAAGGAACGCCATGTCATAAGGGTCCCAACGTGGAAAACGGCACGTCAATCGGACGCACAGCCTGTGAGTTATAAGCATTTTGGTGACGGGGGCCCGGTTAGATTTGAGTTTGATCCAACTCGGACGTACTCCATATTTTTTTAAAACTCAGGTGGAGTATCTAAAAATTACCATTTTTTTCCAAGGATTTCATCTCCACAGACGGTTCGTCAAACAGACGTCTAGTTTGTGAGATATGGCCTTTTAAGCGTATTTGGGCCGAAAAGGGTCGGGGTCAGGTCTGACCTGATCTGGGTTCGACCCAGATCTAACCTGGCCCGGCCCAAAATGGCTGGGCTGGCCTGAGTGGGCTGGGCCATAATGGGATCGGCCCTCTGGGCCGTAGACCAGCCCGCCCCGCCTTGGCTGGGCGCGGCTCGCCTGGCGGCCCAGCCTGCTAGCTGGTTCGGCCCCCAGCTGGGTGGCCCACGCGGAGGTTGCTCCCCTTTTCTGAATGGCTGAAATCCATTCAGTTTTTCAACGGCAGTGCCACATGGAGCCACCTCCTTATCAGCAGGGCCTGTAGGGGCGGGTCCTCTCCGTCACGGATCAATGTCGCGGTTTACCTCCCGCGACGCACGATGGCGCGCCGCCCTGTTGCCATTGTGGTCGGACCTTGTTGGCCACCCCATCTATCTGTTGTGGTATCTTCAAACCCCACCTATCCTCCATAGCCGAAATAACTTCCACATGCCACTGGGTAAGCTCTGGTGGTCCGTTTCCCTTCAATTTTTACCTACAGGCCTCCCGATATTCTGTCATCATTGAGTGGCTCCCAGATTCTGGATTTCGTCGAGTTAAAAATACGTTCCCCAAAGAACACAAAAAAAAAAGCGGAAGAGGGTCCGGGACTTATTTGGTTGTCATGTGCCCTCTGCGTTAGCAATTAAACAAGGGTGTGAAAATCAAAGAATAAATTAAAACCTCGTTCCAAATAATTCCTGCATTAACCACCCATATTTTCTTACAAATCATGGATTAAATCATTTTTGGTTAATCTTTATTTTTCATGTATTCCAATAATGATATAAAAATTAAACAAATTCACTTGTATTAAAACAAAACCCCTACCTTGGATTTGGAGGATACATCACGGTTGTGGAAGAAGAATCCATGTTTGATGAAACCGTCAGCATTCGTTATTTCCATATTGATTTCTCAAACCTTGTCATCCAAGACTCCATTATTCGTTAGTGGAAGACGTCATGGTACTTCATCATAGGTTCCTCACTTATGTGTCAAAAACCCAAGCTTGATCTTTATTTAAATATAGTATAAGGGATATTAATGCTTTGTAAGAATTAATGAGGTACATTAATGAGTTTAAATTAATGAACCTCTTTACTCTCAATGGTGTGGTTACAAAACTGAAGATTCAATCCATTAAATGGATTGAAAACTCAGCGGTCCCACCGCCACTGCTCAACAGGTGGTAGAGAATAAAAATAACATTTTTATGTTGTTTTATTATTCTTCAAAAAGCCCTAAAACTAAATTTTTCACCCGGCCAACTGAGGTCAAAGTTAAGCCTCCCTTAGGTGAATCTCGACACTAAAAATTCAATTGTTCCCTCGGATTTTTAATTTGAGCACCAGTTCAAATGATAGAAAATGTCTCCTGCACATTTACTGAACTTACCTTAAAAAAGTTCAAAATTCTTTTTCAGGCACACTGGGCCTCAGAATCAAGTGTCGTCGATTTTTGCAGACTTGTAATAATCCCAAATAATTTTCAAAAAATATATATGGAATTTCTGGGTCTTTACATTCTCCCCACCTTAGGAATTTACATCCCCGAAAGCTACAACAAAACTAGGGGTACAAATGGGGGTACTGAGCACATATCTGAACCTCCCGCTCCCATGTGCTCTCCTGGAGGTTCTCGTGCTGCCAACGAACATGCACTAGAGGAATCGAACACCCACAAAGTACCCGCTCCTATCGATCCTCTATCTCCATTGGGAACTCTTCAAACATCACCCCATCATCGATGTCCAGCACACCCCAGTCGATAACGTGCGATGGATCATGCACGTACCTCCTCAACTGTGACACATGGAAAACATTATGCACCTGGTGAATCTATGGGGGAAGTTCTAGATGGTATGCCATCTCACCTACTCTGCTGAGGATCTGGAAATGTCTGATGAACCTCAAAGATATATTGCCTCCTCAGCCAAACCTCTGTAATCCTCTTCGGGGTGAAATATGTAGGAAGACATGGTCTCCCTCCTCAAAATCCAAGGGTCTCTATCTCCTGTTGGCATAAGACTTCGGTCGCCTCTATGTAGTCTTCATCCTCTCCTGGATGATTTGCACTTTCTCGGTGGTATCCTATACCAACTCTGGAACCATAAGTACTGACTCCCCTAGGTCTGTCCAGTATAGAGGTGATCTACATGGTTGCCCGTATAGGGCCTCAAACAGATCCATATCGATGGTGGAGTGATAAATGTTGTTGAAAAAGAACTCCACCAGTGGTAGGTGGTCCCCTCAAATACGACCAAAATCAAGGACACAAGCATGAAGCATGTCCTCGAGTGTCTATATCCTCGAGTGTCTATATGGTATGATTTGTCTGACCATCTGTCTAAGGATGGAAGGCGATGCTCAAACGTAACTAAGTCCCAAATGCATCATATAATCCCTTCCACAAGCAGGATGTAAAACGAGCATCGTGATCTAAGACGATCATCGATGGTACCCCATGAAGTTGTACAATATTTTTTACATAGATACGTCCCAATATATGTATTGATCCCTGCTCTTAGATGGGTACAAAGTGGGCCAAATTGGTGAGTCGTTCAATGATCACTCAGATGGAATCATGTCCCCTGGACGTACGTGGTAGCCCTGTCACGAAGCCCATGGATATACCATCCCACTTCCATTCTGGAACCTCAAGTGGCTGAGCTAATCCTGATGGTACCTAATGCTCGATCTTCACTTGTTGATAAGTGAAGAATTGTGATACGAACTCTGCCACTGCTTTCTTCATCCCTGGCCACTAGTACTGACGCCAGAGGTCCTGGTACATCTTCGTTACTCCAAGATGTACTGCCAAAGGTGATGTGTTTAACTCCCTCAATAACTCCTCTCGTAGCATCACTGGTACCATAGTGCATCCTATTAAGAGGATGATGTGCTCCCCACATTCATAAAATACCTCAGGAGCATGTCCTGATGATTTTTGAGCACGTTGGGTCTCGCAATCTACATCCCCAAGTTGTACCTCCCTGACTCGCTGAAGGAGTGGGGGATTAACTGTCATAGACTGAAGGTAAAATGATCTATCACTATCCACAAAGGATAACTGCAATGCGGATAGATGCTCTGTCACCTCACTCAGAAATTGTAAACTAGACCTCATTCTAAGTGTGTCTGCTACTATGTTCCCCTTCCCAAGAGTGTAGACTATCTCAAAGTTGTAGTCCTAGTGGAACTCTAACCATCGTCGGTATCTCAGGTTTAGTTCCTTCTGTGAGAATATATACCTGAGAATCTTGTTATTAGAGTAGACTATAAAACGTTCACCCATCAAGTAGTTCCACCACATCTTCAGTGCAAAGACCACTGCTACTAACTCCAGGTCATGGGTAGCGTAGTTATTTTTGTTATGTCTAAATTTCCATGATTCTTAGGCGATCACTGCTCAATCCTGCATCAGAACACAACCCACTATGATCCCTGATGTCTCACAGTAAACTACATACCCAACGCCATCTTCTAGTAGCCTCAAGATGGGGGCACTGGTCAGTCTCCACCTCAGCTTCTGAAAACTCTGATGGAATCTCTCCATCCACACGAAAGGTTGTCTCTTCTTTGTTAAAGTTGAAAAGGGTGTCATAACTATGGAAAATTTAGGTATGAATCTTCGGTAGTACCTATCCAATCCCAGGAAACTATGCACCTCGGTCACACTACTGGGTGGCTCCCAAGAAAGCATTGCCTCTATCTTTGACGGATCCACTACAACTCCAGCCTTTGAGATAAGTGCCCCAATAAGTGGACTTTATGTATCCAGAACTGGAACTTCAAGAGATTTCTATAAAGTTGGTGCTCTCAGAGCATATCCAGAACTATCTGCAGGTACGTGGAATGCTCCTCCTCTGATGTCAACTATATAAAGATTTCGTCAATGAAGACCATCATAAAGAGATCAATGTAAGGCTGGAAGATCCTGTTAATAAGCCCCATTAACAATGTCTAATCATTGGTCATGCCGAAGGGCATTACCAAGAACTCATAATGGCCATACCGACATCTGAAGGCCATCTTCGGTATGTCCTCATCTCATACTCTAAGATAATAATAGCTTGATCTGAGGTCTATCTTCAAAAACCATCGAGCTCCCTTTAGCTGGTCGAAGAGGTCATCAATCCTCAATAGTAGATACTTGTTCTTCATGGTCACCTAGTTCTGGCGTTGATTGTCCACGCAAAGCCTCATACTCCCATATGCCTTCTTAGCAAACAAAATCGGGGATTCATATAGATAAACACTGAGCCTTATGAACCCCTTCCTCTGGAAGTTCTCTAAATGTACTCGCAAATCAGGAAGCTCCATAAGATCCATCCAATATACTGGTGTAGATATTAGTTTCATCCCGAGGTATAGATCGATGTAAAATTCCACCTATCTGTGAGGAGGTAGTCATGTAACATCATCAGTAAAGACATCAACAAATTGATCCACCGCTACAGGATAACTCAGACTCCTCACATCAACTACTCTGAGGGTAAGGCTAGATAACTGATGAGTGATTGGTTTCCCCCTCCTCCAAGAAAGTCCATCATGTGCTGAAAAGGTTCCCTTCTCTCCGGTGAAGGAAAACCTAATCCCATCCTCACGGACACACCGCACTTTGTGCCTAAAACATTCAATCTGAGTATGGATCATGGATAACTAGTCCATACCGAAGATGACATCGTAAGGCCTCAACACTGCTAGTAGAAGATCCTAGACAAATCTCTCACCTCCTAGAGTAATCTCACACTACTGGAACTAGTGTGTGATCGTTAAATCCTCTCCTATAGGAGTCTCTAATCGTAAGGATCAAGTCAATGTATCTACTAGAATCTCCGAGCTCGGAATGAGAGTTGTGTAAATGAAAGAGTGACTGTCACCTATGTCTATAAGTACTGCAGCTAGGGTGGAGTAGACATAGATCGTACCTCGAATCATCTATAGAGCACCATGGTTGTAGGCCCCAACTACCTGAAGTTGTGCTCGTCCCTGTCCACCTACTCCCTGAGGTTGGGGAGGACCACCTGGAGGTGGTGGTGGTAGAACCTCAAATCGCCTCCCACCACATGTTGCATGGCCTACTCCCTCGCCACATCAGCTGCCCTACAGACCTCCTCACTCGAATATCTGCCTCTACCTCGGTGGTTCCTCGATCATTTGTTGATCGTCAGTACGGCGGGTCGGGCAGTCGCGAGCCATGTGACCTTACCGGACATACGTGAATCACATTCTTCTCCTCTAATAGCCTGATCTTCCTTGTGAGCTCCGCACCTCTGACCCTACATCACATGGTCATCCTCCGGAAGGTTTGGCCCGCTTATACCTCTGCGTCATTTGCCTACTACCTGTTGCAGATGACTCGGCTACCTGTCGTCTGGTGGTGGCTCTCACCATCAATGCCTGATCAGGTAATAATCTCTCCACAAATAATGCTCACTCAAGAACACTAGCCTACATCAAGATATTGAGTGATATCATCGATGCTCTGATCTCCCACTGGAGACCCTGCTCAAAGATCCAGGCCCTGAATAAAGGGACCCGTACCATGTCAGTGGAGTATCAAGAGAGGTTAGTGAATCTTGCCAGGTACTGGACCACTGTTAGTCTAACCTGATGTAAGTGCAGTAGCTCCTGGATACAAATTGAGTGCAAAGTCACTTGTATGAACTCCGCCCTGAAGAGGGTCTCAAAGTCCAACCAGGAAAGTGTCGCCTCCTCATGCGTCTGGAGCATCAGACTCCACCATATCCCTACTATTCCCTGGAAGAGGCTAGCATATGGGATCACCATCTGATCTTCTGGTGTCTCAACCAAGTGAAAAACTCAAGACACAGCCTCCATCCAGTCCTCAACTGCCTGGGGATCTGTCTCACCTTGAAAACTCAGAGGCCTCTTCTACTGAAACTCGTGCAATGCACTCAATCAGCATGCACCATCCGATAGTTGGGATGGTGGAAAATGATTCCCAATGGGTGGTGGTGTTGCTGGTGCACCACCCGAAGGTGCTATCACTATAAGAGGGCCCTACACTAAAGCCTCATTGCTTGGTTGTCCGTCATCATGAACTCTCTCTAAAATCATAGCTAGCTGTCTACGTGGAGGCATCTGGAAAGAAACAGATGTTCCACAGTCAATAAGTTATACCTGGTGAGATGAATCAAAATATATCAAAAGTAAAATGTTTCCAAAACACACGCAGTTAGTGTTTTCATGCACCGAGGCGGAAATCAGAATTCAGGGTCCTGGTGTATGGATATGTCGGTCGCTGCACCAACATTGGACTCGCCGAACTGAAAACCACACTCAAAACAATTAACACTATTTCTCTATTATAAATATCAGTGTCCTGGTTCTTTAGTAGAACTGAATCCTCTGATACCACTTTGTCATGGTTCGTACCCCAGGGCCCGTGTTGTGACTACCCTAAGCCTGTCTTCTATAGGCCAGGGGTTGGTGATTAGCACTGAAAAGTAATATCCTAGAAAACTGAGAAGGCATTGCCTTTAAACCTGTAAACACACCGACCAAGAACATGACAAGATACAAACTACATAGTAAAATTGCAATAGTAAAAGTGTGTATTGAAAGTAAAGGGGTCAGAATACAATCCCAACTACAAAGATACAAATACAACAGAAAACAGCTCCTGAGATCGTCCACTAGGGATCCTACCTGAAGGGTAGGTACAGCTCGTATCCATAGCTCTCCATGTCAACCAGTCACCTCTGTGTGCCACCTGATCCTGGATCCTAAAGTATCATCCAGGATGCTTGTCATCTGCACAAGACACAACAAGGTGCGGACGAAGCCCGTATAGGGGTGAGTATAACAATACCCAGTAGGGACCCTGAGACCCCCGAAGGTCTCTCAGAATTCCACAAAGGAAAAACCATAAGACATGATCTCAATCATAAGGCACAAAGAAAAATACTCATCTCAAACTAGGTATACAACTCTGAGATTAGAAATAAAGATGATTAGTCTTATGCTACATCATTTTATTAAGTTTCCACAACTGAACCACGAAGAAGTTGTTCCATTGTCGATCCACATAGGGTCATATGTTTCTGATCAATGAAGGGTTGCTCTAAGGTTGGTCCCTGTTAGGTCACGCACTGCTAATCCACACAAGTTCGCTAGGATGATGATCCACATAGGGTCACTATGATGCTGATCCATATAGGGTCAATATGATCCTGATCCACACATGGTCGCTATGATGTTGATCCGCATAGGGTCGCTATGATGTTGATCCACATAGGGTCTTCATGATTCTAATCCCCATAGGGTCCCTATGATGCTAATCTACATAGGGTCGCTATGATGCTGATCCACACAGGGTCTCTCTTCAATTGACAGTCAGCCACAGGATTCCCCACACTTGGTGCGCTTTAGTTCCACAGTATCTGCTCCTGAAGATATCGGCTATGCCTCAAATTCCATGACATTTCACAAACAAGTAACCCAAATTACCTCCATGTCGTAAGGGTCCCAAAGTGACCGACATCACGTCAATCGGACGCCCGGTCTGTGAGTTATAAGCATTTTAGTGCTGGGGGGCGGTTAAATTCGGGTTCGATCCAACCATACTATACTCCATATTTATCCAAAACTTAGGTGGAGTATCTCAAAAGGACCGTCTCATTCCAAGGATTCTAGCGTCATAGACGGTTTTTCAAACGAACATCTGGTTTGTGAGATACGACCTTTTAAGCGTTTCTGGGCCGAAAAGGGTTCGGGTCCGGTCCGACCCGACCCGCCCCGACCAGGGTCGACCGGACCCAGCTAGGGTCGACCCGACCCTATCCGGGTCTAACCCGGATCCGACCCGGCCTGACCTGCACCATCTGGGCTGGCCCGAGTGGACTGGGCCACGGCGGGCTCGGCCCGCTGGGCGGCGGACCGGCTCGGCTTACCTTGGTTGGGCGCGGCCCGCCGGGCGGCCCAGCCCGCAAGCTAGCGCGGCCCCCAGCTGGGTGGCCCGCACGGGGGTCTCTCCCACTTCCCAAACGGCTGAAAGTCGTTTGGTTTTGCAATGGAAGCGCCACATGGCGCCGCCTCCCTGTCAATGGGACCCGCGGGGTGCGAGACTACGGGAAAAATAGCTTTTTGGGATGAGCTATTTGCGACGGAAAATAATCTCATCGCAAATAGTCCGTCCCAGAGGTTATTTGCGACGGGTAGAATCCCCCGTCGCAAATACTTGGTAATTTGCGATGGGATTTGGGGTCACGTCGCAAAAGGTTTGGCGCGGTTTATGTGGAAAACCGCGGGAAGGTTATTTGAGACGGGGGTATTCCCCCGTCGCAAATAATGCGTCAGTCCGCGGGTATTTGCGACGGGACCCGTCGTAAATACCCGGCGGCAGTAAATAGGTTTTTGCGACGGGATGTTCTCCCGTCGCAAATAGTGTGTCAGCTGGTACCTTTTGTGACGGGACCCGTCGCAAATACTCTTTTAACCGGCGACCGTAATTAATGCGGGCGAAGGTTTTTGCGACGGGCATCCCGTCGTAAATATTCTCGTCGCAACTAATCTAACCTATATATACCCCCATTCGTTTTTTCAAATCCCCCTCCCATTTCTTTCTCTCTCTCTCTATCTAAACTCAATTTTCAGAGAGAAAATTTGTGTGAGTGTTTTTTCACAAAAAAAGTTGTGAAGCCATCTACATTAATAGGAGATCAGGTTTAAAGGTATTTATATTTTCTTTAATTTAGTATTTATTTCATTTTTTTATGTTAATTTTAATTATTTTTTATTAGTGGTAATTAAATTAGATTTAAATTGTTTTGTTATTAGTATTTAATTATAATAATAAATTGAAATTATTAGTACTAATTTTTAATAATTAGTAATAAACAGTAATAATTAGTAATAAATAGTAATAATTCGTAATAATTAGTAATAATTAGTAATAAATAGTAATAATTAGTAATAAATAGTAATAATTAGTAATAAATAGGAATAATTAGTAATAAATAGGAATAATTAGATAAATAGGAATAATTAGCAATAAATAGGAATAATTAGTAATAAATACAAATAATTAGTAATAAATAGGAATAATTCGCAATAAATAGGAATAATTAGCAATAAATAGGAATAATTAGCAATAAATAGAAATAATTAGTAATAAATAGTAATAATTAGGAATAAATAGTAATAAATAACAATAAATACTAATAAATAGGAATAATTAGCAATAATTAGCAATAATTAGCAATAATTAGCAATAATTAGCAATAATTAGCAATAATTAACAACAATTAGCAATAATTAGCAATAAATAATAATAAATAGCAATAATTAGTAATAATTAGCAATAATTAGTAATAAATAGAAATAATTAGTAATAATTAGCAATAATTATTAATAATTAAGAATAATTAGTAATAATTAGAAATAATTAGAAATAAATAGGAATAATTAGCAATAAATAAAAATAATTAGTAATAAATAGGAATAATTAGAGATAAATTGCAATAATTAGCAATAAATTGGAATAATTAGCAATAAATTGCAATAATTAGCAATAAATTGCAATAATTAGCAATAAATTGCAATAATTAGCAATAAATAGTAATAAAAAACAATAAATAGGAATAAATAGTAATAAATAGGAATAAAATAGGAATAAATAGCAATAAATAGGAATAAATAGCAATAAATAGGAATAAATAGCAATAAATAGGAATAATTAGTAATAATTAGGAATAATTATTAATAAATAGAAATAATTAGTAATAAGTAGAAATAATTAGTAATAAATAGCAATAATTAGTAATGAATAGTAATAATTAGTAATAAATAGAAATAATTCCTAATAAATGGGAATAAATAGTAAATAAATAAAAATAGTTAGAAATAAATAGAAATAATTAGTAATAAATAAAAATAATTAGGAATAAATAGGAATAATTAGTAATAAATTGGAATAAATAGTAATAAATAGAAATAAATAGAAATAAATAGGAATAAATAGAAAAAAATTGTAATAATTAGCAATAAATAGTAATAATTAGCAAAAAATAGTAATAATTAGTAATAAATAGTAATAATTAGCAATAAATAGGAATTATTAGCAATAATTTGTAATAATTAGAAATAAATAGGAATAAATAGCAATAAATAAAAATAATTAGTAATAAATAGGAATAAATAGTAATAAATAGCAATAATTAGGAATAAATAGCTATAATTGGTAATAATTGGTAATAATTAGGAATAAATGTGAATAATTAGTAATAAGTTGCAACAATTAGTAATAATTAGAAATAATTAGTAATAATTAGCAATAAATACGAATAAATGCGAATAAATAGGAATAAATAGGAATAAATATAAATAATTAGTAATAATTAGCAATAATTAGCAATAATTAGGAATAATTAGCAATAATTAGGAATAATTAACAATAAATAGGAATAAATAGCAATAATTGGGAATAAAGAGGAATAATTGGGTATAAATAGGAATAAATATGAATAATTTGGAATAATTTGGAATAAATAGGAATAAATAGGAATAATTAGTAATAAATAGGAATAATTAGGAATAATTAGTAATAATTAGGAATAATTAGGAATAATGGGAATAATTAGGAATAATTAGGAATAATTAGTAATAATTAGTAATAATTAGGAATAATTAGGAATAATTAGGAATAATGTCAATTGTAATAAATTGTAATAACTTGTAATAACTTAGCACAATTTCCACTGGATTGACGACACTCCTTTTGCTCGATGACTCTTCTTCTTTCAACTTTCACCGACTTAAAACATTACGAAAAGTATGTTTCTACGTATGCATATCCAATATCGTATGCATGAGTTTGAATATGAATTCTTATGACCACATTTTTTATAGTGTTTTCAGGCAGTGATAGTTACAAGAACATAATTCATCGACGAAAAGGGGGCTCTTTTGTCTGACTGCTCATTTACTTACATCTTTCTCATAGTGAAATCACAATGAAGAATCTTCTTAGAGGTATTCTTATACATTCTCGTATACACGAGAATGAATATGTGTACCTCCAAGAATATTCTTTATTGTGATTTCAGTGAGATAAATTTACAAGTAAATGAGCTGTCAGACAAAAGAGTAGTAGTCAATCCACTGGAAATTGTGTCGCCCAAAATTAATGGTAAATATTAAGAAGTAGTTGTAATTATTTATCTTATTTTTTCAGATAGTGTTTTTATAATTTCAAATTATTCAAAAACAGTGATGATTTTATATTTTGTAGAAAAATATGGAATAAGGAAATCAACATCAATTATTATTAAATGATCGCGCTTGGATAAATCAATGTAGAAATCCAAATGGTTATGGTTTAAATCCGGTATATATTGAGGGTGTTAAAGCTTTATTATCATTTGAATCATCAAAAGTAGAATATGTTTCAGAAGGCACAATTAAGTGTCCTTGTAAAAAATGTTCTCTGAAAACATTTGACACATTTTAAAAGGTTGGGGGACATCTATTGCGGTTCGGTTTTCAACTAGATTATGTTTTTTGGTATCAACACGATGAACACAATTTCAAAGAAGATACTAATAACTTGATTCCGGATCCATTACGATTTCAAAATTTAGTACATGATGTTGTAGGTCCATTTCTTCAACAAACTGAAACTCAAGATGATATCGATTTAACTCTTGATTTGGCACCATCCAAATTTTATGAGTTGATGAGTTCTGTTGAGGATTCATTATATCCTGGTTGAAAGATAAGAAAATTAGAAGTGGTTTCAAAATTTATGGCTATTAAATCAGATAATTCAATGTCAAACAACTGTTTTGATCAGATATTATCTTTGGTTAAAACACTGTTACCTAAAGGAAATGTGTTGCATGCAAATTACTATGAGAACAAGAGGTTGGTTCATAATCTGGGCCTTAGTTATCGGAAGATTCATGCATATGAAAATGATTGCATCTTATATTCTGGTGAAAATGATTCATTGGATAGTTGTCCCAAATGTGGACAATCAAGTTATAAAGAATCTCAACAAGGGTAGTTTGGATCGATTCCTGTAAAACAGTTGAGATATTTTCTCCTTACACCCAGGCTGCAGCATTTATTTATGTCTCAGAACATAGCGTTAATGATGTCATGGCACAAAACCAATATTTCAACATATAAAATCTTGAATCATCCATCTGATGGTGATTCATGGAAACATTTTTACCATCTACATCCGTCTTTTGCTTTAGAAGCTCGAAACGTGCGATTGGATCTTTCTACTGACAGTTTATGTCTGTTTGGTTCTTATGGTAGTCAGCATTCATGTTGTCTTGTCTTTATAACTCTGTAAAATTTACCTCTATGGATATTGATGAAGGATCCCTATATATTTTTGACCTTATTAATCCCAGGACATCCAAAAAATAATATTGATGTTTATTTGAAACCATGGATTGATGAGTTAAATTCATTGTGGAGTAATGTTGTTAGTGTATCGACTCGGGTTTTTTCCCTGAAAGACTTTGAAATATTCCTATTAATAATTATGAAGCTAGGTGTGAAGACGTCGTACGATTCTGAGCCCCGGTGTTCCCGAAATTAATTTTATAATAACATTAAGTATTTTTATACTATGCACAAGGTGGGGATGTGTTATCTCCTAAACGGTAGCTCAGAATAGAAATATGAGGGCATGGTTGTGTCTGTAGGGTTCCGTTTACCTTAGGCGGGGTGTAAAAGTTGTGGGCGCGGGCATGCTGTGAGAGATGTCACCCAGGGGAAAAATCATCATTTTAAAATAATGACTTAGTGATTTTTGTCACTGGCGTTCTTTTCAAGTAACTTTCGAAAGAATTCTCGGAATGGAAATTCGAGACTTCCATTGAGTTCTAAATGGGGTGTTTTCCTAGGCGTGATATAAAATAGGCGGGCGTAGAGGTTTTGGAATCCGTGCCCATCAGTAGAGTCTCATAGAGTTTATAAATTCCACTTAAGTGTGGAATTAAGGGGAGAACCCATTTCCCTTATATCTCTCTCTCTCTCAAACTTTATTTGGTGTTCTTCACCATTCTTTTTCAGATTGAGGAGCGAACTCTGGCGGATCGAAGTGGGATCACAGCGGGTGCGTCACCAACGACAAACGACTGGATCGAGGTAGGCTTTCGGTTGATTTTCCGCTCCATCAATTTCTTGAGTTTTTGTCAAATCCATCATTTTAATTCTATAATTTTAGAATTGGGATGATGGCTGAATGAACACGGCCACTATCCAATTCTCATTCTAAATCGCGTGTTCGACTTGTTCTCCGTCGTTCTTCGACCGAATTTTCGGATGCGCCAAAACTCTTTGGAATCGTAGATCGGGGGAAGGCGCTGCGAAGGAATCGTCTCAAGGATTCCAAATCTGCCTTCAGTTTTGAAATCGGGCCGCCGGAGCAGTTTTGGCAGTCGATGGAAGCCCCGGCTTCAGAAAGGGTGGTGGCCGGAGATCGGGGTGGCATAGCGATGGAGCCGGGCGGAGGCGTTTGTTGCGGTGTGGTAGGCCGAGGTGGTGCTCGGAGGGCCGGCGTGCGGCGGCTGGTGAACGAGAAAAGTCTGGAGGGGTTTGACAGGAAGATAGGAAGCGTCGGGTGCGGAAGGTTAGGACGACGGTGTTGGGTGTGGCCGGAGCAGCGTGCTCGGGTGCTGCCGGGTGGAGGCGGATGCGGCTGCGGTGTAGCAGGGGACCGGAGGAGCTGGGATATTCAGGCGGCAGAGTGGGGAGCCCAGGCGGCCGCGGCATGGGTGGCTGGTGTTGCGGAAGTGTGCTCAATCAGTGGGGGGGGTGCCGCCCTTATCCAGTCGCAGTCGGGAGGAGACCCTGAGGTCAGTGCCTTGGTGGGGAGCCGCGGACAAGGACCCGCGTTCGACGGGTCATGCTGGTGCGGCGCGCAGACAAAGACCAGCCAAGTGGCCGGTCTATTTGAAGGAACCAGACCTGATGGGTCTAATGGTGTTCAGATGGGCCACGGTGAGCTGGACCGGACCCGCGGTTGGGCCGCAGGCTGGCGGTCTAGACTGGTTCGGCCGGGGTGGACCGGCCCAGTTGGGCCCCCTTGTGTTCGAAGGGGCGTAACTTTTAAAAGGTACGTCTGTTTGATGTGCTATCTGTGACCACAGGTTCATGTCAGCGAGACATACTTTTTGAAGTGGGTTTCATAGGTTTTTGGGTTTTTCTCCTGAGGATGGGTGACCCGAAACGCTTTAGTTTAATAATAATAAATTATTATTAAAGCTTGCAACGGACGTACCTCGCGAACCGGACATTCGTTTGATGCGCCGTCAGTGGTAGCGTGATCCTAGTTCTCGTGGGTACTTTTTGAGATTCTCATTTCTGTGTTCGGGCTAAATATAGGTTTTGGGGCCCACAGGGCCCGGTTTTCACGTTCTATGATGAAATGTCGCTTTTTCACTCGACATCTGTTTGGAGTGTTTGAACACTCATTTCTATATGTTTTCCCAAGGGGGTTGCAATGGTGTAATCTGCCCGCCTAAATTTGGGGTCGAGGCGTGGCCCCCACGAGGAAGCTACCAGGCGTATGCTGCATTTTTATGACTTATGCTTCATAAGTCCGTTCGGGGAAAATGAATAGCCTACCTTCCGTGTTTTCCCATGTAGATCACAATGGTGGCCTCGGTATAGGCCTAAGAGGTTCACAATGTGGCGACGATGCCAGTGACTCGAGTTAGCGACGTTTGGACCAGCAGTGTTTGAGTGTACTCCCTTAGTTCATTCCTATGAGGGTTCTTGTGGCATTACTAACTCAGTATATGTTTGTGATCCCCTCTATAGGATGAATTTCTGTTAGAGTTGTAGCATCCCTTCGGAGGGTTTGGAGTGGGATCCTCTAGCTTCGCTTCCCTATATCGGGTTCTTGGTATCGTTGTGATCGGTTATCCACGGGAGGTGATCCCCTATCTAGCAGGTTAATTCCGTAGGGTTTGAGGCATCATTAGAAATATGATCCCCTACATTGTGGGCCATGTATAGTAGGGTTGTGGCATTGTTGGTTATAAGATCCCCTACTCAGCATGTGGTTTCTAGTAGGGTTGTGGAATCATTGGTTATACGATCCCCTACTTAGATTATGGTTTCAGTAGGGTTGGTTCATCGTTGGTTCGATTCCCTACATCGAAAGTTATACCAGATAGGGTTCTGGTATCGTCGTGACCACATTTACACGGGCAACGATCCTCTATCTGAGTGACGCGACCTGTGGAGCACTAGATCGGGTTGTGGTATCCCCCAGCGGATCCTGGGAGTGGTCCCCTATATGTGAGATCTATGAGTTACCAGAGTTGGTTTTTGTATCCCCTAGAGGACCCTAGGAGTGATCCCCTATCTGAGGAGTTTGGTATTTTTGATGTTTCAGCATGAGGTTCTCAGTGACGATATTCGAAGAGCGTATATCTCTTGGACGAGTGTCATCTGGGATGACAGAGCTCATGGAGTGTGTTCTCCTAGTTATGTGCATATCGCAGGTTACAAGGTCGGAACCTCATGAGGCTTGGTGCGTGTTTGAGTATATCTGGATTGCTCATGGTATATGTATGGGCATACACCTAAGCTGTGCAGACTAGTCGTGTTTAGATGAGGATGGTCTCGAGATTGAGTTTCTCTCTCATTTGGGTTCCCTTTGGCTGAGATGAGCTGACTGTTGCCTTTCAGTTGTTCCCTTTCATTTTGGGGTTTTTGGGGTGCCTACTGGGTATTTTATATACTCACCCCTGTACGGGATTTGCCCGCACATGTTTGTGTCTTATACATAACACAGGCCTTTCGACAGAGTTCCAGGAGGACCCGGAGCAGGAAGAGCTTAGTGTGCACAACCGACCAGGGGTTCTACCAGAGCTGTGCTGAGGAGCTTACCAGCAGGTGATTTTGGCGGTGTTATTCCTCCTTCTGAACAGGTTGGATGCTTTTGTAGTTTTCCTTTGGTGGGCCCTGTTTTTCCCTTTGTACTTCTGTTGCACTCTGGTTTGGGATAGATGTATGCATACTTTCCCTTTTTTGTTTTTTATACATATATGCATTGTTACATAGAGGAATATGTGGGTGTATGTGTACAGGTACCTTAGGCTAATGCCCCCAATGTGTGTGATAGCTTACTCGGCGCTGGTCTCCAGCCCCTGGCCTATTGGAGGCAGGCTTGGGGAGTCACAGATCGAGCCCTGTTGGGTCAGGTCGTGATAGAGTGGTATCAAAGGAGGTTCCACCTTTGGGATCTCAGAGCGTAGCTGGTCTAGCTGTGAGTTTGGTTTGGGTTTCATAGCGGTAGTGTCAAGATGTTTTGAGTTCGACTTTTAGGCCAGGGACTCCAGTGTTGGTGTGGCGGCCGATGTATCCATTCACTAGGACTCTGATAACATACCTTTCGACTTGGGATGTTTGGACACTAGTCATAGGGACATAACAGTACATGTATCATATAGGACTGGGTTTTTGGGTTTCCCTTGTTCTTCTTGAGTCAGCTATCCAGATATACTCTTTGACTATGGTGGATCTTGATTGTATTTTAGGATGCCTCCACGACGACAGGTAGCGAGGGTTCTGCAGTGGGATTGTGGTGACGATCTGCCCCGTGTAGAGGCTGTAGACCAGGGTGCAGGTTCTGAGGTTGCACCTCCATGTGTTCCACCAGTTGATCCACCACCTGTTGAGTAGTTGGTTGTGCTGGTAGTGTAGGATGAGGTTGCTCGTAGGCTGAGTGTGCTGCACGAGTTCCAAAGGTAGCGACCTCTGAGGTTCTGAGGTGATCCAGACCCTCGGGCAGCTGATGACTAGATCGAAGCAGTCACCCGAGTGTTCTGCCTGGTGAGGACACCCCCCGATCAGATGGTGGTCCTAGCGGAGAGCCTTCTGTATGGTTTGGTCGGGAGATAGTGGAGTTTGGTGATGTAGTCCCATGATGAGGAGACGCTCATGTGGGTATAGTTTGATCATCTCTTTGGGGAAGAGTTCTATCCGGTGACACTGAGGTCAGTGTAGATTCAGAAGCTTCTGCAGCTTTGGCAGGAGGGCATGACTATGTCGGAGTACTCAGTGAGGTTTACAGACTTGTCGCACTACTCCCTGGATATGGTTTGGGACCTGTTCTTTAGGGCTCAGACCTTAGAGCAGGGCCTACGTAGGGACATCCGAACAGGTGTGGTTTCCTTGTGTCTGCCCACCTATGCTGGAGTGTTGGAGCTAGCCCTAGTGGTGGAGAGATTTCTGGCCGACCAGATCCCACCTGTTAGTGTTGGGCATGCGAGAGCTGAAACTTCGTCAGTCGGATTGGCATCTGGTAGCCGAAGACAGACTTAGGGGCCCGTACGTATGCGACGTTTCAGGAGGCGACCCCTAGATGGAGGATCTGAGGCTCAGGGCTCACAGGGATTATAGACCAGTTTTGGTCAGCTACAGGAGATTCAGTGTTACACTTGCGATGGTCGGGGACATCTTTCTAGAGATTGTCTGACCCATTGTGCTAATGAGAGGGAGTCGGTCGATAGGCCGCCTTGGCAGCAGCAACGTCTCGAGTTTGGAGTTCTTTAGGGCAGCGAACGTGGCGATGGAGTTGGTGCAGCATTGGGAGGTGGTAGGCGGTATCATATGCCACCACCACCACCCCCAGGTGGTCCACACCGAGCTTAGGGAGATGGAGGGAAAGGGTGAGGATAGTTTCATTCCCTAGAGGCTGTTGACCCAGAGGCTCCGTAGATGGATAGAGGTACGTCTTGTGTCCTTTCTACTTTCTATAGTAGTTTTGATAGACATTATTTATCAGTACTCTTCCCTTTCTGTTTCTTGATCGAGTTTTGTTCAGGTCGTTGGTAAGACCCTGTGTGGGTGTTGTTTGGCATGCTTCGAATGTGTGACAAAGATGGATCCTTCCCCCACCAAGATGTGTTTTTGTGACGCGATCAAAACTATGCGGGAAAGTCAGTGTCACCCAAATCGAATAGTATTGAGGTGTGGTGGATGAGTCTCTCTGACTTATGTGTTTAGGCAGGGGTGTTTGTTGGAAAACTCACTGGCATGGGAGACCCAGTTGAGAGTCCAGTTTCTTTCCTTGTGCTTATGGATTTTTGGGGACGAAAATTTCTAAGGTGGGGAGGATGTAGCGAATCGGGTTTTGGCTCTGACAAACTTTGTAATATTCCTATGAATAATTCTGGAGCTATGTGCGAAGATGGCGTGTGATTCTGAGCCCCGGTGTGCCCGGAATTAATTTTATAAAAACATTAAGTATTTTTATACTATGCACATAGCGGGGGTGTATTATATCCTAAGAGTTAGCTTAGAACAGAAATCTAATGGCACGGTTGCGTCTGGAGCGTGCCGTTTATCATAGGCGGGGTGTAAAAGTTGCGGGCGTGGGCCTGTTTTGAGAGATGTCACCCAGGTGAAAAATCGTCATTTTGAAATAATTAATTGGTGATTTTTATCACTAGAGTTATTTTAAAATAACTTTCGAACAAAGTCTTGGAATGGAAATCTGAGACTTTTGTTGAGTTCGAAATGGGGTGTTTTGCCTAAGCATGATATAAAATAGGCTGGCGCGGAGGTTTTGGAATCCGCGCCCGTCGGCAGAGTCTCAGAGAGTTTATAAATTCCACTTAAGTGTGGAATTAAGGGGAGAACCCATTTTCCCATCTCTCTATCTCTCTCTCTCTCAAACATTCTTCGTAATTCTTCATCGTTCTTCTCCGGATTGAGGAGCGAACTCCGGCGGATCGAAGTGGGATCGCAGTGGGTGCGTCGCCAATGACGAGGTTTTCGATTGATTTTCCACTCCTTCGTCAATTTCTTGAGTTTTTGTCAAATCCATCATTTTAATTATATAATTTTAGAATTGGGGCGATGGACGAATGAACACGGCCACCGTCCAAGTCCCGTTCTAAATCTCATGTTTGATGCGTTCTTCGTCGTTCTTCGACCGAATTTTCGAATGCGCCTAAACTCCTTGGGATTGTTGATCAGGGGTAGGTGCTGCGAAGGACTCATCCCAAGGATTCCAAATCTGCTTTTGGTTTTGAAATCGGGATGCCGAAGTAGTTGTGGCGGCCGATGGAAGCCCTGGCTCCGGCAAGGGCGGTGGCCGGAGATCGGGGTGGGGCGGCGGTGGAGCCGACCGGAGGCGTTTGTTGTGGCACAGTAGGTTGAGGCGGAGCTCGGAGGGCCGGCGTGCGGTGTCTAGAAGATGAATGGAGTCTGGAGGGGTTCGGCAGGTGGAGAGGCAGCGTCGGGTGCGGCCGGTGAGGACGACGGCGTCGGGTGTGGCCAGAGCAGCGAGCTCGGGTGCGGTCGGGAAAAGGTGGTTGCGGTTGCGACTGTGGCATAGCAGGGGACCGGAAGAGCCGGGCTATCCAAGAGATGGAGAGGAGAGCCTAGGAGGCCGCGGCGCGGGCGGCCGGTGTCGCGGCGGTGCGCTCGGCCAGCAGGGAGGGGGTGTCGCCCTCAGCCTGTCGCGGTCGAGAGGAGACTCCGAGGTCAACACCTCGGGGGGGAGCCGCGGACAAGGACCTGCATTCAGCGGGTCCTGCTGGTGCAGCGTGTGGACTTTTTAAAGTGGGTTTTTTGGGTTTTTGGGTTCTACGCCCGAGGACGGGTGACCCGAAATGCTTTAGTTTAATAATAATAAATTATTATTAAATCCTGCAACGGATGTACCTCGCGAACCGGATGTCCATTTGACGCGCCGTCAGTGGTAGCATGATCCTAGTTCTCGTGCAGACTTTTTGAGATGGTCCTTTCAATGCTCGGGCTAAAGATAGGTTGCAGGTCCCACAGGGCCCAGTTTTCACATTTTACGATGAAATGTCACTTTTTCACCTGACATCCATTTGTGGTGTTTGAACACTCGTTTCTGCATGTTTTTATGAGGGGATTGCAACGGTGCAATCTATCCACCTAAATTTGGGGTCGAGGTGTGGTCCCCACAAGGCGGCTACCAGGCGTATGCTGTTTTTTTACGACTTATGATTCATCAGTCCGTTAGGGGAAAATGAATATCCTACCTTGTGTGTTTTTCTTCATAGGTCGTGATGGTGGCCTCGGTATAGGCCTAAGTGGTGCACAATGTGGGGACAATGCCAGTTGCTCGGGTTAGCGACATTTGGACCAGCAGTGGTTGATTGTACTCCATTGGTTCATTCCTACAAGGGTTCGTGTGGCATTACTACTTCAATATAGGTTCATGATCCCCTCGATAGGATGAATTTATGTTAGAGTTGTGGCATCCCTCCAACGGGTTTGGAGTGGGATCCTCTAGCTTCGCTTCCCTATATCGGGTTCTTGGTATCGCTATGATCGCTTATCCATAGGCGATGATCCCCTATCTAGCAGGTTAATCCCGTAGGGTTTGAGGAATCATCAAGAATATGATCCCCTACATTGTGGAACATGTATAGTAGGGTTGTGGCATCGTTGGTTATAAGATCCCATACTCATCATGTGGTTTATAGTACGTTTGCGGCATCGTTGGTTATACGATCCCCTACTTAGATTATTGTTTCGGTAGGGTTGGTGCATCGTCGGTTCAATCTCCTACACTGAGAGTTATACCAGATAGGGTTCTGGTATCATAGTGACCACCTTTACATGGGTGACAATCCTCTAGCTGAGTGACGCGACCTGTAGAGCACCAGATTGGGTTGTGGCATCCCCCAGCAGATCCTGGGATTAATCCCCTATCTGTGAGATCTATGAGTTACCAGAGTGGGTTTTTGTATCCCCTAGTGAACCCTAAGAGTGATCCCCTATCCGAGGAGTTTGGTATTTCCGTTGTTTCAGCATGAGTTTCTCAGTGATGATATTCGATGAGCGTATATCTCTTAGATGAGTGTCATCTGGGATGACAGAGCTCATGGAGTGTGTTCTCCTAGTTATGTGCCTGTCACAGGTTATGAGGTCGGAACCTCATAAGGCTTGGGGCATGTTTGAGTATATCTGGATTGCTCATGGTATATGTATGGGCATACACCTAAGTTGTGCTGACTAGTCTTGTTTAGCCAAGGATGGTCTCGAGATGGAGTTTCTCTCTCGTTTGGGTTCCCTCTGGCTGGGATGAGCTGACTATTGCCTTTCAGTTACTCCCTTTAATTTTGAGGTTTTTGGGGTTCCTACTGAGTATTTTATATACTCACCCCTACACGGGCTTTTCCTACACAAGTTTTTGTCTTGTCCAGACCACAGGCCTTTCGACGAAGTTCCAGGAGGACCCGGAGCAGGAAGAGCTTAGTGTGCGCGACCGACCAAGGGGTGTACCGGAGCTGTGCTGAGGAGCTTACCAGTAGGTGATTTTGGCGGTATTCTCCCTCCATCTGAACAGGTTGGATGCTTTTGTAGTTTTCCTTTGGTGGGCCCTATTTTTTCCTTTGTACTTATGTTTCACTCTGGTTTGGGATAGATGTATGATACTTTCCCTTTTCAGTTTTTTATACATATATGCATTGTTGCATGGAGGTGTATGTGGGTGTGTGTGTACAGGTACCTTAGGATAATGCCTCCCATGTGTGTGATAGCCTACTCAGTGCTGGTCTCCAGCCCCTGGCCTATTGGAGGTGGGCTTGGGGAGTCACGGCTCGAGCCCCGTTGGGTCAGGTCGTGACAGTTAGTACATATGATGTTGTTGTGAAGAAAAATTTCATATTAAAAGATGCATTGATGTGGACGATTAGTGGCTTTCTGGCATATGGAATGTTATATGGCTGGAGTACACATGGTCTGAAATCATGTCCTTACTTTATGAAAGACAACAAATTATTTATGCTCTTCAGTGAAAAAAAAAACTTTTCTATTTTGACTATCATCGCAGATTTCTTCCAACCGATCATCCTTTTCAAATGAACAAATCTCATTTCAAAAAAGGCACAATTGAAAAGGGTGAACCTAAAAAATGATCTTAGGTACAGAGTTAAAATCATTTGTATTTTCATTACCTCCCATCACATTTGGTCCAACAGTAAACCAACAGAAAATTCATGGCTTTGGAAAAGAACATAATTGGATAAAACAGAGCATTTTTTGGGATCTTCCATATTGGTCTGATTTTTTGGTCTTCCACATGTTGGGTGTCATGCATATTGAGAAGAACTATTTTTTATAATTTATTCATAAAGTTTTGGATACACTAGGTAAGACCAAAGATAATGTAAAATCACGATTAGATCTTGCCCAAATTTGCAGGCAACCAAAACTTGAACGGTTTGAAAATGTCAGATCACAAAGGTTAATGAAGCCAAAAGCAGCTTATTTTGGAAGTGGATTACAGATTTGAGACTTCCCATGGCTATGATTATAATTTGGGTAGATGTGTTAATAATGGTCATATTACCAGATTAAAAAGTCATGATTTTCATGTTTTAATGGAAAGACTTATGCCAATTGGATTAAAAGGTTTGTTGAATTCTATGATTTGGGATTTGATAACAGACATATCATATTTTTTTTGAGACATTTTTGCAGCGAAAACATACTACGATGCGCTAAGAAAACTGGAAGAATATGTTGTTGTAATTATATGTAAACTGAAAAAAATATTTCTGCCAACTTTATTTGACTCAATGGAACATCTGATATTACATTTTCCACATGAAGCTAAATGTGGAGGTCCAGTACAGTTTCGATAGATGTACCCATTCGAGAGATGCATGCAGAAATTGAAGAAAAAAGTACACGACAAGGCATCAGTTGAAGGATCAATTATTGAAGCTTATTTGCAAGAGGAAATTGATTTTTTCCTACTCTCACTATTTTGAAACTTAATATCCCTCAAAATACAACCACATGGGATGGAACGATGGAAATGTTAATGACGAAATGGATAATCAATTATCAGTTTTTAATCAGCCAAATCTTGGGTTCGGTGGAGTTCAAGAATGATGGATTTCAAACGATGAACATCACAGATCTCATACATATGTTCTTCTCAACTGTGAATAAATGACATCATTTGTATTTTGAGTGCTTCTATCACTTATTCTATAATTTATGTTACAATATGTAAACTTATTTTAATTGTAGGTTATATGATAATCATATCAAGAAATAACTTCCACAAATTATAGCAACTGATCTTGAAGAACGCAGAAAAAAAAATTCCCAATGGTTTCAAAAACTGGTAACATAAATTATTGATGGTTTAATATCAATTCAGTTTACTATTTATTATATTTATAATTGTTTTAAAAAAATTTAGGTGTCTCAACATGCTGATAAAATTGATAAGCGACTGTGTATATTGAGTAACCCACCATCCAAAATGGCTAAATCTTATAATGCATATATGTTGAATGGTTTTTGATTTCATACACGTGTATATGGTGAATCAAAAAAACAATGAATAGTGGAGTTTGTTTGAGAGGATCGCATCATAGAGAAACTGAAGTTGACTTTTACGGAATTCTAGATGAAATTATTGAGCTGTGTTATCTAGGACAGAATTACATAATGATGTTTAAATATTGGTGGTTGGATACTAAGAGAGGCTTTCATGTTCATCTAATTCATGGAATCGTTGATATTAAATATAAAAGTATTTTTGCAGTAAATGAACCATTTTTACTGGATCAACAGGCACATCAAATTTATTACGCAAAGTACTGTGCTACTTCAAGAGACCTGAGTGATTGGTGGAGCATAATAAAAATGAAATCTTGGGAAAATCAGTTTACTCAAACTGAATTTGGTTCCACTGAAGTGGAAGGAATTGAAATTTTTCAAGAGACTACTCAAAATCTATCTTTTTCACAAAGAGACGTGAATATCGATGATGATAGCCCACAATTAAGTGTCGATGATGACGAAGATTTTAATGATGTTACAAATGAATTTGAAATGACAAGAGATGATGAAACTGAAACTCATATGGATATTGATGATGCTGAGGAGGAATATGAAGACATTAACATCGTCAGATATGAAGATGATGATGAAGGCAAACATTGACATAGTTAAATGCTGGTTATAATCATAACTAATATATATCTATATATAATAGTTATTTTCAACTATCTGCTAACAACAATCATTTTGTGTTTCAGATGGACCTTGATCTATTTTGTGAGTTATATGAGGCAGAGCTACCTTTGGATGAGGGAGATTTGGGATCATCTGACCCTCAGCCTACTGGTGGTTCAGGGGGTACGCAGAGGGGGCACGGTCTTTCACGACTGATGATTCCTGACCCTATCCCCAAGCAATGTCCACATCTTGGATTTGATCCACACACACGGAGGTATGGTAACCTGTATATTTTAGTTATATTTCATTAATTTATTTATATATATACTAATTGTTTGATTATTTATTCTTTTTTCACAGTTTGGAACATGTAGCTGTTGGACAGGGGAGCGCTATCTTGCGCAATTATTTTTCTCAGCCATGGATCACATGGGAACAGATTCCCGTTGATGTGCAGCTCGACATGTTCAATTATTGGCTGGTATGTAAATAAATAATATTTATTTTGAAATTTATTTTATTAATAACTTGATATTATAAATTATTTATAGGTTTTATGGTATCACATTGATGATAGCATGCATGACGCTATCCACGCAGCATGGGAGGCGTCTATGCATGACCGTTTCCATCAGTTTTTGCACAATTTGAGAAGGACGGCCATTAAGAAAGCATGAGTGACAGATTTTGATGATTCGTGTAGAGCCCACCGACCAGAGTACATTTCATCTCACGTTTGGGATGGATTATGTTTACACTGGTTGAGTAGTGAATTTCAGAGGAGGTCTTCGGTGGGTCGGCAGAACCGGGGGAGACAGGAGGTGATGCATCGAGCTGGTATTCGTATATCCAGTACTCATAGAGAGCATCTGGTAAGTATCTTTTTTAAATATTTTATATAACTTTAAATATAAATAGTTTATTTTATATTTTTATATGCAGTCGATCATCCCGATATTACGGAGTACGACGTTTATCGAAGGATGTACAATGATCCAGCCACTTGAGAGATTAAAGGTGATCGGCAGCGTTAGATTGTGGTTAGTATTATTTTTTTCAGTTTGACAGTTAACTGCATATAATATTTTCACAATTTTAATTTCAAATTGGAATTGAAGGAGTCATATGAGGCTGAGACCTCTCAGACA
The DNA here is from genome assembly GCA_963277665.1 of Viscum album. Lineage (NCBI taxonomy): Eukaryota > Viridiplantae > Streptophyta > Magnoliopsida > Santalales > Viscaceae > Viscum > Viscum album. The sequence continues at coordinate 381,394,639 of OY728155.1, forward strand.
CAGGCTGGGAGTCAGGATGAGGCGACTGATCTGACTAATGCCCACCATTTCGATGAGGTGGCATGGATGTAGGTGACTCAGTATGACTTTGAGAAGGGCCAAATAGTTGGTATCGGCTCTCATGTGACTCCTAGTACTTATTATGGTACTGTTGTGATGTCAGCATCTAGCTCTAGAGGAGCTCATAGAGAGGCATCATCTTCTGCCTCACAGTATCAAGAGCAGTTGCAAACTCAGGCTGAGCTTATAGAGGGTTTGCAGAAGCAGCATGAAGAGATGCGTCGATAGCAGCAGTAGCACGAGGAGGAGATGCGTCGATGGAAGCAACAGTAGCAGCAGCATCACGAGCAGATGGGGTACATGCGTCGTCTGACTCGTAGTTTAGGGATGGAGTTTCCTCCACCATCTCCTACAGTTCCTCCACCTCCTCTAGAAGATGACCCCTCCCAGTGATTTTTTTTATGTTAAAGACATTTTAATGAAAGATTTTTCGTAATATGAACTATTTTCAGTTTCTGTCTTTCATATTGGTGCGAATATTGCATAATTTAATTTTTTTTAATATTTTATTATTTATTATTACTATTATATTTTTTAATGTTTATTTATTTTACTAATAACAATAATAATATTTTATGAGTTTTTTTATATTTTTTGTGAATATTGATAATTTTAATATTTTTTTATTATTTTAATAATATTAATATTATTTTTTTATTAATCATAATTTTATTAAATATATTTAGTATTTTATTTTTTAATGTTTGTTTATTTTAAAAATAATAATAATAATATTTTATAAATTCTTTTTGAGAATATTGAGAAATTTAATATTTTTTATTTTTTTATTATTTTAATAATATTAATATTATTTTTTCATTGATTATAATTTAAATAAATATTTTTTTTATTTTGATTATTATTTTCGATGGGATCTTTTGCGACGGTATCCCATCGCTAATAGTTTAAAAATATATTTTTAAATTGTATTTGTGATGGTACCAAGGGAACATCACAATAATTTTATCTATATATAATGTATATAATCGGAGAGTTATTTACGATGAGAAAGTTCCCCGTTGCAAAAAATATTTTTTGCAACATTGTTTCTGCAACGAGCTATTTGCGATGGGGCCATGTCGCTAAAGCTTATTTGCGATAGGATCCCATCGCAAATAGCCCATTTCAAATAGCACAAATTCCAGTACCCCTCCATCGTGTGGCGTGGGTCCCCTCCACCGTGGGGCATGGGTCCCCTCCATCGTGTCTTGCCTCCTGCGGTGTGCGATGGTGCGCCGCCCTGCTGCCACCGTGGTCGGTCCATGCCGGCCACCCAGTCTACCTACCACGGAACCTCCGAACGCCGCCTCTCCTCCGCGACCGGCGACAGCCGGCCACTGCGCTGGTGCTGTGTCGGCAAAAATTCTGTCAGTCGTCGGGTGATCTCCGATGGTTTGTTTTCCCTTATGTTTGCACCTACGGGCCTCCCGAGATGCTTATGTCACTACATGGATCCCGGATTCCAGATTTCATCAAGTTGAGAATCTGTACCCTAGATAATGCGACAAAAACGAAGCGGTGGAGGGTTCTGGCCTTGTTCGGTTAGCCAGCGCCCTCTGTGTTAGCAATTAAACAAGTGTGTGGAAATCAAAGGATAATTTAAAACCCCATTCAAAATAATTCCTTCATTAACCACCTATAGTTTCTTACGAATCGTGGATTAACTCATTTTTGGTTAATCCGCGTTCATTATTTATTTCACGAATGATAGAAAAATGAAACAAATTCACTTGTTTTAAAACAAAACCCCTACCTTGGATTCGGAGGAGACGTCGCAGTTGTGGAAGAAGATTCGACGTTTGATGAAGTCGTCAACATTTTTTGTTTCCAGATTGATTTCTCCAATGTTGTCATCCAGGCCTCTGTTATTCATTGGTGGAAGACGTCATGGTACTTCGTCAGAGGTTCTTCACTTCCATGTCAAAAACCCAAGCCCAAGCTTCATTTAAATAGAAGAGAAGGGAGAGTAACGCATCGTAAGAATTAATGAGGTTTTTTAATGAGTTTAAATTAATGAAACTCTTAACTCTCAATAGTTTGGTTACGAAATAGAAGAGTCAATCCATTAAATGGCTTGACAACCCAGCGGTCCTGCCACCGCCGCTCAATAGGTGGTAGAGAATAAAATAAAATTTTATTTTATTTTATTATTCTTCAAATAGCCATAAAACTAACTTTTTCACCTCACAAACTACAGTTGATGTTAATCCTCCCTTAAGATAATTCCGGCACTATGGATTCAATGCTGCCCTCAAATTTTTAATCCAATCACCAGTTTAAAAGATAGAAAATGCCACCTGCACATTTACTGAACGTACATTAAAAAAGTTCAAAATTCCATTCTGGGCACACCAGGACTTGGAATCAAGGGCCGTCAATTTTTATAGAATCGTAATAATACCAAATAATTTAAAATATATATATATATGTGGAATTTTTTGGTCTTTACAATTAATAAAATTAGAGGTAATTTTCTTGGTTTTTAGTGAGTGACATGTTTTGAACTAAAATGTAAATTTTAAACTGATAACGGACGCTTTTAGTCATACCGGTCACACTGTGCATTGGATTGATGTGTGGTTGATTCCTAATCATCACAAATGAATCATGGATCATTTTACTAAATTATAAAAACATTGTGAATATGTTTCCTCATTTTTTAGTTGGTCACGTATTCTTTTTACTAAAATTAATGTCAATTTGAAATAAATAGACACACTTGGAATTATACCAATCCCATCATGCACCATATTGAGGTTCAGTTGATTCCTGAACATAAAAAATGATTTATAGATCATTTTCCTAAAGTATATAAACAATATGAATTTATTTTCTCAGATTTTAGTATTTCACTTGTTCTTTTTACTAAAATTAATGTCAATTTTAAATAAAAGACACACATCGAGTTATATCAGTCACACCATGAATTTGATTGATGTTTAGTTTATTCTTACACATTACAAATAATTTATGGATTGTTTCCCTAAAGAATCAAAACAATCCAAATGTTTTTTCTTGGATTTTAGTATGCCACTTGTTCTTTTTAATAAAATTAATGTCAATTTTAAATAAATATACACACTTTGAATTATATAGATAACACCATGCATCATATTGAAGTGTGGTAGATTATTACACATCACAAATGACTTATGGATCATTTTTATAAATTATAAAAACAATCTGGATGTGTTTTCTTGGTTTTAAGTATGTCACTTATTCTTTTTACTAAAATTAATGTCATTTTTAAATAAATATACACACTTAGAGTTATAGCATTCACACCATGCATCCGATTGAGGTTCAGTTGATTCTTACACATCAAAAATTACTTATGAATCATTTTACCAAAGTATCAAAACAATATGAATGTTTTTTATCAGTTTTAAGTATGTCAATTGTTATTTTTACTAAAATTAATGTCAATTATAAATAGTTAGACACACTTTTAATCATACCGGTCACATCATGCATCATATTGAGGTATGGTTGACTCCTATACATCAAAAATAAATTATGGATCATTTTACTAAAATATAAAAACAATCCAAATTTATTTTCTCAGTTTTCTGTATGTCATTTGTTCTTTTTACTAAAATTAATATCAATTTTAAATAAAAAGAGACACTTTGAGTCACAACGGACACATTGTGTATCAAATAGAGGTACGAAAGATTCTTACATGCCACAAATGACTTATGGAATGTTTTCTTAAAGTGTGAAAACAATCTAAATAGGTTTTCTCAGTTTTGAGTATGTTGTTTGTGTTTTTTACTAAAATTTATGTCAATTTTAAATATAAAGAAGCACTTCGAGTCATAATTTTCACATAGTGTGTCAGAATGAGTTTCAGCTAATTCTTACACATCTAAAAGCCTTAAAAACCTTAACTACCAATGTTGTCCTGATTTCCATTTCCTTTCTTTGTCGAACTGTCAACACTACATATTGACTCAATGTTCATAGCTAAAAAACCTTTCTCATTGTTGAAATCTAGGAGATTAGAGGAAGTTCATGTGCCCATTATATTATTGGGACCAAGTTGAATAGATAATGAAGTAAGAAGAGTTTGTTGTTACAGAGTGTTTTATTTTGTTGTCAAAGAAGATAAATCAATTCACTTTGTAAAGGACATGAAAACCAGACGATGCTTTGCTAATTTTTATTTCACAAATATCATAATTTAGGAGAACTTGTGATGAAATCCTTATGAAGGAAATGGGGAGAAACGATGATTCTAGTCATATACAATTTTTATTGGAAGGAATGATGTTGCTGGACGAAAGGGAATTTTCAGTACTTCCCATTAAAAATCTGATGATGCTAAAGCTATTTGATCAAATGATACATATCATGATAGTGTATTTTGTGATGAAAATTAAAGAATGGTTATGGGATTTAGTAAATATAGAACATGAAAAAGGAATAGATGATCTGGAGGTGGCACAAAAAAACGTTCTAAGGTGGTGTCGTTTTCTAGTGTTTGCCAAATTTTAGGGCCTGAAAATCAGGAGATGAAGAAATGTGTTTTGGAAAAGGATGTTGCGTGCAAGTTTTAAGATGGCTCATTATGTTGAATGCAAGTGGTGTTCCATGATCCGAACATCAAAATATGTAAAATTAGAGGCTTGCGCGAAAGATTGGGGTTTTGCGCGCAAGATTGGTTTTTGCGCACAAGATTGGAGGTAGTTTGGAATATTGCGTGTGAGGCATGATTTGAGGTCCAAACTTTGAAAATTAGAAAAGGAAGCATGTGAAAGATTCAATAAGTGCACAAAAGAAGAGGTTGGCGTGAAAGAGACTTATGCGCCAAAGGCAATGTAAAATGGGGTTTTGCGTGTGAGGCATGATTTGAGGTCCAAACTTCGAAAAATGGCAAAGGAAGTGTGCGAAAGATTCAAGAAGTGCGTGAAAGAAGAGGTTCACGCAAAAGAGACTTACACACCCAATAAGACTTCAAATGGGGTTTTGCACGACGTGTCAGGATATTGTGCGACACATCGGGTTTTTTGCACATAGGGATCAATGAGGTCTATAAATAAGATGTGACCCCCTCACACTGTGTGTGCTCGACACTTAGACAAATACCAAGATCTGAGGTGCGGAAAAATATTAAGAAAAGGAGAGTACATGAAATAAATATAGTTGCACACAATAAGGAGAATTTTCATGCAAGAAGAGAGTTGTGTGCAAGAAAGAGAATTTGGGTGCAAGAAGAGAGTTTCATGCAAGATTAAAGTTGCGCGCAAGAGGTGTTTTGTGACAAAATTTAAATCTTCCATGCATGGCATGAAATTTGTGCACAAGACACCTAAAAGGGTGCATGAAATATTTGGGACCTTCACACATATTCGTTTGTGTGTAAGATAGTTATTACCGGCTTCTGGGTAAGAAAATGAATATTTGTACTTCAAAGAATACACATGTTCAATTGTAAAGAAGCACTGAAATATTGTAATTTTTTATTTTTTCTAAGAGGGTGCACACATGTTTGTGGATTGTTTTCCAAGTGCTACATGAGTGTAAGGGTATATCCTACTCATTTTATTCCACATCAAAGGATTGTTTTCTAGTGGATTATGTGGTACTGGATTGTTTCCATACCATACCAAGGACGTAGCTACTCTTGTTGAGTGGTGAACCTTGTAAATCTTGTGTTCCTATGGTTATACATGTTCAGGAAGGAAGAAAATATTTAACAGGAGGCGAATGATGTTTCAAAAAGAAGGAAACATAAAAAGAAAAAGATATCACTGATTCACCCCCTCCCCCTTTCGGTGATACTTGGATCCTGATTGGGAACTTCATATATCACAAGAAGTCACTACAATGAGCACATGATCTTTCTCCACTCTTATAGTTTTCAACAAGAATGGGTTTTCTACTAAATAACATCGACTCTATACAGTTTTTGAATCTCAAAAAAGAGAAACAATTGAAAGCATAAAGATCTTTAAAAAAACTAAGTGTTAAATAAAAATGATAAGGAAATTTACTTACAAATATTAGATAAAATAATGAAAAAAAATTAATTAATTAATTTGTAGTAATTTCCATTTTCATGATGGTTGTATACATTCTTGACCCATTTCTTTGTTGTCATTATCTTAGTAGTAGCCCCGAAGCCCAATATCTCACAAGCATGAGCATATTTGAACAAACCACCTCAACTCGAACAAAGGAATCCACCTGTATAAGAAAAAAAATATAATGTGAGTAATAATAAAAATTAATAAATTATAAATAAGTAAGAAAAAAATCCATTACATCTATGGAAGTCGTATCTTCATGGTATTTGTGTACATTCTGTAATCAGGTATGTTTCCCATTCATTTCTAAGAAAATATATATCATATTATGAATATGAGTCTTTTCAAAAGTCATAGTAGTACTGGAAAAATATAAATACACAAAGGATTAATAAATATTTTAAATAAAAAAGTAATTATCTTCGAAAATATCTCTTTGGGGATGCTAGTTTGTTCACGGAATATGATCTCTCACTTAAATTTTCAAACATAATAACCACAATATTTTCCATTTGTTTTTTACAGACACTTCAAAAAAACATTGAGAAAAGTAAGTAATTTTTTTGATATGTTTTTGGATAGTTAAATCTTATTATATATACCCTGATACTTTTCCAGTTGTAGAACTTTTTAGAATCCTTATGCTTAGCCCCTGTCCTTATTCCTTGTTTTTCACGATATTGATGCACCGCCCTATCATAACATAAATCTCATAAAAAATAATATAAATTACATAACTTGAAGTTTAGTTCTAAAATGTTAGATGTAGTGTATTATTTATTAATAAATGTCATCATGTGTGGTTAGTTTGTTGGGTATCCATGCAGTGAATCTAGGAAATAAATCTTTGAAGTATCTAAATTGGCCGCAATGAGCATCCAATATTTCCTAAAACACAAAAAGGAATAATTAATTAAATAAATGAAAATATATATGATATGATTAAATTGTATATTTTTACCCCTTCATTGTTGGTATTAAAAAGATTCAGTCATTCAAAAATTTTCTTTCAAACGATTCGACCACATGTGACTCTATTTCATCCATTTTTTTTATTCTATTTTTTATTGTTCTCTTAAGGTTGTGTGAGGAATAACGAGTAAAAAAATCATGTGTAAATACCTTCAACTGGTGTTGATATATACACCTGTCAAAAATATGAAATGTATTTAGTCATAATTAACATAGTATATCAACATTTGGAAAATAAAATCATGAAATCATATCTCATGTATAAATTTACAACAGAGGTGCCTATCCAATCATAGTCTAGGATTTCATTTAAATTCTCAACACCAATGCAGTCTTCACCTTCCTCTCTATATATATTTTATTTAAAATCAATTATGTGACTATTACCATTTTGTAACTTTTTATCCACATGAACCTTCAATGTTAGTAAATGCAGATATGGAATTGGTGGGGTAAAGGTGCTTTTAGAATATCTTTTTAATCTGTTTGTCGATCTTTTAGATGTTTTGAGTCGATATTTCATTTCACCCCCTCCATTTTTCCTTATTTAATAACATTCATTGGTTCAAGACTTTTTTATTAATTTTTAAAGGTTTATCTTGAAAAATAAATTGGAAATGAAAACCTCATTATAGATATGTTTTTTACATGATGTTATGACCATGCAACAAATGTTCGAACAGCCTGTTCAACTGTATGAATATCATCACCATCAAGTGGAATAGGTAGCTCAGTGCTCGTCTCATGAGATATTCTAATCACCACTCTCACATGACATGTTTTAAGTGGTCTATTGTGTAGACTGTTGTCTTGTATATTGAACATTGTAGACCTCTATACAAGGAAATGGGTGGGTGTTGATAGATATAAATCACAATTATTTTCACCATGTATAATATCAGTATAGGAAAGGTATCATTGTCTGTATGATTCACTTTTCATATAAACAATTATTAGAATATTTATTATCATGAATAAGATAGCTCTTTGAGGGGTATGACTCCCCTCAAACCTGGAGGTGGGTGGGGTAGGATCTTCACACAATGGTTATTCTTGAGTTGTTTCTTATCTTTGATTCCCCCCATACAAGTTTCTAGCATCTATCTATTCCATTGGAAATTTTCTTAAAGTGTAGATAGTCTTTATTTCATCTATTTATTTTCTTTATCATTATTCTCATCTTGTTTTTTCCCCAAAATATGTTCAGAGTGTCACCCCCAAAATCACACCTCTAATGTGGCCTTACTGTTCTAGCCGGTTTAAATCCACCTATAGTAGGTTTTCATCCAGTATAGGTGTTGTTGATTCCTATGACTATGAAAAATAGAAAATATAGAAAAATAAGTAATAATTTTTATATAATAGAGATTTAAAGTAAATTATTTTTTATGTCATACTTACACATATTTTATACACTTTTTGTGTGTTTTAATCTATTAGTAACCCATATTTATTTACACATGCCACCTTCCATAGCACATGACATGGGATGGAAGTGGATTTAGATTTGGAGTCATCAATTTTCATATAAAGAGTGGAACATAATTATGTTGTTTTTTCATATCACATAAAATTATTATGGTAGATTTCAAATACGTACCATTTTTTTCAATTGAATCATACCTCATACTTAATTTATGGTAGGGGTAGTTAGTTTTTCTTACCATTCCTTATTTCCAGCACTCAGTTTCTGTTTCATAAATAAAAAATTGTTTATCTAAGTCATGAATACAAGTATCATTAAACAACATATTACTAGCCACAATGTACCTGAAAAGACACATCCACACGATGTCCAGTAAACACATCCCATGCTTCTTTGGTTATCAGGTATGCATACATAAGCGGTGGGTGAAGGTTTATTTTACCTTCATCATCTTTAAGATGATGCCTCATTATAATTTTGTGAAATCCTTTTTGAATCATTCCAGCAAGCATCAATACATATTTATTATATGATTCATCTACTATAAATGAACTCTGCAAGGTATGATGAATATTAAGTCAATGTTTCATTATTTTTTTAGTAAAATAAATAAATGATATCATAATGTTACCATAATCTCTTCCCATATCAGTGTATTAATCATGGACATGACATGGTGCTATAAATCTATATCAATCGACATGAGTTGTTGAGTGACTATTCCAACGAAACTACTGAGCATGGCCTTGTTGGGGTTAACATTTTTTCCCCGACCATTCCATCTGAACTCATATTTTATGCCTTTAATTTTTGCCTTAATTATTTTTTCTAACACCATAAAACTACGACGCTCCTATTTTTTTGCTTCATTGGTCCATCTTCACCTACCATTTCCTTAGATTCAACATCGTTAATATGTTGTTCTCGTGTAACGGTAGCATCAGCATGTGCATATGGCCATTGTACCTCTACATTGGGAGTAGTAATAGGTTGAGAAACATGTTGTTCCTCAGGATTTGAAACACCTACATGTGTATAAGGTTGTTTTTCCTCTACACTACAGGTAGTAAAAGGTTGAGAGACCTATTGTTCCTCAGGATTGGGAGCACCAGTACGTGCAGAAGTAATTATTTACAGAAGTGGTTTGACATTTACTTTAGATTACCTAAATGTAGCAATGAACATATATTAACATGAGGTATAATGTATATTATAAAAAAATATATATAACCTGATTATTGAACTCTATTTTTTTAATGGATGATGGGATTTTACCCCTCTATCGACTATTTAAATCCCTTTATTGTGATCTCTTATGATATAAAAAATTTATTCTATATTGGGATGGCTACAAAATGATTGAAACATCCCAATAAAATGGTCATCCTCATCTAAATTTTCATCTAACACTTCAGTGGTTTTGGTCAATAATATAAAAATTTACTACTTTTGGTTTACAAGATCTAGAACATAAAATACTTATACTGCCTATGATTCCATTATAAATGGTTCTTCTTTGTACCCTTCCTTAATGATATCAATTTTCACAAATCTAAATTCATCTTTTTAAATATAACTCCTATCATCAACCCACTTGCATTGAAAAATTGGAACTTAGAATGATTTATAATACAACTACTATATTTTTTTGATTATTCCAAAGTATGACATATTTTTTTTAAAATTGTATTTTATTCCTTAGTACCAGAAACATGCATCGATTCAGCCACAAGTGTAACTCCACAATTTTTCATGGTACTGTCTTCATCATGATCATTTGTATAGAACGTATAACCATTAATTACATAACCATGGTGGAAATTTATAATTTACTAACATAACAGACCACATATTTTTAGTGCTACTTTGAAAACTAAAATAATTCACTCCATTTATAGATAAAGCAAGGTGAAAGTTTCTCGGTTTGTTTCCAAATTCAGGATACTCGTGATTAATTTTCTTCCAATGAGGAGAGTTTGTTGGGTGATGTAATTTCCCTTATTTATTTATTTTATCTACATTCCCATTCAATTTCCCAGTAATCTCTTCACTTTTATATAGTCTCCTAAACCTTAGAATGATTAGAAACTACAATACAACTTTCATAGGACCGAATTCATCTTTCTGGTATTGATAGGCACCACACTTTGGGAATTTTTTAAGTGATTTTTGTTCCTTGATAAATAGTATGTAGTCATTCAGGAAGGCTTGTATTATTTCAGAGATCATACCCATCGAGCGTAACATTTTTTTGGCGACGTATTTTTGGATAGGGAGCTCATTATCTTATGGGAGCATGTCATTCAAGAGAGAAATTAGTTTCTTTTATCACCAGAAAATGCATGCATGTAATTCACTGAATGATTCCAAACATGATCTCAAAGTGTATATCATTTCAAAAGCTTTGATTTGACTGGTTGGGGATCTCAAATGGAGTAACAGATCAGAAGTTATATCTATTTGAAGTTAGACTACCGAAAATGGCCATCTAGGATGATTTTGGGAGAAAGTAAGGTTTTTCACACAATAATGGAAATTTGGCATGCAAGAATGGGTTTTTTTCACATAAGAATTGAATATTCTTCTCAACAACAAAATATTATGCACAACAGGTTGTGCAAACCTTTTATATATGTAATGAAATTTCATCTTCATCCCTATCCACCCTAAAAATTATCTAAGTAAGGTGCGAGAAAGTTTCGAGATGTGCATGCAAGATTAGAATCTACGCACAAGACTCTTACACGCTCAATGCGACGTCAAATTCCCCTTTTCATGTGCACCCACTACAGGGTGCACGGAATATCACTTCCACACCCGAAATATTACGTGAAACTATTCAAGGTTTCACCTATAAATACAAGGGCACCCCCTCCCCTCAAAGTAAGCCTTCAGAGGTCGGCCGTAGCTCTAATGCGCATAAGGTCGCCTCTTCCACAGCTACATAGAATAATGGAACCCCCCATGTTAAATATTTCATGACAGGTCCCATATGGTTCTGCCTTCGCATGGGCCCATAGTGGTTTGATCCTCTCCCGATCTATTTTTTTCCTAAGTCATGTGCATTCAAGATTCCAATCATGTGCGTAAGACTTACAATCTTGTGCACCAAAACTTCAATCTTGCGCACAACTATGCCGATGTTCCCATATTGTGCGCACCTGTGCCACCCAGACCTATCTTGTGCACAAAAAATCCTGTGTGTAGCCCATATTACATGAAATAGTGCCCAGGTCTATGCCCGCTGGTCCATACCGCAGGGGATGCACCCCTGCACCACCGCTTTGGATTAGTGCTAGGTTGTGATCCCAGTCCTTCAAGCTGGTCCCTTCTCTACCTTCATCAACCCCCATGAAAAACGAACAGTTGCACCGTAAACTTTTCTGGACATCAATCTTTTCTATTACTCCCTTATACGCACCCACCTTCTACCTATGGAACACCATTATTCTATATACCCCTCCACACTCTATGAAATACCTTGAGTCAAAATATTCCTCTTGGTCCCTTTCTCATGTCATGGGTTGAGATTCTCATCATCAATTCCCTGAGTACTTTGAGTCGAACCATTCCTCAAGAAACTCCTCCAAACCTCCTCACATGGATCCTATGTCGGGTTGGACTAGAAAGGGATACTCTTGCATAAGTCCCAACACCATCCATTTCTAGGCTCCTTATGCCTAATAGTCCTCTCTACATAACTCTAAACTGTAGCACACCATATACAACAAACATAGGATTCCTCTTTCTCTAAACAAAATATGCCTTATGCACTAAGAATAAGATGTCAATAGTCCTCTCTACATGACTATAACCTGAAGTGCACCCTATACGACAAAAATAGGATGCCTCTTACTCCAAACAAGAGATTCCTTTTTCACCAAGCATAAGATTCCAATAATCCTCACTACATGAATTTAAACTATAAAATTTCCTATCATTCAATAATAGGATGCCTCTTATTCCAAATAAGAGATGCCTTATGTGACAAGTATAATATGCCTCATGCCATGATTACAGTGGTGTAATTTCAAGAGAATTGGAATCTGTTTGATCATTACACCACTCCACCTCATGCTCTGTGTGCTTTTCATTCATATCTTCATCCTATTTCATGTCTGAAGGGACCCCCTAATGTCCAGGTCCCATCCCTCTTCAGCTCACCTATCATTCATGGCCAACTCCGCAAAAGACTTTAGATGACACTTCGCATTTGGCCCCATGTTTCAAATATGGTCAGTGGTCTTCCCTCGTTTGTTTCCATCTCAGGATAATGAAATGTGGATGATGTGTTTCTAATATGTTTAGCATTTATCTCCCTCCATCACATCACTGTCATTATGCTATGAATGTTGGTAATATGATTCACACTTTTAAACTCCCTTGTTTGGACTGATTCCATGGCCCTTGGTGTTATCCTGCTTGTTCACTAGCACATAGGTGTAGGCCCTAATTATATGCCTCAACCCACCAGTGAGTTGGGATTCCCTCATGGGAAAACATGAGGAATACATTATGGGTAGCTTCTATACGTAACTTCACCAACATTACCACTCTATAGTGTCACCCAGGAGGCTTTTATGCGTAATCCCCATCCACCATTGCTGCTCCTTAGCGACACATGGGCAGTTTCCATGTGTAATCCCGATCCATCATTGTCACTCCTTAGAGGTACCCGATCATCTTCAATTCATAAGACTCATCCACCATTTTCGCTCCATAGCAGCACCTGAGAAGCTTCTATGCGTAAGCCCCATCCACCACTATCACTCCTTAGCGGTACCCGGGCAACTTTCATGCGTAATCCCCATACACCATTATCACTCCATAGTGGCACCCGGGAAGCTTCCGCGCATAAGCCCCATCCACCATTGCCGCTCTATAGTGGCACTCGGGCAGCTTCCATGAGTAATCCCCATCCACCATTGTCTCTCCTTAGTGGCACCCGGTCAGCTTCCATGTTTAATCCCCATCCACCATTTTCATCCCATAGCGACACCCGAATAGATTCCATGTGTAAGATCAATCCACCATTATCGCTCCTTAGCAGCACCCGAGTAGCTTCCATGTGTAAGCCTCATCCACCATTGTTTCCCCATAGTGGCACCTGGGTAGCTTCCATGCGTAAGCCCCATCCAAAATTATTTCTTCATAGCAGCACCCGGAAAGCTTCCTAGCATAATCCCCATCCACCATTGATGCTCCTTAGTGGCACTCGGGCAGCTTCTATGTGTAAGCCACATCCACCATTGTCGCCCCATAGCGGCACCCAGGCAGCTTCCATTTATAATCCCCACCCACCATTGTCGCCACATAGCAGCACCTGGATAGATTCCATGTGTAAACCCCATCCACCATTGTCGCCCCATAGCATTACCTGGGAAGCTTCCATGAGTAATCTCCATCCACCATTATCGCTCCTTAGCGGCACCTAAGGAACTTCCATTTGTAAGCCCCATTCACCACCCTTCCTAGCCGCACCTTTTCACCATGGTCGCTAGGTCTACTGTTGCCTATTTTTTCTCACACCAAGCACGACTCGCGTGAGCTTAGAGTAATCATTTACCATGAGATCCTCTTTGGTCTGCCTTAGTGTATAATCCCCATCCCAAATCCTACCAAACTATGTGGACATTGATCCTTTCCCTCTCTAGGAAAGGTGTGTAGGAAGCATCTCTGAGGTTCATGCCCATCACCCATCAGTCATGACCACTTCATGTTGGTTTACCCTCATCCCTCTTGGTATTAAACTATATTCCCCTTTTGTCCCGCATGACACTAAATTGTATGCTTTAAAACTATGTGGGTTTTGATCCGTGTCACCTAGAAAAGGTACATACGAAGCCTCCCTAAAGTTCAACACCAAACATTGGTAAAATTTGACATCCCCTTTGTTGGGACCCATATCCTTGGTTCACCCCTTAGTGGGGTCATACTAGTTCTTGGGTAGCTAACCATGCATAAGCTCAATACTTAATACATAATCCTCCAACCAAGAGTGTCCTTATTGTGAAGGGATGCTAACCACATGTAAGCCCCCATCATTTCATTAGGTTGTTGTCCTTTGTGTATGCTCTGATTCTATGCCCCCATCCTGAACTATGTGGAGTTTGATTCCCTACCATGGGGATACATAGGAAGCCTCCTTGAGGTTCAAGACCACCACCCATGTCCTATCATGTTCTCTCCATTGAGCCTTTGTGTTTTGGGAAGATCATACCTTAACCTATTGGCTCCATTTCCTCTGGGTCATCATCCATGCGTCCATTCTTACGAGCCACCTCCTCAAGTGTCCTATCACCCCACCGAACTACGTGGACTTTGATTCCCATTAACAAGGATACATAGGAAGTCTTCCTAAGGTTAAAACCCAATACAACCATCATCTTAATGATGGTTACATCTAATTCACAATACACACTCTTGGTTCAATCCCTCACCATCCATCATGATCCTTTCTCAGGCCGCCACATCCCAGTGAGATCATGACATCCATCCAATTGTTTCCCTTTGTGGCACCCAAGAAACTAACCATGTGTAAGCCCCAACATATCTCAGGGTCGTTGTCCTTCATGTACACCCTGATTTCATGCCTCACCCATTTGAACTATGTGGTTTTTGATTTTGACTTCTAAACAGGGTACGTAGGAAGCCTCTTAGAGGTTAAATTTTAGCCACTGGTAAACCCTGGTGTTCCCCTTTCTGGGGTGAACTTTCCCTAATCCTCCCTTTGAGGTGTCCAGATAAGCCTTCACGGTGTGAAATATTCCTTTTTGGGACACACCTCTCTGGGTCCGCTCTCATTAAGCATTCTAATTCATACATCTGGTGTCCCCCTTTTTGGGGATAACTCTCCCTAATCTTCCCTTAGTGGTGTCCAGATAAAACTTAATGGTGTGATATCTTCCCTTTATGGGACACACCATCCTGGGTCCTCTCATATTGGGCATTCTAATCCATCCATCTATTAAACCTTTCAGATGCTCCCTCCTAGGGATCTACTAATTTAATCTGTCCCTATAGGGCACTCTGATCACTCTCATTTCATCTTTGTAAGATGTTAAAATCACAGAATACCCCATGTTAAACATGGGAAGTTGAGGAAAACCTCAGAGACATGCCTCTAGTATAAGATACCTCGAGACCGATATGGGATGCCTTGGGTTTTGCGGCCATGAGATGCCCTCTTATGAGGAAGAATACAAGTCTTCCAATTTCCACGCATCTAGATATTCCTCGGCATGCCTAATATTAGTATCTACTCTGACCGAAGGTTGATACTCTATCAAGACCCCTTGGAATGTCTAGACAGAAGCAGTGAAATTAACCAGTTTCTACAAACATATGGCACTAGGAATAAGATTCACGACCAACATCTTAATCTTTAAGGGAGTCTCGGACTAGGTGATGAGTTTTGAGGAGGAATACATGGAAGGAGAGACTGACATCCCATCATCCTGTTTCGATCAAAGAGAAAACGTCCTTGAATAGGTGACAGATGTCGCCCGCCTTTGGAAAGCAGGAATGCGAGGCAACAGTCAGCGCATCCCCACAGACAGATGTGCACCCCAGAAAAAGCATCGGAAATAGTTCTGTAAAACTAGTGTCACTCCATCCATTTATTTCTTTCAAATTTGACAACTTCATTATGGATGAAAATGTGGTATATTTAGTGCAACCTACATATAATGGCATCTTTGCGCAACTCTTTGACTTATAAAACACTTTTAGAAAATCATGAAGTTAATCTTCAACTGTCCGTTTCATTTTCTCAATATGATATTCATCATCATTCACATATTTAATCACATCCTTGATATGGTCTTTTTTATTATCCACACTTGTAATCATATCAAATGATCCATCAAACACATTTCTATCCCAGCCACTAGGTACATTTGCTTTCCCCTGATGTTTATTCCAACATTTGTAACTTTGATCTATTCAATGATAGATCAAGTATTATTCCAACTCCTCTAGAATAATTAGTCTATAATAAAAATAGTGCAAATATAGACAAAGGATTTGAGATGGGTCATATGCATGATCTTTTACAAACATGATGAACTATTTCACTCATCTTCATACTCTTTTTTTCATATAATTGGATTTCATCCATTATTTATTAATATCCATCCTATTTTATTTGGTAATATTAATATCTAAAAAAATAAATACATAAAATATTCCTTTCAAATAAGGGGAACTCAATATTTGAATGATAGTTATTATTTTATTTTGTTTCCTGAGACTCATCCCCTTAGAAGCTAACACCAAAGTAGAGAGAAGATGTAATTGTAGAGGACTTCCCTAATTTAAACCATACAGGTGATAATGTATGTAAATTAGTTTTAGGAGTTGAAATGGGGTTAAACATTAATTAACCTTTTGAGGGAGTAAGTTCATGATGGATATCCTATGGGCTGGATAGATTTAGTTACATGCCCTTTCCATGGTGTTATTATCAATATACCTGTCTTACTTATATAATCTAATAATTTACCTAATTATATAAAAATATAAACTTTAAATATTATGGAAAAACTACATTTTAGATGTACTTTGAAAACTATTTATAAAATAAAACTTGAAATACCATTAAAAACCCAATCATTTACACAAATTTCTCTTTAAAATAACATGACCTTTTTAAAATAAACCAATTAGTTCCAAGCACACTTTTACAAAACCACAATTACATTTTTTAAATAATTCAAGGAAACTTCATGACCCAAAAGTCTTAATCATTTAAAATTAGATACAAACCTCTATATTTTACAAATTTTCATTTAAAACTTCACACACCCCTTGTTAAAATGAAACTAGTATTAAATTTTCTTTCAAAACATTCACATCCCTTTATGAAATCCAATTGGATGAGTTGAAAAACACTTGGCATGCAACCTAAGTCCATGCCAAGTGTTTAAATAATTTTAAATCTATTTAAAAAAAATGGTATGTTGAAGGCATAAAATTTTATAAGAAACATTTAAAAACACTTGAATTATTTTAAAAGAGCCACTAAGGCATTTTTACAAAGACATAAATCCCAAGAGAGGCACTTTATAAAAGATACATGAATAAAAAAATAACCAAGATTTTATGAAATATAAAGCTATAAAAGGTTTAAACATGATCCAAAATATAAAGGTAAACCAAAAATAAATTTATTTGCAAGAGATACAATTTATAGTAAATATATTAAAATAACACAAAATGAATATTTTCTCTTTATACCATATGATGACCTCTACATCCCATTATCATTATATCTTTAACAAGGGACTATAGAACACCACTATAAATGTGTGACCCTTTCCTTTTACCCGTATCATAGAAAACTAAGTCTATATACACACCAATTTTTATATGTATTGTGTGAGAAAATAGACTAGTAGGATATCGTCAAAGATTTTATACCATTTATTTTTTAAGACAAACCAAAAAATTCTAGATTTTGGGAAAATAATGAAAATAATTTTATTACGTAGATTTGAGTAAATAAAACTAAAAATGCATATATTTTTATTTAAAAGAAAATATAATTTACCAAGATACAACAATAAGATAAAATAATAATAAAATATCAAGCATCAACTATTAAGGGGTACCTACCAAAGGCCTAAGGAGATAATCTAAGTTGAAAAAATAAGGTAATCATCGCACTAGAATATTTTTTCAATATAAATGAAACACAATAAACTAACCACTAATGGCCTCATAAAGAAGGAAATTACAATAGATTGTGTGAGACCTAAGATAGGGGTACTATAAATGTGAGACCATAATATTATAACTCATGTATCTAGAATTCTCACATCTCTTCCATAATATTCCCATGATTTTTTTCTAAAATCCCAACACTAATAATTGATGAAACACATTTCTAAAACTACTATGTCAACATGGTATAATATCCATTTAATTATCCACTTACACATCAACACCCATAATTAAACATAATAAAATTTCAAATATATATTATAAATAAATAAGTGCATGAAAAAGAAGATGTAAATAAAATAATGACATTTTTAATTCAATCCAAACAAGTCATTATATTCTGAAAAAAAAAAATTAAACCATGACCATTGATATAAGTCCAATTATTTACCAATGAATTTAAAACAATTAACCACCCTAGGCTATGTCAAATAGATGAAAGAGTATAGAATCACCAATATTGGAAAAGTTTAATTGAAACACTTCCTTCAAATTAAGGTAGATAAGGATAGATAGGGACTCCATACACCATAGACACCAAAAACTCAAAGTTATAGAATATAATTAATCGTTTATTTGAATTACATGTCCATTTAGAGAAATAGAATTAATAAAGGGGGAAATAAGAAGGTTCAAATAAGAACATACCTTAGATTTGGAGGTCTGATGACAACAGTAAGGTTTAGAGGTGATGGAGTCAGGATCGGCGGTGGCGGTGGCAGCACGGAGGCCATGAAGGGCAGTGGTAGAGCTGGGTCTGCAGCGGCATCATATACGTCAGCTACACTAGAGGGAGCTGAGGTAGTGTAGGTGGGAAAAAAAGGAAGGAGGCAATGGTGGATGAGGAAGTGACGACAGGATGAAGCAGTGATAAAGGTTCGGTTTCGCGAGAGCTTGAGTGCGAGTGGCTGCAGGGTACTGATAGGGTTTCTTTTATAATAAAACAAAAGGCTTTTATTAGTTCTTTTTGGAAAGTGTTGATAAATTTATGTTTTATCAGTGCTTTTTTAGTGCTGATAAAGATATTCCTTTATTAGCACTAAAAAAGCATTGATAAATGACATCTTTATCAGTGCTAAAATTATAGCGCTGATAAAGACAAAAATTTATCAGCACTAAAAAAGAGATGATCAAGATCTAATGTTAATAAATATATATATATATGTATATATATTTAAATAATTTCAAAATTATAATAAATATATTTATTATATTTTCAATTATATATAATAAATGCATTAATTATATATATTTATATAATAATAAATATAATATAGATATTTATTATAAATATAAATATATAAATTTATCGTTGTAATTATAAATAAATATTTATTTATTTAAATAAATATAAAATTATAATAAATATCTATATTATATTTATAATTATATAAATATATATAATTAATATATTTATTATAATTTTATAATTATTTAAATATATCTCTATTTATTTATAATTATAAGTATAAATAAATATATATTTATTTAAATTATTATAAAATTATAATAAACATATACTGTATTTATAATTAACCAACTGGAGTTGACTTAGTGTTACCATGTAAGGAGGCCACTCTCGGACAACGGAACTGGCTCAGGTTCGAGTCCTATCACACTCGAAATTAGCTGGGGGTGTGTGGTGCATAGGTGAAGTGGGGCCTAGGACATGCATGGTGTGATGCCCACCTATACCTCATTACCAATATAACACATTTTTCACGAAAGGATAGGATTCATCCTTGAGATCTCCCATAAGTTTCCCATGGCGATTAGGGTTTACCCCTATCACACGGCCTTCTCTATTAGTGTTGATCCATGCCATCACATTATGGGTTCCTTCAACATTGCTTCCCATAGTACTAGCTAATCAATTTCTCCATTTTTTCCCTTCGATACTGATTTCACCATTGCACTTCTAGTTGTCGTGTCTCCCAGTCAATTTCTTTCTTTGTTGTCTTCCTTCGACTCTGATTTTTCTGTTGTACCATTGGTTCCCACCATACTACTACCAATATTATGATAATCATTGGATCTATTGATGTGATTTTTCTCTCTATAGATACAGATTGAGATTTGAATAGGACCAATGAATCCCTGATGCTAGAAGATGTGGATAAAAATTCTTTGAAAAATGTTCATACTGCAAGTGATTTTCTTTCTATAGGTCGGTTCGATGATTTTAAGGGGGTTTATGCCTCGTACCTGATCCTAGATGTGGGATTGGTAGGTGTTTCTTCATCACGCCTTGGCTTTGTGTCTAATACAAAGTTGAATCATGCTACTAATCATGTTTGTGCTATCCCAGATGGTCCTAGGGATTCAGCTAAAAGAGATTTTGATGGGATTTGCGGTCATGCAAAGCTCTTACTCAAAAGATCATGTAAAAAGGATATACAATATTTGTTGAATCTACATATGGTATTATATAAGAATGGATCAATGAATGTAAGCATTCAATTATCGCTCATATTTCTCTTCCAGGGAAGTATTTTTTGAAACTGGTGGCGCTTAATAAGGAACTTATTGAATGTTGGGGATTTGATGAATGGAAAATGACCTCTCTGGGTAGAGGATACTTTCACATCGTTTTTTCATTAGATTTATTAAAATACAAAGCCTAGGGATATAGTTTCATTTATATTAACCCCGGAATCCTCAGACTCTAAGAATGGGATCCACTTTTTGGTCCCTTAAATGTTAATAATTCGATCACCCAAGTTTGGATACGTGTTTATGGTTTGAGTTGTTTTTTTGGCATTCTCAAATACTATGGTAAATTGCATCGAATGTTTGAGTTCCCATTATAATGGATAAATAAATTGAAAAAGAAAGTTATGATCACCTTTCTAGGATATAGGTTGAATTTGATCTTAGCTCCCCTTTGGTTAAGTCCATTGTCTTAACAGCGAATGACAGCATATTTGATCTATTGGTTGATTATGAAAAATCTCCTGACTTCTGTAAAGGATAAAAAATCTTAGGACACACTTTTGATCAGTTTAAAAGAAGGATGGTATGTAGTCTTTATGAGATGAAAGGGAACTCTATTTATTTTTTCAAAAATAAACTCAGCTCTAAAGTAGAGGTGGTGGTGGATACTATTAAAACCAACACTCATCCTTTGATGGATCCTATTTCTAGTGGTCATGTGGAAGAACATGTCACTATTACTGAGAATCCCTCTTTTTATAATGTGGTCAAGTAGGTATCTACTTATAATGGTGGTTCCAAGGTTTCATGGGCTTAGATGGTTACTAATGAAAATGAGAAACAGATTGATGATGGGGATGTTTTTGTTCTAGTGGTTCCCTCCTATGATTTCGATGTTTTGGAGTAGATCAAAAATGATATCCAAACTGAAGTGGGTAGGGAATTGTTCCAATAACAAGCTTTGACTACCCCTTATAGGAAGGGTAATGATAAGTTGTCCCCCTTCCTGCTAAGAAGATTGTGGTGAATACTGAACAATCCACTTTGATGAGTAGGGGTATAGTGTAGGTTACCACCACAAATAATTTTGATGTGCTTGATCTGGTGTAATCAGTATCAATTTATGCTAGCTGTAATGAAGTGGTGGCCCCCTCTATGGACATTATGACTCCTAATGTTAATGAGAAGACAGAGAAAGGTATTTATAAGTTGGGGAGGGAAGAGCTGGAAGGGGCTTGGAAACATCTTAAGACTTGGATGCAGGGTCTTCATCTAAAAACTCATAGCCAAGGACGTAGATGGGAGGAAACATGAGGGCATGGTTGAAGTACGTCTTCTAGGACTCAACTCACCCTGGATTAGGAGAGTATTAAGAAGAAGTATATTGCCCACTTCAATCAAAAGAACTCCCAATCGAAGAAAGAGTCTGCTAATGATGTTGGAGATCCTAGTACCAATTCTTATCATGATTGTGATGACTTTTTACATTCTATCCCTTTATTTAGATGAGGGTTTTTCCCTTTTTTTGACCCCATCCTTCTTTTCTTTGTCTCATTTATTTTTATTTAAATTTTAATAAATGGTTAGGAGCTTCAACTTCTAGCTATACCTCTTTCGTATATTTATAATTATATAAATATATATAATTAATATGTTTATTATAAATTATAAATATTTGTATATATTTATTAAAATTTTATAATTATTTATATATATATATAAATTTATATTTATTTCTAATTATATGTATACATAAATATTTTTATAAATATTTTTATGTAATAATAAATATATTTATATATATGCATTAATATATATATATATATAGTTATAGTTATACTGAAATGGTTTAGGAGATGGAAAATCCCACTCCTAAAAATTTATTAGAAAAATAAATATGACAAATGGGGAAATGGTGGGGTCAAACAAAGGACAATCCCTCATCCAAAAAAATAAAACTACAGATGAAGGGAATCAACCAGCCCTATAATCATGATTAGATATATTATTAGTAGATTTCCACTATAACTGTGAATTATTCTAGTCGAAGATCACATAGTACTTCTCCATGATATTTTGCTACTCTATAGTTAGATATCTTATAGAATAACCAAACCCTCATGAATCATCACAATCAGACCATCGACCATGATATTTTGGATGGTGATCTCGTTTCCAAGACTTGGGCTACCTCCATTCTCCTTCTATTTCATCCCTCTCCAAATCAGTAATTTTATCATATTCAATGAATATCTTACCTTAACAACCTCTTGAGGCTATTTGTTCATTTGTGGTGCATTCATAATCCATATCATTCATTTCAATCTCTCAGATAGCATGTTTTTGAGAATTTTGGAGGATTCCTCCAGAACAACTCTGCATTGCATTAATTTCATGATCATCATGAGATGAGATTTCAGGAGCAATAATCTCTGACCATAGCTTCTTATCATCCACCACTTTATCCTTGCCTATTTTATCAACTGGATGGAACTATTGCCTCAATTCATGGTCCACATCCCTCTGAACAATTACCTCCTTAGATTGTCCAAAAAAACATCATTCTGCCCTTATTTCCCCCTATTAGCAAAAATAGGATCACACCTGTTCCTACCATCAGATCAGCCATAAACCATTATAACGTGGTGATTCACCATATTAGCACTCATTCCCTCAATAGAATAGGGAATCACAAGCATATTTTTAGAAATAGTACTTCCAGGGCTATCGGATTTCCTAAGAGCATCAGCATCTGAGGAAACTGCCAACATTAGACCAATGGTCGCAACACCTACAGCCACAGCCAAGGTTCCTGCATCTGATCCATGCCTGAACCTAAAATCACCACAGACGTGACCATATCTCTTATAGAATGAACATATCAATTTTTTTGCATTTATGAGAAAAAATCACAATAGCTTTGTAAGTAGAACAAAGAATTGGTTTCCATTCATATTCAACTGAAAGTTCAATTCGTTGCCCTGTAGTAACGAGAATAATCGATTGGATTAGTGTGATTGAGAAGTAAACCTAAAAAAGAACTATTTAAAATCTCCCATATCTAAAATGTTTTATCTACCTATTAAGATTGATTGACATACCTATAGAAGAAGCAACATCCTAAAGAATTTCAGGTTTCCATAAGATATAGATGAGCCCACAGATATGAACCCACGAATGAGAAAACGAATTTTTGATATTCTTAAGATCAAAAAGGGGACCCAAATCTTGGATCTTCAGAAATCATGTATTAAAAAAAACCAGGCCATGAACCCAACCTCTAATCTTTATCTAATGTGAGGGGAAGACCAAATGATGAAAACCTCATCCAATCGAGACAATGCTCCATCCATCAAAACCCCATAAATGAAGAAGGTGGTTTTGCAACTCATCAAACTTCCAATGATTTTCCTCCTGTGAGATAATCAAGTGTGAAAGTATCAAGAACTTACATTATTCAATTCTCACATCCAAGAGTTTAGAATCATCTTACACAACAGCCAAACACCCATTATGGGTGATGCGATTCAAAGAGTCACCCATAAGATCTTATAAAACTCATCAATGCATGGAGATGTTAACATGTCTGGATCGCCATCCTTTTTTGAGGCTTTCCATCCCCAAACTTATGAGGTAATCCAGATTAATCTGGCCTCACCAGATGGATTCCCATCACTAATCTAGATTGATACGGAGTAGGAGATTTAGATCTATCCATAGCCTTCGAATGAGATCCAAGGCGGGATGAAGCACCATCAACACCCTTGTAAGAATCAAATATACGTAAAAGAAGAAAGGAAATGGTGGTTAGAGGATGATTTGGAGACACCATAGAAGAACCCTACATGCCATGGGAGAGAATAGGGAGTCGTTCCTACAGAACCCTAGCCTCCATATTTCTATATATATTTATAATTATAAGTAAATATATTTAAAAAGTATTTATATATAATTAAAATTTTATAATTAGAAATATAATAAATATATTTATTGTAATTTTATAAGTATTTATGAGAATATAATAGGTTCATGGGTATAACATGAATCATATACCTTAGTGTAAATATAATTATAAATAAATAAATATGTATTCATTAATATATATAAATATATATATTTATAAAATTATAATATATGTATAATAATAATTATAAATAAATTTATATTTATTAAATGAATTATATAATTTAATTGATTTTGTTTGTCTTGTGAATTTATCAATTAACATGGCATATAAATATTATTCTATCATCTGACGATGAGGAAGCACTAGTGGCTACTTACTAAGTTTATGCACTCACCCTACATGAGTATCTCATTGCACGTATAGAGATCATGATCAATGATCCGTGAAATTTAAAGGTCAGAGTGATAGAGAGAAGAGGTGATAGAGAATGGAGAATAGAATTAGTATTAGGATAGATCCCTAAGTGTTTATACAATTTCTTATTTTTATTCATATAACTACTCATACTTTTGTTTGTTAGGAAACATTAGATTTCCTTTTTTACCTTATATAGCATGATATTTCTATCATTTCATTTGTTATAGAATAATTATTATTATCTAATGTTGTAATTTTTTTATTATTCATTTCATGATATATTTATTATGTTTGGATTTTTATATCGAGGGTATAATATTATCATTAAGTATATTCAAACCCTTCTTCTAGTGAGTAACCTCTTGTGTATGAAAATTCATGCATGAAGTCATGTTAAACTCCATCCTAGAATAGGTGACACATGTCAAGGCATTACAAAGTGCAATGAGAATATTTCATACATTATTTTATTCTTTTCTATGTTTGGGGAATCATAAATAGGATTTAGGCTAAGTGTAAATTAGGTATGGAGTCACAAAAGTTCCTCAATATCTATTATGTATAATACCTCTGAGTTATGGATGATAACACTGATGTTACATTTATGGTTTAATGGTTTACTATTGATCCTGAGTATGTCGTGTTTTTATAGTTTATAGGATTTGGGTAAATTCATACATAATGATTAGGCACATAGGATAAAATATGATATATATATATATATATATACCTATTACATTATATTCACTATTGTTCATTTAATTATATTTCATGATCATTACATTATGCTTTTGGGAAATACTATGCTGAAATTTTGATTAATTGAATTATATCATGATTATTATTATAAATATATATGAATATTACTAACATATAGGTATGGATAAATTGTATTGATCCTTGGGTAGTTCTTAAAATGATTTGTATTATTATTGTGTGTATCCCCTGTAAATGGTTTTTCATATAAAACACTTTTTTGTTGCTAAAAAATATAGAGGTCGTTATTTTAGGTAAACTATTATAGGCATTCTCAGTGTTCTAAGTTTTTTTAGTTTTCAAATTATTTAGAGTCTCTAACTATTTATAAAACCATGGGAAAGAATGTGGTTCATCTCTAATGATATCAAGGATATACCATATGAGTTAATGGATAAAGACATATATGGGATGTTTTGGTCATGGATAGGACTAAATTTGATGTGATATTCTATATAGACTGGATGATTAGTTATCTGGGACACATGAACTACAATTGGAGATGCATATCACTTTCCAAGAACAAGGGTGTACCTAGGCCTTCGGGTCAGTAAGGCCTTTGGGCCACCTCAAGGCCTTCGGGCCACCTTAAGTGCAGATACAAACCATACAACCTATAAGGAACAAGCTCTACAAGGAGGATGAGTAAGGAGCTTTCACCATATCAGAAGCTAAAAGGATTGCAAGAATGAGAGGGTATGGCACCTGCCATCGGGACAAGCCTGTTCATGCATGGGAATTCCTAGCCGAACAGCCATGCGAAGGTGGAGAGCTAATTTCACGATGAAGATGTTGGGGAGGAGGAGTTCCAAGTAGTCAGTCTGGGTTGTATGTAATGTTTGAAGCCTACGGGCAATGAATTCCTCTAAGGCCTATGGGCCATGTAATACTTATGCCTACGGGCCTTGTAAGGGTTCCACCTCACCCCTTGAAAGGTGAATTATCAAAATCAATAAAAAATGAAGGCCTTAGGGCCATTGGAGGATGACTTGTTTGATTATTTTTTGGGAGCCTAGTGGTCCTTCGAGATTGACCTATGATCAGGCTACCAGCAGTATCAGGTGAGAGAGGAGGATATTCATAATATAACATTAATGATTACATATGGACTAAATTAGTATCATCCCAAGCAATAAGGTCTAAGAAATTCTCCTAAGATATTCATTACTATCATGAACTAGACCATTTATCCATATCATTACTCATTTGTTATAGTATTTTTTTATTATATCCATATATACTCACATACTTTATATATTCATGCTAGTGACCTAGATAATGTGTTGAGTACATTTTTAGAAAACAAGATTTATAAAAATATAAAAATGTTTCACTTCTAGATATAAGAGAAATATTTTCTTAGGAATGTAATCTATAAGGTGGGAATTTCTATTAACCTAGGGAAGGTAGAGGATTTGATGTCTGGGGAATTCTCTAAGAACGTGTTTGGGGTCAGAAGATTCCTCAGTTTAGATGGTAAATACATAATTTACATAAATCTATTCTCTATCTTGGTAGCTTCTATAATTTCTCTTAATAATAAGGGTGATATATATGAGTGGACATGACAATGATAAAAGGTTATCCTATAACTAAAGAAGATATTTACACCATATCTAATCCTAAAATTTCCTGATCCTTGAATTTGATATGTTGTTTATTTTTATTCCTATATTATTGGTTTAGGATCTATTATAATTCCTATCAATTCGGCTTTATATTATGGGTTTCTCTATTTATGACATCATGAGAAAAACAACCCCACACATAACATGGAATTGGAAGTTGTAGTTCTTGGTTTGATGTGTCAGAACTATTTTCTACCCATTGAGATATTTTTCATGTACACTAACCATGAGATATTATTTTATATATTTTATACAATATTATTGACTCTCCAGAAGAGGTATAGGGTGTAGTATTTGTATACATTCGACGTTTATATTGATTATGCTCTGAGGAAAGGTAATATTGTTCTAGATGATCTAAGTAGGGAAAAATAGGATCATGGAGGGAGACCTTAATTAGAGTAATGTAAGTTTATGAGAATGTTGGATTATTTGTTATTGTATGCATCATATTATTGTGGGATAATGAATTTTTCTTCAATTTTTTCAGATCTATATTGATTGAATCCTTAATGTCTAGCATGGAGTTATACTATGAATTTTTTTGACATTGGAATGGTTTTCCAGAAGTCACACAACTCCATGATTATCAATGGATAGTGATAATGTAATTATTTATCCATGAAAAAGTTTTGGTTCCTATTTACATATTATAAGAGTTTATGATGGACCCCCATGCCTCTCAGTGGGAATTATACCACTATTTTATGAAGATGTATCAGGATGTTAGAGGACACTTATGGGGGTTAGGAATTAAGTAAGACATTGTGGGAATCATATTTCACTATCTGACCAATCATATGATTAATATGTAGCACCAATGACTATGAGGATTACATCATACTCTTTTTTACCTATGTGGAAGTGGGTTGTGTTATTAATGGACATCTGGATGGGGCTACCTAGGACCCCTATAGATTGAAATTCCATTTAGTTGATTATTGATTGATTGAATAAAGTGGAACATTTATTTCATGATGTGGGAGACTTAAATTATAGATGAGTTAGGAATGTTTTATGTCTAGAAAATGTTATGACTATATGAAGTTCCTTCTAGTATTATATCAGAGAGATACACAAATATTACATTGTGGTTTTGTCACACCTCCCAAATGGATTTAGGGGCTCAGCTGAAATTTAGTACAACATATCATCCACATACTCATGGAAAATCAAATAGAATTATCTATATAATGGATTGTATCCTTTTGGTATGAATTATAGAACTTGGTGTAGTGTTTGATGAATATTTTTCCTGTATGGATTTCATGTGCAATAAATTTTTCCATTATTTGATTTGTATGGATCTTTTTTAGGATCTTTGTTGTCATTATTTTCACTCACTGTTTTGTTTTCATGTAGTGGTTTAGGTAGATTTCAATGGTTAATTTATTGTGTAAGAGGTATCTAAGATATTGATGTGTATTATTAAGAATTTTGTTTCAATCAGAGTAAAAAAACAATTGTATACCATTTGAATGAGATGAATTTTGGAGTTAGTTGTGGGTAATTGGGTTTCATTGTGAGTGTCACCTCAATTGGGGAATAGACATTTGTAGAGGCATGGTATTATGGATCCATTGTTTGTGGTACTATTTGAGATCACTTAACATATCATAGTAATGGGATACAAAGTATACCATCCTCTATGATATTGAGGTAAACATAACATCCTCAATATTTCTCATCATTAGAGACATGAGCCTGATCTTGGACAAATGTTCAAGTTTGAGGGTATTGAGTTGGAACTGAATGAATCGGTTATGGAGTGCCTGGTCCATATTATAGAACATATAGAAAAAAGTGGTCTGGGTAAATATTATACAACTTGTTCAAGTCTTGTGGTAGCATGATTAGATCAAAGAAGAGACTTTGGAGTGTGAATCAAATTTTTGGGATTAGTGACCTTAGTTGCTTATGAAGGACCTCCAGGGGAACTTCTCAAGGATGATAATTCATTAGATAGTGATATTTTTAACACCCTAATATCTAAATGGTGCATTATTTTTAATTTTTAAACTATCTTAAATGATTTTTTGATCCTTATGATGGTCAAAATTTGATCGGGGATGATTTAGAGATTGTTTGCGACTTAAATATTACGTTTGGTAATTTTATGATACACTACGAGTATGGAAAAGTGATGGTTCATGATGTTTTATATCATGAGGATTCTTATAAAAAATTGGAAGATAAAAATTCTTATGTTATGGTGTGGACTTTAGTGTATAGCATTGTGATTCCACCTATGGACAACAACCAGACTAGCCTCTTCACACCATGGTGGAGGGTTTGGTGAGTCCATAACTAGAATAGTTCATCCACTACACCATGGTGGGTCATCGTTTCGGTTTTCCTAGGATTTTTTGATTTAGGGAAACAATTTCCATGGTGGGAATCATCACATTTTGTTGATAGATGGTATAGTTTTTTAAATAGAATATTTAATAGCTGATCATTTTATGGAAGTTAAAACTCATAATAGAAAACATGATATCATTAAAAGGGGGTGTCAAATGAGTTAATAACTCGTTCCAAACTCCATTAATAAAGTTTTCCACTAACTCGTCTTAGTTGCAGGGATATAGATTATATCAAGATGAATCTAGTGTTAAATTTTAGACAATATTCCCTCTATGAGGAATAAACCATGATGATCCCTTCCATCGAGTGACTTTTCATATTGATCTAGGATTTTAGGGTTCCTATGATCTCTTATATAGCCTTTTTTCTAGGAGGGATAGGTTATATTCCTTATTTTAAACATATATCCACCATTGATAGTGGGTTTTATGGGATATGTGATATAGATCTCACATTGGGGAATGTTTTACTTATTGAATCTCATTCAAAAACCCTTATAATGGTGTTTTGGAATTGGTTCTATGGAGCCTTACTTTGCATGTTTAATAAAGGGGTTACATGAGCATATTTTAGGAATAATCACTTGATGAATAATGATGTTAGCATATTCACATTTAAGGATATATGATACAAATGATATAAAACCCTTACATAGGGTTTTTTTAATGATATGATGGTATGTGACATTGTTAATTGATAACCATGCATGAATATGATCAAATTTGTGACCATGTGTATCACATGATACCCATACATGAGATGATCACAAGTGTGTGGATGTGTAACATGAGAGACTATGGGTTGAGATTTATCACATGTGTGTGTGTGTGTGTTCTTACTGAATGAGACTCATGGTATGGATGATCACTTGATTTTTTGTGTGTAAAATCCATGAGAACAATCATTGAGTTTGTTCATATTTTTGTGTGTGTGTAACCCATGGGACCCTTGATAAGATTTAACACATGTATTTGTGTGTATCCCATGAGTCCCATATTTGGGTTTGAACATTTGTGTGTGTGTGTGTTTGGATAATGAGACCAATGCATGATATTCATTGTTTCTCTCTATATTTTTTATTCCCTATTTTGTGTGAATATATGGTCTCATGAGGTTTTTTGGTAGAAAATTACAAGTGGACTGTTGTGTATTACTTTTCCCTTTGTGGGGGAAAATATGTGATATGAATAGATTGAAATTATATACCAAGACACATGGTAGTGGTGATATTTCCTTATGTCCTGGACAAAGATAGTGTTGGGATATGATGATCATGTGGCCCAACATGAGGCAGATATAGGGCTTGATTTCCTTGATGCTTGACCAATGAATGCGATTGGGTATAGTGGTCTGTTGACCTAATCCATGATAAATATGATACTTGATAGCCTTTTACTTTATTTGGGACTCATTGGATATGTGGCTACTTATAGATATGTGTGGTTTCATTGTGGATAACCCTAGTTTATGACTTTTATTATTATTTTCCATTTTTTATAGAGCTAATGTACCTATGGATGGGGTCTTTGGTGGATTTTTTAGTGAACATTTTATTGAAATATGATTGATTGATGAATTATTTTGGACTTATCTACTGTCATTAAATAAAAATCTAATGAAAATGAATTTATGTTAATGATACATTAGTGGTTTACTACATAGATTATATCCATAACCATCATTGGAGTATCTATGCATGTGATGAAATTTTTATCATGGTTCTAGGAAATATAAAGGGAAAAACATCGTGAATTTTCAGAGATAGTGTATTAGATTTTGAGGTAGTAATAGGACATACATCAGAGTTTTTCTATAGTGTCATATTTAATTTATTATAGTTTTTATACTTTGTTTTTACTTTTCAATTTGGGGGTTCTTGGTGGAATACCTTGTATTATGTGAGATACCTTTAATACCAACTATTTTAAAATTATTATAATTAAATTATATTGGGACATTTTATATAATTATTATTTTCTATAAATTTTTATTATGTACATGTTTGGATACTTGGGGTATAGTCTCTCAAATAATGACATTTAGACCCTCACAAATAGGAAATAATATCTTGTATACGAGGAGATGAACATGAGTTAATATAGAAATTGAGACCATACCATGTGATTCGGGTTAGTGAATTACAAAAAAATGAAATTATTCTAGTTTTATTTCCCTTTTACACTAGTATACTCATTTATATATCTATTAGGAAATCACCCATTTCTACTTCTCACATATTGTTAAATATTTCAAATTACTAGTTTTATATTTTTCCTTGTACAGTTTGATA
Source organism: Viscum album (assembly GCA_963277665.1). Lineage (NCBI taxonomy): Eukaryota > Viridiplantae > Streptophyta > Magnoliopsida > Santalales > Viscaceae > Viscum > Viscum album. Next base: position 381,426,644 of record OY728155.1, read on the forward strand.
TTAGCCTATTTTTCTTTACACATCAACAATATAAAACTTAGCATATATAAATAATAATGAGTTATATTCCAAAATACTCTTATTCATTTGGAATCCTATTAGTTATAATTATATAATCCCATCACCTAGATATTACATGCCATGTGACATGGAAAAAAACCCATTCTTGAATTATTCTAATAAATATAATTTAATAACCTAATCAATATATTTACAATGACTAGATTTAGTATCCTTGATGATGTATAATCATAGATATTTTTCCTTAGAATGTGGGTTATAAATTTATTTCGTACTTGGGAAAATAATGATTATTAAATATCTTTGAGACTAATCATATTTATTGCATATGTTTTCAACACATTTATCTTAGAAAATAATAAAATTCCAAAAAACCACTTATAGACTGAGTCACATGATTGATCCAAATGAATATTATATGATATTTAAGCATTTTTTATAAATGGATGTGAGAAATATGAATATAATACTGGATTTATTTGGCATAACCAATATTTTTTGCCACATCATATAGATATCTTCCATATGGATTCCCCCAATGTATGGTTCCCTTAACAGCCAATAACCCAATATCATCATCCTATAATATTTATATAAAATAAATAATTCAAATGGATTTTACAAGATTATTTGTGAGAAGTTAGTATTGTAAAATATTTCTGGATTTCATAAACCATTTGGTAATCATCCATGGTATGTTAGACTAGTCCTGAAAATGTAGGTTGAGTTTCTATTGAATATCAACTAGTGGACTTTCATCATTTGAAAAAAAACTATTAAAATAAGAAAATTGTACTTTAGTGCATTGAATCCATTAATGAATTCTTTGAATATTTCCATAATTTTATATTTTTATTTACCACTTCCTGGTAGGAATTGTTATTATTAAGGAATAATATATCACACTTCATGGAAAATATAAAACCACCTTTTGTTTTATCCTTTCTTCATAGTACATGTCTATGAAACATATCCTCCCACTAAGACTACATTGTTATGTGTTCATATGCCAAATAATGGGAAATCAGAGCCTTAAACACATTTAAGTTGGGTATGCTCTATTATCTCACATTATATATTCATTCATCTTTTATAAATATAGTCAGTATGGACCAATAAATTTCTATCTTTGGGTTGTTAATATTCTAAGTAATTATAAGATAATTAACTTAGATAAACATTTGGTTTTCAATAAATGTGTGATTTCTTTACTTAAGTAACATGTCACATAGAAAAAAATGAAGATGTATCCTAAAATCTACATTTTCATGATTTTATGATACTAATTAGTCAAAATAATTAGCTTAGTGTTAACTTATTAGTGGTTATTTACAAACCATGACACATAAGAAATTATGGTAGTTCTAAAATACATATAATTCTCATTATCAATCCTTCATTTACTATCATCACCGCTATGATGTGTATGAATTATTGTGAGTTCATGAATACCATTAATCTATATTTAATATGACCATTTAATACATTGATTATATACTCTATGAAAATATTTCCCAGTGGATCTAATACATCTTACCAAGTGAATAATTATTTTCATTAAGAATTCCTATAACATATTAATAAAATACCATGATGTATATGAACCTATATATTGATTCTTATTATAATAATTCATGTAGTATGATTGAACTTGTATGTTAGTTAATATACCTTGTGATATAGCTCAAAGGGATTAAACAATCTTATATGTATAAAATATTAAACTACTTATAATATTTTAAAATGAATTATCATTGTACACCTAGGAATTTGTGTTATGACAGACCCATAATGAGAACCCCTTCTTGGCCAGTAATGAAGACAAGTGTGACTCCCCAATTCCTGGGTCCAGTAGTCATGGAGTTTGTAACTAGTATTAAGGGTACAAAAACACACAATGGGAGGCATTACCCTCGATATTCCTTGGATAACAGAATGTAAACCTTAATCAAAAACCATATAATTAATATAATATATATAAAATACATGTACCAACTAGATCATTGATGAAAGTACATGCACCCCAAAAAAATTTTGTGGCCATCGGGTCCTAGCCCTCTAGGTGCACCAATTTCCCTACATACATGTGTTATTCCCCCTAGTGCCCACCCATGTGCTTGAATGGTTCATCAGACATATGAATCTCTCCACAAGAAAAAAAATATTCTTTCAGACATATTTTTACTCACTCAAACATTTATTATGAAACTACCAAGGAGATCACCTCTCCTGACACTATTCTAGGTTGTGAATACTTAATTATGGAGTTCTAATTCGATAGGATCTCAAAAAGAGTAGTGAACGTTGTTGATTTGGTTAATAAAATTTATCTATTTAACCCTTCCACATAATATGGTGTTATATTATCCCCTATTTAGAGTAAATCATCCCCAATGTGGACCCACCATTTTAACACAGGTAATGCCACAAAACAATTTGATGGATACCACTGTGATATGACCATAATAATTCAAGAACTATAATAGAACAACACCACTCCTCACAACCAGTTTCCACAAATACTTGTACTATCCACGATAGGGCCCAACTATATACTTGAATTTAATTAGACAAATTACTATCCTCACATGACAACATATATTATTTTAGTTTGATTTTTAATCACACACACACACCATGGGAAACATATTAGGAGGTTATTCGTTCTATCATTACTTTATGAAAATAAATATTCTCTATGGATTTATAATCACTTAGGATCCTAAAATGAAAGGCACGTAATGTTGATATTGTTAGGTTCACAAGGTTGAATACCCTGAGAGGGGGGTGAATCAAGGTATGACTAATTTAAAATTAAATCCCGTTCTGATCTTGTTTCACTATTAAGAAAAACACTCTTCTCTCTCTTTCATGGTGCACAATATAAACAGAAAGTAAATCATGCATAGGACACAGCAATTTTTACTTGGTTCACCCTCACTGGGCTATGTCCAAGGAGAATACACCGGAAATGTGTCGATGTACCAAATCCACTAAAAGTGCACTACGGTTTACAAGGTTCGGGATAGTTCACTTTTATTCCTAGGCTCATGAAATAGCACTGTCGTGGGTGCCCTCAAATGATTAGTGTGATTTTGGGGTACTTAGGTGCAACAGAGTGGCTGACCAAGGTCGTCTCTCAAAGGAGGAAGTGAATTAAAACAACTTCTTAGAGGTATTCTAAAAATAAAATAAAAGAGAATAAAAACACTAATTGAATGGATGGGGGTTGTTTATAGTTTATATATCTAGAATAAGTTTTTTGGAAGAAGATTGCATTTTTTTTGTTTTTAATTTTGAAATGATGTTTGATTAAAAAGACACAACAAGAAGATGTTTTTTTTTTAGAAAATATTTTAAAAGGCGTAATCGATCTAACTCTACCTCTTCACTCTATTATTAATCATTATCATTTAAACTAACATTAACTTAATTATGATCCCTTAATTTGTTAAATACCAAACCCTACGAGAATTAACTTTACCACGAAGATGAAGTGAATTTAACACTTGGCTAAATTCGGAACATGCAATCGCAACACCCTGCTTTGATTGATGTTCTAAGATTAGCGTATGGTCAGTGATAAATTAAGGCACATAACCACTCTGGAAATGAGGATTAATTGAGTTTATTGATTGTATTTGAACTCTAAAAATTAATCCCGTGTGGTCTTGTATTACTGATTAAGATTACGCTCTCACAATTCACACAAATCCCGACCTCGTGCATTTTGTGTTTATTGTTCAATTGCTTGGTTAGTTTAATTTAAATTTAAAACTCAATTAATAGATCATATTTAGTGAATTACAGTATATCATTTATTCAAAATAAATTAATGAATAAGGTGAGAGGTAGATCGATTATTAAAAGACTACTCTTTCATGGGTGGCGAAATCATCGTAGAAGCGTTTTGCATGTGCAAAGGTTTATAATGGGCATAACCCAATAACGCTTCTACTCAAGAATTAAAAACCAATTAGGAAGATTAATAGAAGAATAAATTTAAACAAAATATAAGAAAATAGAAGAAATAAAAGAAGAACAAAGAAGTTTATTACACAAATGAAAACATTACAAAATGAAGAAGAGAAGGAGGCTTCGATGAGGGGATCCTTGCTTCAAGAGCTACCCCTCTTACAATGGTTGGAGAATTTGGGTGAAACAAATTATCCTCTTCCTAAAATCTCCTAATGCACATCCCAACCCCTCCAAATGAGAAAAACTCTAATTTATAGAGTGGAGGGGAGGCTAGGTTTAAAGAGGTTTCAAGTGGGAATGGGAAATCTCGGCCAAATATTTTAATACAAATTGCACCACCCATTTGACCTCGAAAACGCGTGAACCAGATCTCCTTCCATAATGATTATTTGTGGGAAAATTAATCCCCGAGCTCCTCTCAAAATATGGGCTTAATCCAAGACCGGATGAAGACGATATGGCCCAAATACAGAACCCATGTCCATTCTGCCGAGTCCAGCCCACCATTGGATTAATATCCCATTTACTCCATCCAAATGCATATTTTAGCTCTAGTGTCCTGAATGAAAGTTGTAGAAAATTAAGTTAGGAACACTGTTACAAAATTTAAAATTACAATAATAAATATAAAAATATTTATCTTCGAAATACTACAGTGCACTATAAAGGGTAAAACTGGAATTTTCACCAAATTTTCAAATGAATGATCAAATCCCAAATATTTTATAAATAAACATATTTAGAACAATGTGGGGAAATTATATCATTTATTATCAATAAAATATTCAAAAAAATAGTGTTTTATCAACTCCCCCACACTTACCATTTTGCACTCCTGAGCAAAATCTCATATTAAGTAAACATCAATATCAAATCAAAACCAATTTTAAAACACATATCCTTGAGATCAATCAATTTCCCACCAAGAATCAAAAGATATAATGCCTCATAAAAAACCTTATTTCAAGTTCTCCATTTATATCATTAAATATATTTCCACTTCATTTATCCTCCCATGCACAAAACACTTACCTTGCTTGAATTTTCTCTCATCACTCAAATATCAATTTTTTTGCAATGTCTTTCTCATCCAAACTCATACAAGGGTCACCATAGGCTTGATAGATTCCTACATCGCAACCCGATGTGAGTCAAGGACATATGTTTATCATGAGGACTTTTCAGGGTTGTTCTGTGGCTTTCGGTTGGTTGGATTAAGATTTGAAAAACTCTAAGGCTGAATGAGGAGGGATTGACTCTTTTGAAGCAAATTTGCATTAATCTAATTTTCACTTAAATATGGTCTTCTCCTCAATCCCCATAGTATCAATTCATATCCATCATGTAAGAACCTGGTTTTTACTGTGAAATACTTTGGAATATTCTTGATGATATTCCAGAGTAGCGCCTTCAGACAGCGTGCGATTCCGAGCCCCGGAGTGGCTGGAATTAAATTTTCAGTGCGTTCACACCGGAAACGCAAAATAAATGGGATAACTCCTAAACGGTGATCTGTATCAGAGATCCGAGTGTACGGATGGATCTGTAATGGGGTTTTTACCCTAGGAACGACATAAAACTTGTCGGCGCGGGATGTTTGGACCCCTCGCCCGCTCCTGGAACGTTAAACGAATAAATTAATTTATTTATTTATACGTTTAATGTTGAAACGCAGGTATCTCCTAAATGGTGGCTCGGATTGGAAAACTGAGGGCACCGTTGAGTTCGGAATGTGTCGTTTACCCTAGGAGGGGTATAAGTTTTGCGGGCGCGGGCCGTTTGTGAAAAACAATGGCCCTAGGGGCATTTTCGTAATTTGGCGGCCTCGGGCGCTAAGTTTAATAACTTTTGAACGGGGTCTCGGAATAAAATTATGAGACCGCCATTGCGCTCAGAGCGTGGTTCTTAGCCTATGGGAGGCTAAATCCCGACCCCATCGGGAGTTCGGGTTCGGGGCTGTCGGGCGGGCATTTAAGTGATTTGTACTTAAACACCCCCACCCCCCCCCACCCCCTTCTTCTTCTTCTTCTTCTTATTCTTCCTAAAACCCTCCTCCCCCTCCACCTCCGTCGAGGCAGCTCCGGCGAGGCGAGCTCCGACGAGGTGACTCCGACAAGGTGCGGTGGTGCCGGCGGATCGACGCGAAGCTCCGGGCGAAGCCCAGCGAGGTAGGAGGTTTCTTTTGTTGCGTTTTTATTCCCAAACCTCCTTTGAATCCAAATTTTAGCGTTGAATTGTTGTTGGATTTTCGCACGAACCACATGATTGCGTAGTAGAGTTTTTGCTCCTTCCATCGCTTATTTCGGTTGGTAAATCCGAGTTTCGGGGACCCCGCAATCATCCGCCGAAGATTGCGGGTTTAAAGGCTGTTTTCTGGTGGTTTTTGGGCGTTCCGGCAAGGGATCGCGGCGGTCCGGCGATCCAGTGCGGCGGCGCGGCATCCCGGCGGTGGTCCTGGCTTCAAGCGGCTGGCGGCGGCGAGCCCTGGCTCCAGGCGGCGACGGTGGGCGCTTCTCGGCAGCGGGGTAGCGCGACCGAGCAGAGACGGCGCGGGCGGCTCGGTGAGCAGGGGCGCCGGCTGGGAACGGCGAGCTCCGACAGCGGCTTCAGGCGGGCGGCGCGGCGGGCGTCTCGTGCAGGCAATGCGGAAGGCCGGCCGGCTATGCCGGCCGGTGGCGCCTAAGGGAGGACCGGGGTCGTCGGACCCCGGCTGGCCGACCAGGACCCGCCTTTTGCGGGTCCTGTTAGAGAAGAAGACCGGCCTCTCGGCCGGTCTTGTTTAAAAAAAAAAGAAAAAAATGTTTTATAATAATAATAATAATATTATTATTATTATTATGGAAAATGTTAAATCATCCGCGGGGTGTCTGTATTGCGCGCCGTCTGCGGCAGCGCGGAGCCCGTGTCAAGGCGGACTTTTTGAGATGGTTTTGGGAATTAAAAATTCCCGAAATGAGGGGCCTCGGTGGCGCGACGCGTCTTTAAGTGGACGAGCATTTTTCCCGAGAATCTTGTTTTGAGCGGCGCGGATGCGTCCGACGTCCGTTTTGAGCGCCGTCAGTGGCGTTGAGACCTTGGAATCGAGGCAGAGCTTTCCAAGGTGGTTTCGGGCTTTGAGACTGGATTTGAGTCGTGGACCCCACGACCCGTCTTTTGAGCTGCGTGCAGCTTTTAGCGACTTTTTCATCAGACGTACGTTCGGGGCGTGCGAGCAGTCGTTTCTGGATGTTTTTCCGAGGGGATTGCAATGGTACAATCCGCCCGCTCAAATTCGGCACAAGGGTGCAGGGCCCACAAGGGCCGTTTCGGGAGTTTACGGGGATTTCCAGCTTTATCACCGGGCGACCGTTTTGGACAAGTGAATAGTCCATTTCGTGTACTTTTTCGAGAGGATTGAAACGGTGTGATCCGTTCATTGAGTTTTAGGACTTGGATGTGGGTCCCACATGGCACCTCTCGTGTGCGGTGCGCCGGGATGCACCTTTTTCTCCGGATATCCGTTGCACTCAAGTGAGTAGTGCTTTTGACGTGTTTTCCCGAGGGGATCGCAATGGTGTGATGCACCCGACTGTTTTCGGGGCCGAGGCTCGGGATCATGGGACGTCGTTCGGGCGTGAGGCATTGTTGGTGACTTTTTCATCGGATATTCGTTGGAGGCGAGTAAGTAGTCAATCTTGCGTGTTTTTCTGCGAGGATTACAACGGTACGATCCATTTGGTTGTGCAGAGCCTCTTGCGCGATCTTGTTAAATGTGAAAGCATGGAAGGTGCTCCAGTGGTGGTTCTCCCTACCTTGTTTGTAGCGGACCTCTGACGTGTGATCGCGCACTCTTGGGAGAGTGGTATAATTGGTCCACGAGATGTGATTGGTCGTGCCTGGGCCTTTGAGGTGGAGTTGTTATGTCACGCCTTCGCATTGACGTTGGGTGCCGTGTGCACGATAGCCTTTGGGCTGGAATGAGGTATACTCTGGAAGTATACGGGAGTGCTTGGAGGTACGTGTGGTTTTTTGTACCTAAGGATGTTTGTGCGCTCAGTTGGGGTTGACTTGGGGCCACACGTCGCGTGGGACCCACGTGCGTGCCATGATCTTCTTTACGTACTTTGACCTCTCGCGACGTAGAGGGCCCCTCTGTGCTCGTTTGTTTGACCAGCAGGGTGGAGTTTCCCCTGGCCTGGTGCTCTTTTGTCTGACTAGCAGGGTTGAGTGGTCTCCCCCCGGTCTTGTTCTCGATGGTTTGGCCGGAAGGGATGGTTTGTTTCCTCTGCTTCCTCAGTTGGGAGGCGTTTCAGTACCGTGCCCCTTTCACCGGACTGCGACACCGTCTCCGACTACGGGTGTTCATACAACGTGGGTGTTTTCCCCACTTTCTGGGATGAGATGTCTTGGTCCGCTTCGACAGTGACTCAGCATATTGGAGCGTGATCGCCTTGTGAGGACTGGGGAGTTCTCCCATTGCTCCGTGTTCCCTGGTAGAGCTTGTGGTTTACGTGTGACCAACACTTTATGCGGGCACCGATCCTCTACCCAGGAGGTTGTTCCAGCAGGGCTGAGGTTGTTTCCAGCAGGGCTGAGGTTTTTTCAGCAGGGCTGAGGTTGTTCCAGCAGGGCTGAGGTTGTTTCCAGCAGGGCTGAGGTTGTTCCAGCAGGGCTGAGGTTGTTTCTAGCAGGACTGAGGTTTTTCCAGCAGGGCTGAGGTTGTTCCAGTAGGGCTGAGGTTGTTTCCAACAGGGCTGAGGTTGTTTCCAACAGGGCTGAGGTTGTATCGAGCAGGGCTCGTCAGTGGGTTACCATCCAGCAGGGATGGCCAGTACAGCGGGGTTCACCGAGCAGTACCATCCCGCAAGGATGGCCAGATCAGTTCCGGGCTTACCTCCAACGGGGCTGGGCAGTGGTCCCCGATACCGGGCTTACCTCCAGCTGGGCTGGGCAGTGGTCCCCGATGCCGGGATTACCTTCAGCTGGGCTGGGCAGTGGTCCCCGATGTCGGGATTACCTCCAGCTGGGCTGGGCAGTGGTCCCCGATGTCGGGTTACCTCCAGCTGGGATGGGCAGTGGTCCTGTCACCGACTTTAGCCGGGTCGCCCTCCAGTGGATTACCCTGTTACGGGACTGGGCAGTGTGGCACCCGTCAACTTTTCGGGTCTCCCTGTAGTGGGAACCCGTTGACTTCCAGGGATCCTCCAGCGGGGCTGGGCAGGGGGTCGCCTGTCGACTTTGAGCAGACCTCTCGACTGCGGGGTAGTGAAGAGTTGTGGTTGACGTTCCCCCAGAACTCTCAAGCATGGGGAGCACTTTCCCCCACCGAGACGCGTCCTTGTGACGCGACCTAAAACCATGCGGGTGAGTCAGTGCCGCCCAAAGCGGACAGTGTCGAGGTGTGGTGATTGAGCCCTTGGCTTGCGGTTCGGGGCAGACGTGCGGGGTGCTGGGCATCGATGGTGTTACCTCTGGGACTGTGGCTACTCTTTCTTGGAGTGAGCTACGAGACGGAGATCCCCTTACGAGTTTGTTCGGGCTTCTTGTTGAGCATATGGGCTTGTATATACCTTGTTCTAGTACCCACTTCTTGGGTTTGGTTACTCTCCTTCTATGAGAGGCGAAGACGCGCGGGGTATGCCACGTGCTTTCCGTGTCTAGCTTCTTGTGGTTGGACGAGTCTACTCTCCTACTATAGGTAGCGAAGACTCGATGGGAATTTCATCTTTTCACCATTTCCAGTTCCTTGCGCCTGGAAGAGTCCACCTTCTTTCCTCTTGGTGGGTTGAGTTGGACTCTTTACTGTACTCTTACTACACTTTCAGTTGTACTCCTCTACTTTTCTATTCGCTCTACTGCTCACCCTTCGGTACCTCCTTTGTTTCTCCCTCGAGCTTTCGGGGTATCCTACTGAGTATTTTTGTACTCACCCCTACTTGGGTTTTGCCCGCACTTGGTGTGCCCTTCCAGACGACGGACAGGTGGAGCGTGATGTCAGAGGAGCTTAGGATCCAGGAGCTTGGACCGCATGCGGTGGTCGGAGTCGGGTTCCAGGTGGGGGACCCTACCAGCTGTTTTCTTTTGTTTACCTGTTGCCAGGTTGTGGAACTTTTTGGTTGGGCGCGTGTTTTGCCCCTTTTCTTTTCAGTTGACTTTCAGCTTGTACTTTGTACTGTTTAGAGGTTGATGCACATCTGTGGTTTATATTTATAGCAGTTTCCCTTACTTCTCCTTTTTACTCTGCACTTTTTCATTGAGTGTGCTGCGTGTGTGTGTACAGGTACTTAGGCAAAGGCCTCCCCGAGTTATGGTGCCTTCGGCGCTGGTCGCCATCCCCTAGCCTATGGAGGCGGGCCTGGGGTAGTTGCAGCTCGAGCCCGGGTAGGGTCGGGTCATGACAAAGTGGTATCAGAGGTGGTTCGTTCATTGGGACGTTGTTCGGACGTCCCTAAAATAAAAGGAACTGGTTGGGATTTAGGGAAACAGTGTTAACATGTCTCGAGAGCGGCTCTCAGGCCAGGGAGTCCAGTGATGGTGCGGCAGCCGACGTATCCATTCACCAGGACCTTGATAACCCGCTTGTCGACTCGGCATGCTGAGACACCTGTTGCAAGGAAAATTTGTTTGTGCATCACATAGGATTGAGTCTTTTATTGTCCTTATTGAGTCAGCTCCCCATTGACATTGTTATTGGTATATACACATATGCTCATCTGATCGTGGTACTCCTTGATAATTTTCAGGATTTCTCCACAAGGACAGCCAGCCAGGATACCAGCTTTGGTTCGTGATGATGACCCTGTGAGCTACGAGGCCACAGTCCAGGACCCATCATGCGAGCCCTTTCTCCGGGTGGTCCGGTAGCAGCACCCCCACCTGTTGAGCAGCAGATAGTTTCAGCAGAGCAGACTGAGCTTGAGCGCAGGTTGAGCGCGCTCCGTGAGTTCCAGCGGGAGAGACCGCTGAGGTTCAGTGGTGAGCCAGACCCTCAGGCAACAGAGGTTTGGCTCGAGGCAGTGGTTCGCCTTTTCAGGCTTGTGCAGACGCTGATAGGTCAGAGAGTGGCTTTGGCAGCCACCCTTTTTTTCATGGAGTAGCTTGGCGTTGGTGGAGTCTGGTGACTCAGTTTCTTGACGAGTCATCGCTTTCATGGGGTGACTTTCAGTTCTTGTTTCGTGAGGAGTTTTGCCCCTCCTGCTTGCGCTCCGTTCAGATTCAGGAGCTCCTGCAGTTTCAGCAGGGAGGGATGACGGTGGCCGAGTACGCGGCTAGTTTTACAGACTGTGCACGCTTTTACCCGGACTTGGTCCATGACGACAACCTCCGAGCGCGAAAGTTTGAGCAGGGTATCCGCCGAGAGATTCGTACTGTCATAGTACCCTTAGGCATTTCCACATATGCCGGGGTGCTAGAGCAGGCGCTGGTGACAGAGGGATTCCTGTCACGTTCTGGAGTTGGTAGTGGCAGCAGGCACGTTAGAGCTGAGACGTCTGCCGCAGCTAGTGGGTGTCAGCAAGCAGGACCTCGACGCAGGTGGCTTTCTGACAACCGGACTCAGGGGCATGGTCGTACACCACAGTGGCGCCAGAGGGCACCAGTGCAGCCCAGAGAGAGTGGGTGCTATGCTTGTGACGGGAGAGGTTACTTGGCATGAGACTGCCCGACCCGAGTTGTTGGGAGCTTTGGGCAAGCAGCAGGTGCACCACCACGGCAGAGGCAGCGCCGTGATCGGAGTGGTACCCAGATAGGTGGTGCTAGCAGAGGAGCGGGAGGAGCTGGTAGTGGAGGATGACATTATGAGGTCTTCACATCACCACTAGGTGGTCCACGTCAGGCTCCAGGAGCTAACAGTTGGGACCGAGGATAGCCGTGAGCTTTGGATGTCTATTATCCTGCAGAGCATGAGGTGATAAGAGGTACGCTCTACAGCTCTTCTACCTTTTTGCAGTAGAATTGTTAGACTCTGTGTGTGAACTCCTTTCCTCCCTGCTCCTTGTTTGATATGTTACCAGGGTGACGCGGGGCGTCGGATGTAACCCTGTGTTAGTAAGGTAAAAGGCATGAGACCTTTTCCTTTAGTCGATGGTGTTGGATCCTTCGCCTATTGAGCGTGTAAGGGAGCATCGACTGTGGAACCTTGCGTGACCATATATCCTTGGGTGTTTCACCATATGGATATTCTGAAGGAGGGAATCACCGGGCCTTGTTTCAGGTGCGGGTGGTGATTCCAGTCACGGCGTGCGACGTAGAGGTTGTACCGGGGAGGTGAGCTACCCCTAAGTGCCTTCGGGCCGTTTGAAATCGTGCAAAGGGATGGTGATGTACCCTAACGCCTTGCCCTAACCCCAAAGTCTGGAATGGGTGCACGATGTCGGCAAGGGTCGACCTCGCGTGAACAGATCGATCCTTTGGTCTGTGCGCGGAGGCACAGAGATGTGCGTGGGTTCTTCTAGGTATGGGAAAGCCAGGTGTGGGCTTAGTACCCTGTGTTTCTCCCTAGTTTTGCTTTTCGGGGATGAAAATCTTGAAGGAGGGAATGATTTAAGAACCCGTTTTTTGCTGTGAAAGACTTTGGAATATTCTTGATGATATTCCAGAGTAGTGCCTTCAGACGGCGTGCGATTCCGAGCCCCGGAGTGGCCGGAATTAAATTTTCAGTGCGTTCACACCGGAAACGCAAAATAAATGGGATAACTCCTAAACGGTAATCCGGCTCAGAGATCCGAGTATACGGATGGATCCGGAATGAGGTGTTTATCCTAGTAATGACATAAAACTTGTCGGCGTGGGATGTTTGGACCCCTCGCCTGCTCCCGGAACGTTAAACGGATAAATAAATTAATTAATTTATTCGTTTAATGTTGAAACGCATGTATCTCCTAAATGGTGGCTCATATTGGAAAACCGAGGGCATCGTTGAGTTCGGAATGTTCCTTTTACCCTAGGAGGGGTATAAGTTTCGCGGGCGCGGGCCGTTTGTGAAAAAAAATGGCCCCAGGGGCGTTTTCGTAATTTGGAGGCCTCGGGCGCCAAGTTTAATAACTTTTGAATGGGGTCTCAGAATAAAATTCTGAGACCTCTGTTGCTCTCAGAGCATGGTTCTTAGCCTAAGTGAGGCTAAATCCCGACCCCGTCGGGAGTTCGGGTTCGGGGCTGTCGGGCGAGCGTTTAAGTGATTTGTACTTAAACACCCCCCCTTCTTCTTCTTCTTCTTCTTCCTCAAACCCTCCTCCCCCTCCACCTCTGGTGAGGCAGCTCCGGCGAGGCGAGCTCCGGCGAGGTGCGGTAGTGCCGGTGGATCAACGCGAAGCTCCGGGCGAAGCCCGGCGAGGTAGGAGGTTTCTTTTGTTGCGTTTTTATTCCCGAACCTTCTTTGAATCCAAATTTTAGCGTTGAATTGTTGTTGGATTTTTGCACGAACCACATGATTGCGTAGTAGATTTTTTGCTCCTTCCATCGCTTGTTTCGGTTGGTAAATCGGAGTTTCGGGGACCCCGCAATCATCCGCCGAAGATTGCGGGTTTAAAGGCTGTTTTCTGGTGGTTTTTGGGCGTTCTGGCAAGGGATCACGGCGGTCCGGCGATCCAGCGCGGCGGCGCGGCATCCCGGCGGTGGTCCTGGCTTCAAGCGGCTGGCGGCGGCGAGCCCTGGCTCCAGGCGGCGACGGTGGGCGCGTCTCGGCAGCGGGGTAGCGCGACCGAGCAGAGACGGCGCGGGCGGCTCGGTGAGCAGGGGCGCCGATTGGGAACGGCGAGCTCCGGCAGCGGCTTCAGGCGGGCGTCTCGTGCAGGCGGTGCGGAAGGCCGGCCGGTGGCGCCTGAGGGAGGACCGGGGTCGTCGGACCCCGGCTGGCCGACCAGGACCCGCCTTTTGCGGGTCCTGTTGGAGAAGAAGACCGGCCTCTCGGCCGGCCTTGTTTAAAAAAAAACAAAAGAAAAAAAATGTTTTATAATAATAATAATAATAATATTATTATTATTATTATTATTATTATTATTATTATTATGGAAAATGTTAAATCATCCGCGGGGTGTCCATATTGCGCGCCGTCTGCGGCAGCGCGGAGCCCGTGTCAAGGCGGACTTTTTGAGATGGTTTCGGGAATTAAAAATTCCCGAAACGAGGGGCCTCGGTGGCGCGACGCGTCTTTAAGTGGACGAGCGTTTTTCTCGAGAATCTTGTTTTGAGCGGCACGGACGCGTCCGACGTCTGTTTTGAGCGCCGTCAGTGGCGGTGGGACCTTGGCATCGAGGCGGAGCTTTCCAATGCGGTTTCGGGCTTTGAGACTGGATTTGAGGCGTGGACCCCACGACCCGTCTTTTGAGCTGCGTGCAGCTTTTAGCAACTTTTTCATCGGGCATCCATTCGGGGCGTGAGAGCAATCGTTTCTGGATGTTTTTCTGAGGGTATTGCAATGGTGCAATCCACCCGCTCAAATTCGGCACAAGGCTGCAGGGCCCACGAGGGCCGTTTCGGGAGTTGACGGTGATTTCCAGGTTTATCATCGGGCAACCGTTTTGGACAAGTGAATAGTCCATTTCGTGTACTTTTTCGAGAGGATCGCAACGGTGCAATCCGTTCGTTGAGTTTTGGGACTGGGATGCGGGTCCCACATGGCACCGCTCGTGTGCAGTGTGCCGGGATACACCTTTTTCTCCGGATATCCGTTGCACTCAAGTGAGTAGTGCTTTTGACGTGTTTTCCTGAAGGGATCGCAATGGTGCGATGCGCCCAACTGTTTTCGGGGTCGAGGTTCGGGATCACGGGACGTCGTTCGGGCGTGAGGCGGTGTTGGTGACTTTTTCGTCGGATATTCGTTGGAGGCGAGTAAGTAGTCGATATCGCGTGTTTTTTTGCGAGGATTACAATGGTGCGATCCGTTTGGTTGTGCGGAGCCTCTTGCGCGATCTTGTTAAATGTGGAAGCATGGAAGGTGCTCCAGTGGTGGTTCTCCCTACCTTGTTTGTAGCGGACCTTTGGCGTGTGATCGCGCACTCTTGGGAGAGTGATATAATTGGTCCATGAGATGTGGTTGGTCGTGCCTGGGCCTTTGAGGTGGAGTTGTTACGTCACGCCTTCGCGTTGATGCAGGGTGTCGTGTGCACGATAGCCTTTGGGCTGGAATGAGGTATACTCCAGGAGTATACGGGAGCGCTTGTAGGTATGTGTGGTTGTTTGTACCTGAGGATGTTTGTGTGCTCATTTGGGGTTGACTTGGGGCCACACGTCGCGTGGGCCCCATGTGCATGTCGTGATCTGCTTTACGTACTTTGAACTCTCACGACGTAGAGGGTCCCTCTGCGCTTCTTTGTTTGACCAGCAGGGTGGAGTTTCCCCTGGCCTGGTGCTCTTTTGTCTGACCAGCAGGGTTGAGTGGTCTCCCCCTGGTCTTGTTCTCGATGGTTTGGCCGGCAGAGATGGTTTGGTTCCTCTGCTTCCTCAGCTGGGAGGGGTTTCAGTACCGTGCCCCTTTCACCGGACTGCGACACCGTCTGCGACTACGGGTGTTCGTACAACGTGGGTGTTTTCCCCACTTTCTGGGATGAGACGTCTCGGTCCGCTTTGACAGTGACTCAGCAGATTGGAGCGTGATCGCCTTGTCAGGCCTGGGGAGTTCTCTCGTTGCTCCATGTTCCCTGGTAGAGCTTTTGGTTTACGTGTGACCAACACTTTACGCGGGCACCGATCCTCTACCTAGGAGGTTGTTCCAGCAGGGCTGAGGTTGTTTCCAGCAGGGCTGAGGTTTTTCCAGCAGGGCTGAGGTTGTTCCAGCAGGGCTGAGGTTGTTTCCAGCAGGGCTGAGGTTGTTTCAGCAGGGCTGAGGTTGTTTCCAGCAGGGCTGAGGTTTTTCCAGCAGGGTTGAGGTTGTTCCAGCAGGGCTGAGGTTGTTTCCAGCAGGGCTAAGGTTGTTTCCAACAGGGTTGAGGTTGTATCGAGCAGGGCTCGTTAGTGGGTTACCATCCAGCAGGGATGGCCAGTACAGCGGGGTTCACCGAGCAGTACCATCCCGCAGGGATGGCCAGAGCAGTTCCGGTCTTACCTCCAGCGGGGCTGGGCAGTGGTCCCCGATGTCATTCTTACCTTCAGCTGGGCTGGGCAGTGGTCCCTGATGTCGGGCTTACCTCCAGCTGGGCTGGGCAGTGGTCCCCGATGTCGGGCTTACCTCCAGCTGGGCTGGGCAGTGGTCCCCGATGCCGGGTTACCTCCAGCTGGGCTAGGCAGTGGTCTCGTCGCCAACTTTAGCCGGGTCGCCCTCCAGTGGATTACCCTGTTACGGGACCGGGCAGTGTGGCACCCGTCGACTTTTCGGGTCTCCCTGTAGTGGGAACCCGTTGACTTCTAGGGATCCTCCAGCGGGGCTGGGCAGGGGGTCGCCTGTCGACTTTGAGCAGACCTCTCGACTGTGGGGCAGTGACGAGTTGTGGTTGACGTTCCCCCAGAACTCTCAAGCACAGGGAGCGCTTTCCCCCACCAAGACGCATCCTTGTGACACGACCTAAAACCGTGCGGGCGAGTCAGTGCCGCCCAAAGCGGACAGTGTCGAGGTGTGGTGATTGAGCCCTTGGCTTGCGGTTCGGGGCAGACGTGCGGGATGCTGGGCATCAATGGTGTTACCTCTGGGACTGTGGCTACTCTTTCTTGGGTTGTGCTACGGGATGGAGATCCCCTTACGAGTTTGTTCGGGCTTCTTGTTGAGCATATGGGCTTGTATATACCTTGTTCTAGTACCCACTTCTTGGGTTTGGTTACTCTCCTTCCAAGAGAGGCGAAGACTCATGGGGTATGCCACGTTCTTTCCGTGTCTAGCTTCTCGTGGTTGGACGAGTCTACTCTCCTGCTATAGGTAGTGAAGACTCGACAGGAAGTTCATCTTCTCACCATTTCCAGCTCCTTATGCCTGGACGATTCCACCTTCTTTCCTCTTGGTGGGTTGAGATGGACTCTTTACTGTACTCTTACTACACTTTCAGTTGTACTCCTCTACTTTTATGTTCGCTCTAATGCTCACCCTTCGGTACCTCCTTTGTTGATCCCTCGAGCTTTCGGGGTATCCTACTGAGTATTTTTATACTCACCCCTGCTTGGGCTTTGCTCGCACTTGGTGTGCCCTTGCAGATGACGGACAGGTGGAGCATGACGTCAGAGGAGCTTAGGAGCCAGGAGCTTGGACCGCGTGTGGTGGTCGGAGTCGGGTTCCAGGTGGGGGACCCTACCAGCTATTTTCTTTTGTTTACCTGTTGCCGGGTTGTGGCACTTTTTGGTTGGGCGCGTGTTTTGCCCCTTTTCTTTTCAGTTGACTTTCAGCTTGTACTTTGTACTGTTTAGAGGTCGATGCACATATGTGGTTTATATTTATAGCAGTTTCCCTTAATTCTCCTTTTTACTCTACACTTTTGCATTGAGTGTGTTGCGTGTGTGTGTGCAGGTACTTTGGCAAAGGCCTCCCCGAGTTATGGTGCCTTCGGCACTGGTCTCCAGCCCCTGGCCTATGGAGGCGGGCCTGGGGTAGTTGCGGCTCGAGCCCGGGTAGGGTCGGGTCGTGACACATCATCATGAAAAGTCATGAAAAGTTTACACCATTCATTATTTCAGCATAAAAAATGTCAATCTTCTCAAACATGATTTTCTTGAAAGCTCCAGATGGGCACAGCTTTCCACCTCAATTAGAAGCTCCAGAAAAGGCACATCTTTCAATATAATGGCTTTCTTCAGTAGAAAACACATCTCTTCAGAATTTAATTTTCCACCCAAAGTATCATAGAATGTGGTGGCACAACACAAGACAGCTTCCCCCACACTTAATCTCAACTAGATTATGCAATTTCACTTCAAGAGTTGGTTGGATAGGGAAAATTGGCTTGTAATGTGGCTAACCTAACAGGCTGTGTGTGGCTTCTAAGGGCTAAAAGGATTAAATATTCAAGGTAGGACATTATAAAAAAGGATTCTTTGAAATAGGGGCTTTAATACCAAACAAATGCCTCAATCATTTAAACATATGTACCTCAAACCCTCAAGTTTTGACAGGAATAGATCAAATTCTGGTTAAATCAAGCATGGTTTGGTTCTCTCAAGAAGTGAGGTGAATGTAAAGAATATGAAAATAATGGTTCATAAGCCTCACAGGAAAGTGATTTCAAATATAAAGACAGTGAGATGTGGCATGGGATTCAAAATTCAGTGTAGTTTTCATGAAATTACTAAATATTTGAACTTGACACAAAGTTATTTCAGCATTCATTTAAGCTTAGTTTCAAGGGATAAATTGTTTCACTCATTGATATGCATTTCAAAATTGTTATGAGAATCATTTCAGCTCAAAAATTTCAAAAACACAAAGAAAATTGAAAAATAAACACACAAAAATTGAAAAAACACACAATTTTTTTTTTTAATTAGGAAAACAATTGAAATTACTAAACTAAAAGGTTCCCTCCCCCA
The DNA here is from genome assembly GCA_963277665.1 of Viscum album. Taxonomy (NCBI): domain Eukaryota; kingdom Viridiplantae; phylum Streptophyta; class Magnoliopsida; order Santalales; family Viscaceae; genus Viscum; species Viscum album. The sequence continues at coordinate 381,445,064 of OY728155.1, forward strand.
CACTTAAAATATTGCATTGTCCTCAATGTGAACCCATGAGATGATATATGAACATGAAATGCATAATTTTTAAATAGGACAAATAATATAAAAGTGAAAGGGTTAGGAACAGCCTGATGTGATCAAGCAATGATGGGGTCATGCAGTGTGATAAAATCCACTGCATTAGTAGAAAGTCCCTCAATGTATCTCTTCAAACGTTGCCCATTGACTGTAAAGATCCTTCTAGTGTCCTCTTGTGTGATCTCCATTGCACCATAAGGAAAAACATTAGATACAATATAAGGACCTAACCATCTAGAACGCAACTTACCAGGCATCAGCTTCAGTCGTGAACTGTAGAGAAGGACTTTCTCTCCAACATGAAACTCCCTTTGTTGGATCATTTTATCATGAGCTGCTTTTGATCTTTCCTTGTAAAGCCTTGAGTTCTCATATGATGACAGTCGAATCTCCTCAAGCTCTTGAATTTTCAACTTTCTTTGAATTCCAGCTTAGGCCAAATCCATGTTGCATTTCTTTATAGCCCAATATGCCCAATGCTCGACTTCCACTGGGAGATGACATGCTTTCCCAAAAACAATCCTAAATGGGGACATACCAATGGGTGTCTTGTATGATGTCCTATAATCCCACAACGCATCATCCAAGCGCTTTCTCCAATCCTTCCTATTTGGCTGCACGGTTTTCTCCAATATTTGTTTCAACTCACGATTTGAAACCTCATCCTGGCCATTTGTTTGGGGGTGGTATGGTGTTGATGTTTTGTGTGTCACCCCATACTTTCTAAGGATGGAAGAAAAATTCCTATTGCAAAAGTGTGTCCCTTGGTCATTGATGATGGCCTTTGGTACTCCAAACCTGCAAAAAATCTGTGCTTTGAAAAAGTCCACAACAACATGAGAATCGTCAGTCCTGGTGGCCTTGGCCTCCACCCATTTACTCACATAATCAACAGAAACCAAAATATACAAAAATCCAAATGAACTAGAAAAAGGTCCCATAAAATCAATGCCCCATACATCAAAAATCTCACAGAATAGTATGGGTTTTTGGGGAATCTCATGTCTCCTAGAAATATTCCCAGTGTGTTGGCAACGAGAGCATGACTTACAAAACACATGGGCATCATGGAACAAGATAGTCCAATATAATCCAGAGTCCAAAACCTTCCTAGCTGTCCTTTGGGGTCCAAAGTGTCCACTAAAAGCAAGTGTATGACAGAAATGAAAAACAGAATCAAACTCATGATCAGGAACACACCTCCTAATGACTTGGTCACTACACATGCGCCAGAGGTAAGGATCATCCCACACATAATACCTAGACTCACTTTTTAATTTTTGGACTTGATATTTCTTTAAATTTGCAGGGATTTTAGAGGCAACAATGTAGTTCACTAAATCAGCATACCAAGGATGCATACCTGAGATGGAATAAAGATGCTCATTGGGAAAAGTGTCCCGAAGTGGTACCTGGTCCAAGGTGTCATCCTCTAGTGTGTGAGTAAGCCTACTCATGTGGTCCGCCACCAAATTCTCTGACCCCTTCTTGTCCTTTATCTCAAGGTCAAACTCTTGAAGAAGGAGCATCCAACGGATAAGTCGTGGCTTTGCATCTGGCTTCTTCAGGAGGTACCTCAAAGCTGCATGGTCAGAAAAAACAACTACTTTAGAGCCCAATAAATATGAACGAAATTTATCTAAAGAAAATATGACAGAAAAAAACTCCTTTTCTGTGGTTGTGTAGTTTGATTGGGCTGAATCCAATGTCCTTGATGCATAGGCAATCACATGTGAACGTCCTTCCACCCTCTGAGATAAGACAGCTCCAACCGCAAAGTTGGAGGCGTCACACATAAGCTCAAATGGAAGGTCCCACCGCGGGGGATGTATGATAGGTGGAGTGGTCAGACGTTGTTTTAGCTCATCAAATGAATTCCTGCAAGAAACATCAAACACAAAATCAGAATCCTTTTGAAGTAATCTTGACATAGGAAGAGCAATCTTACTAAAATATTTGATGAAGCGCCGATAAAACCCTGCATGCCCTAGGAAAGATCTAACATCACGCACACATGTAGGATATGGAAGGGATGAAATAATGTCTATCTTAGATCTATCAACCTCTATCCCATGTTTTGACACTACATGCCCTAAGACAATGCCTTGATCTACCATGAAATGACACTTTTCAAAGTTCAGGACCAGATTCTTCTCAATACAATGATTCAATACCTTTCCCAAAACTCTTTAGACATTCATCAAATGAGGATCCATACACTGTAAAATCATCCATAAATACCTCCATGCAGGTCTCAATAAAATCAGAAAAAATACTCACCATGCATCTCTGGAAGGTACCTGGGGCATTGCAAAGTCCAAATGGCATCCTCCGGTAGGAAAATGTGCCAAAGGGACAGGTGAATGTAGTCTTCTCCTGATCCTCTAGAGCTATAGGAACCTAAAAATATCCAGAAAATCCATCCAAGAAACAATAGTGTGTTTTCCCAGCTAGTCTCTCGAGTATTTGATCAATAAATGGGAGGGGGAAATGGTCATTGCGAGTGGTCTAATTTAGTTTCCTATAGTCAATACACACACGCCAATTGTTTTTCACCCTCATTGGAACTAACTCATCTTTCTCATTTTTAACAATAGTAAAACCAGTTTTCTTAGGCACAACTTGAATTGGACTTACCCACTGAGAATCTGAAATGGGAAAGATTATACCTGCCTCGAGCAATTTCTCAACTTCTTTTTTAACAACTTCCAGGAGGGTGGGATTGAGTCTCCTTTGTGGCTATCTCATCGGTTTAGCCCCATCCTCCAAGAGAATCCTATGAATGCAAATGGAGGGGCTAATACCTGATATGTCAGCCAAGGTCCACCCAATCGCCCTCATGTTCTCCCTCAAAATATTCAAAAGCTTTTCTTCATGTTCAAAAGGGAGATTGTTAGCAATGATAACAGGTAATCTCTCACCACTCAACAAGTATGAGTATTTCAGATTTGGTGGCAATGGATTGAGTTCTAATGAAGGAGGGTGATGTATGGATGGAGAAATTGATGCAACAGACATATCTGCACAATAAACATTAGTATCAGAATATAAATCATCACAATCAGAGAATAAAGCACCAAATCCATCAGCATACTCAATAGCCATGTCATAATCATAGTTCACATGATCAAAATCAGAATATGATTCCATTTCAAAATCAAATCTTAGAGAGTCTTGTTCCTTAAAAATGGGTGTAGAAGTACTCTTAGACATCAAACTAGAACCAATACTCATAATCTCCCTAAGCATAGGACAATCCAATTCCATGTGGTTTTTACTTGGTGGTTCAAAATGGGAGATAACAAAAGCAGAATGGTCCTCAGAGGGGTACTTCATGGAATCCATAACATTAAATATCACAACTTCATCTCCAAATTCCATGGAAAGTGTACCCTCATTGACATTTATGATAGTTTTTGCAGTTTTGAGGAAGGGCCTACCTAAGATAATGGAGGCATGAGAACTTACCTGATCATCCTCCATGTTAAGAACATAGAAATCCGCTGGAAAGATCATGTCTCTTACCCGAACAAGTACATTCTCAAGGACTCCCGCTGGATATGTCATAGCTCTATTCACCAATTGCACCACTACTCTTGTTGGCTTCAACTCACCAACCTTAAAGGAAGAGAATACAGAGTGACGCATCACATTTATTGAAGCTCCTAAATCAAAAATAGAATCAGAGAAGTGCAACTCCCCTATGGTACATGGGATGGTGAATGTCCCGGGATCCTTGCACTTTTTTGGCATTGCTAGAGTTGGTGTAATGAGTACCGAGACATTCCTTCCAAGGTTGATCCTCTCATTTCCCTTGAGCCCTATTCAATTGGTGCAGAGTTCTTTTAAGAATTTGGCATACCTTGGGATTTTCTTAATGGATTCAAGTAGAGGAATGTTGATCTCCACACGCTTGAATGTGTCCAAAACCTCCTTTTTCATTGCTTCTTAATCCATCTTCTTGGTTTGAACAACTCTGTTGGGAAAAGGAAGGGGTTTAGAAGGAACATCATCAATCTTTTTCTTACCTTTATCTTTCTCCTTGGATTTCTCATCAGTTGGTTTGGAATGCGGCTTCTCTGGAGTTGAGGTGAATCCCAGTGGAATGGTAGGTACAGATGTATTGTTCATTTGATTCCCACTTCTCAATGTGATGGCACTGACATTCCCCTTTGGATTTGGAGTGGGTTGGGAAGGTAGATTTCTAGAATTCTTACTCACAAGTTCATGGAGGGCGGTGGCAATCTGGCTCATTTGAGTCTTCAACTCCCTCATCTCCGAACTTTGACTCTTCAGATCATTTTTTTGATTAAGAACAATTTGCTTTAAAAGATCATTAGTATTAGAATCTACCTTTGGTGGAGGATTCCCTTGTTGCTGACTTGTTGATGTTTGAGCTTCAAATCTCCTTTGGGGTTGTTGGAAACCCTGTTGGTAAGGTGGAGGCTGTTGGAAGTTTGGTTGAAAAGGGGGGCTTTGTTGTTGTCCAGAGCCATACCTCATGTCTGGTTGATCTTTTCACCCTTGGTTGTATGTTGGAGTAAATGAATCAAACTTCTTTTGGGGATATGGTTGTTGTTGCTGCTGAAATGGTCTCCCTGGGAATACTGCTGCGCAATCCTCTGTCTCTTGTAGTTGTGGGCAACAGTCAGTTGGGTGGCTTGTCTCAGTGAAAATGCCACAAGGCCTTGAAGGAGGGGGTAGAGATGTCTTTTGTGCCAAAGCAATTTGCCTCACCATAGTTGTCAATTCTTTTAACTTGGTATCAATCAAATGACTCTCAAGAGAAGAAGGACTTACCTGATGTACTCCCCTAATATGTGGTGTACCTCGATCACCAAATTGTTGGGAGTTTTGGGCAATTTTGTCGATCAATGCTCGTGCAGCTACCGGTGTCTTGTCCACCAATGCTCCTCCAGCTGCAGCATCCACCATGCTCCTCTCCATGGGTGTGAGTCCTTCATAGAAGTACTGAATGAGGAGTTGCTCACTGATTTGGTGATGCGGACAGCTTGCACACAACTTCTTGAATCGCTCTCAGTACTCATACATTGACTCCCCTTGTGCTTGCTTGATACCCGATATCTCCTTTCAAATGGAAGTGGTCCTTGATGATGGAAAAAAATATCTGCAAGAAAAGACGTTTCAAATCATTCCAACAAGTTATATATTCGGGTTGTAAATAATACATCCAGTCTTTTGCAGCTCCATCAAGTGAGAATGTGAATGCTCTTAATTTGATTTGATCTTCAGAAACATTTCTTGGTTTAAGGGTTGAGAAAACCACATTAAATTATTTCAAATGTTTATTGGGATCCTCACCAGAGAGGCCATGAAACTTTGGAAGTAAGTGAATTAACCCAGATTTCAGTTCAAAGTCCGATTCGAGATTTGGGTATGCAATACAATTTGGTTGATAGTTAATATCAGGGGCATCCAATTCTTGAATGGTTCTATTAAGTTCATTTCCATTGTTTTCAGCCATTGGTTCTTCTTTTATGTGTGAATTTTAATAACTTCAAATTCCAATGTTTCTAGAAGAGAGGAATTCACCAACTAGTTGAATATTGAAACTTCCCGTAGACTGAGAGTGTCTGATTCGTGCCCTAAGGCTACGTTCAATCTCAGGGTCAAGATCTAAGAGATATTCGGGATTAGTACGTGTCATAAATCAAATAAAAATTAAAATAAAGTGAGTGTACCATAGTAAAATAAAAATGAGAAGTTGAGTTGATGGTCCAAAAAGAAAAGATGAGGATGAAAAAAAATGAAAACTTGAGAAAGGGGAAAGATTAAAGAGAGAGGTGAAGAAAATAATAAAATGAAAAATAAAATAAATACCTCTAAATGGTTGAATAAATTACTTGCCTCCCTGGCAACGGCGCCAATTTGAAAGAGCACTGTCGTGGGTGCCCTCAAATGGTTAGTGTGCTTTTGGGGTACTTAGGTGCAGCAGAGTGGCTGACCAAGGTCATCTCTCAAAGGAGGAAGTGAATTAAAACAACTTCTTAGAGGTATTCTAAAAATAAAATAAAAGAGAATCAAAACACTAATTGAATGGATGGGGGTTGTTTATAGTTTATAGATCTAGAAGAAGTCTGCTGGAAGAAGATTGCATTTTTTTTTTAATTTTGAAATGATGTTTGATTAAAAAGACACAACAAGAAGATGTTTTTTTTTAGAAAATATTTTAAAAGGCGTAATCGATCTAACTCTACCTATTCACTCTATTATTAATCATTATCATTTAAACTAACATTCACTTAATTATGATCCCTTAATTTGTTAAATCCCAAACCCTACGAGAATTAACTTTACCACGAAGATGAAGTGAATTTAACCCTAGGCTAACTTCAGAACATGCAATCGCAACACCCTGCTTTGATTGATGTTCTAAGATTAGCGTATGGTCAGTGATAAATTAAGGCACATAACCGCTCTGGAAATTAGGATTAATTGAGTTTATTGATTGTATTTGAACTCTACAAATTGATCCCGTGTGGTCTTGTATTACCGATTAAGATTACGCTCTCACAATTCACACAAATCTCGACCTCGTGCATTTTGTGTTTATTGTTCAATTGCTTTCTTAGTTTCATTTAAATTGAAAACTCAATTAATAGATCATATTTAGTGAATTACAGTATATCATTGATTCAAAATAAATTAATGAAGAAGGTGAGAGGTAGATCGATTACTAAAAGACTACTCTTCCATGGGTGGCGTAATCATCATAGAAGCGTTTTGCATGTGCAAAGGTTTATAATGGGCATAACCCAATAAAGCTTCTACTCAAGAATTCCAAACCAATTAGGAAGATTAATAGAAGAAGAAATTTAAACAAAACAGAAGAAAAGATAATAAATAAAAGAAGAACAAAGAAGTTTATTACACAAATGAAAACATTACAAAATGAAGAAGAGAAGGAGGCTTCGATGAGGGGATCCTTGCTTCAAGAGCTACCCCTCTTAAAATGGTTGGAGAATTTGGGTGAAACAAATTCTCCTCTTCCTCCAATCTCCTAATGCATGTCCCAACCCCTCCAAATGAGAAAAACTCCAATTTATAGAGTGGAAGGGAGGCTAGGTTTAAAGAGGTTTCAAGTGTGAATGGGAAATCTCGGCCAAATATTTTAATACAACTTTCACCGCCCATTTGACCTCGAAAACGCGTGAACCAGCTCTCCTTCCAGAAGTATGATTTGTGGGAAAATTGATCCCCGAGCTCCTCTCAAAATATGGGCTTAATCCAAGACCGGATGAAGAAGATATGGCCCAAATACAGAACCCATGTCCATTCTGCCGAGTCCAGCCCACCATTGGATTAATGTCCCATTTACTCCATCCAAATTCCCTTTTTAGCTCTAGTGTCCTGAATGAAAGTTGTAGAAAATTAAGTTAGGAACACTTTTACAAAATTTCAAATTATAATAATAAATATAAAAATATTTATCTTCGAAATACTACAGTGCACTATAAAGGGTAAAACTGGAATTTTCACCAAATTTTCAAATGAATGATCAAATCCCAAATATTTTATAAATAAACATATTTAGCACAATGTGGGGAAATTATATAATTTATTATCAATAAAATATTCAACAAAATAGTGTTTTATCAGCTCACTGCCTTTAAAATGTTTTAGGGTCAGCTCACTGCTTTCCCAAGGGTCACTCCATGTCTCTCTCTCTCCGGCTCACTGTCGGTGAAGAGGATCACCTTCTTCCTCTTCCTTTGCTCACTGATATGGAAAGGATCCACTCACAGTTTATAGATCTATAGGTCTCTTCATTATCACTAATGAATACATCCTCTATTGTATGTGGATGCTCTGTTGAAGTCCAAATTTCACCCGTAGATGAATCTCACTTTGCACTGAAGGTATCAGGCAATCTTCCAGCGTCCATGCAGCCCTGAATCACTGTCGTGCATCAACCATACCTGGCGACCTTCTCTAAGTCAGCGCGCAAGTCTCGGCGCACAAGTTATAACTAGCGCGCAAGTCCACCTCAACCACTTGCACGACACAAGCTTCTGCAACTCCAAACTTGCGCGACTCACACCCTTTTACGCCCAAACCAATATTGGCGCGCAAACATCAACTATTGTGCTTCTTCAAAATCTGGCACGCAAGTGTCACCAAACCACTTGCGTGACACCCCCTACTTCAACTCAGAACTTGGGAGACTCTCTTCCTTTCTCGCCCAAACCCCTCTGGACGCGCAACACTCAACTGGCGCACAACTTCTACTTGCACGACCACACACCACTTGCGCGACCACCACACCTGCGCGACGGGAGCTCTGATTTTCTCTAAGTGCTGAACTCGTACCGAATGAGGAGGGGTCGAACTCTATTTATAGGCATTTGGAAACCCTGCGCGATAGCGTGCAAGTCTCCCCTCGATGCGCAAGTTTCAGCGCGCAAGTCTCTGTCGCGCAAGTCACTTGTGCGACCAACTCTAAAACTCGGGCGCCCCTTTTCCCTTTTCCATATTTTGATGTTATGATCTTGAAAAGCATTAGGCATGCAAGTTTCCTCTCCTTCAAGTACACGGCGCACAAGCCCCTTTGCCAAAAATCACTTTTCTTCATTTATCGATTTTCAGGCCCAAAAATTTGGCAAACACTAGAAAACGGCACCACCTTGTATCTGCTCTTTTTGTACCACCTCCAAATCATTCATTCCTTTGTCGACATTCTTGAATCAAACATGGATTGTTAACCATAGCCCTTGAACTCGACATACCACCATGAAATCCCCTTTTTCAACAAATTTGTATGTCATTGTTTGCTTTTTCAACAATCACAACACAGATGTCTACTTTGTCAACAAACTCAATCATCTCAAAAATGCTTCAATGATACCTTGAGGGTTTTCTGCCCAAAAATCTCCCCCTTTGGGTTTGTTGACAATTCTTCCATAAAAAGATGCATCGTTAATTCTTCAATCATCATTCGCCTATTGTGATTCTGATAGCGATCAAGGATTTACTCAACACATACTCTAAGCCCACATGATCAATGCTCAGCATGAGAAACAAGAGTAAATGAAAAGTTCATCAATGAAACACATCAACTCTGACACCCACTATTGACACCAAACTGATACCAATTTGTTGGAAATATTCTTACCGCATTCCAACACCACTCTTCTGCTTTTATCACAATCCTCAGCTGCTGTGATATCTATTCTTTGATCGATCACTTCAAGCATTGTCAGATTTAATACGCTCCCCCTTTCTCATTGCTCCCCCTATCTTGCTGCTCCACCTGTCAGCTTCTCTCCATATCATTCATGATTTGTCAAATAGCCACATTGTCTCCCCCTTGAACAATCACTATTTTCTCCCCCTTTGGAAACGAACCCAAAGGTCACTCCTTTGCAGTCTGCAACAGAGTAGAGAACACATATCAGCACATTTAGGGAAAAACACATCATACCTCGGGGAGAGGGGGGTTCCACATCCACACTCTTTCAAGTGTGGGGAGTCAACTGAACTCCCAGAGCCAGTCGATGCCTCTCAAAAGCTTCCTTGGGTAAGGCCTTTGTCAGAATGTCTGCAACCTGGAGCTCTGTAGGCACATACTCCAACTTCACGATTCTCTGCTCAACTTTCTCAGTGATAAAATGATACTTTATCTCAATGTGCTTTTTCCTTGAGTGATGGATGGGATTTTTGCTGAGATTTATAGAACTTGAGTTATCACACTGGATTCCGATCGGAGACTTAACTTCAACTCCCATATCTTCAAGTTGCTGCTTCATCCACAATAATTGTGTGCATGCTTGGGTGGCTGCAATATACTCAGCTTCTGTGGTGCTCAATGAAATACAATCTTGCTTCTTGCTTAGACAAGAAATACACAATCCACCAAGATAGAATGCACCTCCTGATGTTGATTTTCTTTCATCTGTTGATCCGGCCCAATCTGCATATGTGTAACCCAATAACACTGATTGAGATTTTTCATTATACATCAGACCGAAATCCACGGTGCCTTTGATATACAGAAATATTCTTTTCACTGCAATCATGTGGCTTTCTTTTGGATTGCTTTGGTAACGTGATGCTTGGCATGTGGCGAAAACAAGATCAGGTCTTGTTGCTGTTAGGTACAGTAAACTGCCGATAATCTGCCCGAATTCAGTGATATTAACTTCCTTGACACTGTCATCTTTTGTTAATTTCATCCGGGTAGCAACCGGAGTCTTCATTTCCTTGGAATTCTCCATTCCAAATCTTCTCAAAACCTCCTTGGTGTATTTGGATTGAGAAATTAAAGTTCCATTCTTTCCTTGTGTCACCTGTAGAACAAGGAAAACGTTATCTCTCCAATCATTGACATTTCAAACTCATTTTTCATGAATTCAGAAAACTGTCTGCATTGAGCTTCATCTGATCCACCAAATATTATGTCGTCGACATACACCAACACCATCATCCTTTTATTACTGTTGTTGCTGAAATAGAGATTTTAATCAACTCCACTACGCTGGAAACCAAGCTTCTTCAAATATTGGTCAAGCCTTGAGTACCATGCTCTTGGTGCTTGTTTCAGCCCATACAATGCCTTCTTCAGCCGACAAACTTTATTCTCATCTTCATGAATGAGAAAACCATTTGGATTCTCAATGTACACCTATTCTTCTAGAAACCCATTCAGAAATGTAGATTTGACGTCCATCTGGAACACTTTGAACTTTCTTTGCACTGCTATGGCTAAAAAATAATCTGATTGTCTCTAGACTTGCAACTAGTGCAAATGTCTCATCAACATCAATACCCTCTATCTGGCAGTATCCTTTACACACCAGTCGTGCTTTGTTTCGAATTACTGTGCCATCTTCGTTCATCTTGTTGTGAAAAACTCATTTAGTCCCGATGACATTCTTATCTGCTGGCCTTGAAAAAATCTCTCACGTATGATTCTTCTTAATCTGGTCTAATTCTTCATTCATAGCCTAAACCCAGTACTCATCTTCAGCTGCATCAGAAAAAAATTTTGGATCTTCCTGAGATAAAAATGATGTTTGCTACATTGATTTCATTCTTCGACTCTGAACTGGAGCTGTCTGATCACCAATGATATTTTTCCTATCAATTTCATCTCGACTCTTTGGCCTCCTAACAGATTCAGATTTTGTTCCCTCTTGCTCATCATCGGTATCTTCTTCTAATTCAGCCTCTGCCACTTCTACTCCCCCTGTGTTTCTTATCTCTTCATCACTTTCATCCAGAAACTGTTCACTAGGTCGTCGAGTATTTTGTTCATTTTCAAATATAGTGACATCATTGCTCTCAACATTTTTTCTCAACCTTTTGTTGAAGCATTTATATGCTTTACTTTTACCTGAGTAGCCAAGGAATATCCCCTCATCTCCTCATGACTCTAACTTCCTGTGGTTTTCTTTGTTGAGAATGAAACACTTACTTCCAAAGATCCGAAAGTATTTTAATGTTGGTTTCTTTCCATACCACATTTCATACGGAGTCTTCCCTTCTTTCGGACATAACAGAGCCATGTTTAAAATATAGACTGATGTCAAAACTGCTTCCTTCCAAAATTTATCTGGTAGGTCATTTTCAATAAGCATTGTTCTGGACATGTTGTTGATAATCTGATTTCTCCTTTCAACTACTCCATTCTGTTGGGGAGTTCTTACTGATGAAACTTGATGCCTTATCCCGTGTTTCTCGAGATAGTCTTCCACCTGACTGTTTGTGAATTCTGTATCGTTATCAGTACGAAACTTTAGAATTTTCTTCCCAAGCATCCTTTCTGATTTCCTCCTATACTGCTTGATACAGCTGAACACTTCTGTCTTATGGGTAATGACAAATACCCAAGCCATTATGCTATAATCATCAATGAAAAGGATATAGTACCTTTTCCCATTTATGGCTCGTGGTGAGATAGGTCCACAAACATCAGCATGCACCAATTCGAGCACTCTGGTTGATTTCTATTCCTTTGGCTTGTATGTCTTTCTGATGATCTTCCCTTATTGGAAAGCATCTCAAGTATGAGTGTGATCACGTGATAATTTGGGAAGGTCTCTAGCAGCATCACACTTTACAAGATCTTCCATAGATGGTTAGCATAGATGACCAAGTCGCTTATGCCACAACTTGTTTTCTTCCTCTCTGGATAAAAGGCACAAATCTTCTTCCCCGCTTACAAGGTAAATATTTCCCTTTGTCCTTTTTCCCTATAGAACAACTGCTCCATCTTTTCCTTTCACAACACACATCTTCTTGGTAAATCGGATAGAGTGCCCAGAGTCACATAATTGACTGACATTGAGCAAGTTAAGACTGAGGCCCTCTACTACCAAGATATCAGCACGTCTCATTTCTTTTCCCCCAAATTTATCCTTTCCAGAACCAATAATCTTCATCCCTCCGTCATTCCCAAACTTGAAAACACCTTCTTTGTCATATTTAATGCCTATAATGAGATCCTTGTTACATGTCATATGGGATGTGCAACCACTGTCAAGGATCCATACTCCTGAACGATCTAAATCTTTAAGGGAAATTTCCACAACTACTGCCTTCTAATCATTTTTCTTTTTGATCCATGTATTCGACTTCACACTCGGTGTGGTTTGGAGAAGTTGATCTTCCTTAGAGTTTGATGGAACGGCTTCATCCTGTAGATCTGCAAATCAATTTTGTATTTTAAGCTCACTTGTTGATTCTCTAACTTGCTGCTTACGACTGCTCGAGTTTTGTTTTGGAAAATTCCTTTGTATGATTGATGTGCAATAATATCTAGTCATGTGCCCAAATCCTCCACACCACAAACAATGAACTTCAAAGGATGTTCTATAATATTGAGCTCTGTTTGGCTGCCATTGTTGTTCTTGTGCCCTTCAGTATCTCTTGGCTATAGAACACACATTTTTGTGAGTGTCCCATCTTTCCACAGCAATAGCACCTAATGTAAGGAGGATTCCTGTGTGTCACTTCCGCACTACTGGTTTTCCCTTGGGATCTGCTAATATTTTGTTTCGTACCCAAATCTATCTTCACTCTCAGAATGGGTGCTTGCGGTCTGACATCAATATTCACAGTTTTTTGTTTTCGATTGAGCCCCAATTCAGCCTTAGCATCTGAGCTCGATTGCTGCTTCTTTCCTGCTGAACTACTAGCCTCCTCTATCATCTTTTTTGTCCTCTGAATGACCTGCTTTCCTGATATCACATTGGGAGTCAAGAGTTTTTCTTGATCCTTCATTTTTCGTCGCAGACTGGCCACTTATTCTTCAAGTTCTTCGATACACTTGAGTTGATCTTTCACTTTTCTATTCAAGCCATTGATCTCCCTTTTCTGTTCTTCAATCTTGAGTTTATACTCACTAACTGATTCTGAGTTCTCTGATATTGATAACTTGATTTTCTCAATTTCTTCAATCAACTCAGACTTCTCTTCTTCCTACTGTTGCATATAGAGTTTGGCATCGCGAACAACCTTGTTAGATTTCTTTGTTTTGGCTCTCCAAACATCTATCTCCTCAAGAGCAGCCTCTAACTCAGCTTGCATATCTATTCTTCCTTCAACTTCTTCTTCTTCATCGTCACCTTAGGTTTCGTTCTTTTCCTGAGAACTACCGACGACTGCTATCATAGCATTTTCTCCACGATCTTTGCAATTTTCAATCTCCTCAACCTTTTCAACCTCAGACTCATCTGAACTATATATTTCTTGTGAAAGAAGATTCTTCTTCTTGAAGAAATTTCTCTTGAACTGCTTCTTCCCTTTTACATAGGCTAAAGATTTCTTCTTGGGAATTTCAACATCGTCTTCATCATTTTCTTCTTGAAACTTTTTGGGGCATCTTTCTATGAGATGTCCAACCTTTCCACATCTAAAACATGCAAGTGGAAGTTTCCCTTTGAACTTTCCTTTTCCTCTTTGAAGATTTGAGGAGAGGAATGACATTACCTCATTTGTCTCTTCTTCCTCCTGAGAATCTTCAATGGTGAGCTTCTTCAAGGCCTTAAATGCCACCTCTTTGGATTTCCACTTTTCCACAACCTCGTTATCATCATTCCTCATTTCATATGCAACCAAGGTACTGTGCAAATTGTCCAGTGTCAGCTCTTTGGGATCTTTATCTTCTAGTACTGAAACTTTTGGATTGAACCGAGGTGGAAGCTTCCTCAAGATGCGCTTTACGATCTTTATGTCTTCAATGACTTCACCAAGACCTCGCATATCTTCCACAACAATATTTACCCTATCAAAGAATGCATCAATAGACTCATTCGGGTTCATCTTCAGATCTTCATACTTATTCCACAACACTTGCAACTTTGCCTCTCTGACCTTTGTATCTCCTTCATATATATTCAATAGCTTTTCCTACATGGCATGTGACGTTTTGTATGACATCACCTTTGTATAGATAGGATTGGATAGGGATCCCCCTAAGGCATTAATTGCTTTGGCATCTGCATCCAACTCTCTACGTTCAGCTTCTAATAATGCACCACTATTAATATCAGTTATTATGTCATGCACTGCTGCTGTGAATACGTCCATTCCCAAAGATCAGAAGTAGTGTTGCATCCGATTCTTCCATAGCTGAAAATTGTTCCCGTCGAAGATCGGAATCCCTTTATGATTGGTGACCTCCATTTGAGAGAGAACCACTGATATTAACATTTTCCTATGATACCAATTGTTAGGTCCACAAGGCTGAATACCCTGAGAGGGGGGGTGAATCAGGGTATGACTAATTTAAAATTGAATCTCGTTCTGATCTTGTTTCGCTGTTAAGCAAAACACTTTTCTCTCTCTTTCCTGGTGCACAATATAAATAGAAATTAAAGCATGCACAGGACACGGCAATTTTTACTTGGTTCACCCTCACTGGGCTACGTCCAAGGAGCATACACCGGCAATGTGCCGATGTACCAAATCCACTAAAAGCGCACTGCGGTTTACAAGGTTCGGGATAGATCACTTCTATTTCGAGGCTCACTGCCTTTACAATGTTTTAGGGTCAGCTCACTGCTTTCCCAAGGGTCACTCCTTGTCTCTCTCTCTCTCTCTGGCTCACTGCTGGTGGAGAGGATCACCTTCTTCCTCTTCCTTTGCTCATTGCTCTGGAAAGGATCCACTCACAGTTTATATACCTGTAGGTCTCTTCATTATCACTAATGAATACATCCTCTGTTGTATGTGGATGCTCTGTTGAAGTCCAACTTTCACCCGTAGATGAATCTCACTTTGCACCGAAGGTATCGAGTAATCTTCCAGCATCCACGCAGCCCTGAATCACTGTCGTGCATCAACCATACATGGCGCCCTTCTCTAAGCCGGTGCGAAAGTCTCGGCGCACAAGTTATAACTGGTGCGCAAGTCTACCTCAACCACTTGTGCGACACAAGCTTCTGCAACTCCAAACTTGCGCAACTCACACCATTTTATGCCCAAACCAATATTGGCGCGCAAACATCAATTATCGTGCTTCTTCAAAATCTGGTGCGCAAGTGTCACCAAACCACTTGTGCGACACCCCCTACTTCAACTCAGAACTTGGGTGACTCCCTTCCTTTCTCGCCCAAACCCCTCTGGACACGCAACACTCAACCGGCGCGCAACTTCTACTTGCGCGACCACACACCACTTGCGCGACCACCACACCTACGCGACGGGAGCTCTGATTTTTTCTAAGTGTTGAACTCGTACCGAATGAGGAGGGGTCGACCTCTATTTGTAGGCATTTGGACACCCTGCGCGACGACGCGCAAGTCTCCCCTCGGCGCGCAAGTTTCGGCGCGCAAGTCTATGTCGCGCAAGTCACTTGCGCGACCAACTCTAAAACTTGGGCGCCCCTTTTTCCTTTGCCAAATTTGGCAAACACTGGAAAACGACGCCACCTTGTATCTGCTCTTTTTGTTTTGCCTCCAGATCATTCATTCCTTTGTCGACGTTCTTGAATCAAACATGGATTGTTAACCACACCCCTTAAACTCGACATACCACCACGAAATCCCCTTTGTCAACAAATTTGTATGTCATGGTTTGCCTTGTCAACAATCACAACACAGATGTCCACTTTGTCAACAAACACAATCACCTCAAAAATGCTTCAATGATACCTTGAGGGGTTTTTGCCTAACAGATATATACAGTATCATCTATCATTTTAATCATTTTTAAATTTTGGGTTGTTATAATTCCACAATTTATATCAATGATATAATAAAATATACAATCTCCAAAATAAAACAAAACCAAATAGTTCAATAGAAAGAACTCCACAACAACTCCAAACCCTAACAAGTAATTTCCATCCCATTATGAAATTCCCCCTAATAATTGTTAAATAGTTTATATATAGGTGTGAGAAAAATAGGTATAGTCATTATGATCATACTCTAGAACACCTTTTCAAGTTTGGATGAAACATATAAATTATCCAATGAAAAAAGAGTAGAATTCACAAGGACCAAAGTTGGTATACTAATTGCCCAACAATTCTAAGGATCTCCCACCAAATATTGCTTCCAATGTAATGAAATAATATAAACATAAATATAATCAAGGTGTACGATAACCACTTCCATACTAGTTTTATCCCCTTAGGAACAATCATCAAACATAATGTTCTCTCATCCCTTCCATATCCAACAATAAGATATTTATCACAATGATTCTGACTTTGATATGGGTCGGACTAGAGCATTAACAATCCCATCCTCATAGAGAGTCCATAATCGTTCATTTCCATTATTCAATATCAACATAAAAATTTCGTATCTATAGCACCATCATCATCCATATATCACCATCCACACATCACATAACTAACCACAACCACCCACTACATAAAACATAATCCCATTTATAGTTACCACCAAAAACTATATACTATTGATATATCTATATAGTATTTTCATTGGAAGAGTGGGGATGAGGGGGGAAATTAGCTGTCCATGCTCAAAAACCTGGATGTTGGGGAATACACATAGAACCCAAAAAAATGGACATCGTTATGTTTATCTTAATCTAGTGGGGTGAATAAAGAAATCATGTGAAAATTCATTTATAATAATCACACACAAAAATATCCTAATGGTTCACACAAACAACAACCAACATTACAAAATATTTCACTTTTTCTAACATGGATATATCTGTTGATAAAAGTACATTTTTTGTTGGTAAAAAGTTTTACTTCTGCCACTAAACTGTCGGTAAAAACTCTATCACTAAATGTTATTGCAACAGATAAAGTAAATCGGTTACAATTATAATAATTCCAACAGATAATATATATGTTAGATAAAGTGTTTAGCAATATATTAATGTGAAAAAAAATCTATTGGTAATAATATTATCAATATATAATATCTATTTATAAATTACATTTAAATAAAAATTATAAATATGTATTACTAATAAAATTTCACATTAAATTTATTAATCTATCATATATAATACACCTATTTAAATTATTAAACCGGAGTTGATTTTCACACAAGGTAAAACATTGGGAAAATATTAATTAAATTAATAATGGAATTTAATACAATATGAATAAATACATAGTTAAAGCCAGTTGACACCCAAAAAGATCATAAAAACACAAAAACCTAGGATTCATTCATGCCCCCACCCCCAACCCCACATATGTCACAATCTTCCAATATGTCCATTCACTGCAATCCTCCAGCACCCAAACATTTTCCACCATGGTAGAAGAATGTTACTCGTGATAGCCTGATATCAAAGATCTCTTTCATCACCACCCCAAGTAGGCCACTATAATAAACAAATTAAGTCTACACCAGTACTAGTGAGAAACCTCAAGTCACTACTATGCCGCACCTTTGAGCTCCAAGATCTACATCACACACAATCAAAGAGAATATCCACAAATTAGTGTGAAATATCTACATGAATTGAAACAAAAATAGAAATAAAAGAAATTATTAAAAAAAAAACTACATGGAATGAGCATTTTTCAACTTCCCCCTGTTGACATCTCAAGGATCACTAGTATAAATGACTCAAATCTAGGCATTAGTTTCTCCAAAAAGATGCCAATAGGTTCCCAAACACTATATTGTCTCAAAATATCATTTTAACCTTAAATTAGTGGTAGAATTGATTAAAAGGGTCTAATTATTATCATTAACAAAGAATAGAAATTTATAAAACTTCGTAGAATAAAATCCATGCTCAGTTATACGCTCAGACGTGAATGAGCCTTGGAAAAATAACATTTTCTTGTGTACAAGTTCAGAGAGACAACAAACAAGATAACACACATGAGTGAGCCTAATAGAAAACAAATCATGAATTAATATGTGTATGAGGTATTATGTCATCCCTGAATTTCCACCACAACAATACTCTATTACAAGGGAATTAGTTTAATTTGAAAGCGTTATGGCATACCAATGTGAATAAATACAAGGCAATGACCATCTTCTAAGGAAAATAAGAGACCATTTTCTTTGTCATAAGAACTCTTACATTTAAGATGGAATGTCCCAAATAAATGGGACACTCCTGAGTAGGGGTGTCCATGGGCCAGATCGGGTCAGGTTTGTGGGAATTTTGGACACAACCCGATAAAAAGAGGATGGGTCGGATTGGATTACATGATGTATGCCTAAAGGACCCGACCCAACCCATAATAGATCGGTCGAACGAGTTATACTAATAAACTGAACATAGAGACGAGAATTCAAACTCTGGAAAAATAATACAATTCCTTGCAAATGACACCCCCCATCATAAAATGCATTGAATAATACAATAAAAGTAAAAAAATGTAATACATTATGTAATAGAGGAAAGTCGTTCGAAAAGAAAAATACCGAGATAATACAACACAACCATATCATAAAACCAACCACAGTAAAAAGGAACACTCTTTTCACCTGTGCATCATGTAGATGGACACACACACCTCTGAAAACACCTACAAACCAAACAAATATGTCCAATGAAACAAAACTTCCATTAAAACAAGTGAATTGTATATACAGCCAAAACAAATATCAACCAACCATCAAAGAAAATGAATACCTAAATCTACCAATATACAACCCGAATGTCATTAGTTATTAACTCTTGAAAAAATCAAACTGAATATGCAGCCAAATTAATACCGACCATCAAAAATTCAAACCGTTGTATGCATTAATTTACCATAAACCATAAAAAATAATCATTTTTTACTCTTCAAACTGTCAATATACAGCCCAAAAGAAATGAATATGCAGCCAAAACCATAAATCCAAAACCATAAACCCCTTCGTATGTAAAAAATGTTAATCAAACTGTAAATATGCAGCCAAAACTGTATGATATAATGTAAAATAAATATATCTAAATTTGTTCACTGAACATGGCATTGGAATGTGAAAACATAGTGATCAAAAATACATATATCCATATTTGTTCATTGACCATGGAATTGGAATGTTAAAACATAGTGTAATCATTTCAACTGCTCTAAACTATTTCAAAACATCATCTAAACCCCAACCATGTTGAACAAACAATGTTGTAATGGCTTGGCTTAACCCTTTTTCTTCACAGTTACAAACAACCAGCAGCTCTCAGTTTTCCACCATCTTGGAATTAAATAATTGACTTCATAATTTGCATCATTTGGACCTTGAGCACTCAACACAATGATTTACTGTGTTCCATGATTTTCATTATCTTTTAATGACCATGACTAGCATTACATTAACAAAATTCAATTATTTCAATTATTTCATAGTCGATAAAGATCATGACAAACATGACATGACTTCTCAAAGGAATATGAAATCATAGAAATGTGTGTGATGTGTCACAGCACATACATTTATTTGTTTCATGTTAATTGAAATAACTAGTGTTAAGACAGTAGATTTAAAACAATTACCTTATTATGTACTTTTAGGCAGCAACACTTTCACTGTATTTTTACAGAAACAAGAATATGTTAGTGGCATTAATACTATGAATCAGACAGAAATAAAAAAAAAAATGTATGCTTCAAAGAATAAATAAATGTATGCTCCAAAGAATTTAGAAAGCATTGTCAATTTTATACCTTAAATGAAAGGCCCGTGAGCTACCCACATAAGCTTAGAAACATTCTGATAAACACCCTTACAGCCTTTGAACTTGGTGAGAGCTAAAGAAAGGGAGAGCTAAAACAAAATCCAACTAAAAAATTGGAAAACACAGCTTCATCAACAACTTTTACCGATGATAAAACAAAAAAAAGACATGAATGATAGAAAGGAAACATTTGAGGATAAAATCAATAAATTGTAATTTGAAAATCATTTTGCTGAGCTTATGACAATATAGGGAATGTGTAAAGATATGAGATTCCATATAGGTTGCAATGTAAATTCATTATGAAAACCCTTGCTTGAAATCATATAAATTATACGCCCGTTGAAGAACCATGAGCTATTTCCCAATCTATAAAAGAGACAAAGGTAACAAAAAAAGAATTAAAGAAAAAGGAAATTACCTTTTGACTTTTCTATCTGTTTCTCCTGATTTTCAAATCCATCTGTATGTGGTGTGGGCATTCCCAGTAAGGAGAATGCATTATGGGATTCCTTCATTCAATATAAGAATATTGAAAGCATGCAAAACCCTGTAAAAAAAATAACTTCATCAATTATAATAGTATTGAACTAGTAGTGTTTTTCAAGATACATTACTATATTCATTATTCATTAATTTTAAAGGTTAAATGTGGGTATATAACCAGCTAAAATATCTACGAGAACTCAGAGAAAAGGATCTATCTTCAATTTTTCCTCAAAAAACTTGACGAGTGTTGTGAGTGTTATCACAAGCATGCCTAGTCTAGCCTAAAAATGTAACATGACACGAAAATGGTTTTCCCAACCTTAATAATGTAATATTAGCGTCGACCTCAGGTCACTTATCTCAAGGAAGGTAATTTATTGAATTCTACTAAGTTTTTTATATGGATTGATGATTCTAACAATGTAAATCGTATAAAAATGAGATATTTAAAAGAAAAAATGAAATAAAACTAAACTGGAAAGAAAAAACTTTGATTCGTCTTCAAAGTATCGAAAATATGACTTTAATCAAGCTCCAAGGATATATAAATCAATCGAAATCAAAATTATCAAATATAAAAGACCAAAATTCTCAACTGTTACACCTATAATATAGAGTTACACAACTTCAACACACTATTTTCAACTTAATTCAACAATATCTCCTTATCCAAGAGTAGAATTTTGAATCGATTTGAATAATCCATGAAATCAATTAAATCTTCCATTATTAAGATAAAAGGATAGGTAACTTATTGAAATAAGCTGATTGATAATAATCGAACTATGGAATTAAATATATACTAAAAAGTGATGGAATTTACATTGAAAACACAAACATGTATGAATTAAAATAGGAGAACAGATTATACTTACAGAGGATATGAATGCATTCTTTGTCTACTGGAACAGAGAAAGAGAACCTAGAAAACTATAGTAAATATAAAGTTTATGCTACTGAGAGAAAGAGAAAGAAACAGCTGCAAAGAGGGAAACAAAAGTATTAGCTATGGCGAAATATTACAAGAACAACTGCTAAAAATGACCACAATGCATAACATACCGGTGTAAACATACTGCTGCAAGGGCTGAGAAATAAAGAATAGGAAAATCTCTATGAGGTACTGGTATTGCCTATTGGAACATCACTACCGAGATAGTCACTACTGAAACCTGACTGCTACAAACCACCTACTCAAATAGAGGAAAGGATGGGAGAAGAAGACCTACTACTACATTCTCTCAAATGCAAACTATGCTACCCAACCACGAGATGACTGCAGTGACCACGGCCAAACCATAGGCATACTACTCGACTCTTGTTTATTTACATCGATGACAACAATATCTCTAGAATATTCCTCACCATAAAATCAACCAAACTGGCTTTCTCCAGACTTCTTCAATAATCGCTGTAAGCAAAGGAACAACCCTGACAGATCAGACATGAGTCGTTCATCGAATCTAGACAGTAACTCTCCTTTGCAAATCTTCTTTCTTCAAGAACCTTCTATCCCGCAATGCTGAATCAAATTGATCAGATTTGGACAGGAAATCTTCAAACGTCGTCCATCATCTCCGGTTGACTTCATGCATCACGAACGCCTAGGATTAATTTGGAGCAGGGGATGATGACGGCAACGACGATGAACCAGATGTGTGGGGGCAGGCATCGAATCTCCGGTGAAGGGGCGGGCGACGAGGAGGGGGCGAGTGAGGGGCACACAAGATGAAGAAAAGGACGAATGAGATGTGCAAAGGGGGCGATGAAGATGAACCGAATGGGTAGTGATGAAAGAGTCGTCAAAGAATAGATGCGGATGAAAAGGTGTGGATTTTAGGGTTTCCAAGCGCGGAAAAGAACCGATTTGGGAATTCGGGATTGTTCTGTTGTTGGTTGTAAATTAATAATTGAACTTAGAAATAATATGATTTATGAAAAATAATAAATATATATCTATACAGTTTTAAATTTATATACATTTTGTATTAAAAAGTTATTATATACATAAAACTAATATATACAGTTTTAAATCTATTGGTATGAGTAATTTTTTTTTTGCAGTGCATAAAGACCCACACAAAAACTAAAACACTGTGACATTTTCTTACAACTTACATCACTACAACATTACTGTACAATGGAATCGTGCACCAACTAATACCGCAAAAAATTCTTAAACAACCCAATATTCCTCACAAAACTACCACACCAATGCACACAAATTTCAATTTCATTCATAGGCCATAAATCATCCAAATTCACTATTTACAATCCAAATTAAGTTCATTATGTCATTAATTATCAATTTTAACTCTAGCATATATATGGTCATACCAGCCTACCTGTATGTCATGGGATGGAAATTATTGTAAAGTAATAACATGGAGATAATAGAATTCTTCCTTCCTCTCCAAACTGATAATGTAAAATGAGTCTCTAGATAAGATATTATAGTCATCAATAACCCATAAAGCCTCATGATTTCATCTACATACTTTCTTTCCATGATATCAATAACACTTGATTCCATAATTTCCTATATATGAAATGACTTCATTAAACAATACAATATCACCAAAATGATGTTATATCCTCCATGATATCAGGGTTACCCATTGAAAAAATCCATCATGATTTCCTAACACTTCAACTTAGGGGACTTCCAATGGGTAAAAAAATTCTTCAGGAGTCCATTGGCCAACCTTCACCTACATGTAGAGTAAAAACCATTATTATTTTTTCTATAAGTCACTTAATCACATTCCACTATGATTTACATTGTGAGAAAAAATAAATTATAGATACCCCATGATGAACCGCTAAATATGAATCATGAAACACATGGGGAACCTCCTCACACATCACCGATGAAACAAACAGTTCCCCCTGAAGTTTCATATAGTGCCACCCATCGACTGACCATCCCTCCCGAGCATCACTGGGAAGGACATAATCTGATCGCACCAATACCACCTAGTATCCACATTGAAATTAATTAATGAACTACTACATGGAATATTAAAATATAATTTGAAATAATAAACCTTTATCACCATTATCTTTGAGATCTATAAGATTCACCACTAACTTCACAATCTCTCTCCTTGAATCATTTTAGTCCTCAATATCATCCCATGAATACCTACTTTGTGCATCGGCTAAAAAAATTACTTTCCTAGTGTTATAAGAGATACCAATATTGTATTCATATAAGAACTCCATCCTCCTCCACATTCAGAAATTCATATCTCATTACGAGAAAACGTATCTAGAACTGTTTAGATCAATTAAGATAAAAATGACTCAATGATGTGGTAATATAGACAAATCATCAGAGTATATAACAATACTGCTAACTCTAGATCATAGGTGGAATAGTAACTCTTATGGGGATATAACTACCCATACCTATAAAAGGATACTTCCTACAACAACATTAGAACACAACCTATCCCAATAAGGGATACTTCACAAAAGACATCAAACATTAACACTTTCTCTGAAAAATAAATCACTCAGGCACAAATCAGCTTCACCTTTATACAGTCAAATGTGGGTTGACATTGAAAATTCCAAATGAAATCTTAATAATTCCTATTCAAGGTTTTTAATAGTGATAAAATCCAAGAGAATTTGGATAAAAACCAATTGTAAAATTCCACAAGGCCACCAAAGATCTGATCCTCTACCACATTCATGGGGGTTACCCTAAAAAAAACTGATTTGATCTTAAATGGATCCATGATGACTACCTACTGAGACACCATAAGTACAAAATATTTCAACTCCTATTTATATAACATGATTGGGAATTATTCCCATTGAGATGATGACACTAAAGTTCCTATAATAAATCTCAAAGTCTCTCAGTATGCTCCTCTTCTGACATTGATTATATGAGGATGTCAAAGATGAAAACAATAATGATCTGATATGGGAATTCATGAAACACAGATTTCACAAGTCTCATGAAAATAACTATAATGTCTGTGACATAAAAAGACACAACGATGACCTTAAATTTCCCATATTAACTCTATAATGAATTCTTTGAGATATCATCCTCCATCAACATCATCTAATTTTATCCCTAATATAAATCAATATTCAAAAACTAACAATATTGTTTTCATTTCTCAAATATATAATCAATTCCTGTATGGGTATAATGGTCCTCAACTATTACCTAATTCAACCATTGTTAATCCACACACAACTGTAGACAAACATCTGCATTTTTAGTGAACAATAATAGTGCACCCAATACTGAAATGGTTGACTGAATGATTCATCTCTAAATCAAATCATTAATCTGAATAATCAACTCTTGGATCATATATGCTGATATTTTATATGGATCCATTGATATTATATATTCACATGGGTAAAACTCTATTACAAATTATAGGGGGTAGGGTCATAACCGTAAAACTACATTACAAATATAGGGGGTAGGGTCCAAACCATACCAGTGAAAACCTCTAGGATGTCCTAAAAAACCCTAGGGATCTCCACCACATAATACATCAAATATGTTCCAATGATTACATAATACTAAAAAATCTACAAGATAATGAATCCCCTGAATGACTGATACAGACCAATTATTTTTCTAAATCCCCAAATCACATCTATAACACACATATGACCACCGAATAGTGTAGTGATAACTATGACACCTAGAAAAATATATTTATTCATGCATAAGGGGAGAACTATGGTATAATAAACGAATTTTTGTGATGATCCTAATTCAATCACAGTAATGGATAAGGTTCATGAAAAGATAATTATACATTTAACAACCTCATGCCTCGTTGTAATTGAAATCTTCATAGAATGAAACTTCCCATGTCCACCTACTCTATATTGTTACTGATGACCAACGCCATGAAATATCTATGATCTAAGTCCTAGAGGATGAAAAAAATCAAATTTTTGACCTATTCTAACTCCAACTCCCATCAGTGTGGCATAAGAAAACCATTGATCATAAAATGGATCATCTACTATGGATAAGATCTTTGAGGTAATTACTATTACTAAGGCTAAAAAGGAATATGACCACCAATACCATGTTGAACTCCATGAATGGCCGGATACTGAAATCAATGATGAACATGATCTCCACTAGAAAAATATACCTTTATATTGATCTCGATAGATTAAATTTAACATTTAGATTATGAGAATTATTAGGTAGAATGGTGATATCAACTACCTATCATATGAAAACTTTTAATGCCATGACCTTTAAGGTCCCCCTTTTGATATTATTCCCCTAGAAAATCTATATTGGCCACCATCTCATTGTGATCCTTCATACGAATACATGATCTATAAGAACAAATCCTTCATCAACACCAATAAATACAATGTCATCAAAAATGGAGTTACTATATATCGATTTGGTGGTCATAAGACAACCTCATGAAATAATGATCTAGAATGATCAACTAGAAAAAGGCCATGGTTGAAGCAAATGAAGTCCTTATAACTAATCCTGAGCTCCCACACACTAACAAAACCCTACTGAAGGGAGATAATAGCCTACCAATCTCTTTTGCATATCGATTTTGAATAAATCATTGCATGCAACTTC
This sequence comes from Viscum album, assembly GCA_963277665.1. Classification (NCBI taxonomy): domain Eukaryota; kingdom Viridiplantae; phylum Streptophyta; class Magnoliopsida; order Santalales; family Viscaceae; genus Viscum; species Viscum album. Next base: position 381,471,309 of record OY728155.1, read on the forward strand.
TTCTAAAGATCACCTCATTAAACATTATCATCATATTCTCCTCATTATATGAAATCCACCCATGATGACCTAGCCCTGTTATCTAACTATGTTCTTATAGAACCCAATTATTATCTCAAGATAAAATCAATGCCAATGTTATCTCCCCCTCCTATAGAAATATATCTGTTTATAAATAATATATGTTTCACTTGTAATTCATAGAACACTAACATTAAATAGAACAAAACTTATTCTATCACAACTCATCCTCCTCAATAATTTTATCCCTCAAATGGTAAACCATGTCATTTTAGATGGACCTCACCAACCTAAGATACATGTTGGAAACATCCTAGAGTGATTTATAACTTTATTAAAGGTAAATCCTCAACCTCATTTCATGATATTATATATATATATATATATATCCATTTAACTATGTTTATTTCAGTTCCTTATATAATCATCACATTCGATCACAAGAACATATAAAAAACATTAATGTACCATTATTATATATCTAACCCTCATGAATAATCACATTACATAGTACATTTATAAATATTTTTATCAATGCATTGGATCACATATGGTCCTAAAATATTATTTCAAAATTTTTATCCAATTTTAACATCACATACTAGGTTCAATATACACTACTTACTTACCATCACATGTAGTCCTAAAGTGTGCCTAACTAAATTCTCCATCCAATATTTCAATATCTTTTTGACACCACTATGTCATAAAATACCCCCATAGGAAATACATCATGGTCAAGTTTTATGATAAGGGTGTCACTATGAATTCCACCTCCATTGGGGGCTGTGTTGGTGATTAGAACTGATGGTATAAAAAAAATTAAGTTATTACCCTCAATAATTCCATGGGGAATGTAAACCACCAACAAAAATCATATAAAAAATATAAAAGTAATACCATACCATAATACATTCCAATGTAATACCAAAAATCACAATTTCAAAAATAAAACAATACTAAATAGTCTTATAGTAGAAACTATGTAGTATCTTCAATTCTAAACATGTAATGTCCATCATAGTTCCTAAACCCCTTATAATAACATGTAAAATTGTTTATATATATAGGGGTGTGCATAAATGGTATACTTAGTAAGATCATAATCAAGGAAACTTGTTAAAGTGTGGATGAAGCATACTAATTATCTACTAAATAAATGAAATAATCAATAAATAACTATGTAGGTCAATTAATTCCCTAGCCTTTCTATTTTATACTCAATAGATATTGCATACAATGTGGAGAAATAATCTAAAATTATGTAATTAGGGAACCCCACAAGCACTTCCCCACTAGTTTTATTCTATAATGCCCAAACTTCAAAGATCATATACTCACATACCTTCCATGTCTAAAAATCACATATCCATCACAATCAAGCCAACAATGATGTGGGTATGACAACAAATGTACATATTCTAATCCCCAACTGGGTATAGTATCTCATGCTATCATCCATAAATATCAACATATCATATTACACAAATATATCATCATCATAATCCACATATCACATAACAAACTGAAATAAAAAAAATTGTGATAAAGAATATCATGAACATGAAGGAAATCATCATCCTTTCCTCCTACATCCATGCATGACCCCAACCATGAATGAAATCTTCCCACAATAGTGTACAACTACTAATTTTTTAATACCTACACCACTATATACAACTACTAGAGGGAGAGTGAGGAAGAGGGGATATTCAACCATCCACCATCTCCAATATTTATGATAGTGAAAATACCCATAACCCAAAGCCTTTGGGTATCAGTGATGTTACCCGCTCAGGTTGTGTGTGTAATGAAATAAAATAATGAAATAAAAATATTATATTTATACATAGGACTGACCAAAGGGTTGACACATATAGACACCAATAAGGCCCACATAACAACAACAACTCTATGTCATCTACCACTAACTTATTCAAGAATAAAAATACCATACGACAACACCATCCACTAATTTCTTCCACAATAAACTATAACTATCCCCACATTCCACAAAAAACTACCACACCAATACACATAGATTTCTATATTGTTCCTAGGATAAAACAATTCAAGATCCACTATTTACACACCACATTATGTTCATTATACTGCTTATTTCGAATATTTAATTAGAATTTATTTCAACCAATCCACATGACTACTCTTATTCATCACTTATTCTTTTCAATCATTATCATTTTCTTTACATCCCAAATTTATTCAATTTGATCCCATTCCATGAAACAATATTTACAATACCATCACATTCCATTGCTTCTAGATATTCATAACATAACCCCACACATCACACATAATAGAAACCACATGTAACATCATAAAAAATCCAAATAACTGCCATCAAAGATTATCTTCAACACAAAAACCACCATCATTGTCGATTCCAACCATGACATCCAAATACAACACTATTGCCCGACATATTAAATACCAAATACAAACCACAAAAAAGAAAATAAAAAAACACCCTCAAAACAAACTCTAAATAAACATAGTGATAATAATACTATATATAATCATTTTACATTCCATCCCTCACATCCTCTACACAGACACAAAATATAATAAATTTCTAAAAACAATTTTAGTTACATATATCCCTTTGTAATTATATATGGATCCAACTCGAAACATTACATAATCTTGAGTTATAAGATAATAATTTATTTTCATTCATTTTAGGATCATTATTGTTTAGGGTTTGATAAATTTAATCCATCACCCCTACATTAAAAAGTATTACATCATAATGTGGAAACTTCCACTTAGTATCCATTTTCCCAAAAACACAACTTTTATGATATCACATGTTTCCTTTTCACACATATCATCATAATTTTCATCTTGAACTCATCATTGTCCCTTCCTATATATAACACCATATGAAAAAACATTTTAAAACACTAGGTGAGCATAAAAAATCTCATTAAGGGACATATATAAAGAAATAACAAAACATGTTAGTTCATGGATTCTTATAAATGATTTGTATCTTTCAAAATTAAACTACGTGATCAAAATAAGAAATTTCTTACCAATGAAATAAACTTTTCTTTCAAAATATTTTCATAAAAAACTTTATTTGAAATTTTAAAGGAAAAAACGAATCTCTAAATTGATTCATTGAAATCATGAAAATATTCTGAATACTATTTCAAAAATAATACATTTCACCCATGAAAAGTTGCATATACTTTCTATAAACACAATCTCAATCATAAATAAATTGGAGAATAATATAGATAACATGGTATTATATTATCATTAAACATAGTAAATGTGATAGAATTATAAAAATGACATACACATAAGTCCATGTTAACTTCAAAGGAAACACTACATGGTGGAAAATGTCCCTTATTAGACTACGTTTACCCCCTAATCCCACTCCAAACATCTAATTTGAAAAAAATAATTACCCAATGAATTAGAGTGATATCTGGGTGAATCCATCATAAAAAATTCAATATTATTCAAGGAAAAAAATGAAAAAATCACATGTAATAAAAATATGAATTACCCTTATAATGAAATGAGATGAATAATATTGGCTCATATAATAATCAAATGAAATTTCATAATGAAATAATTTGAGAAATGAACATAAGTCATGTATTAATCCATCAATGTAATGAAGAATAAGAAAAATATATATGTGAGATACATATATAAATATTTTAGAAGAATTCGTTTCATTTTAATGAGATAGTAAATGTGCATTATAGAGATAATGGTCATAACTATAAGAAAATGGTGGTTGAAGTGGTCCCTTAAATGTATAGGAAAAACATTTATAGATACAAAAATATCCATTCCATTTAAAACTATTTTGGAATATATATAAAAAAATGGAACTATGTTTTATCTTTTATGAAAATAAAGAAGATTATATGAAATAATAAATATTAAATAATGGTTGTGGCATAGGCGAAATATTTTGAAGCTGTATGGGTTAAAATAAAACATTCATTTTGTCGTTTGAAATGAAAGTCAAAACATTCATTATAAAATACATAAAATGATTAAATTTTAAAGAAATTGAATGAAATACAATAAGGACTTATTTATGTCCATATAAATATTTTAATAAAATTGTTTTATGAAAACAGTCATAGAAGATAAATACTTAGAAAATAAATGATTAAATCCTTTAAAATGAGGGTTTTAAAGTGTCCCTCACATAATACCTTACATAGAATCCTTTTTAAAAACATCACAATTAAATTAAAGTATTTATTTAATTTACCATTATCATCCATTTAATAATAAATAAAATTGTTATTTAATTAGTTAGAGAATAATGAAAAGGGAGAAAAATAGATGGAAGGGAAATATTAAAAGGATTTCATTAAATGAAAGTCCCTTAACTTGAGTCTAACTCACCACTTACATTATCTATCTTCATATATAATAAATTTATGTTAATTATTATTTTTTTTAAGAAAATATTAAATTTTATTACCCATTTAGTTTAATTATTAGTAGGTTATATTCAATTTTTAAATCATTTTTGTTCATGCAATACATTTTGATCATATTAGGGTCAAATGTCCAAAATTTCATTGGTGGGTTGACTACGGTAAATTAGATCATTATTTCATCATATATATAATAATAATAATAATATAAATATAATTTTTATATATCAAATATAATTTTAAAACCATCCATGAAACATGGTTATGAAAAATAAACTATGTTACAATCATGGAGACGGTATGTCATACATACTGGTGAGTTTCATTTCCATTTTCCATGATCATTATGGAAAGAAGATAATTTTGAAATTCGGTTTTCAAATATTAATATCATTTATTGATATAATTTTTCTAAAATTGGTAAAGATAAATTCTATAATAAGTTTTGAAAACACGACGACACATATGTTTAGAAAAATACAATTTAAAACATTAAAAAAGATATGTTTTAATCCAATTCCTATAAAACATGTTACATAAATGATAAAACATTTGAATAAATATATAATATATAAATTTCATTAAAACTATTCACCAATATTGATTTTATTTATTTATTAAGATAAAATCACATTATGATCATATTTTGTTTCCACAAAAACATTCATTTTAATTTCAAAAGTTTTTTATTATAATTTATAACAAATTTATAACCAATGAATTTATATTATACCAGTGTAATCAATATAATTTCCATAACTTAGTTAGTCATTTTTATACCCTATAATTTAACATCTAGGTTATAATGGCCATATATATACTAATATTTGAAGTTTCATTTAGGGTTATTGTTGGGTGTCATATATGCTATTGAATATAGTTTTCTTTTCTTTATTAAATTTTTATAAATATAATGGTGATAAAATAGTCATCCAATAGTTGTCATTATCAATTACAAACAAACATCTCATTACAATAACTAACTAATTAATCAAAATTATACAGAGAATAAAACATCACTATCATTATTAAGTTTCATAAATGTGGAAGTAACATAATTTTCGAATAGAAAAAACAAACAACATCAGAAAACGTGTGAAACATGAAGGAATCGTGTAGTCACATGAGAAAATTCCCATTCCCTTGAGTTTAATTTTGTCTAGTTCATTACCATTATTTAATCCAATCAATAACATTCACCAAAGTAATTAAGATCATGTTATTCCCATGATTTACACAAAAAGGAGGACATTACACAAATCCACTTCCTAGATTGAAACTTTTACAATCGATTCATATGACCGGTGATCATCAATACTAAATCAAAAAAGGGAATTATAATAACCTATGCCACAATGTTCTCCATAAATCTCATGATAGTTTTCCAAAAAACTGAATCTAAAAGACATATAAATTCCACTTGAAATAATGACCAAAGGAAATCCAAGTGGAAAACCAATGAGAAAGGGAATAAAGTCACTTCAGAACATCAATAATCAATGTCACAATGAAAAAAATAAAATCAATTAAATGAGGGTCATATGGACACCTAAAATCAGTTAGGTATCACCCAATAATATAGAGTAATGTATAGAAAATATGGGAATTTTAAATGGGATATCTATATACACACCCATTACATAATCCACTAGGTCATGGAGTAAGAACCTTCTGTATAATGTGATTACCTTTGGAATGAACTGATTCACAACATGATAGGAGTCCTCACACTGTGAATTTATAGATCCAAATTAGATTTGATATTTGGGACATGTATCTACACTTTATAATATAAATTTAAACCTATATCCTATAAAACATTGATCCATTCACACCATGAATAGAAGAATAACACCATGAACCAACCTAATATAGAACCACCAAACATGATCACCTGTTCATTGAAAAATGAACCATGCTTCACACTGTGAATAAGAACATTTAAATAATTCAATCAACTATTCCCCAAAACATTCATGTTGTGAACCTTGGTTCACATTGTTAAACATTTCCTATATCATGAATCTTTTTCTTATCCCCTAGACCTTCCTCATACCTCCTCATTGATCCTAAAACACCCAAAACAAGAAACTTAATAGGCTGGAAATTATGAGCTGTTATAATGAGTCAAATAATTTAATATTTATCATTATTACCATATGAATATCTCTAATTTAATATTTAATATAATATTAGTTAAGTATAAAATTAAATAACAACATCCATTTCAAATGTGAAATAATGACTTCTTACATCTAAATAGGCATTATGATAAATTCTTTGGTAACAATCAATAAAAATATTTTTTAACTTAATTTAATAAAATATTTCAATTAGAAATTTAATTCCCCTATTGCATAACATGGTACTATTTCATATCTATATAGAGGGTTTAAATTACATCCTATTATATTTCTAATCTTCATTGGTTCTTATATCATGGTACACACATATGAAAATAATATTTTATATGATTTTCAATGATGTGTAGTAAAAATTTATGATGAATAATATACTTAATGATAAAGCATATACTATATTATTCATCTAGTCATTGCAGTTCATATAGTGATCTTACAACTTGAGAAGAAGATAACTCCATCTTTACTTCCCCGCATATGAATCATTTTTTCATTTGAATTTCATTTTAAATACACCATTTTCATTAAAGGGGACATGATATTGTATAGTTTTCCAAATATTTTATTCACCATAAAGGTTGAGGAAACTCATTCATACCAATACATATATTCATAGAAAACTACTGTCAATGGATTTCTAAGTGTTTTCCATATATTGTTCATTAGGACTTTTGTAAAAAAATAAAACCATTTTGGTAATGATGAAAATATTTTATTAATGGCTAATTTATTCTCTAAATTGATTCCCAACAATGCTAACTAATCAATGCACATCATAATATATTACGAAATAAAATTAACTCAGTACCCCTATTCTAGTATATACTTGTATAGTGAACCAATAACCTCTATTATCATATAACACACCTTAGCCTTCTCATGTGATAGGAGGTAAAATATCATGATGTATGCATTAAGTCCTTATGTTTCATGATATTCTATCTAAACATAGTTGATGGTATGATGAAACATATATATGAATAAATCTATATGTATCTTTGGTAGGAATTGATTTTACCCTCACTCACTTGATGAAGAGTTTGATCAGAAATATATCACCCCCACATATAATATAAAAAATTTGGTACTAGTGAAACATTTAAATTATTGTACCATATTTGGATGTTTGTATTGGTCAAGAAATTTCCTTTTTCCATAAATGATCACAGGGATTAAATTGGTTCCCATTCCATTATTTATCTATATTTAAATAAGATTATGAGTACTTTATATTGATTACTAATGGTGTGATGTAATAGATTTTACATTACCAGTCATCCATTATTTTTATCATATCCCAATATCCCACACCATTATATTCATAATATATTTTGATGTGGATATTTTAGTGTAAAGGATTCATATTTTATTTCTCATAACCTAGACATTGGAAGATAAAATTATTTAGTGGTATTTAGGTAGGTTTGATAGCCAATTACATTTACTCTAGTTCCTTAATATAAATAGTGGACTACATGTTCATGAAATCATAGATTTTTATTTCATCAACACATGTATTTGAGTTATACAACATCCTACATTGGATGACAACTTACAACCACCCATTTAATGTTGGAGATATAATAATTTCATTCCTTATAAATATTCATGAATTAAATTTTATAGGTTTATATTCCCTATATGAATTTTATGTGATTTTCTAAAAAAATGTTTTATTATAACTAAATTTATATTTATACATTATATGGTATTATTAAATAGTTTATTAATAAATTTTAAAAAATGAATTTTAAAAAAACTAAATATATTTTTCATATAAAAATTAAAAAATAGCATAAATTGAATTATTGAGAATTTTCTGAAATGATTTAAATTTAATTGAATAAAGAAAGATGATGATTTTTTAAAAATAACATTTAATTTCATTAAATAAAATATTTATTGGGAAAATCCCTCAAAGGGTCCTCTCAGTGTTTTTGGGATGATTGTGTTTGTTGAAAAAGCCATTTGATCACATTAAAGTATGGTTGGTCCTGCCAAAGAAGTTGTTTTAAAGGTGGCATAGTTTCCCAGTGTTCGCCATATCATTGGGCCTCAAAATCAGGATTTTGTTTTATGGAAAATGAATGATTTACTCATAACATAATTAGGAAACTACATAGGGAGTATAAATAATAAAAAATCAAAATCAGCAAAGGAATAGATTCTGTATAGTTGCTATGTTATGAAGACTACAAAGGAGGTCAATGTTCTATGGATAAAGGTAGTGAATTAAGGCCACTACAAAGGATTATTATCTATGTGAACTGTATAGAAAGATCATTTCATAGGAAACTCATCATTTGGGGAGAAAGATAGTGATTTAAGGGGCACCAAAAATGAATAAATGTGCTATGTGAACCACATATCAAGTATAATACATGGTGATGGATAATCCAAACACGACTTTATTTTAATTATTATTTAAAGGTTTTAAGGGATTTAATTTCCTATATAAAGTACCCCAAATAACATCATTTAGTGAGTGAATTTCATTTGAGAAGATAATTTCTAGAATAACCCACAAAAGCGTGAAAGTGGTTCGTGAAGGAAAAATAATTCCCTGAAGAATTCATGCAAAGTGAAAAGGAAGTTCATGAAGGAAGTTGTTTTCAGGGAACTATAGATTGAAAAGGATCTTCGACTCATAAAGAAAAGGCATTCCATAAAGGAAAGACATTATATAAAGCACTCTAACTATATGGTTTAAAGGATTCAATGAAGGGGTTAAGGCAGTTCTCAAAGGATAATAATAGTTCATGAAATTAATCTCCATAAAAAAATGTTATGTAGTGAAGTGTATTACATCTATTGGGTAAAAACTGGACATCATGTCACACTCATGATCAAAACAATTTTAAGGTGTTTTAGAACAATATAAAATTCTGATGAAGGAGAAGCGAACACACTTTAGTAGAGTGAGTAGTGATATTTGAAATTGTAAGTGGTTGTAAGTGAGGAGGGACATTGAGCCCACTCTGAACATTGTAACAATAATGCACTTCAAGGGTTTTGGTACTTAGGCACATTGTATTTGTATGCTCCTTAGATGTATCCCAATGTAGGTGAACCATGTAAAATTGTTGTCTCTCATGCATGATTTCATTTATTCTCATGCATTTCTATGGGATAGGGAGAAAAGAGGGGTTCTTAATTATTAAACAAGATCTAAAGGTTCATTAGTTTTAATATTTCCTACCCAAATTCACCCCCTCAGGGTATTTAACCTATTTGGGCTAAAATTTTTATTAGATCCAAATTTTAATTTTAGTTTTGTTATCTAAGTGGTTTCAATGGAGGATTTCAATCATAAAATTATTTTGATCTTCAATGGAAACAATTTTCAATTGTGGATGAATTGAAAGTATCACTACTTTCAATATTTAAGATTGAATGTTTTTATAGTAGTGATTCTTGGTATTTCATCCAGTGTTGATAGTGGTACTTTATCAAGATGACTATAAGGAATTGGATACTGAATCCAAAGTAATATATGCTTTAGTGGGATACCTATCTAATAAAATCTATATGAAGGTGATGTCATGTATGTCATCGCATTTTATTTGGGAAAAGTTTCTAAATATTTTTCAGGAGACAGAAAACCATAGAAGAAAAACTGTAGGTTCTATGTAAAAAGTATAAGGATATGAGAATGCACCCTAATGAGTCTATTGATTAATTATTTGATCAGGTGAATGTTACTGTGGAATACAAGTGTGTTCTTAGAGAATATCCTAGTGATATAAATATTGCTAAGAGAATTTTGAGATGATTTCACCATGATTCAATCTGACCATTTCTGTACTAGAAGATAAAGATCCAAAGGATCTAACATTGGATAGTTTATAAAGTTCACTTTTCATGTTAGATAATAGAAATGATTATAATGAGTATATGAAAAAATAAATTTCTAAATATGTGACATTCAATGCATGAAGAAGCTCTCAATTGAAGATGGCTATGAAGAAGGAGCAACAGATGAGGTGGTTCCATTATTTTCCTCAAATCTATAATAAGTAAAAGGAAAGTTCAAATGGAAACACCCACTTTAATTATATCCCTATGGAAAGTTTATAAATATTGTATCAAGTTTCCCCAAGAAGATTCAAGACAATGATGAGGATGAAGTACAAATTCCCATGAATATGTCTTCAACCTATGTTAAAGGTAAGAATAATTTTAAGAGACATTTCTTTAGTTGAATATTAATTCCTAAGAAATGAATTCTCAGAATAATATAAGGTTGAAGAGGTGGAAAATTGTAAGGATAATGGTGAAAATACTATTATGGTAGTTGAATGTATCTCCCAGATAAGGGAGGAAAGTAAAAATTATGAAATTTTTCAATGAATGGTTTATCTCTATGAATAATTAGAAGTTTATCATGAGGATATAGATGTTTGGAGATCCAAAACAAAGAAAGATAAATGATTGGTTCATGATGACACATATTATATAAAATAACCGGAAGAAGAGAGGTATATACTAGAGGAAGAAATTGAATTCTTAAGTATTCAATTCCATATAACTCAGAAATTTTCATTGAGTACAAGATCAATGTTAATGAATAAAAAAGAGTGATCGGTGGTTTTACTATCACATAAAAAGATAAAATCAACCATATTGAATAACATGAAGGGGGATTTTTTGTCCTATGAAGAAAATTATAAGATACGAAGAGAATCTTGACCCCCAATATGAAATTAAAAAAGTAGATCAATTAGGTGAAATAAATGATGGAAGTGGAGCATATAGGTCCAATAAATAGTCATATCCAAATGAAAAGTTTAGTATGGGGTTTGATAAAAAATAGAAATATATGGTGATGCCAGATCGTAAGTTCCCACTTTGAGTTTGAAAATTGATATGAGTACAAATCATAATCAGAATACTCATATACATTAATAATGAAATGGTCCTATAACACCTTGTATCATATGTTATTATTGGTGAAATATAGTACTTTAAAAAATACATGTTCCATAGTTAAAAGGTACAGAAGGGAACAAGAGAAACAATGGATAACACATAGAGTTCAATATTCTAGTAATTATTTTGATGGTCAATATTTCTGTTGTATAGGATTTAGACGCATGACCGCATATTTCTCATCAACTATAAGGATCCAACCTTACAAAATTACATAATCTTTAATTAAATGAATAATTCACATTGAGGATATTTTCAGGTTTAGAGTTTTAGAGAATTAGGCCATAACTATCACATTTCATCTCAAAAAATAAAAAATAAAAAATTCTACTCAGTTTCCATTTTTTTCATAAAATAAAAACTCTTGAAAAAAAGATTCATGTCTAGTTCCATGTTTTAGACAACATGACTTTACCTTGATCCCATCCATGACCCAATTCATCTTTAATTCCTGTGAAAAACATTTCAAAAACTTGGGATGAGCATAAAAAGCTCAGTAAGGGTTATAAAACAAAGAAAGAAAACATTAGATCATCAATACATACATAACATAAGCTCTTTAACATACCTCATTAAATCATAATATTTATAAAATACATAGAGAAAACATAAATCATAAAGGTAACTTGTGGCATCTATAACATACTTACGTTGTAGTTTTCACAACTACATAGGGAGTTATATTTGGAATACCCATTACAGTATATTCCCTAAATATCATAGGAGAAACATTTACGTTTACCTCCATCATGTTACCCAATGCATTAGAGAGCTATCTCGGGCTCACCCGCCCAAGGTTTATCACGGAACCACTCATATATGTAAACAATTTCCAAGAACCATAACATAGTCATAACATATAACACAAGCATAAAGGAAAGATAACATTTTCACATTGCAATCAAAATATATATATATTGACATAATAAATCCATTAACAAAACCATTTCAATACCAAAATATGTAAAAAGAGTATATGGTATTTATTTTTCTTTTAAAAACATTACAACTTGTTAAGAAATCCAAAGATCAAATAATACTCACGGTGACAGAAAAGGTCGTTGTCACTGCGTACGTTAAAAAACATTCCTTTTTGTCATTTAGTAAAACGCCTTGTAGAAAAAATATTTCCTTTGAATTAAATGAAAAGTAAAAGGTGTTTATACACTGTATAAACGAAAGTTGTGTATAAAACAAAATATGCCTCAATGAAAGGAGATTAAGACGAAATCCCTTACCTCGTGTCCGACTTGACTCGATCATTCTTTAATATCCTGAATAATAAACTAAAGTTAATTTATACTTGCTTAAGAACCTTTTTCAAGTTTATTATTCCTTTTATATTAATTATTACCTTGCTATAACAATTAGTTAATTATTTGAGTTCATATCGAACATTTTTTCGATGTTTGTAACTTGAGTTAAAAATGAACTTGTTATAATTATAAATTGTCCATGTGGTCAAAATTAAATTATATCCAGAATTATATTCATGATTTAGATATAATATATGTCATATATATCCACTATATATATGTATTTATAATAGTACATATCATTTGGAGATAAGAAATGAAATGCACCGTTCATAGAGACTGTAAGTCGTATGTACGCATGAACGCTAATTTCATTTCTATTTCATATTTAATGGAATAAAAACATAATGATACATAGGTATATTATAATTCCATTATAATATCATATATAATTTCATAAACTCCATCCTTTATATGTTCCACGTATGGAATGAATGATTCATATCACTTTGAGGGGGTGGTAGTCCGCACTTCCTCAAATGAAATTATCGTATTTACCCACTATGGAAACCATAAAGGTATTCTATAAATGAAAAATACAGAAGCATAGAAACAATATAAATATAATATATATCACATATAAATACAGTACCATCTTAATGGCCACCATAACAGGTGGTAGGAGAAGATTGAACAATCATCGTTTCATGAGGCAGTAGTTCGCCGTCCACAGAAACAATATGCTCTTTACCCATTAGATAGAGGTGTGTGTAATTGTAGTTCAAATACTTCTCATAACAAAAACCTAGTATATTGAGGATACTGGTGTTGTTATAAAATAAAGGAATAAAAAGAGTTTAGGGGGTTGGAGAATTAAAATAAAACAAAAGAACTTAAGAGAAGACGTTACCTTTAAATCGTGTATCTCCCTTTGGTTTGAACCAAAAGGTTTTCCTAGGGGAAGGATTATAGGAGGAGGAGAGGGATGTTGGGAGATTAATTAGGTATAGGTTTAAATAGACAAGGAGCTTTATAAGTGTGATAAATGGGTTGGAAGTGAGGGCTTTTTATAAGGGGGAGGATGGTATCTTTAGGAATGTTTAAAAATATTATTTTATTATATAATTATTTTCGGTTTCTAAAGGTCCAAAACTTATTAAATTCAAATATAAGATGACTCATGTTAGAAATAAAATCATCCAATAATAATTGGACAGGTTTTGGATATTTTTTTAATCTTTATAATCTTATTCATTTAAATCATTCATTAATGAGGTAAACACTGCATCATTATTGTGTCACAAATAATTTTATTTATTTGATGTATAAAAATTATAAAAAAATATCATGATGTAAGAAATATTTTTAGCTTTAAAATTAATATTTATATTCTAAGAGATAACTTATATAACCCCATGTAAGAATTTATTTACTGAAAGATATATGTTTAATTCATTTTTGTCTTTACTTTAAGTTAATTAATATAAAGTGTCATTATCACTCCCAAGTGGCTCTATGGGGTCTCAAAATCGACCCAAGGATGCCCATGGTCTGACATGTATCAACTAATAGGATTAGGACACATGTTAGGGTAATTTAATATTATTATAATATTATTTTTTACCCTTATTTACCAGATTTACTCTTTAACCATGATAAATAAAATATCTACTGAAGTAAATATTCATAATGTATAAAAATAAAAGTTATCTATTTACACAATTTGGACCTCCTGATTCCAAATATGGAATCCATTTTTCCAAATTCAAACCACAAAAGTGGAATAAATTAATTTAAAATTAATTCCCACTGCCAAAACAAAAAGCGTATTTTTAAGAAATAATAACTATAAGAAGATTGCCACTTATTTATGTCCAATTTCAAAGTGAAATTACTTATAATGACCAAAATTGGATTAAATAGTAAAAAAATAATATAATTAAACTTTAAAACCAATAAAAAAGATAATCTAACATTATAAATAAATTATATTAAAAGGAAGTTTTGAATTAAAATATTGTATTTTTCACTATCCATTAAAAAAATGAATTTTATCAGAAAAATACCAAAAATTTACGCAAAGTAAATTTTGATTTCCTAATTATAAAGAAGAATTTTATTTTGTCATATATAACATATAAAAGTGACCAAAACTATATTTAAAGAGGGTTCTCCATCAAAAGGCGGTAAATCGACCTTTTAATGAATATTAGAGTATTTATGCTTAAAATCAGATTTTTTCTTATTTTAAGCCTCTAAAATTTATTAGATAAATGTAAAAACATTTAACAAACACGTATATTCATATTGTAGTTAGTTTTTTCCATTCCTTCCAATACAACGACTAAGCATTAACTACCATTTAAAATAATATTATATTATTATTTTTCAGTATGACCCAACGTTGTGTACAACATAAGATTTCAAAGAAACCCGTTGTTGCATATTGAGTATGCCATCAAACTTAGAATCCCATTTAAAGTAAAATTAATATTTAATTCAAAAATATTAATAAATATGAAAATGTTATATTCTTTATTTACCTGGGATGTTACATCCTTCCCCCCTTTTGGGAATTGCGTCCCCGCAATTCTATTCACTTATCAAATAAGTGGGGGTATTTATCCCTCATAGAATTTTCAGATTCCCATGTTGCCTCTTCAACCATATGGTTTTTCCACAAAACCTTTACCTGATTAATTACCTTATTCTACAACACTTGCTCTCTTCGGTCAAGAATCTGGACTAGTTGTTCCTCATATGATAGATTCTCTTTCAACTGAACTACCTTTGGGATCAAAACATGAGATGGATCTGGCATATACTTTCTCAACATTGAAACATGAAAAACATTGTGTACCTAGGATAAACTTGGAGTTAAAGCCACTATGTATGCAACTGATCCAACTTTCTCCTGGATTTCGTAAGGTTCAATGAACCTCAGACTCAGCTTTCCCTTCTTACCAAAACACATCACACTTTTCCATGGATAAACTTTGAGAAAGACATGATCACCTACCTTAAAATAAAGATCCTTCCTCCAGTTATCCGTATAATTTTTCTACTTGCTCTGAGCTGTTCTCATGTGCTTCTGAATCAACTTAACTTTTTCTACCATCTCTTCTACCAATTCTAGTCCCATCAGTTTTCTTTCACCCACTTTATCCCAAAAAGTTGGAGTTCGACACCGCTTCCCATATAATGCCTCAAATGGAGCCATCCGTATACTGAAATGAAAACTATTATTATAAGAAAATTCAACCAAATAAAGATGTTGGTCCCAACTTTCCTGGTAATCCATCGATCAAGTACGTAACATATTCTCCATGGTCTGAATTGTTTGTTCTGATTTCCCATCTGATTGAGGATGAAAAGCTGTACTAAAATTTAATTTAGTACCCAATGACTTCTGAAGGCCTTTCCAAAGTTTAGAAGTAAACTTGTGATCATGATCAGATACAATGGAGAGGGGAACACCATGCAACCTGAATATCTCTTTAACATACACCCAAGAAATTTGATCTAGAGAAAAAGTATCTCGAATAGGAAGGAAATGAGCAAATTTAGTCAATCGATCAACAATAACCCAGAATGCATTATTACCTTGAGATTTTTTCGATAATCCCACAATGAAGTCCATGGATATATTTTCTCATTTCTACTCTGGCACTGATAAAGAATGAAACATACCTTTTTCTAACTGCCGCTCTACTTTAACCTGTTGACAAGTCAAACACTTCACAGTAAAATCAACAATTTCTCTTTTCATTCCATCACACCAGTAATACTCTCGAAGATCTCTGTACATCTTAATACTACTAGGATGAACTGAAAACAAAGAACTACGAGCTTCACATAACAACTCATTCTTCAACTGTGAATCACAGGGTACACATAATCTCTTCCCAAACCTCAAAACACAATCATTATCAATATTAAAATCTGGAAACTTACCCTTCTAAACCAACTATACCTTTTTCTGTAACTCACCATCTTCCTTCTGTGCTTTCTTAATTCTGTCTGATAGAGATGATTTCACTAACACCTGAAACAAAATAGAGGAATTTCCTGCACCAACAACTTCTATAACAAATTTTATAAAATTAAAAACCAAAGGATCTTGTTATAAATGTAGCATGTTTAATGAAGAATTAATTTTTCGAATCAAAGGATCATCCAATTTATTTGACTTTCTTGGATGGTAATGGATCATGCAATCATAATCCTTGATTAATTCCAACCATCTCCTCTGTCTCATGTTCAATTCTTTCTGATTGAATATATACTTTAAACTTTTGTGGTCAATATATATTTTACATTTTACTCCATATAGATGATGCCTACAAATTTTTAAAGCAAAAGCAAAAACAACTAATTCTAAATCATGTGTAGGGTAATTTAACTCATGAGGTTTTAACTAATGTGAAGCATAAGAAATTACCTGATCATTATGAATAAGGACACAACCAAGTCCTTTTAACGATGCATCACTGTAGATAACAAACTCACCATTTCTGGAAGGCAATGCCAATACTGGAGCATTCACCAATATTTTTTTCAATTCTTGAAAACAATCATCACATTCTTTTGTCCAAATAAACTTAAAACCTTTTCAAGTTAACTTAGTCATTGAGATTGATAACCATGAAAAATTTTCAACAAAACTATGGTAATAACCTACCAAACCAAGAAAACTACAAATATCAGTTATATTTGTGGGTCTTTTCCATTCTTTAACAACTTTTGTTTTAGTAGGATCAACTGTTATGCCATTTTTTTAAACAATGTGACCAAAGAAAGAAATTTGCTGTAACCAAAACCCACACTTGTTGAATTTCCCATATAGTTTCATTTATTTTAAAGTTTGTAAGACAACACTTAAATAAATTTCATGCTCCTCTTTACTTTTGGAATAAACCAAAATATCATCAATGAACACAACCACAAACTTATCAAAAAACTCATGGAAAATTCTATTCATAAGATCCATGAATACAGCAGGTGTATTAGTTAACCCAAAAGGCATAACTACAAATTCATAATTTCCATATCTAGTACGAAACGTGGTATTTGGAATGTCTTCTTCCTTTACTTTCAACTGATGGTACCCCGACCTCAAATCAATCTTCAAAAAATACTGAGCTCCCTAGAGCTGATCAAACAAATCATTGATATGAGGAAAAGGATACTTGTTCTTAATAGTGATGTTATTCAATGCTATATAATCAATGCAAAGTCTAATTGAACCATATTTCTTTTTAACAAACAAGATAAGAGCACCCCATGGTGATGTGCTAGGTCAAATGAAAACTTTATCTAATAAATCTTGTAATTTATTATTTATCTCTAAAAGTTCAATTTGAGCCATTCGATAAAGGGGTTTTGAAATTAGATTAGCATCAGGAACTAAGTCAAAAATAAATTCAACTTCCCGATCAGGTATTATACCAGAAAACTCATCTGGAAAAACATCAAGATACTCATTTACCACTGGCACATAATTAATCTAAACAATTCCTTTTTTTAAACAACATGTGCAAGGTAACATTAATTTCCATATTTTACTAGTTTCTCAGCTTCCTGATATGTTATCAAAATTAAAGGTTCATTATTGCACACAAACTAAAAATATTTTTGAAAATAAATATATTTAGCTCTGTATTCAATCTTAGCATGATAAATAGAAATCCAATCCATACCCAAAATAACATCAAACTCTATTAGTGGCAAAACAATAATGTTTTCAGGTAGATTCTTTCTGCACACAAGGACAAGAAGGTTCTTATAATTTCTTTTTTGTCTCAAAATTTCCCCTGTTGTTTTCCCCGTAATTTTAGGATTAATATCTTGAGATGGAATTCCCAATTTACTAGAAAACTTCTCAAAAATGAAAGAGTGTGTAGACCATGAATCAAACAACACATTGGAATAATCTGAACAAACAGATAGTGTACTAGATACTACTTCATTTGATGACCCAACATCTGATGAAGTAGTTGCAAAGGATTTCACTACCACTTTATGCTTGTAGTATGTCTGATTTCCCTCAGTTGAGTTCTTTATTGGACACTCATTTACATAATGACCCATTTCATTACACTTAAAACATTTTACTGACTATAAATCAGATTTTGTCTTACCATTACCCTGATCTTTTTCAGTACAATTACGAGCCTTATGTCCCATTTTACCACATCAGTATCACTTACCAGAATTCAAAAGACATTCCCTAGCATGATTTTTACCATAATTTTCACAAAATGCACACTTAAGTTTCTTACCATCAATTTTTTTGAAGAGTTCTTCCCTTTCATCTACCACCTCAACCTCTTATTCTATTGTCTGTTAAAGAACACCTGATCATCGAAAAACTCCATTTCCACCCTCTCCGCACATCAAAAAAGTTTTTCATAACTTTTAAACTCACGAGAATCTAAATCCCTTTGATACTTTGGCTTTAATCTTGAGTAAAAATGGTTGATTTTACTATTAAGATCTCATATGAAATTTGGAGCATACCTTTCCAGTCGAGTGAATTTTGCTTCATAAGTAGCCACTGAGTCATCCTCCCGCCTCAATTCTAGGAATTGGTTTTCCATCATAAGATGAACCACCTTAAGAAAATATTTCTCAAGAAACATACCTTTGAATTCATCCAAATCAAGAGCATCAATTTCCTCACTATCCCTGATATTTTTCACTATCGACCACCACTAATTTTCTCCACCTTCAAAATGGTAAACAACGAGACTAAACTTTTGATGTTATGAACACCCCATGACATCAAAAATCTTCTCCAGTGCTTTAATACACCCTTCAGCTAGCACAGGGTCAGATGTCCCTCTAAATGATAGGGGATGCCACCTCATGAAATGCTCCACTACTGACATGTTCCTCTATGGTTGATCTAGATGATATCATGCATGGATACCACCACCATTTATAGTCTAATTCAACTATTCCATCACTACTACAAACTATTAAGTTCTGATTCCGACCATCTCAGGTTGCTGATTTAGAAGGTTGTCTTCCTCCTGATGTCATCCCACCATAGCTACCCTTTTTCCTCTATGGAAAACCATTCTGAACACAGAAATATCTTAGGTGAAGCAACATGGTAATCTATAAATGATATATCATTTCAATAATAACTTAAAATAAAAATAATTTATGGATATTAATTTAAAAATATCCTAACTCCTAAAGTTTTCTAAACTGACCTCTGATACCAACTATAAGGACCTAGCCTTAAAACATTACATAATCTTGAATTAAATGAATAATTCATATTGAGGATCTTTTCAGGTTTAGAGTTTTAGAGAATTAGGCCATAACTATTACATTTCATCTCAAAAATTACAAAGTAGAAAATTCTACTCAGTTTCCATTTTTTTTCATAAAATAAAAACTCTTGAAAAAAAGAGACATGTCTAGTTCCATGTTTTAGAAAACATGACTTTCCCTTGATCCCACCTGTGACCCTATTCATCTTCAAGTCTTGTGAAAAACATTTCAAAAAATTGTATGAGTATAAAAATCTCAGTAAGGGTTATAAAAAAAAGAAATAAAACATTTGATCATCAATACATACATAACATCAGCTCTTTAACATACCTTATGAAATCATAAGATTTATGAAATACACATAGAAAACACAAATCCTAAAGTTAACTTGTGGCATCCATAACATACTTACGTTGTAGCTTTCATAGCTATGTAGGGAGTTACATTTGGAATACCCATCATAGTATATTACCTAAATATATTAGGATAAACATTCACATTTACCTCTGTCACATTACCCAATGCATTGGAGAACTATCTTGGGCTCACCCTCCCTAGGTTTATCACAGAACCACTCGTATATATAAACAATGCCCAAGAACCATAACATAGTCATAACACACAAAGCATAAAGGAAAGATAAAATTTTCACATTGCAATAAAAAATATATCATTTCAATATATTGACATAATAAATCCATTATAAAAACCATTTTCAATACCAAAATACGTAAAAAGAGTATATAGTATTTATTTTTCTTTTAAAAACATTACAGCTTGTTAAGGAATCCAAAGATCAAATAATACTCGCGGCGGAAGAAAAGGTCATTGTCACCACGTACGTTAAAAAGAAACATTCATTTTTATCGTTTAGTAAAACGCCTCATAGAAAAAATATTCCCTTTGAATTAAATGAAAATTAAAAGGTGTTTATAAACCATATAAAAGCAAGTTGTGTATAAAACAAAATACGCCTTAATAAAAGGAGATTGAGACGAAGTCCCTTACCTCGTGTCCGAATTGACTCAATCGTTATTTAATCTCCTGAATAATAAACTAAAGTTAATTTATACTTTCTTAAGAACCTTTTTCAAGTTTATTATTCCTTTTATATCAATTATTCCCTTGCTATAACAATTAGTTAATTATTTGAGTTTATATCAGACATTTTGTCGATGTTCAGAACTTGAGTTAAAAATGAACTTGTTATAATTATAAATTGTCCATGTAATCGAAATTACATTATATCCATAATGATATTCATGATTTAGATATCATATATGTCATATATATCTAGTATATATATTTATTTACAATAGTACATAACATTTGGAGATAAGAAATGAAATGCACCGTTCATGGAGACGGTAAACCGTACGTATGCATGAACGCTAATTTAATTTCTATTTCATATTTAATAGAATAAAAACATAATTATACATAGGTATATTATAATTATATAATAATATCATATATAATTTCATAAAATCCATCCTTTATACGTTCCACGTATGGCATAGACGATTCATATCACTTTGAGGGGGCAATAGTCCACACTTTCTCAAATGAAATTATCATATTTACCCACTATGGAAACCATAAAGGTATTATATAAATTAAAAATACAGAAGAATAGAAACAATATAAATATAGTATATATCATATATAAATACAGTTTCATCTTAATGTCCACCATAAGAGGTGATAGGATAAGATTGAACAATCATCGTTTCGTGAGGCGGTAGTTCACCGTCCACAGAAACAATATGTTATTTACCCATTAGATGGATGTGTGTGCAAGTTTAGATCGAATAATTATCATAAAAAAAACCTAGTATATTTAGGATAATGTTTTTGTTATAAAATAAGGGAATAAAAAGAGTTTAGGGGGTTGGAGAAGTAAAATAAAACAAAATAACTTAAGAGAAGATGTTACCTTTAAATCGGGTATCTCCATTTGGTTTGAACCAAAAGGTTTAATTTAATTGCCTTATTCCTAGGGAAAGGCCTCTAGAAGGAGGAGAGGGATTTAGAAGATTAATTGGGTAGATTTTGGATGAGCCAAGGGGCTTTATAAGTGTGAGAAATGGGTTAGAAGTGAGGGATTTTTATAAGGGGAGGAGGGGCTCTTTAGGAATGTTAAAAAATATTATTTTATTATATAATTATTTTCGGTTTATAAAGGTCCAAAACTTATTAAAGTCTAATATAAGATGAATCATGTTCTAAATAAAATTATCCAATAATAATTGGACAGGTTTTGAATATTGTTTTAATCTTTATAATCTTATTTATTTAAATCATTCATTAATGAGGTGAACACTGCATCATTATTGTATCATAAATAATTTTATTTATTTTATGTATAAAAATTATAAAACAAATATCATGATGTGGGAAATATTTTTATATTTAAAATTAATATTTATAGTCGAAGAGATAAATTATATACCCCCATGTAAGAATTGATTTACTAAAAGATATATGTTTAAGTCATTTTTGTCTTTACTTTAAATTAATTAATATAAAGTGTCATTATCACTCCCAAGTGGCTCCATGGGGTCCAAAAATATACCCAAGTATTCCCATGGTCATAAATGTATCAAAAATTAGTATTAGGACAAATGTTAGGGTAATTTAATATTATTATAATATTATTTTTTACCCTTATTTACCAGATTTACCCTTTAACCATGATAAATAAAATATTTACTGAAGTAAATATTCATAATGTCTAAAAATAAAAGTTACCTATTTACACAATTTGGACCTACTGATTCCAAATATGGAATCCATTATTCCAAATTCAAAACACATAAGTAGCAGAAATTAATTTAAAATTAATCCCCGTTGTCAAAACAAAAAGCGTGATTTTAAGAAATAATAACTATCAAAAGATTGACACTTATTTATGTCCAATTTCAAAGTGAAATTACTTCCAATGACCAAAATTTGATTAAATAGTAAAAACATAATATAATTAAACTTTAAATCCAATTAAAATATAATCTAACCTTATAAATAAATTAGATTAAAATACATATTTGAATTAAAATATAGTATTTTTCACTATTAATTAAAAAAATGATTTTTATCAGAAAAATACCAAAAATTTATCCAAAGTAAATTTTGATGTCCCAATTCTAAATAAGAATTTTATTTTGTCAAATAGAACATATAAAAGTGACCAAAACTATATTTAAATAGGGTTTTCCATCAAAAGGCAGTAAATCGGCCTTTTAATGAATATTAGAGTATTTATGCTTAAAATCAGATTATTTCTTATTTTAAGCCTCTAAAATTTATTGGATAAATGTAAAAACATTTAAAAAACATATATATTCATATTTTAGTTAGTTCTGTCCATTCCCTCCAATACAACGGTAGGCGTTAACTACCATTTAAAATAATATTATATTATTATTTTTCAGTATGACCCAACATTGTGTGCAACGTAAGATTTAAAAGAAACCCGTTGTTGCGTATTGAGTATGCTATTGAACATTTAATCCCATTTAAAGTAAAATTAATATTTAATTCATAAATATTAATAAATATGAAAATTTTATATTCTTTATTTACTAGGGATGTTACATCAACAATGTAGAGGAATGTGCCAAAGTAGTCTAAAAGTGTTCATAAGAAGAATATCAATGAATCATCGAATGGGATGAAAATGAAAAATTTATTTGTAGATCAACAAGATTAAGTTGGTCCATCATACTATGAAGAATATTAATATTATCAACCAATAATATGTATGATTTCAAATAAATGGATCAAAAAGAAGAGAGTTGAGTAGGAAGTGGTTGGGGATATTTACCTTAAACCATTAGATTAGTTTGGTGTATGGATCCCAGATTATTGATGCACATATCATATGAAGGGAAATTAGGATCTTGTTACAAGCATCAAACATGACAATGATGGTATTTCCAAATTTTGAAACGATGAAGGCTTGGATATTTTTGGCTAAGGAAAATCCAAATTTATGGGAAAATAATGAGATATATTAATGTCTTGGTTGTTAAAGGTCTCAATCACAACTTATTAAGTGTTATTAAAATGTGTGACTCGATTCATGTCGTATGCTTTACCAAGAAATTTTGTATCATCAAGGTAAAATATGGTATAGTTTTTCTATAGGGAATGTGGATGGAGGGGAATCTCTACATTGTGAGTTAAGAAGAATATATGTGATTTCTATCCAGAGTGAAAAAATGGTTATGGATTAAAAGACTTGGCCATCTATTTCAACTATCCATAGAAGATATTGTCAAATATGATCAATCTTGAGATCTACCCAAGTTATCATTTGATCATATTGACATGTGTGATTCTTGTCAGCAAGGTAATATTATCAGAAAAATATATAAGGAAAAAGAAAAAATTCATCTATAGTGATGGAACTGGTGCATGCATATGTGTGTGGACTTATCTCACCATTATACAATGATGAAAAGTGGTATTATAACCTTTTTATTTATGATTTATGCATAAACAATGTGTAATTTTCATTTCCTACAAGTCTAACGTGTTTAGTTTCATAAAAATATATAAGAGGGAATCTGAATGGATGCTTGGAAAGAAGATTCTGAATATTTATACTAATAATGGTATGGAATTCACAAACATCCAAGTTGAATAGTATATTAAGAAGCATGCGATAAAGAATCATGTTTTGACAGTGATAACTCCTCAATAAAATTTATTGGTTAATAGGATAAATTGAATCATAAACAACATGTCCATAACAATTCTTATTGAAAATGACCTACTAGATAAATGATGGAAGGAACCGGTATTGACATCGGTCTATATATCCAACAAGGGGTTTTTGTGTCCAAAAGAGGTTATACCTCTATACAATATGTCATATGAAATAAAGCCAACATTTAAATAAATTTGAATATTTGGAAGTAATTGTTTTATTTTAAATAAGTTAAAAAACATGAAATTTGAATCTCTTGGAGATATGGGGCTATTCCATTACCATTTAGGAAAAAAATCTTATAATTTTTTCCAAAAGAGGCTGGGAAAAGAAGTCAAAATAAATGATATCACTATAGTAGAGAATGAAAATAATCTTCAACAACATAATGAATAGTTCCCAAGTGGCAGTGATGAAGAGGTGAGAAACCGAGGGGGATTATAATTGGAAAATGTTGATTGAGAAGAAGATATTGAAGATGATAATGATGAATTCAAATCTATATCTACACAAAATCTGAAGAGTCAAGTTGTGATTTATAGGAAAAATATCATTGGTGATCTCGAAGTGGTAGTTCAAATATGAATAATGAAATATTTACAGTAGGAATCCTTCCTATCTCAGGTAGAGACTAAATCTTTTGAAGAAGAATATGGAGATTAGAACTAGTTTTAAGCTATAAATGAAGAGATTAAACAAATTGAAAATAATTAGACATGGGATATTATTTTAGGACTGACAAATAAGATTTAATCAGAACCAAATGGGTATTTCAAAGCAAACTAAATGAACATGGATTGGTAATTCATTAAAAAAGCATGTCTAGTGTGAAAGGGATACTCTTGGATAAAGGGAATCTATGTTGATGATACATTTGAACATGTTACAAGGATAAAGACTATTCAACTATTATTAACATTAATAATGAAAAGGAAATTCAATATTTTCTAGATTTATGTCAAGTCAACATTTATGAATTTGGTTCCAGAAGAATAATTTTATATCGATTAGTTAGATGGTTTTCTCATTCTTGAAGATAAGAATAGGGTTTTCCATCTAAGAAATGTGATATATGAGTTAATGTTAGAAACAATAACATGGTATTAAATTCTTGATTTAAAAAAAAAACTATTTTTCAATGTGGCGAAGTTTATTATAATATCTATTTCAACAAATAAAGTAATCAACGGATTATGGTTCTGGTGTATGTAGATGACATGATCTTTTTTGGATCAGTTGGAGCGTAGTAAAAATAGTTCATAGAATTCATTAAATGTGAGTTAAAAATGTAAATGATTTGTGAACCAACCTTTTTCCTTGGTTTAAAGGTTCCACAAGTAAGGAATGAAACAATTATTTCTCAATACAAATATACCAAGCAGGTTTTAAGAATAAAAAGAATGGATAATTCCAATGAGATAATGACTCTGGTGGTTACTCAGATGAAGCTTTCACAAGATGATGAAGACAAATCTATTAATGACACTGAATATGAAAAAATAATTAGCGTTCTAATTTATTTAATAGTGAAAATACATGATATTGTTTTTCCCACATTCTAATAAGCATGTAATTCTAGTAATCCTAATGAAATACACCTTCTTGTAGAAAAAAATACTTTAGAATGGTGGATTTCAGTTTGTTGTAAAATGTAAAATCTAATCTTGAGTTATTGGTCTATACAAATGTAGATTGGTTCATGTTGACAGATGATATAACATCAAGATTAGGTGGTTCATTCTATCTTGGTGTATTGTGTATTTCTTGTCTAAGTAAGAAAAAAATTCATTTCATTGAGCACTACAAAAGATGAATATATTGTGGCTACTCAAGCGTGAACATTGTTATTATGGATAAAGAAAAAACTTAATGATATGGTAGTTGAAGTGAATCCTAGAATAAGATTATGTTGTGATAATTCATGTTCTATAAATATTATCCAAAATCTAGTCCATCACTCAAAGACAAAGCAAATTGAAATCAAATATCATTTTATCAAGGAGAAGTTAGAGCATGAGCTTGTGAAGTTGGATTATGTGCATACATAACTATATATTGAAGACATTATGATGAACACCTTACCCAAAGGGGTTTTTGAGCAACATAAACTAGATTTTGGAGTTAAGTCGACTCCCCGCACTTGAAAAAGTTTGGATGTGGGACCCCCTCTCTCTGAGTTATAATGTGTTTTTTATTATGTGATAATATGTGTTCTTTATAATGTTGCAGCCACAAAGGAGTTACATTTGAGTTCATTGAAAAAAGGGGATAAAATATCTTGATCAAGATAGGGTTAAGATATGATAGGGGGATAAATGGAGTAGGGGGTGTTTTAAATATGATGATGCCAAAGTACTTTGGGTAATGAAAAAAAATCATAGAAGGAGTTTGTGATATATACAATTTAAGAATATTGTGTCTTATTAGGTGAAATAAGACATATTTGATTTATTTTATTATAAAATTTGGTTTCTCAAAAAGGATTTTCTAGTAGTATTAAGGATGGAATGATTCCTTGATAAAATTTAAATGTTACTATTTTTTCTCACATATAGCTTGACTCATTTGGTCTTAGAGTATTTGTTGAGTAAAATCTTTGATCATTGTCTCATGTTGCACTATGTGAGTGGTGTATTATAAAAGATAGTGTTTGTGTGTTTATCATTATAAGTATCCAAGAAGTTTTTAAGTGTTTTAAACAAATCCAAAGGAGGATATTTTTGGAAAAAAATCTATCAATGTGTTGTCTTGGTGTTTTTGTTGATTGTGTTTGTTGAAAAAACTAGTTGATCACATTATAGTATGGTTGGTGTTACTGAATTATATATTTTTAAGGTGGAATATTTTCCTAGTGTTGTCTATATTATTGGGACTCAAAATCAGGATTTTATTATGTAAAAGGAATTATTTTTTCATTTAATAATTATAGAACCACATAGGGAGTATATTGAATCGCAAAGAGAAATAAAAAAAGTAAAGGATTTCATATAACAACCATTCAATGTAGACCGCAAATGAAGTTCAATATTCTAAAAACAAATGTGGTGAATTAAGGTCACTACAAAGGGTTATATGTTTTTATAACTTCATATAAAGATCAGTTCATGGGAAACTTGTCATTTGTGAAGGAATATGGTTATTTAAGGGGAGTTTCAAATGAATAATTGTGCTATACAAACTGAATATCCAGTACTGTATGTGGTGATGGATAATCAACAAATAAATTTATATTAATTATAATTATATGGTTTTTTGGGATTTCTATGCCTATATTAAGGACCCATAATCAAATCATTTAATGATATAATTTCATTAGAGAAGATAATCACTTGAAGAATTTGAAAAAGTCTGAAAGTGGTTCAAGAAGGAAAAATAATTCTACGAAGGATTCATGCTATGCGAAAAGTTATTTCGTGAAGGAAGTTGTTTGTGAGGAACTATATCTCGAAAAGTGTCTACCATCCATAAAGAAAAGGAAGTTTGTAATGTAAATGAATTCCATAAAGAACTTGCACTACGCAGTTCATAGGATTCCATGAAAGGATTATGTTTGGTTGTGAAGGATCAAAAATAGTTTGGAAAAGGAATGTATGCAATGAAAACACTACACAATAAAGTTTGTTTCATTTACTGGGTGAAAACTATACATCATAGCACACCCATGTGTGAAAAAATTCTTAGGTTTTTTTTAGAAAAATAAATGATTCCTATAAAGGAGAATTTAACACAATTTAGTTGAGAGAGTAATAAAATTTATAATTGTGATTGGTTGTAAACAAGTAGGGATATTGAGTCGGCTCGAAACATTACAACAACAATGCACTTTAGTGGAATCGGTACTTGGGAACATAACCTTTGTATGCTCCTTGGACGTAACCCAGTGTAGTTGATCCAAGTAAAATTGTTGTGTCTCATGTGTTCATTCATTTTTTCTCATACATTGCTATGAGAAAGAGAGAGAAGAGATTTTTTTAAAGACGAAATAATATATGAAGGGAACTAGTTTTAATCTATCATACCCAGATCCACCCCCTCTTAGGGTATTTAACCTAGTTGATATAATAGTAATTTAATAGAACCATTATGTTTTTAATTTTCTATTAATGTAATTTAAGTCTCTATTAATTATAAATAGTCTAATTATATATATATATATATAATTATTATAGTGTATTTTGGTATATGATCATTTTTAGGCTCAATTTTTTTATAAACATTGTTTTTTTGTGTTTTAGGTATTTATATAAAACATGATTTCTAACACATATAGAAACTATATCTAGAAAAATAGATTCCATATTTGGAATCATGAGTTTCACATAAGGTAAATATTCCATTTAATTATCAAATTGGATAGTAAAAATAGTAAATATTTTTTACCTCAGTATGTGTAAAACATGAAAAAATGGGTTATAACTCTAAGATAAGGCCTAAAAAGCTCGAAAAAAACTTTTAATTATTTTATTGGATAATTGTGTTTCAACTATTTCCATTAAAAGTTTAAATAATTTTCAATTTCTTTCTATCTTCCTTTGATAACGACCTTAATATTATTTTATGTAAAGAATAAATACAAAATGTAAATTTCTTTGATTAAATTTTTATAATATTTTATCATTGGGATAAAAAGAGGTTATAATTGGTTATAAATGGTTTTATGAGATATTAATTATTATTTTTTGGTTAATTTATTTAAAAATTTTATTGAAGGAATAATTACCTTAAATTATTACACAACACCGATACAATACTTGTTCAAGTAATTGAAAAATCATGTAAATGTTTTTTAAAAACATTAAAATTAATACAACATGGAGGAATTAATTTATTACAAGACTTTTTTAGATAAATATATCTAATTAATGATGTGTTAAATGTTTATATATGAATTACACTAATATCTTGATGTCATTTATGTCAATTTATGTGAGTATTCATGAAATTGACTTTAATGGTATATTATGTTAAATCATATTTTATTTATAGATTTAAAATTCATAAAAATATTATGATCACCCATATGAATGCGATATTTTCAAAAATATCACAATTTTTCCAATTATGGATCACTCTTCCATTTATTTTATATTTTAGGACTCTTATATATTAAAAAACATTGATATCACGGTAATCATCAAAAGGGTTAATGAGCTGTTAAAACATAGAGAAAAGGTTGAAAAAATAATATAAACATTTAAAAATTTTACTTAATGATATGATTTGGAATCATCCTTATCATAAATTCTAGATATATCAATTTAGTGTCACTTGAAATTGAAAATTAATATATATTAATTTAATACATTAAGTATTTCAAACGGTTCCCCTCCATTAACTTGTAAAAGGGAGGCACATATCAACCATTACTTAAACCTTGTGACCACCATAGTTTAGATAAAACATAACTATATATATCACCAACATCACTCCCCATTTATTAGTGGAAATTGTCTCACTAGATGACCAAACCTAGAAGGCATAAGGTGTAATTAAAATAGGTTATCCAGGGAGAATTTTTAAGCCATAAACGACCTATTTCATGTTTATTTCTTCATCTACATCCATAAAATATTCTTTGAAAATTATAAAAAAATAAATTAAGTATATCCATATACTAAAATTTTATTATTATTTTGGTACAAATATTTTTTGACACTTTTTCCATCAAATGGGAAATGAAAATATCCCTCGTGTGTACTTGTGGATTACCACCACCATGGAGAGATGTGTTTCGTTTTTCATCACCTACTCACAAGAATTATTATTATAAAGAATATAATAAATATATATGATATTAATAAAACAAAAATAATTTTTAAATATAATATTTCATCTATTATCTTAACATTACCCTCATTGAAAAATTATAATGTTGTTCATGCATATGTGAAAAAACCACCTCCATGAAGCGATGTCTTTCTTTTTCATGAAATCTATTCATGGATGGTTATAAAATTATATTTAATTTATAAAAATTATTATTATTTCATGATTAATATTTTAGAGTTCATAGATTAATGACCACTTGGACCATAGACATCTTACCCAAATCATTCATGACTTATAATCCGAATGACGTCAAAAGTCTGACCTGAAGGCAATTACTTATATAATTAAGTATAACATGAATATTAGTGATGTAAAAATAATAATAAACATGTAAAATGATATTAAGACTATATGTAATTAAAATATATTTTTTATTTAGGATGATAAAGAATGTACGTTTCAAGTGTAACTTGAGGTAAGATACACTTTACATTAAAACCATTTTTAAATGTTCAAAAGATTTATTTTATAAATAATTTAATACATCTCCAAAATCATAAAAAATAATATATGTGTATTTAAATTGAAATATATAATTTATAAATTAATATATATATCTCTTCTGGCTTTATTTGAATGGTTTTGAAAAGGAATATCATTATATATATAATAAGGAACCTTTTGACTTTATTTACAAAAGGCAAAAGGAATGTACTATATTAACATATATGATGTTCATGTATTTTACCTATACCAAAAAATAATAATTTATGTTTATATTAAATTATTAACTTCCATGATATTATGAAATAGAAACCATTCTGACATTGGTTTTGGTCATTATTGTTTTGAGATTAGTGTTTTAAAACAATGGTACTTATCAATATCTGAAAATGATTTCATTATGTGTTAAAAATTTTATGTTTATAAGTATGATAATGGAAATTAATGATTTTATTTTTTTCAAATATTTTATATTCCTAGTAAATTTTTTATGATGATAGGTGATCATGGTATAGATCGCTAATGCATTGGGTAATGATTATGATCTCAGGAGAAAAATGTTGGAATTAACCTAGTAGAATATTCAATTTGTAAGGGTTACTATGAAGGTTATGTGATTATAATGTCCCAATGAATGTATGGTAAATTTATATGCATGCTAATGGGTACTCATTAAAATATTTTGACTTTATAATTTATTCTAATGATCATTTTTTTAAAAGTAGTGATTATTCCGTTTAATGGTAGAAAGTTATATTTTAAAGAAAATGTTTTCCATGGGTTCACATGCATTTTAAGAAACCCTAATAATTATTATTTTTCCTGTATTTCTTCACATAAATCATTTTATGAAATAAATTGGGTAGTAAAACTAATTTAATGTCTCTATAAAGGATCTTTTGATCTTAGTAATTATTATTTTTATGTTAAACTCTCTTATACAATGTCATGGTTTTAAAATGGAGTAATGTGTCTCCTTTAACTTTATTATAGACACCACACTGAAAATTTTGTTCTCATACCATATTTTAAATTGTTTTTCATAGGTTTTAAGTGTGATTAGGAACAATAATTAATTCACGTTTCAAGTATTGATCATTTTCATAGAAAAGCAACTATTTTACATTTCAAAAGTATTATACTATAGAAAAAAGGATATTAAATGGATGTGAAAAAATTGTAATATATAATATTATCATGTCATATCTATGATCTAATTCTCTAAAATAATAAATATTAAAGATCCTCAAAATGTAATAATGTGAATTATTAGTTTAAAACTCATGATTATGTAATTTTTTAAGGCCGAGTCCTTATATTTTGTATCATTGGGAAAAATTATATAATTTTAGATACTAGAATAATAAAATTAAGTACACATATGAGATTTTAATTCATGTTTATCATGAAATAAAATTTAAATATTACCATGTTACATTATCTAATATATTTTATGCATATAATGGTATTCCAAATAGGAAAAATCTATAATGAAGTAGGAAGAAACCAATAATACAATATCCTTAAAAATTTGAATTTTGGAATGGTTGGAATTGGAAGAGAGTAATTTGTTTTTGCGATGTGTCATTTTATGAAGACTATAAATTTTTATAGCATACATGTGATAGATAAACCTTATTCACTCCTAAGGAACAAGCCCATTATATAAAACACCATGAAATAGAACACTCTAGCATTCAGTGGATCGTATAACCCGATCATAGCTAAAGGTTGGGTTAAATCTTTGGAAAATATATTTGATGCAAAACCCCATGATTATGTTATATATTTTTTTCAAATTAATTTATCTTTTTTGATAGAATCCAATACACACAACATTGATTTTAAATTGTGTTACACACAACACCGAGTTTATGTGAAATGCTACATAAAATTAAAATATTATTATTTAATACGATTATTTTTGCCTAGCTATTGGAATGATGGTTATGAATATTATTTAAAAAATTAAGAAAATATATGGTTTACATAAATATAAAATGAATTCTTTGATTATAAAATGAAAATAATGACTAGTTGAAAATAAATAAAATCTTTTTCTGAAATAATATCTTTATGTGTACAAACAAGTTTTATCTCAAAAAATTAAATAAATTACTCATGGTTAATGATTTTAATGAAATGTATATATCATGTATTAAATCAAATGTTTTAACAACCATCTTATATTTTTTATATGTATGAGGTAATAATAAATCCAATGTTACATTTAAAAATTATATTTTTTTATAAAAAGCAGTTTTTCGCATTTTGTGAACTTACTGTAACACTCAAAAATTAAAAAAAAGATGAAAATTTTATTTTATATCATAAGAGACATGAAACATCGAACTTACACAACCCACCAAATATATTTCGTTAAATTTAATCTCATCGATAGTTTTCCAAACACACAACTCTGAGTCTAAATGAACTGTAACACAATATACTGTTAAATTGGTGGGTATGAATAATACTATCTAAATTATTTAAAATATGGATATCTATTTATTAGAAATTAAATAAGAACCAGTTAATAGAAAAATAAATGTTTTTTTTTTGAAAAATTATATTTTTCTAAAAGAAGATTTAGGCGCGCTTTTTTCATATAATTTAAAATTAATATTTACAAATTTTATAAGATTTATTTGATAAAATGAACACAATTTTTTTATTATAATATAAAAAATATCTTAGGGTGAATTTTTGGTATTTTTCTAAAATGTTTCATTTTTAAATGAATAGTGAATGATATTTATTTTTATTGAAAACCACCTTTTAGTTTAAATAAATCACAAGGTTAAATTAAAATTTTAAATTTGTTTTAAAGTAAAATTATTGAAATAATAATATTATTAAACTATTTTAGTTCATTTTAATTAATTTAATATTTATTTTTTATATTAAAACATTCTATACTTATGAAAATTTTATCTTTGAAAACCCATATTTTCATTGCGTCTATGAGCATAATTTTAAATTGTATTCAACAACATTTATGAATTTAATTTGTATTGTAATTTTTAATTGTAATAATTTATATTTTCTTATAAGACCTACTTAAATTTTTACAATTATTAATCATAAAATAAATAAAAATTAATTATCGTGGATATGGTAAAAACTGATCTATTGGGGGGTTAAACTAAGGTGATATTTATTAAAATGACCAACCAACATTTCCAAAACCAATTTTATAGACATTTTTTGAACTTAAAATATATAAGGGGTAATAATGGCCCATTTTGGAAGATTTTTACATGATAAAAATGTGTGTGTGGTTGATTTATTTCAGAAATTCCATTTGTGACCCTCCCCCGCTTATAAAGGCCACCCCATATCCTCCACTATTCACACATCCAAAACCATTTGGTTCAACCATGAGATTCTGAATTCACTCCCTTACTGCCCTCCCAACATATTATATCACTTGTTTTTATCATAAATCCATTTTAGTAAGTATTTTGATGTCAACCAAAAGAAGTTTCTTGAAGAAGAGGTAATGTTCATAAAAGACCATTTTCATTTTATTTCATCCTCCACCTCCCTCAAATAATATATATTCATTATAATATAAAATAATTATCTCCAAAATAAATAGGTGTTATTATGTTAATTTAATAACCTATATTCATACCCTCTTTAATCAAAATGGAAATGAAACGGTCAATCATGTGTATGGAGGACTACCGCCTCACCAACTGATATAATTATTTTTCCATATCCACCATTCTAGTTTGGATATAATGATGAATTTAACACATGAATATTATATTTATGATATTTTTATGTGAATTAAATTATAATACCACTTATACCTTCTTACTTATAATGCCATTTAAAATACGATAACATCCCACGTGTGTACGACATACTACCGCATCACGAAGTGATGTGATTCATTTTCACTAACTCTTTACATAAAAGGTAATAAAGGATAATTTTAATTAATATATGTGGAATATATGAGTTTATAATTATTTTGGTTGAATAATATATCCACCTATTTATTAACTTTTCATTCATTAAGAAATGATATCATCACTCGTGCATATATACGGCTTACTGTCTCTACATAGCGATGTGATTGATTTACTACATATAGTTTTAAATAATGATATAAAAAATTTATCAAATGAAAAAATGAAATTTATAACCATAAAATCATTCTATATATTAAAAAATATATCTTATGTTCTAGATCCATAACATTCATGACCAAACACGAATGAGATAGAAAGACAATTAATACCCAAAAGAATAATAATAATGAACAATTATTAACAGAAAGGTGATGAGATGTTATCAAAGAATAATATATGACATTATAATTATTATTATGGTTCTTTTATTAGTTAATAAAATTATTAAAACCAACATACAAGATGATATATCACTTTCAACTAAAAAGGGAATGTGAGTTAAGTGACATCGTCTCAATTTCTATTCATTGTGGAATATTGTAATGTTATGAACCTAATTACTTTTATGTTGTGTATATAGATCCACTTTGACATGTAACATCATGAATAATCAATAATTAATAGTATTTTGTTTTCCAATTTTAATTATTTAATCTTATTGTATTTTACATAAAAGTTATGAAGTGTTGAGGAATTTCATAAATCCAATTCTCTTCATTAGGTAACATCACCTCTTATTTGTCTTTGATATTCAAAGAATATGTGTACAATGAATTTTGATATTTTTATGGTGTATTTATACTTATTTTATGTGGATATTAATTTTATATACACAATTGATTAAATTATTAAATCTCACTTTCACAATATTTTTCTAATCGATATTGTTTATTCTTGAACAATCTTATTTTAAGTGTGATTTTTTATTCTTGAAATTTTGTTGAACGAAATTGTTAGATAATTTATAAATAAACCCATTAAATTTTATTATCTTATGGCTATCCATTATATTTTTAATTCATAGTACCATTTTTAAACTCTTAGGTACATAAAATATTTTAGAAAATGTTTTTATGAAAATACTACTTAATTTCTCTATTTGGATAGAAATAAATTTCATTCAAAACCATGATTTATATAAATGTTTTAATATTATTTTATGATTTTTAAAAGACATTTTTAACCATTTTTAGTTCTTAAAAATGAATTGAATAGATTCCTCACATTATTTCCAAAACATGGCATGTTACTCTTTTATAAAAAATATGAAAAGAATCTTTTTTTATCATATACACATGTATGGAATTTCCTACTATCATGACCACTCAATATTTAAAAGATTATTTAAAAAAAAATCAATGTTATTTACAATTAAATTTACTTTCAAAATGTTTTGTGTACTTTTAGTTTTAAATTTTTGAATTTCAAAATGAAAATGATATTTTCCTCAAAAATGTTTTTAATGATCTTATTATGATATTTATATTCTTCAATAAAAAACACTTTATTTTAAAAATACTCTAACTTTGATATGTTTTATTGAAATAATCCTTATTCTTTTTTCATGGATGGTTTATGATAATATTTACAAAAGAAAGTGTCTAAATTCTCTTTATCGATTCATTTTTGTAGTCATTAACTTTCCTTTGAAAAATTCACTTTCTTTTGATCATTATACAATTTATTTATCTTGAATATCCATATTCATTACATCATGTATTTGAATATTTCCTAAACTATACATAAATTTCACATATGATATTTCTCATAAATATCCATATTCTTTGTATCATATATATTATTATTTCCTAAATTGTATATAATTTTTACATATGATGTTTACCATGAATGTTATTTGATTAACTGAGAAATATTGATAAATATATAGTCATTACTCAATACATTTATTTGTTGTTAAGGAATATTGATTCATGAATTAAATTTATAGTTTGGTATATGAAGAATGATCTGGACATAATGTTACAGGTGGGGCCTAGTTGAAGATAGCCCATTAATGCATTGACTGGTCTCTTTAGACAAATTAGTTTTCTAAATCAGATGGGTTTTCCATATTTGTTTTAAATTTTCACAAGGAATGTCTTGACGTTAGTGGTTTTCACGATGTCTGAGATCACGTGGT
Source organism: Viscum album (assembly GCA_963277665.1). Classification (NCBI taxonomy): domain Eukaryota; kingdom Viridiplantae; phylum Streptophyta; class Magnoliopsida; order Santalales; family Viscaceae; genus Viscum; species Viscum album. The sequence continues at coordinate 381,508,426 of OY728155.1, forward strand.
CCAATAATTAATCTATCCCTTCATTGAGAATTTAGTTATTATTATCCATGAGATTTTCTCAATGATATTATCTCTTAATGCATTTCATTCTTAGTATATATAATAAATGTAATGTGTTTCCATTTGTTACCTTGCCATATTTATTATTCATTATGTAGCTATGGTAGTCAAGTTATTGATAAAATTTCATGTGTTTTCTATTATTTATCATACCATATTGATTATTATAGTAAAATTATTTAAATGTGACGTGTGTTTAATTTTTTACCTTTCTATATTGTTTATACCTTTTTATTATTAATATATTTTATTATACATAACCCATATTTAGAATTTGATATCACCATTATTTTGTTTCATTCAAAGGTATCCAAGAAGTATACTAAGAATTATATCCAATTATATTCTTGAGGGAATACTTATATTCTCAAAAATAATTATATTGTAATTTTTATATTCAAATTTAATATGGGAATCATATATGTATATAGTTTACCAAGAATAAAAAATTATTTGGTCATTTGGGATGTGATATCTTGTACCTTATGCCAAAGTGGTAAAGTAACCACCGACTCTAGGATATTGGTGTTAGTGTCATTAAATTTGTTATGAGAGGATGTTTATCAGAGACCATGGGAACTATATTTAGAAAAACCTATGTTAGGGAACATAACCCTATTATAGAAATTGAGGATAAATATATAAGAACATCCAAATGTTTTTGTATGATAAATATTATGTGTTCTTTACTATAAATACATCCCTGTATGGATACTACAAGGGGATTTGGTTATGGAAAATATGTACCTATGGTCAATAAGTATGAAATAGGTGTGTATGTCTTGAATCGTGCATTACACAGTGCAGGGCTTTGAGCCTTACTGTGCACCTAGTTTTATAATCCCTGAAGATATGATTTTGTTACTTCAAATTTTATTTAAAATCCATTATTAATGATATGATAATATTTATACGATTTAATGAAATTTTAGAATAAACCTAGTTCATGATTATAAGATTAAAAATTCATTAATTTTAAATTTATGTTAAGTGTTACACCAGAATTAGAATTATATATTATGATTTTATAAACTAATCCAATATATTCCACAGTGATATGGGAATACAACACTTTGGTTTAGTATATGTTTTAGTGAAATAAATATTTTATGAATAATACTTTTATATTTAGTGGACATAAGTTTAAATTTATTGACAACCATTAGGCTTAATATAATCCTTAATATCATTGTAATAAATATGAAAAAACATTATCATAATTTGTGGGAAAATATAAATTGTATTTAAAACCATTCTAAATTTTTTTTAATGATTAATTTTATTTCAAGGATATCCATCACATTTTTTCAAAACTCTATAGTAATTACATTAATATACTTAAAAAAAATAAAAACCCACTTTTCAGGTGACAAGTCGTCACATTATCCATGGTCATTGGTCTTAAACTCACAACCAGTGGGTGATAAGGGTGTGGTGCCTACCACATGCCTACATGATTTCCTCGTTAATGTGGTATTATTTTTTATTAAAAAATTCACAAATAAATATTAAATTTATTTTAGGAATAGTTTCGTTAGTTTTAGGAATATGAAACCCTTAAACATAACCTATAAAACATCATGATGAACAAAGTTAATTTTTTGAATTTTCAGTTTATTTTGGATGTAGGGGTTTTTATGGGATGCTTTAAGTTTAACTTTTCCTTTGTAGATTAATATGAAGGTTTATTCATTTTAGTCATTACCTTACATTATGTTACCTATTTTAGTTTTAGTAAACATAGGTGGAATAGTCATTATTATTTTACGAATTACATGATCCACTAAATGTAAATTTTAGTACATAATTTATAAAAAAATCATCTTAGATATTCATTTCATTGAGTAAGAAATTAAAGCACAAAAAAGGATGGAATTGTATTTATGATATGAAAAGATATCATGTTAGAAATTTTTTTGTGTTCTCTATCCTGATATTAAAAGAATTCATCAACATAGGAATAGGATATTCAATGAAAAATGTAATCTTATTTATTTAATATCTGATTAATCAAATTGTCCATTAAATCATCACTGATTAATGGTCTTATGATCAATGACCTCAATCACTATATATAATGTTTGTATTATTTTCTTACATGTCAATATACTCACTTCCCTTTAATGTTATCTTATCTAGAAACCTAGTTATGGGATTATTCTAGATTATCTTCTTACTTCACATTCTATATTATTAATAGGATGTTTTATTGACCCTTTTTATGATGTTTTTTTTTTCAATTGAGGAATTTTCAAATATCAATCCCTTGATTTTCGTGTCAAATAGAAAATTATGATGAAGAAATTTATTTAAGTTGGGTATAATTTAACACATATAAATTATAAAATAATAACATTTTATTCAATAGTGTATGTTACAAGCATCATCGATCTTAGACAACCCATATAATATATTTCATTGAATTCAATCTCTTTGATAGCTTGCAGAACATAGAACCCCAAGTATAAATAAACAATAATATAATATATCATTATATCCTAGACATTAAATTAGAAGGAATAGATAGTAATAACTATTTGATGAAAAATATGTTAATCTATTTATGATAATTAAAATAAGAATCATTTAATAGAAAATTAAATGTTTTTGGAAAAGAATGTACTTTTTTCAAATACATGGTTTAGTTGTGCTTTGAGAACATAATTTAAAATTAATTTTTAACACATTAGTATAATTTATTTCATAAAATTAACTCCATTTGTCTAATAAGTATATCAAAATTATCTTAGGGTGATTTTGTTTTTTAATTTTCAAAAATGATTCATTATTTTATGAATAATAAAAAATCCTGATTTTTATTGAAAACTGCCTTTTGGTTCAGTAAATCAAAAATGATAAATTACATTTTAAGTTGGTTTTAAAGTAAAATTAGTTTATTAATATAGATATTAAATTATTTTAGGTCACTGGAATCATTTTCATATTTAATTATGATATTAAAACCTTCCATACTTATGATAATTTTCTCATGGAAAACAACCTTTTCATCGTGTCTATGGATATATTTTTAAAAAGGTTTCACCCACTTTAGTGAATTGAATTTCAAAAAATGGATTAAATACTTTAAATAAAATAATTTATATTATATAATAGGGTCAAAATAATTTTTTACCGTTATTAAAAATAAATTTTTTAAAAAATAAATACTACCGTTAAGGTAAAAACTAATTTATCGGGGGTTAATCTAGGAAGATAAAAGTTTAAATAACCTACCGAATTGACCAAAACCAATTATATGGACATATATATACCATATAGTCTCTAAGGGTTGATAATGAACTGTTTTTTAGGCTAGTTACATTATAAAAATGTGGGTGTAATTGATTATTTTAAAAAATTCAATGTGTATCACACTCCCCCACTTATAAAGGGTCACCCAATATCCTCCTTTATTCACACTTACAAAGCCATTTTTCAGCCAATACCTACCAAAATAACGAAATTAAACCCATACCAACATTAAATTTCCTTTTTTTGTTCATAAATCCATCACATGAAGTATTTTAGTACAAACCAAAAAAATCTCTCTTGAGAATTGGAAACATTTTTAAACGATCATTTTCATATTATTTCTTCTTATGCCTATAAAAATCATATTTAATCAAGGTAATTTAATATCAATAATACCTAAAAAATTAATATATGTTATTATGTTAATGTAATAAACTATATCAATCACCATTTCCATCAAATGGGAAAGGAAGCTGTCTGTCATGTGTATGGTGGACTACCACCACACGAACCAATATAATTAATTTTCCATCACCACCATTATAGGATATATGTAATGATGGATTTAACAAATTTATATGATATTTATGATATTATGATACTTATTAAATTAAAAAATCAAATATACATTCTTAATTTCCACACACAATAATATTTTTATTTATTGCAAATAGAAAAACCAGTGTACAAAGAAAAAGAGGGAAGAATGAGAAGGGATGAGCCTTCAGGGGGGATAAAAAAACATCCCAAGACTATCACCCATAAAAAAATTATCACTCCACAGTGGGAGGGACCCAAGATTGAATAATTCCATTAGGGGATTTTCTAGGGTAGCCTTCATGGCCAAGATTTCCAGAATAATACATGTGATATATATGAGATTATAATGATTATTGAAAATTAATATATAACCCAATTTTTTATATTTTAATTCATTAAGAAAATATATCATCTCTCATTTGTATGGACTTCTTATCACCTCTACGAATTGATGCGATAAATTTTATATATAAACTTTTCAATAATTATTAAACAAATGTAACTAATAAACAAAAATAATATTTATATCCTTAATGTAATTTTACAGATGATGTAACTATATCCTCTATTAAACATTCATAACTTCCACAACAAAACATGCATGAGAAAACAAGGTATTTGACACCCAAAATAATAATAATAATGAATAATTATTAACATACAAATTATGAGATGTTATGAAAGGATCACATATGATATTATAAATATTAATATGGTCATTTTATAAGTTAAATTCTTTCATACATTACACAGGAGGTTAAATCACATTAAACCAAAAAGGAAACATGAGGTAAGTAAAATCATCTCAATTTCCATTCATTGATGCATATTGTAATGTTATGAACTTAGTTTCATTGATGTTGTTTATATACTTCCATATTTCCATGTGATTTTATGATACATTAATAATTAATGGCATTTTATATTTAAATTTTAATTATTTAATAAAAGTTTACTTGACATAAATATTACTAATTGGTAAATAATTTCATAACTTAAATTTTCTTCACTGGTTAATATTACTTATTCACCATTTTTGATATTCTAAGATTATGGGAGTGATGAATTTTTATTATAATATGTTTAATTTATTCTTGTTTTATGTGTATTTACATTTGATACACATAATTTATCCATTGATTAATAATCACTTTATTATTATGATCATTGTAAGAGTTTATTTCACAATCTCATTCTAATCGAGATTGTTTATTCATAAATTTACATTGAAGGAAATTATTTGATAATCTTATAAAAACCCATTTCATTTTCATATCCTCTGGTTATCCATGATATTTTCATGTCATAGTACAATTTTATAATTTTTTGGCACTTTAAATTATTGAGAAAATGTTATTTTAAAAACCCAACATTATTTCTCTGCTTGGCTAGAAATTCATTTTCTTCTAAAACAATGTTTTATAAAATGTTTTAAAAAATATATTAATATTATTATATGATATTTAAAATATATTTTATTTATTTTTAATTGATATATCTTTTTCAAAACAAGGCCCATTTGGATTTTACTTAAAATGTGAAATAAATATTTTTTAACTTATACGACATGTACAAAATTTCCTACTTTGATGACCAATCAATGTTTAAAATATTATTTCACTTCTTTAAAATGTTATATTAAATTAATTTATTGTTAAATTTTTTAAACATTGAATTTTAAGAAGGATATTTTAAATATGAAAAAGATATTTTCCTCAATATTATTTACAAAAATAATGTGATTGTATTTCTATTCACCAATAAGAAAAACCCTTTAATTTACTTATACTTCAATGTGGATATGTGGCATTAATACAATCATTATCCTTTATATGGGTGTTTTATGATAATTTTTATAGATATGAGTATTTATATTCAATTTCTTGATTCATCTTATTCGTCATTAACTTTCCATTGAAAAATTCACTTTCATTTAATCATTGTACAATTCATTCTTATTAAATATAAATATTCATTGAATCATGGATACATAATTTCTTAATCCATATATAATTATCCCATACAGTGTCTCTATTATATATCTATAGTCATTGTATCATGAATATGATTATTTCCTAAATTTTATAACATTTTTACAAATGTTTCTTACTTTTAATTTTTTTGATTAAGAGGGATATATTGATAAATCATTATTATTTTATCGATACAGATGTTTTTTTGATAATTAATATTAATTTATGAACTAAATATATCATTTTATATATGAGGAATTCTATGGACATAAAGTCACTAGTGGGTCCTAGTAATATATAGTCATTCGATACACAGGAAGGTCTCATGAGACAAATAAAATGGAAAAAACAAATAGGGTTTTTGCCTAGTAGTTTTAAACTATCTCGAGGAAGGTCTTGATAGAAGTGGATTTCATGATTTTTGAGATAATAATGTTCAATAATTAATAATTTCCTCCATTTATTATTCAGTTATAATTATCCATGATATTTTTTCAATGATATTATATTTTGATGGATTTTATTCATAGTTTATTTATTAAATGGAAAGTGTTTTCGATTATTTAACTTGAAATATTGATTATGACTTATCCTGTTATCATAGTCATCTTATTGATTAAATGGAATATATTTATAGTTATTTACCTTTACATATAGATTATTTTATCCAAATTATTTAAATTTCATGTGTGTTTAGTTATTTACCTTTCTATATTATTTATACTCATTGATTCATGATAGCTTCCACCATACATAATCCTTACTAAGAATTTGATCTCACCCTAATTTTATTTCTTTTACTAGGAATCCAGAAATTTTACTAATAATGATATTCAAGGATATTATATAGTAAATAATTATATTCTTGAAATAAAAATTATGTTGAAATTTGTGTTTTTAAATTTAATATGGGATTTATGTATGTATCTAGTTTACAATGACTAATAAAATATTCTGTCCTTCAGGATATGATCTATTATATCATATTAAAAATATTTAAATTAACCACCAGCTCTGTGATATATGGGTTTGGGTCTTTAAACGTATTTTAAAATTAAATTTTTGCAAATTTAGAAAATTTATTTGAAAAATTTCTCTTAGGAAAACCTCCTTTTCATCCCGTTTGCATGTTTCATTTTAAATTAATTTCTTCCACTTATATGAGCTGAATTTTTATAAATTTATTATATATTTTTAATAATCATAATTAATATTTTTTTAATATTTTCAACTTTATAATTGACCATTATGAATAGTACAAGTATTAAAAATTAATTACCACAGTTAAGGTAAAAATGATATTAGTAGGGGTTAAACTTAAAATATAAGGGGTAAAGATACCTAGAAACATGTAAAACACTAATTTTATGTCCATATTATAAAATTCTAACCTATAAGGATTTATAATAAACTATTTTAGGGCCATTTTTAATGTGAAAAACATGGTTACACCTTTTTCTTTTGAAAAATTCAAAGTGTGTTCTCTCCCCCATATATAAATAGCCACCCCTATTCTATCCTTTGAGAACTTACAAAAACCATTAGTTCTTAAAATAAATTCAAAAAATACAATATATAATTACCTACTAATTACTTATATTCTTTATTTTCTTTATTAATATCTACTAATAAGGCTTTAGGTTTAAACCTAATGGTGTTCTACGAAGAAGAGGTATGGTCATAAACCATGCGTTTTTATTTTATGTATCCATTTAAAAAATTAAAATATACTTAATAAATGATCGTATAGTGAAATAAATATCTAATATATAATAATATTTTCATATATTATGTCCATGATCCATATCTATCTCATATTCCCTCAAATGAGAAATAAAACCGCCGATCATGTGTATGGAGGACTACCGCCTCTCGAAAAGACATAATTAATTTCACCTTATATCATATCATAAATTTTTATAATGTTGTATTTTAAGTATGTATATTATATTTATAAAATTATTATACTTTTGAAATTATTATATCACTACACTATTTTCACTTTCCATTCCATGAGGGATATGATAATGTCACTCATGTGTACAAAAAACTTATGCATCATGAATCAATCTAATTCGTCATTAAATTATGATTTACTTAGTAGGTAATAAGGATAAAATTAATTAAAATATGTGATATTTATTTCTGAACCAAAAATATAAAAATATAATATTCACATCTAACTTCTTACCATTCATACCATCAGAAAAATATAACGTCTCTCGTGTGTACGACGGACTACCACCTCGCAAACTGATGTGATGTGTTTTTCATTTCCATTTTATATGGATGGTAATAAGGATATATTAAATGAATATAATATAAATATTACATAAAAATAATTATGTAAGTGAGATATATTATATAATTTTCTTACATTTCATGCAATAAAGAAATAGAAACACTGTTCATGCGTATATACAATCTACTGTCACAATTAACAGTATAATTCATTTTATATGCCTAACCATAATAGATTAATATAAATAAATATATAAGGAATATTAATGATATTTATATCATGGTTAACATTCTATAATTTATACAACCATAATTTAGGCAAAATAACCAAAAACACCAAATCAAAACATACGTGAAAAAACAAAGCAGTTATTACACAAAATATAATTTTAATAATGAATTATTTGTCAATGAGTAATAAAAGGGAATAAGTATATAATATATGGTATTAAATATAAAAATATGGTTTTTAAATATATTTATAATAAACTTATATCTATTATATAAGTGCTTTGAAAGTAAAAAATAGAAGTTAAGACTTATGGTAGGGGACTTCCATCTCACTTAAATTTCTATTTGACACATGCCATATTTACCACTTTTTCAATTTTATATGGTGTATATATACTTACAATTAATTTATTTTATGATGATTATTATTAAAATTATGTTTATTTATATAACCAATTTATCTTCTCTCTTTCAAGGGTTTTACTATTCAAAAGATACCAAAGTGGCAACATATTTTTGTCTCGAATTACCTTAATTGGTACATAAGTAATGTTATGCACCTATCTTCTATAATGAGGTGTATATACTACCACTTTAACTTGTTATATCATGAATAAAATTATTTTAATGATATTTAATATTTTCATTTTTTGATATTCATTATTTTGTGGGTCTTATGATTCAAAAGATACCAAAAGTGGAAAGAGTTTTATGTTATAATCTCATTGTTTATCAGGACAGTTTACGATTATGTTTTTAATGCTAAAATATTATAACCTAAATACCATTAATTCTCATGAATTTTAACATGATTTGGTTATTTTTTTAGAATACATGTTTTCTTTTTATTTTTATTCTCTTATATAGTCACAAAACAAAAATATTATTTTAAGGAAAATAAGCTTTATTTTTTACTTCGGTCAGAAATGAATTTCTTTGGCATATCCATGTTTTCTAAAAATAATCCCAAATATATTTTTAAAATTATATAAGGATTTATTAAAGTAATTATTACCCATGTGTTAATTTTTATAAAATGTTTTAAATAGAATCTTCTGGTCGTTTTCTAAATAAAAATCATTAGAATTTTACTGATAATGTCCATGGAACCTTTGTTTTATCATGCACAAGATGAGCTTAATTTTAATCCATTATGAAAAATAATATCTTTAAATATTACTTTATATGTTTATTAGAATATTTTCAAGGACAAGTATTTCGAAATTTATTTATTTTTTAATATGATTTTTTTAAAGTGTAAATGATATTTTCCTAATGAATTGTTTTAAATTATATTTTAAGATTCCATTATACGTTTCCAAAGTAATTTTTAGAGAAAATGAATTTGAAAATGTGTTTTACATTTTAGAATATTTATTTTAAATATGGATATTCTATTTCCCCAAAATTTGTTCTAAATTATCTTTAAATAGTTTTTATAAGTCCATAAAGTTATTTTCAAGGAAAATGGTTTTGAAAATGTTTTATGATTTATTTTTTTAAAGTAAAAATACTATTTTCTACAATAATTATTTCAAATGATCTTTAATTATTCATTTATAAATTTCTAAATTTATTTTCAAAGAAATGGTTTTTGAAAATCTTTTATGTTTTAAAAAGTGTCTTTTAAAGTGGAATGGATTTTTTTCTCAAGAAATGTTCTAAGTGATATTTCAAAATTATTTTCTATCTAAGATGTTATCCTTTATTACTTATGATTTAATAAGGATATGATCCAAGTATACCATTAATAATATTTATCTTAATGGTTTATTTTTATGATGAAAATATATTTATGAAACTCGTTACTTTTACATGGGTTATTCTATGATTAAATGATGAATGGATTATGAAACTTGTTTCATTTACACAGGTAAATATATGATGAAATGTTTATAAAACCTATTTCTTTTACCCAGGTTGTGATGATATTTTTATGAAACTTATTTATTTTAGGATGTTATGATATAAAGAATGTTTTATGATCCAATGTGAAACAAATACATATAATATTCATTATTTGATGGGTGGGAGCTATATAGACTTGAAATTCATTGGGTAATGATTTATATCTCATGAGATAGATAGAAATAGAATAGATAGTGAACCAAAATCAGTAAGGGGTTTTGAAAACTATGATAATCTAGGGAGTGAACCATTAATACTATGATGGTTTGGGGAGTGAACCCATTCTATTATAATTTCCTTAGAAGTGAACCATTACTACTATAGACATGATTTATAATGATTATGTGTATGAAACAATTCCATGTATTACTCCAATGTTACACTCTCATGAATCATGTTCTGTTATTGTTGTAAAATTCTTGCCTTATGAACATATAATATTTATTACATAACTCTATATTTTGATCTCTGATATTTAGGGTATGGATCTCAAATATTATGATATTTTTTCTTATTATCTTATACTCATGATATATTAGGCATCTATTTTTTTCCCTTACTAATCATCTAATCTCACACTTTTTTTGTTTCATTTCCATGGTTTATGAGGTAAGATTTTAAGTAAGGTTTTTTATAAATAGTACTAAATAGGAAGACCATTATCAAATATGTTGAAGATCTTTTACTAAATAAAAAGTCTGTGTATCTAGTATCCAAAGACACTAAAACTATACGGTTATAGGGTGTGGATTTATATAATATATTAAATATTAATTTAAAAAGATGTGATATTTATGTATTAAAATCTTGGTTCATTATAGTTGGTATCATATGAAGGGTTTAGTAAACCCTTGGAAACTAGGATAAGGAATATTTTGTGAGAACCCTTACAAAAATTATATGTATAGAAGAGAATACCATGTTATGGTAAAGAAAATAATGAGGTTTTCCTAAAATTATATTCCATTTTGGATACTTCAATTTGATGTGGTTCTAGTATAGTGGTCCCTAGGGATAATAACTCAAAGAAATGTGTGGTTGTTTTCACTCAAACTTTACCTGGTGCATTAGAATGGGCCTTAATTCACAACTTGTTTGACACTCATTAGGGATATAATTTTGTTAATCCATATTTTTCTTCTAAAAAATATTGAAGGATTTGAATTGATGATGATCTTGGATGATCTATGTTAAACCTAGGGTTTCATATATTGAAATGAATATGTCATAATTTTTATATTAAAAAAATGATTTTCCATGACTATGTATTTTCTACTATGAACAATGTTTCTTACACTATTCTTTTTATTTATAGTCAATAGAGGTAACCAAAAGTAAATAATTTAACATTTAATGTGAATGAAATTTTTTTATGATAAGATAAATGGGATGATGACTATAGAGAAGGATATTGTGATAGTGACTAATCATTTATCATATAAAATGATTAGCAACCTTCACTATAACAAAATCACTGACACAATAAAGAAGAAAAGGATATTGTTCATTAAGAGATAGAGTAGAGGATATCATAAAGAAAAGTAGATTTAGTTTCCTACATGTTAAGAATATGAGGAGAAACTCTCAAGGTAATGTGTTAAAGGAATGAGAAGATATTTTGGGTGTGGAAAAGAAGAACCTAATTAAAGTTCTTACAAAGGAAAAAATGGAATGTTTAGTTAACACCATGGATGAGATTTATAGCCTCCCTAAATAATCATTGACGGTTGAATGTTTTAGTTGTGGAATATATATACACTATGTAAATAAATTTCCTAGGGGGAAAGAACATGAATAGAATAAAAAAGGTTGTATGATTAATGGTTATATTTTTTATGATTAAGAGACCATAAATGTCATATGAGAGGGAAAAAATGTTAAAGAATAAGGTGATGAATCCTAGTTAAGGTGTAATAATAATTGAAAGTGATTTATGTGATCATGTATTGGGATTCAATGGATTATATTGTATAAGAGTTTTTATCAGTGGTAATTTTGTTATTAAAATCATGAAACATCAATAGATTGTTACTCAGTAGTTTTTAATTAAGGTTTTCCAAATAATATATTGAATGCTACTAATAGCCAAGAAAATTGATTTAATGGAATGGCGATATATTATGAAAATAATATGATTAGTATAAAATAACACATAACATGTTCCCAATGTTGATAAACTAGTGTTTATATTGGATAAAGAGACAATTGATATGGATAAAGAAAAATTGATAGTATTGATGACCATAGAACTAATTACTGATTTGTTGGATTTTTATATTTTATCATTTATGGAGTTTAAAATATTATTGGATTTATGAGATATATTCAACAATCTATGGTTTTATTTATGTCAATAGGAGATAGTTAATTATTTAATGCATTTAGATTTTCATTAGGGTTTTATTGTAATTTAATTTATTACCATATTATTGGATAATATATGACTATATAATTAACATATTTGGTATGCGACAATTACAAGATATGTTATGATATTTGGGGGATAATTTTTTTTTGATTTTTTTAAACATAGTGACCTTCTTTATAAATTTTTTATTTTATAACGGTCAGAAGGTTAACAATTTATGTAATGGTTTAAGTTGAACATTGGATATGGTTTTATATATTATTTAATCATATGATGATGTATCCATATTAGATAAATTGTGCTAATTTTTTTTGTATTTATGTTAACTAGAGATATATGAAATTAATTATCATAATTTTATGGATATTGTGATCGATCGGTACTTTAGGAATTAAAAAGGTTAAACATCATTTCATGGAGTAAGCAGTGAAGTGGAAATTATTAAAGACACAAAAAAAGGATGTGATTGGGCTTATGAAATGGAGTGAAATCAATTCAATATTTTTTTTTGTGTTCATTATCTTGGTAGTAAAAAAATAACCATCAACATTATTGAATTGATCTTGAATAAAAAATTTCATCCTAGTAACTTCATTTATAACGAATCAATGGACTTTTAATTGATTGTATATTTATGAATTTTTTGTCATTAAATTTTCTAAATCCTTCACTTTATTGTGATAAAATATATCTATCAATCTTTGTAATTATTTATAATTTTCATCCTTATCCATATAATCACTTCATACTAATGGTTTCCTACATGAAAACCTAGTATTGTGTTATTCTAGATGACCATCGTACTTTTCATTATATCTTATCAATAGGTAGTTTTATTAACCCATTTTATAATGTGGGGTTTTAACAAACAAATTTTCAAACCCTTGATTACCAACCACAAGTTTAAATAGGGATGAAATTTATTTATGTGGGGTCGAATGTAACTCCCAGATATTTTTTAAAATATATTTTTTGAAATAAATTTAATTTTTTATAACTTGTGTTAAATGTATTACAGAGTTTAACACGCATTAGATGCATGATACGATTTAAGAGAAATGATACATACAATTAAACTATTATTATTTAATATGATAGTTATTTCCTAAACATTATAATGGAGGGTGTGAATAATGTTAAATAAATTATAAAAATATATAGTTTACACAAATATGAAATAAATTCTTTGACTATGAAATGAATATAATTACATTTTGAACTTAAAGGAAATTGTTATTAGTAATAATATTTTTTCCTGAAAACAGGTTCTATCATAAAAAATTAGATAAAAAACTTATAGTGAATGATTTTAATGAAATTTGTATACTATTTATTCAATATATTTTTTAACAATAATATTATATGTTTTCTAGGTATGAGATAAAAATAAATTCAATATTATGCTTAAAAATGTACTTTTTATAAAAATATGTATTATTAAAATTTTCAAACTTATTTTAATATTAAGGTTTTCCAAATTTGTAAAATTTATTTGAAAAAATAAATTTCCTTTATAAATTCTAATTTTTAGAATTATATTAAATTTAATTTTTGATAATTTTATAATATAATAAAATTTTCAATGAAAAGTGTACCGACTCACAATATAGGACAATTTCATCCCAATTTGGGAAATTAATATTGTGAAATACTTTTCTAAATATTACATTTAGGAAATTATTAAGATTTATAGAATTCTAGTCTTAATTTTTTTTGAAAGAGATCCCATTTTTATGTCTCATTTTTAAATTTTCTTATAGTAATAACTTAAAAAACATTTGTCTATGAGTACAAAAAATCATCCTCAAAGGGATATAAAATCTGAGAGGATGATTCAGATATTGGAAGAGATTCTTTGGGATTGTGTAATGAATTTTGGTGGCTTTTGGGTGGATCATATACCATTGGTGGAGTTCTTGTACAACAACTATTATCATTTCTTGATATATATGTCTCCTTTTGGCAGAATTTATGTACACCATCATTCCTATCCATTGTTTTGGTTAGAATCAGCTAAAAAAATTAGTTTCTCCAAGACAATGTGAAAGAGATAACATAGAGAATTTAGTTAATCAAAAATAGGTTTTTGATAGATCATGGTCTTTAGAAATCATATATAGATCAACATAGGAGTATGTTTTTGTTTTAAGTGAGTGATTGTGTTTTCTTGAGGATTTTTCAAAGTCTTTAGAATCATCCTTATAGAATTTATGGAATGTTTTCCCCTGGGTATATAGGCCCATCTGAGAAACTTGAATGGGTTTATCAAGTGTCATATAAATTGTCTTTTCCACCAAGGATTAGTTTAATGTGTAATGTGTTTAATATATATCAATTGGAGAATTACCATCATATTCCTAACTATTTGATTCAATGTGATCATGTTGACCCAGATATTGATGATAAATTGATTCATGTGTTGGTACATATTGTGGATAGAAAATATAAAATCTTGCAGCATAAAATAATCAGTCTAGTGTGGGATTTATGGAATCATGGTTAAATTCAAGATGAAATGTGGGAGATTGAAAAGAAAATATTAGAGCTGTGGCTCGAACTATTCTAGGAAAATGGTGTTTTTCTACTTTTTAGGGATATAATAACTAATAATGGGGAGGATTTTCCACCACTAGTTCTAGTTACATAACCCTTCAATCATTTTTAAGTTATTTTAATATTCTAGAGATGTTTTCAGAGTTTTAGTGGGGTTTTATAATGTTTTGGAGGCTTTTATAAAGTTTCATGGACTATGAACGGATAATAGAAATCATGCATGAAATCCAAGAATCTGTGAATGTTATTTTAGAGGGGTATATGTAATCACACGATTTGGATAGATTTTAGAAGGACCATGTGAGTTCCTAGGAGAAACTATGAATATCAATATAGTAGGAAAAGTATGTTTTGTGAACTATTTGTCTAACCATGTGAGATGACCATATGTGGGGTGACTATAAGATAATAGCACTGCATGGTTGGTTCATGGTTTACTAGACTCTGAAAACTAACCATGTGGTGTAGATTTTACATGACAAAAAATTGTTTATTTAATCTAAATTAACCCAGATGACCCCCTATAATCCCATATTCTCCCAATAACCTGAATCCCTTTTTCTATCTAGGAATGAGAGAAAATCATTGTCAATTCAAAATCATTTTTTAAAAGAATCATAGTGTGTTGGAGAAAAAAATTCAATGGTAAGTGTTCGTTCATCCTTTTTCCTCCTAGATCAATTATTCATACCTATAATAGAACCATAAATCTAGTCCATTGGGTATATATATATGCTTTGGGATGTGCATCCAATGAAATATTGTTGGATTTAGTGATGATAATGTGGTTTGTCATTGGATTGTGAAGTATCATTGTGTCTTTATTAATTTTCACAAACCATTTTGAGTTAGGTGTCATCTATATTATATCAACTTGATTTATAACATTATGAATCCATATTATTAAATGATTAAAATGAAATTTTTATAAAATCTATGTGTGATTATTGAAGGAAACCCATTTTGGTTACGGATTTGGAATTTAGGGAAAATGATAAATTTTTGGAAAACCGCCCTTTTTTTTAAATTTTAGAAGGATAATTTTAATTTTTTTTTACTAAAGTAAAGTGTTTTTTGAAATTGTTTATTGAATTTAAAGGTTTTATTTGTAATGGTTTGGCATGGGTATTTGATATACGTGGTTAGTGCGATTTAATTTAAAGATGTGACCCTATGTAGGGGCACATGCCATTAGGGAACCTGGTAGTGGTCACCTTATGACGACATGGTGGATCGATAAGAGACCAATCGTGTGTATGGAATAGTCACTTGGGTATGTGTGGTGTGTGCGTGTGGAATCATGGTTATGGGTATGCCAAATAAAATGGACTGGTTTTAGAACATGATAAATAGTTTTATATTTGAAATTATTTATAGTTTTTATATAAAATGTTTAAAATTATTTTAAATGTTTTATATAAAATATTCTATCATGTTTTTTTCCATGTGGTGTGAGTTGGGATGTAATTTGGGAAAATCTACAGTGTTTACACACACACCCTACATGGGCACTATTATGCATTTGCTGATGTCGTCTATCTAGAGATAAGTAAATTAGGGTATCTCGATTATTTAGTGATGATTCCTGATACCATTGTAATGTAATATAATGATAGATCTTTTATCAAGTTGGGGTTTCTTAATTATTTTTACATAAGAGTTTTTCAGTTTGTTTTCTTTTGGTTACCAACGAGTATAACTTTTGGATTATTCTTGTACTCAGATACGGTAAATTTTTATAGTTATTTTTTGAGTTTTATTTTTTACTCATGCATCATATATAGGTTAATTTAGATATTATTTAATCTCATTGGATTTTTTATTTTTAAAAATAGAAAATTTTCCCCCAAATGTTATTGAGTCCCTTCACATTTATTGTCATATTTTGGTGTCTTGGGGATGTCATCTAAATCTACTGGAACCTCCTACTCTTCTCAAGACAAAAACTAGAGGTGGGATGATTCATATAAGACATGGGTAGGGATGACGGGAGAGATATTTTGTTAGTGATTGGCCATACTACATTGCTGAAATTGTGCGAGTAAGGGATGAGAGAAAGTTCCCTTATTATAAGTTAGAATAAGGGAACCCTTGGAAATAACTATAATATTAAATTAATATAAATTTATTTTTATGAAAATAAAAATCATAAATGAATCATTTCTCATATATGATTATGATAAATATAAATTCAATTATAAAAAAAAAATTTATAGTTTAATGTGATGATTTCACCCTTATCTCTTAGTTTTAACCCGTCTCCCCCAATTAACCCTTTTGACGATTGTGATGATATCAATGATATATACTCTATAAAAGTTATAAAATATAATATAAATGGAAACCTAAAACATAAGTGCATAATTATTTATATTATCAACCAAATACCATTCACATTTCTGAAGATAAAAGTTTATGAATTTCAAAAAACTAACTGAAATATTATTTAACATAATATACCAATAAAGTAATTTTTGGGACTATTAAGATAGATTGAATTTAATGAAATAAAAATTAAAATATAATTAAAATAAATACTCTAAAAAATCAATAATATGATATATTTATCTATAAAATTCATGAAAAATAAAAATTCATCCAAATTTTATTACATTTGTGGTATTTAAAAATTCATTTACTTAGTTTTTCTATTACATGATCATGAACTATGTGAGTGTTTTTTAGGACATAAGATAAATTTTCAATCATTAAAAATTAAAACTAAATTAAATATATAAAAAAATTATTTCATATTTTAAATAACTATATAAAATTCAATAAAACCTATTATTTACATTGAAAAAATATTTTGGATATTAAAACAAATCGAGTGACATTTTGTTTTTTTATCATTACTTAAAACCATATCAAGTTTATTTCTAATGAAATGTGGAAAAAATAACACAATTTCAAATTGGGATTGGTTTTTATTGAAACACATTAATCTATGAAAAAATAGGGATATTTTCTTGCCATATCTCATAGTTTCATCCTCATTTTACCCTTACCGAGGTGAAATAAATATAATATGGTTATTATTAATCATAACCCAGATTAATAGTGAAATAATTATAAAATTTGAGACTGTAGATTTAAAATAAATAGTTAATTTCTTATTATTAAATTTATTTAAGTGGTATAAATTAATTTATGATAAAAACACCAAACACAATGAAAAAATGTTTTTAGAAAAAATTCATTTTTAAACCTAAAAATGAACTTATTCCAAAGTCAAGTATAATATTGATTCCTTTGAAACTGATTCAATTATTTATAAATAAAGTTTACTTTTGTTAATTTAAGATCATATCGAAATATTAATGGTACTTTGGAATTACTTCATCTAAGAAAAATAAATAATAGTTTCATAAAAATCATTATTTTTTCACTATAAAATTAATAATAAAACATTTCAGAAAAATACCAACAATTCACTGAAAGATAATATGGGTATGATGATTTCAAAATATAAGTTCATTTACCTAAATAAAATATCTAAAAAATTAAGCATTTAACCATAACGTCCACACAAAAAATGTAATAAAACCCATTTTTGAAGAAATCATATTATTGAATAAAAAATTGACTTTACAGAAAATTGAGTTATTTTGAATTAATTAGTATATTTCATAAAATAATTATACATATATTTCTTAATTTTTTTATCCATATTAATAACTACAATTTAATTTCTAGGTTATAATAATAACATTTAAATAATAATATCTGTATAGTATATCACAATTTTCTTAATACTTAGTGTTATGTGTATACAAAGCTATAGAGAATAGTAAAATTTTAAACTAAAATTTTAGGGTCACATTAATGAAATTGTGAAAGAATATATTTATAATTGAGTGATCCTAATGTAATTGAAAACATTTAGAGACTGTTTTGGGATGAGGACAATATGGGAAGTGTGATGACCTAGAATTAGAGGTTATTAAGACATCCCCATCAATATCTATTACCATTTTTAGAGTTTCACATTATTATGTGACAAAATAATCCCCTAATATTTAATGGTGTTTAATAGGGTTATGACATATATTTTATTGTCTTCCCATGAGTGACTCAAGAGTTATTCCACTCAGTACAGATAGAATCACTGTTGAATAACCTGAACACACTCAGAGATCATGCTGCACACCACTTCCATAATTGTCCTAACTAAACCACCCATGTAGAGACATTGTAATTGTCATATCATCTGTGAATCATAAAAGGTCACAAAAAAACATTTTGCTTCTATTGAAAATCCATGTGTTCAACTATCCCATATAAATGGAATTGTGGGGATAATTTTTTCCTCATAATGACTTGGAGTCCCCAATAGACCTACATGATAGTCCATTCATTTTAAAAATAATCTATACGAGAGTGTTTCTACAATGGAGATCTAACTCGAGAAGTATCAACATCCATCATGGAGTCTTTACCCATTCCCACAAATAAATTCACCAGGAATATCTATGCTATAGTTACACCTACTAACATTGAGTTCCTCCATGTGTTAGTAGATATTATCCCCAATGAGAGAAGGAAATGAAAACATTGAAAATATTATCAATTTTTATAGGTTTTCATTATCTATAGGAATTCTTAAACCATGTCCTAGATTTCCTCTATTAATAAATTTTAATTTATCAAGGATGTCAATATCAAAATTTTGTTCCCCTAGTTTAAAGAATGAGAGTCTAAACTAGCCTAATGAAAATTGTTCTAGCTATAATTATTGAATATTTTCATTAATAGATATTCTTAATACCAAAGCATGTTCAATCATAAACTACCAATATAACACTATTAGGAAAAAATGATCCAAAATAATGGTTATCATTTTTCTCACCACTATAGTTATTAAAACCTTATTAGATAGAAAATAAAAAATATATTTTATATTTCATGGATAATAAATCATTAATGGTTTATTTTATAATATATAGTTAAGTCATCTATTAAAAAATAATTTTATTCATATGAAATATTTTAATTATTGGTAGTGGATAATATATTAGTTCTATAAAATCCACTCACCACATATTGATATGTGATTCCTTGAAAAATATAGGAAGTAAACTTCAATACCTCAAACATAACATATTGTTAATGAAAAATAACATCAGTGGAAGAGTTATAAAACATGTTGGATATGGGGTATATTTTAAGTTGCTTAATGTGATCAAGTTAACATCATTATCTTTTCAATAGAGGGAAAATCAAATATTTTAGGTAATGTTAGCACCACTAGCCTACATTAATATATTGACTCATCAAAATTCATTGATTAATCGAGGATGAATCCATAAATATACTCTTAATTGGACATCCAATGTATATTTTAAAACACATAGACTCCCTAAAAAGATAATGAGGAGGACATTAACTTCATATTAATAATACTACATCTAAATAATAATTAAAATATGTGTATACTGTTTTTATATTTAGTAATTTTTTAAATTCATGTAAATAAGCTCTCTAATATTATTTACATCCTCCTCTTACCTCTATTACTCAAGTAAAAAATAATTACTAATAATGTAAAGTCATTAGAAAAAATTATGAATCTACTCATATATGAAAGTGGTAGTTTATTGTAAGTAATAAAATAATTACAACCATCTCACCTCTTGAAATGGTTCCCCTTCAATAAATATGGTAATACATGGGGATACACACTAAAAAACAATATTCATATAGCGCTTTATTGGAAATGTGACAATGAATCATGGAAATAAGTGACTCAGGACCACAAATTCATAACAACCCAAAATCATTTTTATCCCAACTAACAACACCTCCAAATCCTCAATGAAATGTAAAAGTGTAATGAATTATGGTGATTCCACCACTAAGGAAATTAATGGTGTTAAGGTAAATGGAAAATTTTCTAAAAATTGATCAATCAATAACAATTATATGTCCTTTTTTGGGTAGAAATTAGAGAGGATTATATAATGATAATGGTCGATGTATGATATTCAAACACATTATAGAACATTCAATGCATAGATAGAAGAAATTTAAGAATGGATACAAAATGTTAATTCCCCTAAGTTTTTCAACTATTATAACTAATCATGGTGATATAGTTAATGGGTAATATAGGAAAGATGAAGCCTAAAATTTCATTTATTTTTATGTTTAAATAGTTTATATGAAGTTTGAATTAATTAATAGTTTCATTTTAAAATATTCTAAATACTCAAATCACAAACACTTTAATGGGCCATAGTTGAATAAACCACCAACTAAAGATTTCACTCTAATTAAAATAATTAGAGAAGGTATGCATAATATATACCAATAAAAGACCTAATACTTAGGTTCCCACTCCATAATTTTCTCCATATATCTGTGGTATATATTCTTTATGAGTTAGTTCAATGACATCTGAAAATATTGTTCACACCCACCTCTTGAGGCTGAAGAGTTACTTTAACATTAAGTATCATTCTATATTTCAGTATGAAATTGAATCACACTATCTAGTTAATGAGGATATATATCTTAGTAATGCACTGTATATATATAGAATTCAAAAATAAGATATATTTATGTATCATATCATCCTACACCAAAATAAACCACTCATAAATTATGATTAGAACATGCTTACCTAATATTCCATTGAAAATATTAAATAGTTTAGATAATTATGCCCCATGTTGAGCATTATGATATTCCTTCAATACATTGTTACCCATATTCTAATCTAAAAATACATCTAGGATATACAAAAATGTATAGAAAAATGATAAAATTTTAGAGTCATTTCTTGACTTAGTAAAATAAATTTAATAAATGAATTCACTTATAAAACTAGAAAAGTAGTTATTCCTTGAGTTGATTTATTTTATTCCACCATCACCAATATTCTGCAATGCCAATTTTTCATACATTAATATACATAGTGATACTTTTAAATTTATCAACCATTTCAATTTATGGTTTGAAATAATTATTTAAACCCCAAATACCTATAGATAGTTAAAATTTGGTATTTTTTTAAGACATTATATGTAAATTCATTACTCTAGTATAATAACTTATTAGTTGGATTGATTTCTAATTGAGAAGACCTTCATAAATATTTCTTATTTCAAATCATCTAAAAATTATGAAATAAAAGTATTTATGACCTATATAACTTCAATATATACAAAAATAATAAATTCACTGATTTCATAACATGTTATAATGGATTGAAAAATTATAAGAAGTTATAAATTTTATAGAAAAACTTTTGAATATATATATATATTTATATGGAGAAGGTGAGTGATGAATTAGTAACCATGATAATCCTGAAAAATTGATCTAGTATATTCTAGGAGTTTTATATAAATATACTACATGTGGAGGATGAAATAAATTAATCTATTGATAAATATCAAACAATACCCCTACCGTAATACAAAATTCCAAAATATGGCATAAAGTTCTATTATTTTAGTCAAATAAGCAATTAAACTAGCTTTAAAACCTAATCTATTGAGGTACTTGGTATTGCCAATTGAATTAACACATAAATATAAATATGTGTTCCTTAAACCTAGTTCATAAGATACATAAGATGAATAGAGGCCCTGTGTTTTTGAATCCATAAATAATAGTTCATAATCCATCTAGAATGAATATACTCTTAGGCACTTTTTATCATTATTGGAACATAACATAACCGTACTATTAATTATTTAGAAACATAATGAGGTGGATATCAACAATTAACCAAAATACTATACTTATAATTAGATATTTGGAGAATCAATCCAACAATACATCTTCTATAAGGTGTTTCTTATAATGTTAGAGTATGGTAGAAAGGCCACATTGTTTTGAATAATGAAACCTATAACAAACATATAAGATACCCTTATTGAAGTAGTTATATAATGTTAAAAATAATGAAATAAATGTCCAATGATGTTTCATGATTTAATAGATCTAAAATAGGTTAATGTACCATATTCTATAACTAGGAAACAACTAAATCAAATTTTTTATTCATTCACTTTATAGTAACTAGAAATACATCCTCAATAAGAAAATATTCTCAAAGTCAATGAAAATTTTTTTTGATACAAAAATAATTAAAAAAAATATCAATCATGAGTCCCTAATATTATGATGAACTTTATATATTTCACTCCACTTGAATTAGGAGGATGATAAATACCACAAATAATAGTACCGTCCTTTTAGAAAGAAAAAATCTCCATCATAAAAAACATATAGTCAACATGTTTTTATGAAGGATAAAAATATATTTATTAAATATGTTTCTTTATAATTATTTTCTAAACTGGGTGATGGGGCATATACGAATATAAAATATTTCATCCTCATATATAAGGAGTCATACCTGATCAAATGATCTATACAACCGAATCATGGGGAAAATAAATTCATCTTTATTAACAAAAATATTGGTATGACCAAGGGAACTATATTGATCATTGGTATATAATTTAATTATTAGAACATCTAGATAGTCCACCCTCAAAAATGAAAAAAATATTACCATCAGACCAATTTCCACTAGTACTTATAACATAATGGCATCATAACTGAAGTCTCTAAAAGTATCTTCACAAAAGTATCCAAAACCCCTAGAACTAAGAGTTTAAGAACTAATATTTGATATATGATCATAGTCACTAGAAAAATATTATAATTTTATTAATAAAATTGATATAGTACCATAACAAATATCATTATTGGGCACCTTTTTTAGTCATATGAACTTATAATCTCCCTCATTGAATCCCTAAAAACTCATAGTAGTTTGAGATTGAAATTTCAACAACTAATGCATACATTATTGGGAATGATTTTATTAAATTCAATAAAATTATTTATATTATTTAAAAATACTATAAACCCATAATTAAAGGCACATCATCCCCTAGAAAGTATCTTGAATAATCAATAATGTCGATATCAAAAGAGTACTGGTGGATAATTGATAATATAACAATATAATTCCATCCCAAAACCCTTTATTATCATATACTGATGAAATATAACCTAACACTATTAGATTTAAAAATATATAGATATAAAAAATGATATTAAATTTATTTTAATGATATAAATGAAATAGCCCTTTTATAATCCTTATATCTAAAATAAATTCACTAGAATCAATCTAGATAAAAAAATGAACAGATAATTTTGTAGATTGTGGAAAAATTCACATGCACCTATGCCATCATAATATCACAATGATTTATATAAATTTTTCATGGGTATGTTAGTGTAATTAAAAATTACTACCCTTGAATTTTCTCTTGAGGTAAATGGTATTTTGATTATGAATTTTTAAATGTAGAGTTATAGATACCATAAACAAAGAGAACGATGTGGGTGTCAACTCAAAATAGACTGGTGTTAACCTATTATAATCCATATAAGGATATTAAGGATATATTATCCATGCTTAATTACCATATTGATGTGACAAAAAAAACTAGTGAAACCATTATGAGTAGAAAATAAAGTTTAAGGACCCCCGGATAAGCAACATTTCATATGGTAGGATATTCTGATGAAATCAATTCATCTATTTTCATTAAAAATAGAGCAATGAAACACCAAAAACTAGTAATGTGAAACATTAGGCCCCTTTAAACAACTAACATGATCTATTTAATTATATAAAGACCCTCATTGTCCACTAATAATAATACCATAATGAAGAATATGATATGGTGAATTATTCATTTGACATAAAAGTGGATGGAAAACCTTACAAAAATCATGATCATAATATGGAAGATCTTAATATTAATGAACCTACCTTCAAAGAAGTTTTCTCAATAACCATAGATGATATTATACACATAATTATGGACACCAATATAGATCCATGTCCCACTATAATCATGATATTTAAGGAAACCAATCAAAAATAAGAAATATAGAATAATACATGGGAACAACATGGTTACATTCACCAAGAACATTATATAAATTCAAGATATAGACCCCAATTTCCTATACACCACATAATTCTTCTATATAACCACCATGGATATAGATAGGCTATAAAGAGGATGTATTAATAAAATAGTGATTTAGTGTAATAAAATGTTTATAAATTAATGAATTTGTGTTTTTTCTTTAGGAAGTGAAATATTCTAAATGCATAGAAAACATTATATCCAACAAAAGGATGAATATAAAGAACATGGTCTATATAAACTTTTATGATCTCAAATATCACTAGCCAAAGGATCCTATTCAAGTATCAATCTTAGATTTATTAATCAACACAATTATAGGAATTTCAAACATTTCCTTCATAGATAGATAATATGGATATAATAAAATCTAGATGGATCCAATAAGTTAATATTTATTAGTGGCCAAGATACCCAAACAAATATGATTTTGAAAAATATATCCCTTTTATCTCAAGAAATATAGAGCCACCTATAAATGGTTAATTCATGATATCATAAATATAATAAATGGTTACAATAGTGGAATTATTTTTAGATTAATTTTTATGGAAATAACACCTAAACTTTGATTATTTAGCAGACATTATAATAATATTAACTAATATATGATGGAATAGAATTAAAATAAACCCACTGAAATGTTCATTTTTAATAATATCTAGGAAGTAATAAGGAATTAAAAATTAATTACCATGAAATTATGGTTAATCCTAAAAAGCAATATGGTATTCCATTATATTCCACCTCATAGATACCTTCGAGTGGTTAGAGGCCTTAAGGGGTGCCCCAAATATATAAGAAAATTTATTCTGAATATCATGGGTAAATGGATTCTTGACATAAATATAATGAATATAATCATGTATTATTATTGGGATAACAATTTTAAGGATTTCTTTGTTATCAGAAAGAAATATCTCTTAAATCCAATTTTTTATGTTTCATTTATTTTCAATCATGTACCCACTTTACCAAGGGGGAAATTAAAAACCATGAAATATTGATGCACAAAATACACTAAAATCTAGAGGTAGAGATGTAAAATCATATAACAAATAATATTATTATCTATTCATGGAATCTGTTATATTTTTAATCATATTTTTATAAAATCCTTCTTGATAATAGTACCTTTTTGTTTTTCATATAATTACATTTAAATTGGGTAAACATCCATAAAAATAGGGTATGATCATTATGTACATTAAACATAGTAAAATTTAATTAGGATATCTTATTATTATGTTATAATGGTGTGGGAATCTGATAATTATTTTTTTTACAATCCATATAAAAGGGAACCATAGAGTTTAATATTGTTTATTGAGGAAATTATATATAATTAGATTCATGAAAATCATCATCATATCACCAATTGATGGATGTATAATTTTAGTATCCTAACATTAGATAATGGATGTAGTTAATTTTCTTATAACTAGTAGATGGATGTACTTCACTAGACTATCACTTGCTGAAGATGTATTGTTATCATCAGTATGCAACCAATATATGAGTTTACTAGCTCATAACCAATTGATGGATTTGTTTCATCAACCAATAAATGATGGATGACTATACATTACCTTTATTTTAGTACAATATTGATCTATTCTATCATCCTATCACCTTAGGATGGATGTATATTGACTAAAATTCACTATAAAATGAAACTATTATCTCATAACCAATAGAATAATGGTTACTATTTTACTTTCATTAGTGTATAGAAATACATTACCAAAATTTAACTTGTAGATATATCCATTGGATCATCACTAATGGATTGATAGATAACATTAGCCTAACACTAGTGGATTAATTTATTATCTTATAACTAATGAATGATTGGGGATTTATTAGATTTTGGATTAGACCTATGAGATGGGCTTCCAATATATCCATATGAAATAAATAAAAACTTAAATAGTTTATTTCAATTTAACATGAAAGTTTTTTCCTTTAAGGATCATTTGATAGGGTGTTAGGGTGAATTTTAAATTGTACAACCTATAATGTTATGTTCTGTAGTTTATGATTTCATGAAAAGAACCATTTATGTATAGTTTAATGTTAGGTATCATAGAATACTATAGAAATAATACCTTGAAATGGATTATCATGGGAAATATTTCTATATACCACTATTATTAGGATATACACCTAGACATCACCCCTTTTAGAAATTTATCCCATCTATTGGTAAATAAATTAGAAGGAAGTATTATTTGATGCATTAGTGATGTTATCTAGTTATGAATAAAATAGTTCTTACTTAATATTAATTACCTTACCTAATTAGTAATTATACTAGGAAGTAATCCTACTAATGTACATGAATTATTGACTTGACTCAGGATACTATTTTTGTATATGAAATCTATGAGGTATAGACCTATGTGAACAAGATGATTATCTTAGAACTAGAGAAGCTCCCTTGGTCCATAGACGATGGGGAACATCATTATCGATTAATTTTTTTTATCAATTCCTCAAAGACTCTATGAGTTATAGGGAATAAAAAGAGATAGATTTCTAATAGAATTAAAAAAATATAATTATCAAAGAAATACATTATAATAGGGAATATGAGTGTACCTATTTACCACATCATGTAAATTTGGTTACCAAAAAACAGTCTTATATTAAATATTATTTTAAACATTTTTATATTTGAGAAATAATTTTGGGTATATAAAACTATTAACTTTATCTTGAATGATATGATGAGTCTGAGAAGCTGTTGGTATACCATATAAAAATGGATTGGTGTATTACTTGTTCTACTAGTGGAAATAGAGGGTGTGAGTGTGACATCCCTTTAGTATACGAGCATCAATGAGATTATGAGGGAATAACCCTATAGCTTGATGGTTGATGCTTTTTTTATGTGATATTTCATAATATTTTCACTTATAAAACATTACACAAGAAGTATAGTTTGTAAAAAATATTATAGTGGACTCATATATTTATATTTGGGGAAGAGGATCCTCTAATAATCCTAAAATTAAAATTCATAATTTAGTGTGAAGATAAATATGGAAAGATAATTATATGGTATGGGTGTTTCTAAGTTTTAAAAATCATGCACTACATGTTAGGGTAGTCCTTCATGTAAAGATATTATACCTTAAGGGATTGATGAAGAAAATTTGTAATCTAGATCATGTATGTGTGTAGTCTACCAAGTATCACTAATGTAGCACCCTTGGTTTTAAGTACAAGACCATTTATTTATATACATTGAGATTATATAAGAGTTGGGTTTTTTTGGGGAGTTTTTGGGAGGTATAATCATTTTTTGAGGGATTTTCCGAAGGCTCAATGTTTTTAGAAACTATGCACCACCTCCGAGAGACTATAAAACAAATTTTTGGGTCACTATTCTGGTATACAATTTAGAAAAACTGTGTGGCTGCCTAGGAGAAACCATGCTTCTTGAAAGTGAGGTAGAAGTGTAGTTGGTGCATAGTTCATCTAAAAATTTGAGCCAACTATGAGGGGTATGGAGTTCTCCAACAGTATAATCATTTTTGGAGCATAGTTTAATAAATCAAATGGCCTGACCATGTGACATAAAATTAGAAAAAAAAATCATGGATCTAAATGAAATTATACCTTGTAAGCCTCATTAGTATCCTATTTCTCCAGAATCTTTAATTCCTATCCCTCCCTTGTCTTTGGAGACATTTCCCTTCAATCCAAAATAGAATTACAAGTGAATCTAATCTAGTTCCAGATTTAGAATCATCAAAATGTACCATTCTTCCCCATTCTTCTTAGTTTATTTCTTCTCATATCTTTCAAAACCATTGATATAGTTATTTATGGATAAATATATGATATTTTATAGGAATCTATATGAAATATTCTTGAATCTATTTTTGGGGTTAATATTTAATCACTAATATAGAGTTTTATAGTGTCGTTCTTCATTTTAGCCAACTGCTGAGAGGTAAGTGTATTCTATCTAATATAATCTTGATTTTTAACTTGAATTCATTTTTTTTATTAAATATAACCAACTAAAAATTAAATTTTTATTATAGAAACACTTTTTTGGAAAAATTGGGAAACCACACGAGTTCCAACCCAAAAAAGTAAAACAAATTGGGATATTTCAAAATTATTGAAAGAAAACTTGATCCTATTAGAAGAAATATCCTATTAAAGTTTATATAAGAGATCAGTTATCTTTTTATCTAGTTCATATTTGATAATATCTTCAAATATATAAGACATATTGTCCAATGCATTAATGAATTCCTATATTTATATCTTTCTTTCATTGAATCCTCCAGCCAAGATTAGGTATTTCTTATTTATCCAATAACTCTACTCCTTATTTAAGTCCAATTTAATTATTATATCTTATATCTATTATGTATATTTATTAGATTCATGGATAATCTATTCCTCCTCCAACATTTCTGCCTCTAAGTGTAGGAGAATCTTCTACTTTTGATGTTAGGAAAATGATTGTTCAAATTATTTAAAGAAATAATTGTTTTATATGGAATGGTTTTAAAAGTATTTTTAAAACATTGTTAGTGTCATTGAATTCAAATATGGGACCCTGTGTAAGGGGTGTGTTTGATTGGGGAACTTGGTGTTGGTCACCATGTAATAACATGTTGGATCAATGAGATTTTTCTTAGGACTATGGAACTGTCTCCTAGGAATTCATGGGTGTATGTGTGTAGAGACTTAGTTATCGGTGTGTTAAATAATTGAGAATGGTTTTACACTTTTTTAAATGTTATCCTCAGAAATTTATTATTATTTTGAGATAAAATATTTTATCTAAATTTAAAAATAAAAATATTTTCTATCTAGTTATTGTCTTACTGGTGTTAGTTGGGAAGTATTTAGGGGAATCCTTCTAGGTTTAGACTGAACACATACTTGGTCACTTTTTTTGTTTCCAATTTTAATCTATTGATATATAATTAAAGTACTAATATATAAGTTATATAGTGATGATTTTTTATTTTGAGGGCATAACGTGTGGATTTGAATACTGGAGTGGGAGGGGTGTTCCTTATCTTGATTCAATGTTTGTGTCATTTATTTTTTTTGTCTTTTTGTTCCCTTTTGGATATGTATTTTTGTTTCTATTTCCACTCTAACATTTTTTTTACTTTAGATGTATCTTTAGTTGTTTTTTAACTCATTCATCTTATAGGTAATTTAATTTTTATTGTTCAATGTTCAATTAGATGTTTTATATTTATATGTAAAAAATTCCCCAATGTTCATTAAAAAATTGGCATTTATTTCCATCCTTTGGTGTCTTGGGGATTACATATAAGGCCAATAACTCCACCATCACTCCTAAATCCAATGATGAGGGGTGGTATATTACAAATGGTATTAGTTTATTTCATACCTTAACATAGAAATGGTTTGCCTATCTATCTCTTAGGATGGTAGTAAATAGATATGATTATCATATTTTGAAATATAGAGAATAAAAATATGTTCCTATGTTTTTTATGATAAAAATCAAGTTTACAGGGTTCCCAGGTACTAAAGTTTTTAAGAAACTTCTATTTAATGTCACCCAATAGCCATGGAATTAGCATATGAGGAATTTATATCAGCATCGATAGTAAGACTTCCCACTAGGACTAGATTGTTCATTTTTTGTTTAATGGTTTATTAAATGGTGGAAAATTTTTCATTTTAAAAAATATTAAAATTGATTTATTTTTGAAATAATAGTTTTAATATTTTCATAAATTATTAAAATATAGGCAATGTTTGTGTAGAAAAGTGTTTAGTTGCTAATAGGTTATGAAAAAATGTATTTTTTTTAATATTTAAAATGGTACTGGGTAGACGTTGTAGGAATCTACTAGAAGTGGATTCTAAAAATTTGGTTTCTCCTAAGGAATAGGTGAATTAATAGCTGGTTTAAATTAGTTTCCAAGATTTTAATGTTGTAGATACATGTAATCCATATGATGATCATCTGTAATTAGACCATTCATTTCATTTTCAAAACCAAGATCCACCAATATTTATGGGGACTCAGATAAAAAATCTAAAGTTGGTTGAATATGATGAAACCAAATTTTGAATTCATGGGAAAAATTTATGAGTTTAAGTTAAAATTGGGAATGTATATGCTGGAGTGTCTAGCACACCAATGGTGGTATTTAGTTTTTTAGGATAAAATTTACCAAGTCATCACATGAGAGGATTTTTTAAAATAAAAAAAATAAATTCCATCCTCACATATTAAAAATTGATAAAGCAAATGATTTATTTAGTTTGAAGTAAGATAATCCCTTCATGAAAAAGAATACGACTAAATTTATGAATTTATTTTACTTAACTCCAGATGTTGTTCCAAGTGCATCATTAAAGTCATGAATTTTTTATTTGGAGTTCTGACTGGATATTTGATAAAACATTTCTATTCATTTTATTATGGACCATACAAAGATTTTCAATAGAGAGATAATGGAATAAAGGGATATCTCATAAAATTTAGTTGCATGGAACATGTTTATATCTATGGGAGAAGGAGTGAATTTTAATGTTGGGAATAAAAATAATAGGGACACCTATTTCCATAGTAGTGGGATAGCTTAGAATCATATGATGGGATCAGAAAAAATTCTTCCAAGACTAAAAAATAAGGTAGTATGTTTTCAAGGTGGTTTATTTGAACATGAAAAATGTGATTTTATAACACAACATAGAGAATGTCACAATTATAATCAGATGCATAATCTTCATCACTACTATTATAGTGCTCCAAGGATGTATACTAGAGACATATCTCATGTTTCACAAGAATCTTATTCATTGAATAGATTATCTAATGCAGTTTCATGGATCATGATTATTACTATAAGGTTGAAATTCTAATTCTTGGAATAAACAGAAGAGGGATACCTACATAAAGTGAAGTTGGATAGATAAAAATAAAAAATTTGGATCAGTAAGAATTCCACCTAAACTGAAGAATAATATATGATGTTTTCAATTTGGTTTATTCTGGCATATGAAATGATATTTTACAACACAACCTAGAGAATGAAAAAATTATAATGATATGGGGAATCTTCAACGATACTAGAGAAGTGGTCCTGAGATAGGTTTTAGAGAGACATATCATGTTTTTAATGCATTTTATTTTTGTAATGTATGATATAATCACAATGGTTCTCATAATCATAACCAAGAAAGTTAAGGTTATTCTAGGAAAACCAGGACTCTTTAAACGATCCAATCTCAATAGTGAAACAAAGAGAAAATTACAATGTATATAAAATTGTATGGAACTGGTTAGGTAATAATGGATTATAAATTGGATCATTTGATATTAATAGGTAATATTATTTTGAATTCATCCATTATGATAACATTTTTTATATGTGAGGGTCCCACTCAATCATTTCTTCTCATGTTATTTATCAAATGGGTTTTCAAGTTGTGATGATGTCTTTTATTAGAAATCAATAACTCGAGCCTTTATTTGTAATTAATGTTCTATAAATATTGATGTGGTGGAGCTGGTTTGTTATTTTTTAGTTCTTAAAATGTATTTCTATGAATTGACATTATTTAGGGATTGGTTGACACCCTTCAAGGTCTACATCGACCGTTATACAGAAAAGGCTAATTTCAGGAAACTCTATAGAGTTAAGCATATCGTTAGATGAGATGGGGATATAAAGAAAAGTAAAAGAGTAAATTTGGAATTAGTGTTTGGAACCATATCATTTATTTGGTATCTCTTACATTTTAATCTGTAGGATATATTAGAAAGAGAGGTTTTTGAACTATTGTTTACCAAATTCCTGAAATATTTCCTAATAATTTCTTGAGGTTGAAACTGAAAATGTAGATGGAGTTTAGGATTTTTATTATATCAATAACTAGTATATTTAAAATAATTTATTATAGGATTAATCCAATGTAGTTGAGGTAATTGAAAATATATTTTTAATAATTGAAAATTAATTCATTCAACCAAGAACATCTCTGTAGGTAGAACATATTTTTTTTGTGAAGAAGGAAGATGAAACACTTAGGATTTGTATTTATTATCATAAGTATAAAAAAGTTATGATAATGAATCAGTACCATAATCCATGAATTGATTATTTTTTTATCAATTGAGGGGATCCCAGTGGTTCTATAAAATTGACATATGTTTAGGATATCACCAGCTACATGTTTATAATGAAGATATTTTGAATAATGAATTTTGATGTGGATATGACCATTATTAGTTTGGTGTTATTATATTTAGTCTTATGAATAGAATATAATTTTTTTGTAGAATTTATGGATGAGATAATTTATATATATATGGATTCCTTTGTGGTGGTGTTTTTTTGTGATATTCTGGTAAATTCTCGGACCAAAGAATATCACAAGGAACACATTTCTATAGTGTAGGGAATATTATTGGATCATAAACTTTGTGATATGGTCTAAAAGTATGATTTATAGATATAATATGTATGTTTCCTTAACCATGTCATTTATGAAATATTATTTTCTATAGATCTTAAAATTATAAAAGTTGTTATCACTTAAAATCTATCAAAGAATGTCTTTGAACTATGTACTTTCCTTGGCATAGAAGGATACTATAGATTATTTGTTCATGATTTTTACTATTGTACTCAATAAGGAATTCTTTAAAAAATAAATTAATTCCATTACAATGGAATGATATTTTCCATAAATACATTCATGAAAATAATATTAGACTTACATGAGAACCTATCCTCACGTTTTAAGAGTCTGGACAAGGATATGTAGTCTATTGTGATGAATCGGGTTCCTGATTGGGATGTGTTCTCATATAGGGATATCATATTGTTTCTTATTTCTCACAATAGTTATGGCTAAATGGGAAGAACTTCCCAATAAATGAAGAGGAGTTAACTATATTAGTTCATTCTTTGAAAACCTGGTTCCATTATTATTATGGTGAAAAATTTACACTGTATATGGATAATAAAAACATTAAGCATATCTTATCAAAATTAGATTCAAATATTGACACGATGATGGATGGAATATTTGCTATTTTTTAATATTGAATTGATATATACACTAGGGAAATACAATTATATATCAGATTCATTGAGTATAATTTTATATACACAGTCGTATAAAGAGGGATAGAATGATGGAAACTTATGTCATTCATAGATGATATGCATTTGGAATTTGTGGATCATGGTAATGCTGTAGTTTTGTTTCTAGATTCTATTATTTCTAATTTTGTGTAGATGGATAGATACACTCAGATATAAAATCATGAATGTGTAACCATAAGGAAAAAATCAATGGATGGGAGATCCCTAAAGTATGCAAGCTAGGTAGGTGTTCAGTGTGTGGTTTACAAATCATATGGTTGTACCTGTGGCCTATGAAGAAAAACTTATTAATTCCTAACACCATTCATGATGGGTAGTTTATCCTAGGATTTATAAAATGTACAATTATATGAACTCATATTTTTTAGTAGGTGGAATGAAAAGAGTTATGGATCATTTTTTCTCGATATTCCTCACCTATTAGCAGGTAAAGTTTGAAGATCAATGTTCAGTAGGTTTGTTACATTCATTACTAATTCCCATACGGAAATGGGAGCATATAAATATGGATTTTATGATAGGTTTACCAATAATGGTTATTAAAGATGATTCTATATGGATTATTGTGTATCTTATCACATAGTTATCTCACTATATCCTTATTCATGAATCTAGTATGGTGGATTAATTTTTTGAAGTATTTAATTGGGACATTGAAAAATTTCACAGTGTTCCAGTCTGAATTTTACCTGATAGATACCCCTAATATATATCTTGTTTTTGGATTCCCATACATCAATACCATGGAACATAATATTTTATGATCATATATTACCATCCTAATTTAGATAGACAATATGAAAGGATGATCCAAATTCTTGAGGACTTTATTAAGGATTTTATAATGGATTTTATTTGTACATTAGAGGATGATATGACTCTAGTCGAGTTCTAATATAATAACATTTATCAGGCCTCAACACACATAGATCCATTTGAATAATTTTATGATATTCATGATGGTCTCTAATTTTTTGGATATAAAAAGGTGAGATCTCACTGATTAGACCCATCCAAGTGCATGAGAAAATAAATATTATTCATTTGACCAAAAAGATGGTTGAGATAAATCAAAGTTATCATAAAAATTATTTGGTTCATCTTTGGTGACCATTTTAGTTTGTGGAGAGTGATCATGTCTTATTCAAAATCTCTTTAAGGCTTGTAAATCATCATTTTGGTAAGGATGGAATGTTTTCCCCATGTTACATTGTCTAATTTGAGATTCTAAAATAAGTTGGTGATGTGATGTATTGGTTGGAGTTACTTCCTAACCTAATTTCTATACATAAAATGTTTCATGTATCACAATTAAAGATGTTACAACCTAATCCTAACCATATGATTCAAAGGGATCATGTTGAACTAGATCCAGATTCCATGTTCATTCATGTTCCAAAAAATATTGTGGATAATTACAAGAATATATTATATTAAAAAATAATTGGTATAGTATAGGTTTTATGGTAACATTGTTAGATTCAGGATGGAACATTATATAATGAAAAATAAATGATGGAGAAATGGCATAAAACATTCCAAGACAACATTGGTATTCTACATTATAGGGAAAAAATAACGAATGTGGAGAATTTAGAACCCCTTATTTTCAGTACATGACCCTTAATTTATGCACTTTAAGATTATATAAAACCTAGTTTATTTTTTGGATTTTTTTTGGATTTTTAATCATAATTTTGGTGGTATTTATGGTGGTTTATAGTTTTTTCATTGTTAGTTTAAACCATGAAACTCCTCTAGGAAACTGTGTGTCATATTTTTGGGGTCATTGGGTAGGCATATGGTTGGACCACAATTTTCCAAAATCATGAAAGTTCCCAAGAGAAACTATACTTAATGAAATAGTAAAAAAACATGGTTGGTGCATGATTATTATAGACATGTGATCCAACTATGCTTGGTATGGGTTTTTATAGCATCCCATTCATGGTTGGCACATGGTTTAACCAACCATGTGGCCTAATAATGTGATGTATAGTTTAAACCCAAAAAAACCTAGATTTAAACCGAATTAAGCATCATATGCCTCACTAGTTTCCTAAATCTCCCGGTTCTCAAATTCCACTCCCTCATAAATATTAAGAGATCATTCCATTCAATAAATAATAGAATTTTAGGTGAATTTAAGTGCATTGGAGATCTATAATCATTGGTATGTACCATTTATCCCCATTCTCCATAGATCTTTTTTCATAATCTCTTCCTTAAACATAGTTACAATTTTTTATATATCTATGTTATTTTTATTAGAATCATGATGATATATGTTTTAATATTTTTAGGGATGAATATTTATGTTCTTATTAATAGTTTCATAGTGTTTTTATTATTATTTTTAAACCGTTGGTAGATTTGTGGCTTCTCTCTCTTATACATTAGATTTAGAATCTAAAGTCATGGTTTTGTTTAAATGTACGAATTACTTTTTTTGTGAAATGTGTGTGTGATTATTGATGGAAACCTATTTTAGGTCATGGAGTTATTTTTTTTTTAAATTTAATGTCTTCATGGAAAATTATCCTTTGAAATAATTTTTAAATGGTAATTTTAAAATTATGGGTTTTTTGACACATGGAAAATGTTTGTTGGAATGATTTAAATAAATA
This sequence comes from Viscum album, assembly GCA_963277665.1. Classification (NCBI taxonomy): domain Eukaryota; kingdom Viridiplantae; phylum Streptophyta; class Magnoliopsida; order Santalales; family Viscaceae; genus Viscum; species Viscum album. The sequence continues at coordinate 381,545,284 of OY728155.1, forward strand.
AAGTATTTGTGTTGAATTTAATTTCATGGGATTAAAAATAATTGTTAGTGTGAGTGAATTAGAATATGTGACCTTATGGAAGGGGAATATTCCTTTGGGGAACCTGATATTGGTCACCTTATGGAAACTTATTGAATAAAACAGAGACTACTCATGAGTATTGAACTGTTACTTGGGAATGTATGGGTGCTTGTTTATAGAGTTTCCATTAGGGTTATTACAAAAAATTGAGTATGGTTTAATTATTTTTTAAAATTTTTCCTTGGATCAAGTGTATTTTTTTGAGATAAAATATTTTATATTTTTTTAAAACTAGTTTACTTAAAAGTTATTAATCATTTCTTATTCTAGTAGTGTTACTTGGGATATATTTTTAGAAATCCTACTAAGTTTAGAATCACCCCTAATTGGGAACTATTGTTCATTTTCTGATGTGACATATTGAGATACCGATAAATGAATGGTATATTAATTCATTATTGATACTTCATGATGCATTAGGATGGGCATGTGAAGGTAGATTAGTGAGGTAGAGCGGGTTTTCTTGTATCAATTCCATTTTGGTGTCTTTATGTTTGTTTTCTTTTAGTTTATCTTGGTTACATGTTTTTTTTTATTTTTTTGTCACTATGATATTATTTTACATTGGGTTTGTCTTTAATTTTTTTGTTTATTCATACATCATATAGAGAATTGGATGATTATTGATTTATATTTGTTTATATGTTTTATATTTAAAGGGATTATCATACCCCCAATGTTATTCGAATCCCTTGGAATTTATTTATAGCCTTTTGTGTCTTGGGGATGAAACCAAAGTTTAGTAACTCCCCCATCAATCCTAAATATAATGATGAGGGGAAGGATTAAAAAGATAATAAGATTATATTAAAGATAAATTTACACTTCAGAATGAAGAAATTCAAAGGTTCTCAATTTTTATAATTATTAGTGAATTTATTTGAAAATGGGATACAAATTCAAGGGGTGATGACATGGGTGATAGAGATGATTCATGGATCCTGATAAAAAGCTGCTATCTATTTTCACATATTAGTTATAATATTACATCAATTTTGCATTAACAATTATGTTGGTTCATATAAAAACTAGGGCCCACTGATAGAATATGCACCCCTATTTTTAATATGGACTTTGGTTCATGACCAACTAGGAACCACCAGTTAGTGATAGACACATTTATATCCTCCTTAGGGACCAATTTTTTTTCTAAATGGTTCATCAAACTAATTAATATCCCTACATGCCAATACATGTTCTTTTACTATGATTTTTCATCACTCACACTAACCCTAAGAATTTTCTCTTAAGGTTATCCATCTTAACACTACTCTTAAATAATCCTCACATGCCTATGGTGTCCTCATCAGGAAGGATCCCAAAAAGAAAGGTTTACCTTATTTACATGTTTAGTAACATTTATGCTTTAACAATTTAACTTTCTAGGGCATTACATTCTCCCCCATTTGAGAACAATATTTCCTTTGTTGACCTAGTATTTGTTCCCAAGAAGTTCCACTTCACTTCGATATGGGTACCACATCTGATAACACTATAAAAATTGGGACTTGAAGAAAGCACATGCACCCAAAATTTTAATATGGGTTTCATATCCTAACTTTACAGACACCACAAGTTTACACACAAACATATACTTTCCCTACCTTAAGTCCCACCCAAGTACTTTAATGAATCATTAGACTAATATCTACCATTATAGGAATTTTTTTTATTCAGTGCATTTTTTCCTCACTCAAACACACCCATATAATTACCCTAATAGATCAATCATCCTGAAACTAATCCTAGAAAATCCTTACATAACTATGTTTATTTAATTATGTAGGTACAAAAATGAAATGTGTAAATTTTTGACCAAATTAGAAACATTTATTCCTTAAAATATTTAACTTTTTTGGGTGTTACTATTCAATTAAGTTATGATTCATTTACTATTAGAACCAAATTAGTTTCGGTGGAAACATTATTTAATTGAATACACTAAGAATTACATTATTAGAACTTTTTATTCTTTTATAGTGATTGTGATTAAAATTATAATTTAAATTTAAAATACCTTCTTCATTAGATTTTTCTAAACATAAAAATTTATCACCATATAATTTCATTTTTTTGAAATAAAATAGATAATTTTTTTAGATAAAATCAATTAATTAATGATTTTGGATTATTTTGAATGATGGAACACCATAAATCAAATCACTGGGTCAAGAATAGAAATCCACATAACCTTAGGAAAACCAACCCATATGCTAGAATCATCCAAATACTTGCGAGGGTATAATATGTAATCATGGATAGTCTATAACCCCAATTAGAGTTCCCAATAATAGATAAATAACCAAACATATAACAATAAAAATCATATTACATAGATACCTATACAATACCGTATATAAGGAATGAATGTAGAAACAAAAGACTCGAACCAAGATATAAGGACACTAATCACCCTTTAGGCCATTTAAATATACAATACATGAAATAATAATGTTACAAAAAATACTCTAAAACCAACTCCAAACCTCACATCCTAAAAGTATCCATACTTATATCGATATATATTTATAGAATATAAAACCTAATTTTCATCCTAACCTATACTAAAAAAATGTGAGGGTTCATCTATTACCCATTCACATAGAATCCTGATAAAGTTATGGGTGTACCTAAATAGGGAACCACCAATGTGTTCTGGAACCAAAATAATATAACACAGTGTTTCTATATGTGATATAATATAAGAAAAATGTATATAGGACATACATCGAGCCATATTGTGGAAGGTGAGGCAAGATTGGTAGGGAGTGATGCTCATGATCTCGGTGACTCTTAGGGCCGAGGCTGGGAGGATGCTAACAAGCAGCTGTAGTTCATGGGTTGCGAGTATGAACAGGCTACAAGCTCAGCCTCGGTCTAGGGAAAATACTTTTTTTTGGCTGCAACAGGATCCCACTATGGACAGGGGAGGCTGGATGATGAGTGTGTCTTGGGACCTTTAGACCCAAACACCCTTGGTGTCTCCCCCGCTGCCCATCTGATGGTTGGGTATGAGGGGAACCTATCTGGCCTGGACAATAAGGCCGGTAAGGAGGAGCCTCTATGCAAGCAGAGGCCCCTCAATGAAGGTATGATGTTGAAGCTGGGGAACCGATTTGAGGGGTTGGAAGTTTATGAAACTCCAGTGTCTCAGGATGATGTTTCTTCATATGATGACAGCTATAACCACCCTTCAATGGATAGCTTGGACCGAATTCACGGGAAAGGTCCTCATAGTCCTAGAAGGAAGAAGGGGAAAAAGGCATCAAAGATTCAGGGAAGTGTATTGTGGTTCAGGGGAAAAAGCCAAAGGGTCACAAGGATTACTCTCACTTTCCAAAACCAATGGAGACCAGGTCAGCCAAGAAGGGTAGAAACAAGGAAGGCTCAGTCCTTTTGAATGGGGAAAGTGAAGAATCAAGTAGACAATCAAGAGACATAGAATCAGAGGATGAGGAGTGCTTGAAACTTATCTTGCACTCCAAGGAAGAAATTCTTGAGAAGGTTGTATGTCCCAATTTATCAGAAGAAGATCTCAATAGAATCTATGAATGAAGATTATAATTTGATTCCACAGAAGAGAAATAAGTGTGGTTAGATAAGCAAGATAGAATACTGGCCCGAGGCTTCAATAAAAGTAAAATCAACTCAAAAGAATTTATTCAAATAATGGAAAGGATGATTTCTCACCTTGAAGAGCTTATTAGAGAGGATCCAGAAACCTAGGTTAGTTTTCTGTACTGGGAACTTTATAGAGTAGCTGAGTCCAGTAATATTAGTCTTATGTTTAATCATTTTGTGTGATCCTTTAGCACATAGTGGTACGTTTTGTGAACTATGGTTTCCCTTTTTTCCTTAAAAATGGATTAATAAAAATTTAAATTTGGATGGAAACCATACAATAATATCAAACAATCACCAATGCACACGTATGCAACAATAAAACTAATATAAAGAGGTTTTTCTCAAACCAAGATTCCATGAACCCCTTACCAAACCTACTATAGTGTCCATCTGTAATAATATAATAATTAATATTATGTGTCATAGATCACACCATGTAACTTTTTATGACTTTAAGGTAAATTCATATTCACCCATTAAAAAGAAACTCCTCACATACCTATAATGGAATGTCTTACCCATGGCCCATGGTTACCCACTTCCCTGTAATAGTAAACATTCTTAGAACACCCATATAATTGAATCCATCTCATATGTTTGGACATTCCCCATGGATAGATCCCTATGGCTTATATAGACACACTTTTAAAATGAATTTTTTTCTCCCAAATTAATTCCAAGGGAAGGGACTAACCATAATTTTAATATCCATTAATAATGATTCATTCCATCTATTCTCACCATCAATGGTTTGGGATGAGAATATCAGGGATAACTACCAACCTGAACATTGAACATAGATTCCACTATATATGTATAAATCTATATGTAAGTAATAACCTATCAAGAAAATATATATCATAGTAAGTATGAAAATATACCTGTAATATTAAAAGTGTAAAAAACAGTATTGTTAGGATAAACATGTAATATCATGTATCCATATCAAGGATATATTTTAGAAACCACAAAGTCACACATATGATCAATATTAAACATGGATCTCAAGGGCTACACAGGCACACACATTTAATTAAACAAAAACATGATTCTAATGTTGAATAGGTCTTATGTTGAAACATTATGGGTATATGTAATCTAAGTCACTCATTAGTGATCAAGCATCCACTATTGGTGGTCGACATCAAGCCAATTCACAAGTGTCTATCTTAGCCGTATACTCTTTTTTCATCTACGTTTGGCATGGTTTACATAAATAATTAAATATCAATAAGAAATTAACTATTAAATGATGTTCATTATACATTTATGTTTTTTTTACATTTTAAGAATGTGTAAAACCTCATATCACATGATAATAAATAATAAATAATACCTTGAAGTATAGTACATGAGACCAAAAACATCAATATAGAGAAGAAAACAATTCATTCAAAGACTAGAATTTTCTATGAGTTTTTATATGCCCATTCAAAATCCATCAATCACAATGAATTTATAACTCATGATCAAGAATTTATATTTAATTAATTATAATTAATATATAATTTATAAAATGATTAAAATAACTCATAACCAATGGATAAAGGTATACTTTATGAATGATTAACTGGGTAATACTGTATATATGGAATCATGGCCAAATAGACAAGGATAGTCTGCAACATTATTTTGATATCATCTGAGGTTAAGTAAATACCTCATAGAAATAATTCAAGTACAATTTAAAATAATTAATTTGGAAACTTTGGAACAATTCATCCAGGGGATGTACCTTAGCTGCAACATTATCCAATAGATTTCTCTCAATTTTTTCACACTCTAAAATATAAATCATGCAGAAGCCCCTATTCAATTCCATGATATAATGGTAATTTCAATAAAATTAGAGAAAAAAAGAAGAAAATCACAAGGGATATAACTTCAATGAAACTCTAAGAAATGATACGTGTTCATCATCATGATACATCATCTAGCCATCCCAATCAAACACCACATCAATCATAAATATTTTATGCATGATATGGTGGAATTTTCATTCAATTAACTAACTTAGATCACGACAATAATTAATTTATGATCAAGGAAACCATGGAAGAATAAGATTTTATGGGAATTTAGATGTCATAGAATAATAATGTCTAATAATTACTATAAGAAATCTTCCATAATGAATATAACAATGATCCACAACCATCGAAGGAATACTGAGTTAAGATGGAATAAAAATAAAAGATACCGCATAGATTAAACAATTGATCATACCTAGATCTATCCGAATTTGAAGGGATGTTAATGGTGAGGAGATAAGGATGGGATGGTTGAATGAAAGTTCGAAATTTGAGATAATAATATTAAACCTGAGGTGGAATTGGTTCCCAAAAATATAAAATTCCCCTCATTAAAGCTTAACAACCCCCACTTGTAGATAAACACTATTATTCCACTAGCTTTTCATTATCCCAATAGCAAGAAAATAAGGACTCACTAGCTATCAAATGATATCGATATTTCACATGGTATAATGAACAAAGCATCAGCTAGATGTTATCTTGGAACCAATGAGTTATTGTGGTTACTATAGCCTGATTGGACCCTAGTAATGCATCTATAGTTTTCTTGAGAAATTATTCACCAACTATTATTCTAATAAATTCTAAAAAAATATTTAATAAGTTTCATCATGATGAATCTAGGTTTATTACCTAGTTATCTTAATGATCCATCCACTAGATGAAAAGTTCAAATTCAATCTAAAATTAATAACCCATAACGACAAAGGTCACTTCACAAGGATTCAAGAAATATGTGATTGAATCTATCTAACATATATATTGGGTCTATAACATTTTAATTTCCACTGATATTCCATAAAATTATTTCATTGGACATATTATTACTCTAAAAAATTCCAATACACTTCATAAAATGTTTCAAGAATTCCAACTCATCTACAGTAATCCCACTGAAATTATCCCTTGAGATTGTTACATCTAGTGTTTAAATGATATTTTTAGACACAGTAATGATTCATGAATGATTTTATGTCTCAAATAATTTATTGAATTTCAATAATTTTAATTATTTCCTTATTTTATATTATATACCAAATAAGAAATGGCCACATGTTCTGCACAAACAACTGTGAAAACTATAGTAGAAAGAAACGTTTGGATGGATGGGAACATCCTATCTAGTTTATATCACAAAAGTTCTTATAAAATTATATTTTTCTCCTATTATTATAGGATTAATTGTGTTTCTCACATTAACATATAATATACTTTTACTATTTTAGGATTAATGATGACTATATAATTTCCAATAAAAATGGTATTATACTATTCACATGATTTGAGATTATTGAATTGTGAGAAAAAAAATTAATGGAATTACATTTTCTTTGTTGAGTTTATTGAAAAATATGTGATACTAAAGCTAAATAAAACCTTAAAAGTGTTACTTCGAAATAAATTTTCATTTTTTTTAAATCTTGTGTTTATTTTTTTAGATATGGTTTTGGTTTTTTCTGCTGTAAAGAGGATGAATTGTGACTACATGTATCATTACATAAATGATTTAGAAATGATGGAGTTTTTAAAAAGTCTATTTTAGGTAAGATATAAAAAGTTATTTATACTATGAATGTTTGGATAGATAAATATTTTCTATATTATTTACAAGGATCATATATTTATCATTTTTGAGAAGATTATTTATCATCCTATGACACACATTCCTTGAAATAATTGGCGGTTGGCTAAGTCTGGTGATTCATTATGTCCAGAAAGGTCCTCATTATGAAGAAAATTCATGCCATAATTAAAATTTCAGAGATAATTTCATATTACATAAAATTTATTTCATGATTTTAAGAGAGATATGGTAGATATCAATAATTCAAGAATATTTATTCTCATTCTATGTAGCTCTTGACCCACTACCATGGGAGGTTTTATTCCAAGAGTGGAATGGATCCCACTCAATGAGATGATGGTCACTCCATGAATAATTTTGTGGAATGATCAGTAGTTATTAGATAATGATTATCTATTCTATAAGATGTCCTAAATTCAATGACTTTTCTAGATTAATTCCATGATCATATCATTGGATAAAATCAGTACACTGTGAAACAAGGATCCTATATTAACCCATTTTAAGACTGAATAATATTATAAGATACCAACATTAATTTTGGGGTGGTACATTATGAATATATTTTGAAAAATTATTGGATTTGATGTTTGAGTATAAAACACAAAATGAAGGATGAAATCATTACATGAATTATTTAAATCATATAATGTAATGTCATGGAGGAGCTAGTCATGCTAGGATGGTGTGTGTTCATTCTTTTAAAAGAAGAATCATGGATAAAATAAATGACATAATTAAGGTAAAAATGATATTAGAGGGAATTGTGGTATATAAGGAGGAGTTGAAAACCTATAATAGAAGTGTATAATAGTGGGAAACTATTTCTAGAGTCCACCTTGTAGGTTTATCATGAAAATTATTACACTATTCTAGGTGTATCTTCTATTATTTTGGGAATAGATTCTACTATTTGAGGAGCAATGAGTTCCATATTGTATTATGTAAAGGGAGTTATTCAAATTATTTTTGGGGTTATAATCCTAGAGGATCTATGTCACCATTATTAATTATAACACTTTTAATGGGATTATTTTCTTAGGTGTATCGACATATAGCCATTACAAGATCCTTAGTGTAGCCCAGTTTGGGTTATCCATGTAAATTACTATGTTCCTCTATTTTAATGGTTTAATAATCATTATCATTAATGAGGGAGATATTTATCCTAACATTTATGGGGAAAGATAAACTTCATAGATAACTGATAGAAATTAAAATTTCCATATTGACCCCATACTATAGTATTTATCCATTATTTGGTCTAAGAAATGGTAACAACTTGAATTTTTATAAATAAAATTCACATTGTGATAAAATTAAATTCCCTATTATGGTTATAGAAAAAACATGTACTTATTTGGTTTTATTAAATCTTATCATACTTAAAATACTGTTGAGGAACATAATTGTTGATAATAGATATGTTGAATAGTGATCATATGAATAGTATAAATATAAGGTTCTGATAAATCCAATTAACCAGTAGGATCATAACCTATGAATCCCATTTATCATAGATATCGAGGGAGGTATAATCACTAATATTTTCCTTTAACCAAGACCAATCTTAGATCCAGCAACTAAAACATTAGTGAAACCATTTATGGGAGAAGTTCAAGTTAATCTAGATCACGACCCAAACCATATACACCGTACCAACCCATGAAAATATCACCACCATGCACTATACCCTTAAGGGGTTTAATGGTGTAGTAAAGGGATATTTATCAAGACCCTAATAATATAAATATACATATTATACATAATAACTATTATATTTAATTCTTATTTTTGTTACTTTATAAATTATTTTGATTTTGATATGATAAAACACATATTATATTTTTGCGAAATATGAAATTTCAATTAAGACATACCTTTTTGATGAATTTATAAATTTCAAAAATATATGTTAGTTTAATAATATAATAAAATTAATTAAATTATATTAAATATAAATTGTAATATAATATTTATGAAGTCAAATGTAATTTTTATAAGGGTTCTAAAAATTTTATTTTCAAAAAACCCATAATTTCTCAATAAGTGTCAATTATTATTATAAAATTAAAAATTCACATATATAGAATATTATTTTGATAAAATAAATTCCATTTTTGGAATTAATGCATCAATATTATCAAATGGTTTATTTTAATTAATTTTTTGAGAGAATATAACAACCCTTCTCTTTATTACACACATAAACATGATTTATTACATAAAATTGCACTTAATAAAACTATGAGCATTGATAGTTCTAGTGTATTGAGAAAATTAGGAACATTACATAATAACTTATAACATAAAACACAAAATATTTATTGAAACTTCTTTTACATGACCACAACATTCCTTCGTACTTAGAAATGCATGGGATAACCTAAGGAAATACATAAGAAAAGGGTGAGTTATAAAGCCCAGTAAGGGAGTAAAAAGGGCATAACATGAAGAATATAGTACATTATAGGAAATATTAATATCAATGGAGAACAAGAGAAACATGAACATAAAGTCATGATATATCATGATTGTCATAACATTGAAATGTGGCAACAACATTTAACATGATATTAGCATGACCCAAGGATCATTGCACATGGAGCATGAGTAAACCCTAATTTCACTTAAATTAGCATAATTAAACCATAATTTTACTTGATTTACCATGATACTAATCTTTACCCAATTCATTGGAGTGCTATCAGGGTGCACCCTTCTCAATCATTTCATTTCATGAATAAGTGTGCCACATGGATCATACAACATGGAATCATTCAACATCGTAATTTATTCCATGATAAAGGAATGTGGAATAAATACTTGAAAATATATAATAAATAAGTAAATGTTTGTAAAGGTGAATACCGTTGATAGATAAATGGGCATGGTATTCACTACACAATGACTTTGGGTTGGAAAATTGAAGTGCAATTTTGACAGCATAACGGCGTGGCATAAGAATTCATAAAAATGGTTGATGAGAGAGAAAGGGGTATCTCATAATATGTACATGAAATGGAAAGTAATGGGGTCATATAGATACATATCCCAACATATTTAATGGAATTTATATGCTTAATATAAAATAATTTCTTGAATGTAAATTAGAAGAGAGAAAATCCTTACGGAATTTTGGCATGGTAACAGGTGTGCATGGGAGGCATTACTGAGAGAGAAAGAGGTCTAAAATCATTAAAAAATAAGGAGGGGAGTATGGGGGAGGTGATAAATCATACCCTACCATTTTTAATCTAAAATAAAATGGTATAAAAACATAAATAAATTTGAAAAAAAATGAGAAAAGAAGAAATCCCTTACTTGGAAGTGTGATCCCAAAAAGCTTGGTAGATACTTAAGAGAGGATTAATGGGAGCTTAGGGAACCTTGGTAGGATTATAGAGGTAGGTGTTAAGAGGTTGGTTGAGCTAAAAATTGTTTCAGTGGATAGGAATGGGATATTGAGTGTGTTTATATAGGAAAATAGAGGGAATTCTTTATTATTTAGGTTTTGGACACCACACATTAAACTAATCAAAACAACAAACCAACCCATGGTTATTGCCCATGGTTTTTTCCAAAGGGTATTGGAAAAAATTATTTTATAAGGGAAATGTCTGAACTTATTAAAATATTAGGCTTTCTTATGTGGAGGTGAGTCACACTCTCAGGGAAATCATTTTAAAAAGTTAAAATATTTTATCAATAAGGCACCCTAAAATTAATAAAAAAAATATAAAATCAAATTATTTTAAATATAAAACATATATTGTCCTAAAATAATTTTTATAGTATTTTAATACATCATTATTGGGTCATTATGATGTCATAAAAAACATTATATATTTAAACTATATTTAATTTTTACCCAAAAATTCAACTGTCTCAGAAAATTATGAAACATTCATCGTTAGATAATTTAGACATCCTGAATAGAAAAATAATATTCATTTTATATAAATAATTTTCTAAATATTTGAATTTTTAATTTTTAAATAAAAAATGACATTTATAAAAAATTCAAGGGTTTTGAAAAAAACAGCTTTCAAACCATAATAAAAATTAAAACTGTATTCATAAAAATTATACGATCATTTTTATTTAATAAAAAGTTATTTAGTAATAATATTTTATTAAAATATTATTTAATTCAAAAATCCATTAATTCATCAAACTATATTTCTTAATTTAATATTAACTAAAAATACTATTTGTGCTTTAAAAACTATTTACAAAGTAATAATAATAAAATGAATGAATATTAATTATTCTATATGAAAATAATGTACATAATCATAGTTATAGGTTCTTGTTACATATCCCCTTATAACACCCACATAAGACCTAAGGGTAAGGTGTGCGATGGTGATAGACTATTGGGGTGTCTCAGATAACATCGTTCGGGTGATAATCTCTATTAACTTACACTTCCTCCATAGGTGGTTCCATTAAAGCTTAATGTGTTGAACCTTGGCTTGGGTTTGGTCATGAGTGAAGCATAGTGATGCCACCTCCTTTCCAAGATCTGATAATTGGGCTTCATACAGAGCAATTCCACTGGATGAGGCCATCACTTCTTTGTCTGAGTAACTTGGATTTGTTAAATCCCTATATTTATACTAATCACATGATCACTGTTCAATGAATATATCAACAATGGTAACAATTATTAATGGTATTTTGAAATCCAAAAGCATAAAACCAAGGAAGTGTATACGTTTTATATAACCATTTTACATAATAATACCTTTAATTATATCAAGAGGAATTTTCATTAATAAAATTTTTGGTAGTTACAATCTTTCCCACTTAAGAAAATTTTCCGTCAAAAATTTTCTTTTCCCACACTAAAATAGAAGAGGGTGACTCTGCTTCATCACTTCCTCTGATTTCCACGTTGCTTCTTCAAACTTGTGGTTTTTCCATGACACCTTGATGAAGGGCATTGTCTTATTTTGTAGAACGTTTTCCATACGATCTAAGATCTTCACTGGATTCTCTTCATAGAAGAGGTCATTCTCCAATGGTACCACCTCTAGATTGAGTACATGCAATGGATCAGGTATGTAATTCTCAAGAGTGATACATGGAATACATCATATACTTGAGATTGGTTCAGTGGGAGTGCTAGTCGATAGGCCACTTCTCCAATGCGATTAAGGATCTCAAAAGGGCTAATGTACCTTGGAATAATCTTTCCATTATTCCCAAATCTCATAACTCTATTCCATGGTGATATGTAGAGGAATACCATGTCTCCAACATCAAAATATAGGTCTCATCGATGATTATCAGCATATCACTTTTTTTTTACTCTGAGAAGCTTTAATGTGCTTCTGGATGGTCTTAACCTTCTCCACCATTTCCTTGACCATTTCTGGACCTATGAGTTTTTTCTCCCCAACTTCATCCCAACATGCCGTTGTTCTTCACCTCTTCCCATAAAGTGCTTTATAATGAGTCATTTGGATGCTTGAGTGAGAACTGTTATTGTAAGAGAACTCAACTAGAGGAATATGTTTATCACATCCTCCTTTGAAGTCCATTGAGCATTCTCTCAACATGTCCTCAAGTGTTTGGATAGTCCACTCAGATTGGCCATCAGTTTGAGGATGATAAGTTGTACTGAAGTTTATCTTAGTATTCAGAGCATGTTAAAGACTCTTCCAAAACATAGAGGTGAATCTTGGATCTTGATCGGATACAATAGATAGTGGTACTCCATGAAGTCTTACCACTTATTTGATATATATTTGTGCCAGTTGATCCAATGAGAAATCCTCTCGAATTGTAATTAAGTGTGCAATCTTTTTAAGACGATCCACAACAACCCAGATAGAATTGTTTCCATTGGATGTCTTCCGAAATCTGGTGATAAAGTCCATGGTGATGTTCTACTATTTCCATATTGGTATGGGTAATGGTTTTGTCTTCCCCTTAGACTTCTTCCTCTCAACCTTCACTTGCTTACATACCATGAACTTTAATGTATACTCAGAAATCTCCTTCTTCATGTTATCCTAACAATAATGATCTTAGATATCTCGACACATATTTGTGTTTCCTAGGTGAATGGATAAATTTGAACTATCACTACTAGAAAAGGGGGCAGTGGAGGCCCCCTGACTCGGGCGACCGCCATTGGCGGTCGCTATATCCCACCTTTAGCGACCGCCAATGGCGGTCGCTAACCTCCCTAAAAATATTCGGGGGGTTTCTGCGCCCCCCCCCCCCCCCCCCCGCGCCCTCTCGATCTCTGCCCTAACCCCTCGCCGCCCTCCCTCGCGCCGCCCTCCCCCGCCGCCCGGCCTCCCCCGCCGCCCGGCCTCCCCCGCCGCCCGGCCTCCCCCGCCTCCCGGCCTCCCCCTCCACCTGGCCTCCCCCGCCGCCCGCCCTCCCCCGCCGCCCGCCCTCCCCCGCCGCCCGCCCTCCCCCGCCGCCCGCCCTCCCCCGCCGCCCGCCCTCCCCCGCCGCCTGCCTTCCGGCCTCCGGCCGCCGCCCTCCGCCTTCGGGCCTCCGGCCGCCGCCCTCCGGCCTCCGGCCGCCGCCCTCCGGCCTCTCGGCCCTCCCCCCCCACCCCGGACGGCACCCGCACCCCGGACAGCCCCCGGCGCGCACTCCGGACCGCCCCCCGCACCCCGGACGCCTCCCCGCACCCCGGACAGCACCCCCCCGCGCACTCCGGACCGCCCCCCGCACCCCAGACGCCTCCCCGCACCCCGGACAGCACCCCCCCGCGCACTCCGGACCGCCCCCCGCACCCCGGACGCCTCCCCGCACCCCGGACAGCCCCCCCTGCACTCGGACACCCCCCTCCGAACCCGGACAGCCCCCCCGCACCCCGGACAGGCCCCCCGCACCCCGGACACCCCACCCCGCACCCCCGACAACCCCCCTGCACCCCAGACAGCCCCCCCTCCCCCGCACCTCGGACACCCCCGCACCCCGAACACCCCTGCCCGCACCCCTGACAGGCCCCCGACACCCCGGACACCCCTCCCCGCACCTCGGACAGCCCCCCCCGACCCCGGACACCCCCCCCTCGCTGCCCGTCCCCCGTCCCCTCACCGCCTCCTCTCCTCCAGCTCCCCGCCGCCGCCGCCACCCGTCCCCTCCCTTGTCGCACCGCCTTTGGCTCCGGCTCCCCTTCGCTGCTCCTCTCCCTCGCAGCACCGCCTTCGGCTCCCCTCCCTTTCAGGTTTGTAGCTCAATCAGGTAACATGAGCTTTCAGTTACATTATTATTTTATCAATGGTTCATAAACAAATGATTAATATTTATTTTGAATATAGTTGATTTGAAAAATGTAAATGTAATAAGTATTGTGTAAATGTTTGTTATACAGATATTATTATGGATAAGAGTTGGATTGATCTTCTAAATCGAACGTCTAGAGAATATTTCAATGGCATTATGCAGTTTATTGACTTCACGAGAGGATTTGAAAGTGACTATATTAGTTGTCCATGTAGAAAATGTGCTAACAGATATCAATTCACACGAGATACTGTGAGGGAGCACCTTTTCTTTAATGGATTTCTGAAAAATTATAAGAGTTGGACTCGTCATGGAGAAGAATATGTTCGTTGTCAAAATACAGATGCAGCTCAGATGGATGTTGATGCAAGGATGACTGATCCAATGCATGAAATGCTTACTGAAATGGTACGTGGGTTTGATCCTGAAGGCATTGACATCCAGAATCTTGAGACCGGTGAGATAAATCTTCGCTCTGGTGCAGATCGTGATTCGAGGAGGTTTTATGAAGTATTTGATGATGCGAAAACAGAATTATATCCTGGATGTACTTCTTACAATAAACTGTCGTTCATCGTGGAGTTGTTGCATTTGAAGACTTTGAACAATTGGTCAGACACATCATTCGACATGCTTTTGGTTTTATTGAAAAAAGTTCTTCCTGTCGACGCTAAGATTCCTGAGTCGTATTACTATGCTCGTAAGTTGACAGAGAACTTAGGTTTTACATAT
Organism: Viscum album; assembly: GCA_963277665.1. NCBI lineage: Eukaryota > Viridiplantae > Streptophyta > Magnoliopsida > Santalales > Viscaceae > Viscum > Viscum album. The sequence goes on from OY728155.1 coordinate 381,560,599, forward strand.
GAGACTATAGATGCATGTGCAAACAACTGTATGTTGTTTAGAAATGAAACTGCTCATTTGGATATCTGTACGGTTTGTGGCGCTTCCAGGTGGAAAGAGAACAGGGGAAATAAGACTCATCAAAGTCAGATTGCGATACAGGGGAAACCGATTGCCGTAAAGCAAATGCGTTACTTTCCCCTTAAACCGAGGTTGAAAAGATTTTTTATGTCATCTAAAGTTTCTAATTTAATGAGATGGCATGCAGAAAGAGTTCATGAAAGTGACATGTTAACCCACCCGGCAGACTCTCATGCATGGAAGGATTTTGATAAGAGACATCCCGACTTTGCTAAAGATGTTCGTAATGTCCGATTGGGATTGGCAGCAGATGGTTTCAATCCATTCAAGTCTATGGTTGGTGCAACTCATAGCACATGGCCCGTGGTGTTGGTTCCATATAATCTTCCTCCGTGGCTTTGTATGAAGCAACAATTTATATTACTTTCCACTCTTATTGATGGACCTAAAAGTCCGGGGGATAAGATTGATGTTTACCTTCAGCCATTGATTGATGAGTTGAATGAATTTTGGGGCGATGGTGTGATGACTTATGACTGCGAAACGAATGAAATGTTCAAACTGCATGCAGCTTTATTGTGGACAATCAATGACTTCCCAGCTTATGCAAATTTATCAGGCTAGAGTACGAAAGGGGAATTTGCTTGCCCTTGTTGCAATAAAAGTAAAAAATCTGTATGGCTTAAACATTCCAAAAAATGGGCATACATGGGTCACAGGCGTTTTCTCCCTCCCCAGCACAGGTTCAGAAAGGACAGAGTGGCATTTGATGGTTCTAGAGAGTTCAGCCCAGCACCAAAGATCATGACAGGAGTCGAAATGTTATCGCAGATTGAGGAAGAAAACATCCGCACGGTATATGAAATTCAGGATTTGGTGGCTCCTCCAGTACGTAATATTCGTGCTGCGGGTAGGCAGCGCAGTCACAATTGGAAAAAGAAAAGTATTTTTTATAGTCTTCCGTATTGGAAAACTAACATGTTGAGGCATAATTTGGATGTCATGCACATTGAAAAAAATGTTTGTGATAACATATTGTGGACCATTTTAGGTGTCAGTGGAAAGTCAAAGGACCATGTTAATGCACGCCGTGATTTGGAAGAAATGGGTTTAAGGAAACAATTGCATTTACAGTTAGCTGAGGGAAACAAGGCATATATGCCTGCTGCACAGTATTCGATGACTACAGAGGAGAAAGAGACATTTCTTTCCATTTTGAAGATGGTCAAGGTGCCTGATGGTTACTCTTCTAATATTTCAAAGTGTGTGAATCTGACGAGCAAGACATTGCAAGGGTTGAAAAGTCATGACAATCACATATTACTTCAGCAGTTGATTCCAATCGCAATTTGTGATTGTTTATCCCCCAATGTTGTTCAGCCCTTGATTGAGATGAGTAATTTTTTTTAGACAGCTTTGTTTAAGAAATCAACGAATGAGTGATTTAAAAAGTTTGCAGGACCGAATTGTACTTACGCTTTGTCACTTTGAGAAACTTTTCCCCCCCTCATTTTTCGATGTTATGGTCCACTTAACAGTGCAACTAACTGATGAAGTAATGGCTGCTGGTCCAGTGCAATTCAGGTGGATGTATCCTATTGAACGGTATTTGAGTACATTGAAAAGATTTGTACGCAACAGAGCTCGTCCAGAGGCATCAATAGCCAATGGTTATTTGATGGACGAGTGTACTACCTTTTGTGCAGAATATCTTACGGATGTTGAAACAAAATTAGATAAGCCCTCTCGGATTCATGATGGTCCAGTTGGAGAAGGAACCACATTTGATATGGACAACATCGAGTGGATACAAGCACATCGATATATCTTGTTCAATACTCCATCAGTTGCACCATTAATGCAGTAAGTATCTTATCAATGTGCTTGTATAACTTTTACATGTTTTCTTTGCATAAGTTGATCTTTTAAACATCGCGTAATCATTTGCAGGAAACACATTAATGAGATAAAAGAAGAGATGCATCGTGCGACTGAGTTGCAAATTCAACAATCTCATTATGCGGCATTTCATGATTGGTTCAAGGATTATGTATGTATAAATTGATTTTCATTATGAGTGAAGTATTAAACTAATTCTTTCTGCATATATCAGTATTGATTTTTATAAATTATGTAGGTTCGTAAGCTGAGGGAGTTAGGGGACCCCACGTTACCTGAAGTATTTATCCAACTGGCTGAGGGTCCATCTATAACCGCTCGTCGTTATAAAGCTATTGATGCTAATGGTTTTCGATTTCGCATTAAAGATGTTGATGACAAACGAGCAACACAAAACAGTGGAATCAGTTGTCCCTTTGTCGATTCTGGTTATTACTATGGTCAATTGATAGACATCATTGAAGTTGTATACACACACGGTTTGAAGTACATATTGTTAAAGTGTAATTGGGTTGATCCAGTGCGTGGATGTAAAGTCGATCAATATCAGTTTTCATTGGTGAATTTTAACTACATGTTATACAGAAATAATGAACGAGTTGAGAATGAACCTTTCATCTTGACATCACAAGCGGAACAAGTATTCTTCGTTACTTTGCCTTCGGATCCAAGTTGGCAAGTTGTTGTCAAAATGTCTCGGCGAGGAGTGTTTTTATTTGAAGAAGATGAACCCGAGACTGTTCCGTTTGTTTACCAACAACTTGATCAACATACCGTAGTTCAACGTGAAGAAGATATTTATTGGGTCAGAGCGGCTGTTGAAGGAGAAACGGTCGATTTGCATGCTTAATGAAAGGTATAATTGTTTTCACGCTATTCAGTAGAATGTCCTAGGATATCATAAATTATCTAATCATTTTATAAATCCTTATAAGTTTTAATCCTCACTTTTGTAAGTTAATTCAGTCATAAATATTTAGGTTGATTAACTTTCTGATTTTTTAAAATTCATTCACAACTAATTATTCAATCCATTTTTTGTTTGATTAACAGTTGTACAAGTTTGATTTATTAAGAACAATCCAATTTATCTTTTAAACACTTTGGACTCATTACTGATATTTTGTATGATTGCAGACATGTCAGGGGAAGAGGCAGAAAATCCACATCATCCATCTGAGGCATCTACGTCTCAGGGTCGAGGTATGTTGGACAGTCATTATCTATATTATTTATGTAATTAACATATATATATATATATATATATATATAACATTTGTCAATTTATATATAAAATTGTTTTCAACAGGATCAGACTCGGCTGCTTCTTCCTCTCGCAGGAGAGGCCCTGGTCGTGGCATATTAGCATGGAATTCCGAACGACCTGAAACCGCACGGGGACGACAGGAATATTATTCCTGAGATGCAGGAGGAGGCCGCACGTCCATCGGACGTGCGGTGCGCGCAGCACGCCCGATTGTGTCGTTTTCAGCAGCGCGGCGCGCGCTGAAATGGCGCGTTGGGGGGTCAAAACCACCCGAACGACCTCCGAATGCCACGAAACCGTACGACAACATCCGTGGCGTCAATTGTGAAATGGTCGGCCAGACGGCACCTCATTCGGAGGTGCCGTGCGACCGCGGCGGCCGGAAACGCGTTTCCGGCGCCGTTAAACACCAAAACGGCGTGCGGCGGTCCGATTCGGAGCAAACGAGCTCCGAACGACCTGAAACCGCACGGGGACGACAGGAATATTATTCCTGAGATGCAGGAGGAGGCCGCACGTCCATCGGACGTGCGGTGCGCGCGGCACGCCCGATTGTGTCGTTTTCAGCAGCGCGACGCGCGCTGAAATGGCGCGTTGGGGGGTCATAACCACCCGAACGACCTCCGAATGCCACGAAACCATACGACAACATCCGGGGCGTCAATTGTGAAATGGTCGGCCAGACGGCACCTCATTCGGAGGTGCCGTGCGACCGCGGCGGCCGGAAACGCGTTTCCGGCGCCGTTAAACTCCAAAACGGCGTGCGGCGGTCCGATTCGGAGCAAACGTGCTCCGAACGACCTGAAACCGCACGGGGACGACAGGAATATTATTCCTGAGATGCAGGAGGAGGCCGCACGTCCATCGGACGTGCGGTGCGCGCGGCACGCCCGATTGTGTCGTTTTCAGCAGCGCGGCGCGCGCTGAAATGGCGCGTTGGGGGGTCAAAACCACCCGAACGACCTCCGAATGCCACGAAACCGTACGAAAACATCCGGGGCGTCAATTGTGAAATGGTCGGCCAGACGGAACCTCATTCGGAGGTGCCGTGCGACCGCGGCGGCCGGAAACGTGTTTCCGGCGCCGTTAAACACCAAAACGGCGTGCATCGGTCCGATTCGGAGCAAACGTGCTCCGAACGACCTGAAACCGCACGGGGACGACAGGAATATTATTCCTGAGATGCAGGAGGAGGCCGCACGTCCATCGGACGTGCGGTGCGCGCGGCACGCCCGATTGTGTCGTTTTCAGCAGCGCGGCGCGCGCTGAAATGGCGCGTTGGGGGGTCAAAACCACCCGAACGATCTCCGAATGCCACGAAACCGTACGACAACATCCGGGGCGTCAATTGTGAAATGGTCGGCCAGACGGCACCTCATTCGGAGGTGCCGTGCGACCGCGGCGGCCGGAAACGCGTTTCCGGCGCCGTTAAACACCAAAACGGCGTGCATCGGTCCGATTCGGAGCAAACGTGCTCCGAACGACCTGAAACCGCACGGGGACGACAGGAATATTATTCCTGAGATGCAGGAGGAGGCCGCACGTCCATCGGACGTGCGGTGCGCGCGGCACGCCCGATTGTGTCGTTTTCAGCAGCGCGGCGCGCGCTGAAATGGCGCGTTGGGGGGTCAAAACCACCCGAACGACCTCCGAATGCCACGAAACCGTACGACAACATCCGGGGCGTCAATTGTGAAATGGTCTGCCAGACGGCACCTCATTCGGAGGTGCCGTGCGACCGCGGCGGCCGGAAACGCGTTTCCGGCGCCGTTAAACACCAAAACGGCGTGCATCGGTCCGATTCGGAGCAAACGTGCTCCGAACGACCTGAAACCGCACGGGGACGACAGGAATATTATTCCTGAGATGCAGGAGGAGGCCGCACGTCCATCGGACGTGCGGTGCGCACGGCACGCCCGATTGTGTCGTTTTCAGCAGCGCGGCGCGCGCTGAAATGGCGCGTTGGGGGGTCAAAACCACCCGAACGACCTCCGAATGCCACGAAACCGTACGACAACATCCGTGGCGTCAATTGTGAAATGGTCGGCCAGACGGCACCTCATTCGGAGGTGCCGTGCGACCGCGGCGGCCGGAAACGCGTTTCCGGCGCCGTTAAACACCAAAACGGCGTGCGGCGGTCCGATTCGGAGCAAACGAGCTCCGAACGACCTGAAACCGCACGGGGACGACAGGAATATTATTCCTGAGATGCAGGAGGAGGCCGCACGTCCATCGGACGTGCGGTGCGCGCGGCACGCCCGATTGTGTCGTTTTCAGCAGCGCGGCGCGCGCTGAAATGGCGCGTTGGGGGGTCATAACCACCCGAACGACCTCCGAATGCCACGAAACCGTACGACAACATCCGGGGCGTCAATTGTGAAATGGTCGGCCAGACGGCACCTCATTCGGAGGTGCCGTGCGACCGCGGCGGCCGGAAACGCGTTTCCGGCGCCGTTAAACTCCAAAACGGCGTGCGGCGGTCCGATTCGGAGCAAACGTGCTCCGAACGACCTGAAACCGCACGAGGACGACAGGAATATTATTCCTGAGATGCAGGAGGAGGCCGCACGTCCATCGGACGTGCGGTGCGCGCGGCACGCCCGATTGTGTCGTTTTCAGCAGCGCGGCCAGCGCTGAAATGACGCGTTGGGGGGTCAAAACCACCCGAACGACCTCCGAATGCCACGAAACCGTACGACAACATCCGGGGCATCAATTGTGAAATGGTCGGCCAGACGGCACCTCATTCGGAGGTGCAGTGCGACCGCGGCGGCCGGAAACGCGTTTCCGGCGCCGTTAAACACCAAAACGGCGTGCATCGGTCCGATTCGGAGCAAACGTGCTCCGAACGACCTGAAACCGCACGGGGACGACAGGAATATTATTCCTGAGATGCAGGAGGAGGCCGCACGTCCATCGGACGTGCGGTGCGCGCGGCACGCCCGATTGTGTCGTTTTCAGCAGCGCGGCGCGCGCTGAAATGGCGCGTTGGGGGGTCAAAACCACCCGAACGACCTCCGAATGCCACGAAACCGTACGACAACATCCGTGGCGTCAATTGTGAAATGGTCGGCCAGACGGCACCTCATTCGTGTTGGGTCGGAGAAAACACCCAAGGAGGGAATGATGGCAAGAGGGGGGGTGAATTGCCTTTTTTAAAAAATTGATTAAGAAATTTAAATCAAAGTATAAATGCAGCGGAAATAAAGAGGCAAGACACAAGAAATTGTTAACGGAGTTCGGCCTAACACCCGGCCTACGTCTCCGCTCCCAACTCAACCGTTGAGAGATTCCTACCGCTTGCTTTTCAATGGTTTTAGCAAGAAACCCACTAGGCTTTAAGGTAGCACTAGGACCTATTACAGCTTGCTTTTATTGGTTTAGCAAGAACCCACTTGCTTTTAATGGTTTAGCAAGAACCCACTAGTCTTTTTACGGGTGAAGACTAGCTCACCGAGACACAAGCCTTTTAAAGGAAAAGCTTGAGAAAACCTCTTCACACCTTAGTGGTGGTGTGAGAACCCAAAGAAAGGGAGATGAGGAAAGAGTTTGGGGTTTGTAGGCACAAACCCAATTTTAAAGCTCAAAAAGAAATAAAACAATAAAAACCGTTATTTAGGAAGACTTGGGCGCCAAATGATTGGTGGAGCTGATGTAGCGTGCTTCTCCCAAGCCTCTTGAGGTGCTCCTTGGATTGGAATTGGATTGAGCACTAGAGGATCCTTTGAGGAAGTCCACCGGAGGTTGGCCAATAGATGGAAAATGAGTATAGTGGCTTTGTAAATGTTCCGGTTGGTGTCCGGGGCTTCCTCAGCCTTTATTTATAGGCTAGGAACTCATTGGGGGCCTTCGGAGCCGTTGGAGAGGCTTAGAGAGCCGTTGGGAGCCAAATGGACAGGCTGGTCAAAAGCCCAACGGCTAGTTTGACTGGCTCCACCGGCTGGCCGGTACAACTCCACCGGTTGGCCGGTGTTTGCAAAAAGACATTGGATTCCTGTCCAGGGGCCACCGGCTGACCGGTACATCTCCACCGGCTGGCCGGTGCCTTGGTAGAGAAGAAGAGTCTTGATCCAGGCTCCACCGGTCGACCGGTGAGGAGCCACCGGCTGGCCGGTGGAAAGACAGTAGATTGCACTATTTGGGCTGGATGCCACAGGTCGACCGGTGGCAGAGCCACCGGTCGACCGGTGGGGAGGCAGTAGCTACCCCTTGAGTCTGGGTGCCACCGGCTGGCCGGTGGTGAAGCCACCGGTCGGCCGGTGGACTGAATTTCAGTCCATTTCTGCCTCTTCCTTGGTCAACTTCTTGGCAATCAAATGCCTATCAACACAAACACTTAAAACACAATGTTAGATAAAAATGAAAGTGATTGTGATCATGAAAATCAAACAACGAGAGGTTCGAGATGTACAACAATCTCCCCCTATTTTGATGATCACAATCACTTAAACAATTAAAGTAAAAACATGAATTGAAAGGAATGCTTAAATAAAATGAAATGTAAAGCAAAGCATGATCAAAAAAGTTTCTCCCCCAATCAATCAAGAAATTCTCCCCCTTTGTGATTATCAAAATAGAGTGGGGCATAAAACTTGATTGAGGGAAGTAATAAAAAACGAGATTTTAAAATGAAAAATTGAATAACAGTTTGAATTGATAGTTTTGAATCAAAAACCAATTGAAATTCGAAATTTGAAACCAAATGAAATTTTTGAAATTGAGATCAAAAGGGCTTAATTTGAAATTGAAAGTTTTGAAACAAAGTTTGAAAACAATTTAGAAAGTTCTCCCCCTAAATAAAAACAAAAAGTCACCGGGGAGAGGGATTTTGAAAGGAGACAATTTTAGGCCCGGAGAGACTCGCAAGAAGGGATTTTTCAATCCATACTTGTCTCATAGCGGGTCTTCTCCTATAAAATTCGTCCAAAAAGAAAAAAGTCTTTGGCCTACCGTACCGGGCATTTTTGCAATTACACTCATAAATGAGGTGCCCGGGTTTTTTGCAATAATTACAAAATTTAAAATCGGAGCTCCCCCTTACAAAAATAGTGGGTGCATGGGAGGAGGAAGCTCTATTGGTATATCCAAGCCCTTGGGTGGTTCTTGAAATTCGTTGGGAACCAAGCAATTTTGAAAGATTTTGTTCCCCTTGAGTGAATTTGGCTAGGGATTCTCTAAGGTCCTTGATGGTTGATTCCAAAGAATCAACATTTGGGAAATTTTGGATTTTTAGGGAGAGTTCCTCCTTCTCTTTGAGAAGTTGGTCTTTTTCGGAGGAAAGTTTTTTGAAAGACTTTTTTAAAGCAACAAATTTTGAAGAGAGTTCATGAAAACCATTTTCAAGTTGGTCTCTAGCATGTTGGAGTTCTTCATAAGAAAGATGATTAAATGAATTAGAAGAACTAGAGGAGGAAGAGGAGGAAGAGGAGGAAGATACCTCATGTTTTGCCATTAGGCAATTATTACCATTGTCGCTCGAGGAGAAGGAAGAGAAGGAGGAGCTATCACTCCATGTTTTCTTTAAAGCCTTCTTCTTCTTCTTCTTGGCCCTTTTCTTGTGAGGTGGGCAAACGGGCTTGATCTTTTCGTCGGGTTCTTGCTTTTGATCGGATTCTCGCTTTTGATCGGATTCTTGCTTTGGATCCTCGCTAGTACCTTCATAGGTTAGTTCTAACAATTTCCAAATATCATAAGAAGTAGTGCAAGAAGAAATACAATCAAAGACATTACGATCAAGACCACAATGAAGAGCATTCATGGCTTTGCCATCAAGCTCGAAATTTTCAATGTCTACGGGGGTCCATTGAGATTCATCTTTACAAGAGAGAGAAAAACCATGCATGACAATTTTAAAAATAGGATAGCTAATGCTTTTAAGAAATGTGGTCATGCGGGTTTTCCAATAAGTATAATCGGCTCCATCAAAGAATGGAGCACGATCCAAAGAATGTCCTTCGGGGGATTGAGAGGAAGAAGCGGTAGAAGCCATAAAAAAAAATAGGATCTTTAATTTGAAACCGGTTAGGGAATTATTCAAATACGCCCTTTGATACCAATTGTTGGGTCGAAAGAATACCCCAAGGATGGAATGATGGCAAGAGGGGGGGTGAATTGCCTTTTTTAAAAAATTGATTAAGAAATTTAAATCAAAGTATAAATGCAGCGGAAATAAAGAGGCAAGACACAAGAAATTGTTAACGGAGTTCGGCCTAACACCCGGCCTACGTCTCCGCTCCCAACTCAACCGTTGAGAGATTCCTACCGCTTGCTTTTCAATGGTTTTAGCAAGAAACCCACTAGGCTTTAAGGTAGCACTAGGACCTATTACAGCTTGCTTTTATTGGTTTAGCAAGAACCCACTTGCTTTTAATGGTTTAGCAAGAACCCACTAGTCTTTTTACGGGTGAAGACTAGCTCACCGAGACACAAGCCTTTTAAAGGAAAAGCTTGAGAAAACCTCTTCACACCTTAGTGGTGGTGTGAGAACCCAAAGAAAGGGAGATGAGGAAAGAGTTTGGGGTTTGTAGGCACAAACCCAATTTTAAAGCTCAAAAAGAAATAAAACAATAAAAACCGTTATTTAGGAAGACTTGGGCGCCAAATGATTGGTGGAGCTGATGTAGCGTGCTTCTCCCAAGCCTCTTGAGGTGCTCCTTGGATTGGAATTGGATTGAGCACTAGAGGATCCTTTGAGGAAGTCCACCGGAGGTTGGCCAATAGATGGAAAATGAGTATAGTGGCTTTGTAAATGTTCCGGTTGGTGTCCGGGGCTTCCTCAGCCTTTATTTATAGGCTAGGAACTCATTGGGGGCCTTCGGAGCCGTTGGAGAGGCTTAGAGAGCCGTTGGGAGCCAAATGGACAGGCTGGTCAAAAGCCCAACGGCTAGTTTGACTGGCTCCACCGGCTGGCCGGTACAACTCCACCGGTTGGCCGGTGTTTGCAAAAAGACATTGGATTCCTGTCCAGGGGCCACCGGCTGACCGGTACATCTCCACCGGCTGGCCGGTGCCTTGGTAGAGAAGAAGAGTCTTGATCCAGGCTCCACCGGTCGACCGGTGAGGAGCCACCGGCTGGCCGGTGGAAAGACAGTAGATTGCACTATTTGGGCTGGATGCCACAGGTCGACCGGTGGCAGAGCCACCGGTCGACCGGTGGGGAGGCAGTAGCTACCCCTTGAGTCTGGGTGCCACCGGCTGGCCGGTGGTGAAGCCACCGGTCGGCCGGTGGACTGAATTTCAGTCCATTTCTGCCTCTTCCTTGGTCAACTTCTTGGCAATCAAATGCCTATCAACACAAACACTTAAAACACAATGTTAGATAAAAATGAAAGTGATTGTGATCATGAAAATCAAACAACGAGAGGTTCGAGATGTACAACAATTCGGAGGTGCCGTGCGACCGCGGCGGCCGGAAACGCGTTTCCGGCGCCGTTAAACACCAAAACGGCGTGCGGCGGTCCGATTCGGAGCAAACGAGCTCCGAACGACCTGAAACCGCACGGGGACGACAGGAATATTATTCCTGAGATGCAGGAGGAGGCCGCACGTCCATCGGACGTGCGGTGCGCGCGGCACGCCCGATTGTGTCGTTTTCAGCAGCGCGGCGCGCGCTGAAATGGCGCGTTGGGGGGTCATAACCACCCGAACGACCTCCGAATGCCACGAAACCGTACGACAACATCCGGGGCGTCAATTGTGAAATGGTCGGCCAGACGGCACCTCATTCGGAGGTGCCGTGCGACCGCGGCGGCCGGAAACGCGTTTCCGGCGCCGTTAAACTCCAAAACGGCGTGCGGCGGTCCGATTCGGAGCAAACGTGCTCCGAACGACCTGAAACCGCACGGGGACGACAGGAATATTATTCCTGAGATGCAGGAGGAGGCCGCACGTCCATCGGACGTGCGGTGCGCGCGGCACGCCCGATTGAGTCGTTTTCAGCAGCGCGGCGCGCGCTGAAATGGCGCGTTGGGGGGTCAAAACCACCCGAACGACCTCCGAATGCCACGAAACCGTACGACAACATCCGTGGCGTCAATTGTGAAATGGTCGGCCAGACGGCACCTCATTCGGAGGTGCCGTGCGACCGCGGCGGCCGGAAACGCGTTTCCGGCGCCGTTAAACACCAAAACGGCGTGCGGCGGTCCGATTCGGAGCAAACGTGCTCCGAACGACCTGAAACCGCACGGGGACGACAGGAATATTATTCCTGAGATGCAGGAGGAGGCCGCACGTCCATCGGACGTGCGGTGCGCGCGGCACGCCCGATTGTGTCGTTTTCAGCAGCACGGCGCGCGCTGAAATGGCGCGTTGGGGGGTCAAAACCACCCGAACGACCTCCGAATGCCACGAAACCGTACGACAACATCCGGGGCGTCAATTGTGAAATGGTCGGCCAGACGGCACCTCATTCGGAGGTGCCGTGCGACCGCGGCGGCCGGAAACGCGTTTCCGGCGCCGTTAAACACCAAAACGGCGTGCGGCGGTCCGATTCGGAGCAAACGTGCTCCGAACGACCTGAAACCTCACGGGGACGACAGGAATATTATTCCTGAGATGCAGGAGGAGGCCGCACGTCCATCGGACGTGCGGTGCGCGCGGCACGCCCGATTGTGTCGTTTTCAGCAGCGCGGCGCGCGCTGAAATGGCGCGTTGGGGGGTCAAAACCTCCCGAACGACCTCCGAATGCCACGAAACCGTACGACAACATCCGGGGCGTCAATTGTGAAATGGTCGGCCAGACGGCACCTCATTCGGAGGTGCCGTGCGACCGCGGCGGCCGGAAACGCGTTTCCGGCGCCGTTAAACACCAAAACGGCGTGCGACGGTCCGATTCGGAGCAAACGTGCTCCGAACGACCTGAAATGAGATTATTTCTTGAATCGAAGTTTTTAAATTATTATAGCACAATGATTTGATATTATATATATATTAAATATATATTAAATATATATTAAAACATTTAAAATATATTATATATATATATATATATATTTAAAATATTGTATTTAATAGTATATATATATATATATTTATAGCACAATGATTTGTATTTAAAATATTGTATTTAATAGTATATATATATTATAGCACAATGATTTGTATTTAAAATATTGTATTTAATAGTATATATATATTATAGCACAATGATTTGATATTATATATATATTAAATATATATTAAAACATTTAAAATATATTATATATATATATATATATATATATATATTTATATTCAATTCAATAAAAAATTTTTTAAAATTTTTTTTTTTTAGAATAGCGACCGCCATTGGCGGTCGCTAAAGGCCTCTAGCGACGAGGCAACAGCGACCGCCATTGGCGGTCGCTGCGCGGCCGCTACAGCCCTTTAGCGACCGCCAATGGCGGTCGCTAATGGCCTTATATATAGTAGTGTATGTTCATCATCCAAAAGTTCATTCTTTAACTCCGGATTTGATGGAACATATAGTCTTATCCCAAATCTCACAATTCCTTCTTCATTAATATTGAAATTTGAGGATTTACCTTTTCTAACAGTTTCCAATTTATTTTGAATTCCCACTTCATCCTTTTGAGCATCCTTTAACCTTTCCAAAAGATATGGTTGAACAATCATTTGTGAATGGATTGATGACGTTCCCTTCTTTTTTATTCCCATGTCCATCATCATAAAATCTAAGAAGATTGGATCCTTTGAAATTCTCATAAATGATAGAATTTTTGGATCCTTTCTACTTAGAGAATCCTCCACCTTGTTCACTTTTCTAGGGTAGTAGTGGATGGAACATTCATAGTCTTTGATCATATCTAACTATCTTTATTGGTTCATATTCATCTCTTTCTGTGTGAATTTATACTTAAGGCCTTTTTTATCTGTATATATTTCACACTTCTCCCCAAAGAGATAATGTTGCCAAATTTTCAAAGAGAAGATTACTACATCCAACTCTAGATCATGTGTTGGATAGTTTTTTTCATGAACTTTCAATTTCCTTGAAGAATAGGCAATGAATTTGTCATTTTTCATCAACACACAACCCATGCCCTTCTTCAAAGAATCACAAAATACCACAAAAAGTTCTCCACTTGTGGGTAGTGTGAGAACGATTACTGTGATAAGCCTTCTTTTCAACTCCTTGAAGCTATCTTGACATTCTTCACTATAAGAAAACGTGACCCCCTTCCAAGTTATCTTGGTAAGAGGGTTTGACAATTGTAAGAAATTTCTCAAAAATCAGAGATAATATCCAAATAACCCAAGGAAGCTACAGATATCTGTTATTGATGTTGGCCTCGACCATCCCTCAATTGCAGCTGCCTTGGAGGGATCCATAGATATCCCATTTCTTGTGATGATATGACCCAATAATGAGACTTTATTCAACCAGAACTCACACTTGATGTACTTTGCATAGATCTTATTCTTTTGTAAGGTCTCTAGTATAGTGCTTAGACGCTCCTCATACTCCTCCTTGGTTTTGGAGTATATTAGAATATCTTATATAAAGACTACCAATTTTTTTTAACGTAATATCTAAATACACTATTCATCAAGTCCATGAATATTTCTGGAGCATTAGTGAGTCCGAAAGTCATTACTACAAATTCATAGTGACTGTACCTTATACAAAAAGTAGTCTTGGAGATACACTCCTTCTTCACCCTTACTTGGTAATATTCAGACCAAAAATCCATCATGGAGAAGTATTATGCTCCATGGAGCTAATCAAAAAACTCATAAATTCAGGGTATAGGATACTTTCTCTTTATTGTGATTTTGTTGAGATCGTGATAATTAATGCAAAGGTGCATTGAACCATACTTCTTCTTGATGAAGAGGACTGGTGTACCCCTTGGTGAAGCACTTGGGCATATAAACCCTTTATCAAGATTCTCCTATAGTTGTTCCTTTAGCTCCTCAATCTCCAAAATATCCATTCTAATATATTCTTTGACACTGGAAATTCCCCAGGTATAAGATCAATCGAGAATTCAACATCTCTTATAGGAGGAAGACCAGTAAATTCCTCGGGAAACACATTAGTGAATTACCTCACAATAGGAATGTATCCAAGGATGGTTTCTTCCTTAGACTCAATCATCTAAGAAAGATATACATGCTCATAGGTTAGTAATATCAACACTTGAGATTATGGTGCTAAAGACGATTCATCCTCCTCCTTGAACTTGTACAAAATCAGGGGTCGATTATCCATATGGAGAGCGATTTCCCTCTCACGACAATTTATATTGTCTCTATATAGGGAAAGATAATCCATTCTAATAATATCATTAAATTCCACCAGATGGAGTTTGATGAGGTTCGTTGGGAAGTTTAATCTACTAATTATGATAGGGGAGGAGTTATATTCATGGGATGCAATGATTTCCCCATTTTACATTCTCACCAATATATTTACTTCCATGATTTGTTGGGATGTTGTGATTATTCTACTAAACTTTCGGGATATAAAAGAATGTGTAGAACCAGAATAAAAAAGTACATTCTCTATTCTTGAATGAATAAATAGCATACCTATCACCACTTTATTTTTGAGGTTCAATTCGGTGGTAGTGATAGGAAAAGATCACCCTTGCTGCCTTGGAGGTTGTTGGTGTCCTCTAAAAATCCTTGGATTAGGGAACTAGTCTGCAAAGTGCCCTAGTTATTTTTAGTTGAAGCAATGAATAGTGTGTTGAGGGTCGAACAAAGTCTTCTTTTCCTCTATCACAGTAGCAGGTTTCTCTTGTTGACAATTAATGGCCAGGTTCCCTTATCTTCCACACCTAAAGCATTTCCTTGTCCCATTAAGGAAATTTCTAGGGTGCTTCTTCCCACACCTTTGGAAAGTGGGGTGCTGAAATTTCTTAACACCATTGTATTTATACATATAAATTCTAGAATTAATGTCCTCATTTCACTTCTTATACCCATGATACCCCTAAGATTCACTGATCTCCATTTTGACTTTGAGGGAACATCAAATAATTTCTTCATAGATCTCAAAGTCACAGATCACTAGGGCCTTTTGAAGGCTAGGTTTTAACCCACCAAATAAGTAGTCAACCTTTTATTTAGGGGCAAAAAAAAAGTAGAAGGCATATCGTGAAAGCCTTTTGAAGTTTTCTCATATGCTCCGATGGATTTTTTGTCTTTTTTCTTGAGGTCAAGGAAGTCCCTTTCCATCTTAAGTCGGAGGGTTTGAGAAATTTTTTTATTAAAAAACATTTTTCATAAATCCTTCCATTTCAACACCTTGATCTCTTCCACAGGATTTATATTTTTTTATCAATTTCCACTATTTATCAACTTCACCCTCTATATGATAAGAAGTTAGAAGAACCTTCTCTTGTTCGGAACATTGAATGACAGAGAAGACCATTTCAATGGAGTTGATACATTGTTCAGCAATTAAGGGATCAAATGATCTATTAAAAGTAAGAGGCCTTTGTCTCATGAAGCTCTCGACTACAACCTGTTCTTTATTAGGGGGGTTGAACGTTCCTCTTGAACCATATTTCTATTCAAAACTTAAGTTAATTGAGAGAGTATCATGAAAAATTTTGTGATTCCTTCTCCCTTCATATTTGGAATCTCATTAGAATAGTCATCACAACAATCTTCGCATCGATTTCTAGCCAAATTCCTCATATTACCAACCATTGTCTAGAATAAAAGGTAAGTTAGGGGTAACACATAAAGGGGAATCCAATAACAAAAAGGGATAACTTATAAATTACTTTTATTTCCTTAACTTATGAATTTATAGGCTTCAATCTATGTTATCCATGATCTATTTGCCAACATATATTCTTAGGGGAATTTTTTATTCCCTTAACAATGGTTAATACTAAGCTCATTAATTTACCAAAGCATATCCCCTGGGAGTTTTGTAACCAAGAGTGCATCAAGGCCTATTTTTGTGCACCATTTCCCGTTCGAGTCTAGCTCAAAGTGGTGTTTTCGGGTTTTGCCCATAGATACATCTGTGCCAGACCCGCCTCTACCTACTCGCATCTAGACATGGATGTATTTTATTAATAAACCACTTACTAAATACTCCCCAAAATTTAAGGATGCTTTTATTATACTTAGTCTTATCCCTAAGGATTTCACTAGGGTTTTCTAATCCTTATCCACAAAATAACTAAACCAATCCTCAGATCCCAACTATAACAACCCTGCTCTTTATTACACACATAAACATGTTTTATTACATAAGCATGCACTTAAGACAACTCTGAGGATCAATAGGTCTAGTGTATTGGGAAAATTAGGAACATTACATAACAAATTATAACATAAAACACAACATCTTTTTTAAAACTTATTTTACATGACCACAACATTCCTTCGTACTTAGCATTACATGGGATAAACTAAGGACATGCACAAAAAAAGAGTGAGATATAAAACCTAGTAAGGGAGTAAACAAGTCATAATATGAATAATATAGTACATTCTAGGAAATAGTCATATCAATGGATCACAATAGAAACATGAACATAAAGGCATGATATAGCATGATTATCATAGCATGGAAATGTGGCAATACAATTTAACATGATATTAGCATAATCCAAGGATAATTGCACATGGAGCATGATTAAACCCTCATTTAACCTGAATTATCACGATTAAACCCTCATTTCACTTGGTGTATCGGGATACTAATCTTTACCCAATGCATTGGAGCGCTATCAGGGCACACCCTTCTTAATCATTTCATTTCATGCATAAGTGTGCCACATGGATCATAAAGCATGGAATCATTCAACATCATCATTTATTCCATGATAAAGGAATGTTGAATAAATACATGAAACTATATAATCAATAAGTAAATGTCTGTAATGGTGAATACCCTTGATATAGAAATGGTCATGGAATTCACTAGATAATGACTTTGGCTTGGAAAATTGTGGTGCAATTTCGGCAGCATAACAATGTGACATAAGAATTTATAAAAATGTTTTATGAGAGATAAATGGGTATCTAATAATATTTACATGAAATTTAAAGTAAGGGGGTCATATATATACATTTTCCAACATATGTAATGGAATTTATATACTTAATATAAAAGGTTTTTTTGAATGTAAATGAGAAGAAAGAAATTCATTACAGAATTTCATCATGGTAATGGGTGTGAATGGGAGGAATTAATGAGAGAAAAATAGGTCTACAATAATTAAAAAATAAGTAGGGAAGTATTTGGGAGGTTCTAAATCATATCCCAATTTTTTTAATTGAAAATAAAAGGGTATAACAACATAAAGAAATTTGGAAAAAAATTCGAAAGGAAGAAATCCCTTACTTGGAAGTGTGATCCCAAAGGCTTGGGAGAGGATTGAGAGAGAATTATTGGGAGATTGGGGTACCTTGGGAGGATTATAGAGATATTAGTTCAGAGGTTGGTTAAACTCCAAATGGATTTAGTGAATAGTAATAGGAGATTGAGTGGTTTTATATAGGAAAGGATATGGAATTCATTATTATTTAGGTTTTGGACACCACACATTAAAATAATAAAAAACACAAAAAAACCCATGGTTTTTTCCAAATGGGAGTGTAAAAAATTATTTTATAAGGACAATGTCTGAACTTCTTAAAATATTAGGCTTTTTTATGTGGAGGCGAGTCACACTCCCAAGGAAATAGTTTTAAAAAGTTAAAATATTTTATAAGTCTTGGAGGGTCCACTAAGGAACCATAAAATTAATCAAACATATCTAAAATAATTTTTTTTTAAATATAAAACATATATTAGCCAAAAATCCTTTTTATATCATATTATTACATCACTATTGAGTCATTATGTAGTCATAAAACACATTATATATTTAAACGGTATTTAATTTTTACACAAAAATTTGACTGTCTCATAAAATTATGAAAAATTAACCATTAGATAATTTTGATGTCTGGAATCCAAAAATAATATTCATTTTATCTAAATAATTTTCTAAATGTGTGAATTTTTACTTTTTACATTAAAACCAACATTTATCGAAAATTAATGGGTTTTGACAAAAACAACTTTCAAACCTTAATAAAAATTACAATTGTATTCATAAAAATTATACTATCATTTATATTTAATAAAAATTGATTTAGTAATAATATTTTTTTAAAATTTTATTTAATTAAAAAATCCATTAATTCATCAAACTATATTTCTTTATTTAATATTAACTAAAAATACTATTTGTGCTTTAAAAACTATTTACAAAGTAATAATAATAAAATGAATGCATATTATTTATTCTATACAAAACTAAATAACATAATCATAGTGAAAGGATCTTGTTACATAATCCCTTATAACACCCTCATAAGACCAAAGATTAAGGTGTGCGATGGTGATAGACTCTTAGGGTGGCTTGGATAAGATCTATAGGGTGGTACTCTCTATTAACTTACACTTCCCTTGTAGATGGTTCCATTCAAGCTTAACGTATTGAATCTTTGATTGGAATTGGTCAAGAGAGAATCCTAGTGAAACCACCTCATTTCCAAGCTCTGAAAAATGGGCTTCGTACTGAGAAATTATACTGGATGAGGCCATCGCTTCCATTGTATGAGTAAATTAGATTTGTTAAATCCCTATATTTATACAAATCATGTGATCACTATTCAATGGATATATCAACAATGGTAACAATTATTAATGGTATTTTGAAATACAAAAACATAAAACCAAGGAAGTGAATATGTTTTATATAACCATTTTACATAATAAGACATTTAATTAGATCAAGAGGAATTTTCATTAATAAAAGTTTGGGTCGTTACAGACAATCAATTTTTTTGGGAAAAAAATAAATACGGTATGAAATATGGTGTGTATTTTGAAATCATAAAATACCAAAGGTGATGTAATGAATGATATAAAATGCATCCCAACTAAATATATTTTTTCTTTTAATATAATTCAATTTTGTGGTTATTTTTAATAGTTGGGGTCAAGCCTCATTTTATTATTAACGAAAAGAAAATACCCCTTTTTTGTATGGGTAGAGGGAGACCCATAACATAGACCTAAGACCTAGGGGAATGAAATCCCAAATATAAGGCTCAAAAGCCCATTTTTTGGACCAAAGGACTCTCTAATTCATAGTGCTTCTATAGTACCCGGGCTGCTACAATACCTGCTACAGTACCACTGCCGCTATAGTCCCCACTATAGTACCTTTGCCGAAATAGTGTCACTAATTCTATAGTCCTGTCACTGCCAAAGTACCACTATCATGCCCTACTATAGTGCTACTATAGTACTATGGAATTTCTTCCCTACTCGGAATCAATCCTTGATTTTTTGGATGCCAAGCAGGATCCTTTACCACTTGGTTACAGGATCATTGGAAAAAGTACACTGTATTTTTTAGGACTAAGAGGTTAAAAGGTATTGGTGGGCCATCACCCACCACCAAGCACCTTTATGTACTTCCCTATCCATTGGTCTAAGTGTAATGTCACCTGGTATTTTGATCCAGTTTAACATGGGGGTAGAGGGCCCATGAGTGATTTATTCAGGCATCTCAGGCGTTTCCATAACAAGGGATCAAACCCAGAACCTTAGTGACATACTCCACAGTTGTAACTAATCTCAACCATTCCCCTGAGGGAAAATTTTGTGTATATTTTATTAATTTTTTAATGGATTTATGAATCATCCAAAACATATATTATATTTTTAGGTTTTAAAATCATTTCTTTATGAACATGGATTAATTCTACATCATCCAAGGTAATATTTTAATGAGTTAGGGCATTATAATTATAAAATAATGAAACCCACTAATATTTGAAAGTAAACATATAAAAAACCATGGTAAGGTTTTTGGTTTTAATTATTTTATTTTATAGAGTCCAAAACCTATGTTGGATAAATAATAAAGAACTACGGTCTCTTTTTCTATATAAACCCAAAAAATATACTATTACTATTCTATAAAAACACTTTTATAACATCCTTACCCTTTCCTAAAATCTATATATGACTCACAATGTTTCCCTAATATATCAAGAATCTCGTCCCAATGTTTTGGAATCGCTATCTTGGTGTAAGGGACTTGTCTCTCTCTTCTTTTCTATTCAATCACCACCCTTATAATTAAGATTTTGAATCTAAATTGGTTATGTTGTCATGAATTTGTTAAAATTCCTCTATAGTCTAATTGGTTTCATAATAATGACTGATCACTTATCCCCAATCATTATTTCATTTACCTAATATGTTACTATGCTGAAATTTAGAAAGGTATTTACCTCTATTCTTTTCCATTCAAGAAAATTGTTTGTATTTAGACTTTTGAATCTCAATTGGTTATTTTCTCTAGACACTATAATGATCCACATACTTTCAAATTAATTTCATTGTAGTGAGATATATTTTTTCCCATCTCATTATAACATTTACCTATGTTATTTATATGCTAAAATTTAGTAAGGGATCCCCCCATTGTCCTCTTTATTGAAGCATCATCTATATTTATTGCCTTTTTATTTCAAATTTATAATATTGGGATATGTTTTTAAACATCCATATTAGTGTTCATTTAATATAAAATTTATGATGTACCCATTTCAATCTCATTAATTCATTTTATGAATGTTTCTGCATCGTCGTTACTCTATAAAAATTTCAATGCGATATTTCATGCCAAACGATTAGGTCATGAACATCCACCCCCATTTCCACTAAAGGGTATTCACATATATGTACCTATCCTTAAATGATTGGGTAATTCCATGTATGTAACCCACACTACTTGATATTGGGGATAAAATTTATGAAAGAATTATTTATATTGTATAATCTATGTGGCACACATATGCATGTACATGATATGAAAGGGATGGGTGTACCCGAAATTATATAGTGGTATAATGCATTGGGTAATGTTTTACTCTCATGATATATCATTTATAGGATTGGGGAGTGATCCTATTCCATTATGGGACTTTTTATACCATGTTATTATGTATTGGACATTATCCTTGACCTATGTTTATGATGTCATGTTTAATATTGTTGCCACATTTCTATGTTGCCTTTATGTTATCATGTTATATTATTCCTCTTTTTTCATGTTTATGAATCTCACCCCTTTTATGTCCCATTGAAATTCCCACTGTATAACATGTAATATTTTCTTCATTTTATTGTTTTTTGACTCACTTATTCGGCTTTATAGATCACCTCTTTCTTATGTATGTCCCTAGGTTATCCTATGTAGTTTAAAGAACAATGAAATATTATGAGCTTTTTAAGGAAGTTTTCAAAAATGATGATGTACCCCTATTTTAAGTTGTTATATAATGTACCTAATTAACCAATGAAACTAAACTTATTGATATTATAGGTTGTATTATGTTTATTCTTATTTAATAAATTATGAATTAATGTGTAACAAAGAAAATAGTTTTCATAGTTTATATTATAGGAAATTCTAGTTATTTTTGATGGAACATATAGTCTTATCCCAAATCTCACAATTCCTTCTTCATTAATATTGAACTCTGAGGATTTCCATTTTCTAATAGTTTCCAATTTCTTTTGAATTCACACATCATCATTTTGAGAATCCTTTAACCTTTCCAAAAGATATGGTTGAACAATCATTTGTGAAAGGATTGATGACGTTCCCTTCTTTTTGATTCCCATGTCCATCTTCATAAAATCTAAGAAGATTAGATCCTTTTAAATTCTCATAAATGATAGAATTTTTGGATCCTTTCTACTTAGAGCATCCTCCACCTTGTTCAATTTTCTAGGGTAGTAGTGGATGGAACATTCATAGTCTTTGATCATCTCTAAATATCTTCATTGGTTCATATTCATCTCTTTCTATGTGAATTTATACTTAAGGCTTTTTTTATCTGTATATATTTCACACTTCTCCCCAAAGAGATAATTTTGCCAAATTTTCAAAGAGAAGATTACTACATCCAACTCTAGATCATGTGTTGGATAGTTTTTTTCATGAACTTTCAATTTCCTTGAAGAATAGGCAATTACTTTGTCATTTTTCATCAACACACAACCCATGCCCTTCTTCAAAGAATCACAAAATACCACAAAAAGTTCTCCACTTGTGGGTAGTGTGAGCACGATTATTGTGATAAGCCTCCTTTTCAACTCCTTGAAGCTATCTTCACATTCTTCACTCTAAGAAAACTTGACTCCCTTCCAAGTTATCTTGGTAAGAGGGTTTGACAATTGTGATAAATTTCTCAAAAATAAGAGATAATATCCAAATAACCCGAGGAAGCTACATATATATGTTATTGATGTTGGCATCGACCATCCCTCAATTGCAGCTGCCTTGGAGGGATCCACAGATATCCCATTTCTTGTGATGATATGACCCAATAATGAGACTTTATTCAACCAGAACTCACACTTGATGTAATTTTCATAGATCTTATCCTTTTGTAAGGTCTCTAGTATAGTGCTTAGATTCTCCTCATACTCCTCCTTAGTTTTGGAGTATATTAGAATATCTTATATAAAGACTACCAATTTTTTTAAGGTAATATCTAAATACACTATTCATCAAGTCCATTAATATTTCTGGAGCATTAGTGAGTCCGAAAGTCATTACTACAAATTCATAGTGACTGTACCTTATACGAAAAGTAGTCTTGGAGATACACTCCTTCTTCACCCTTACTTGGTAATATCCAGACCAAAAATCCATCATGGAGAAGTATTATGCTCCACAGAGCCGATCAAACAACTCATAAATTCAGGGCATATGATACTTTCTCTTTATTGTGATTTTATTGAGATCGTGTAAATTAATGAAAAGGTGCATTGAACCATATTTCTTCTTGATGAAGAGGACTGGTGTACCCCATGGTGAAGCACTTGGGCATATAAACCCTTTATCAAGATTCTCCTATAGTTGTTCCTTTAGCTCCTCAATCTCCACAATATCCATTCTAATAGATTCTTTGATACTGGCAATGCCCCAGGTATAAGATCAATCGAGAATTTAACATCTCTTATAGGAGGAAGACCAGTAAATTCCTCGGGAAACACATTAGCGAATTACCTCACAATAGGAATGTATCCAAGGATGTTTGCTTCCTTATACTCAATCATCTAAGAATGATATACATGCTCATAGGTTAGTAATATCAACACTTGAGATTATGGTGCTAAAGAAGATTCATCCTCCTCCTTGAACTTGTACAAAATCAGGGGTCAATTATCCATATGGAGAGCGATTTCCCTCTCACGACAATTTATGTTGTCTCTATATAGGGAAAGCCCATCCATTCTAATAATATCATTAAATTCCACCAGATGGAGTTTTATGAGGTTCGTTGAGAAGTTTAATCTACTAATTATGATAGGGGAGGAGTTATATTAATGGGATGTAATGATTTCCCCATTTTACATTCTCACCAACATATTTACTTCCATGATTTGTGGGGATGTTGGGATTATTCTACTAAACTTTCGGGATATAAAAGAATGCATAGAACGAGAATAAAAAAGTACATTTGCTATTCTTGAATGAATATTTAGCATACCTATCACCACTTTATTTTCGAGGTTCAATTCGGTGGTAGTGATAGGAAAAGATCACCCTTGCTTCCCTGGAGGTTGTTGGTGTCCTCTAAAAACCCTTGGATTAGGGCACTAGTTTGCAAAGTGCCCTAGTTATTTGTAGTTGAAGCAATGAATAGTGCGTTGAGGGTCGAACAAAATATTCTTTTCCTCTATCATAGTATCTGGTTTTTCTTGTTGACAATTAATGGCCAGGTTCCCTTATCTTCCACACCTAAAGCATTTCCATGTCCCATTCAGGAAATTTCTAGGGTGCTTCTTCCCACACCTTTGGAAAGTGGGGTGCTAAAATTTCTTAGCACCATTGTATTTATACATATAAC
Source organism: Viscum album (assembly GCA_963277665.1). Lineage (NCBI taxonomy): Eukaryota > Viridiplantae > Streptophyta > Magnoliopsida > Santalales > Viscaceae > Viscum > Viscum album. The sequence continues at coordinate 381,584,729 of OY728155.1, forward strand.
TTCTAGAATTAAAGTCCTCATTTCACTTCTTATACCCATGATACCCCTAAGATTCATCGATCTCCATTTTGACTTTGAGGGAACATCAGATAATTTCTTCATAGATCTCAAAGTCACAGATCACTAGGGCCATTTGAAGGCTAGGTTTTAACCCACCAAACAAGTAGTCAACCTTTTATTTAGGGGTAACAAAAAAGTAGAAGGCATATCGTGAAAGCCTTTTGAAGTTTTCCTCATATGATCCAATGGATTTGTTGTCTTTTTTCTTGAGGTCAAGGAAGTCCCTTTCCATCTTAAGTCGGAGGTTTTGAGGAAATTTTTTATCAAAAAACATTTTTCAGAAATCCTTCCATTTCAACACCTTGATCTCTTCCAAAAGCTTAATATTTTTTTATCAATTTCCAATATTTATCAACTTCACCCTCCATATGATAAGAAGTTAGAAGAACCTTCTCTTGTTCGGAACATTGAATGACGGAGAAGACCATTTCAATGGAGTTGATACATTTTTCAGCAATTAAGGGATCAAATGATCTATTAAAAGTAAGAGGCCTTTGTCTCATGAAGCTCTCGACTATAACCTGTTCTTTATTAGGGGGGTTGAACGTTCCTCTTGAACCATATTTCTGTTCAAAACTTAAGTTAATTGAGAGAGTATCATGAAAAATTTTGTGATTCCTTCTCCCTTCATATTTGGAATCTCATTAGAATAGTCATCACATCGATCTTCGCATCGATTTCTAGCCAAATTCCTCCTATTACCAACCATTGTCTAGAATAAAAGGTAAGTTAGGGGTAAAACATAAAGGGGAATCCAATAACAAAAAGGGATAACTTATAAATTACTTTTATTTCCTTAACTTATGAATTTATAGGCTTCAATCTATGTTATCCATGATCTACTTGCCAACATATATTCTTAGGGGAATTTTTTATTCCCTTAACAATGGTTAATACTAAGCTCATTAATTTACCAAAGCATATCCCCTGGGAGTTTTGTAACCAAGAGTTCATCAAGGCCTATTTTCGTGCACCATTTCCCGTTCGAGTCTAGCTCAAAGTGGTGTTTTTGGGTTTTACCCATAGATACATCTGTGCCAGACCCGCCTCTACCTACTCGCATCTAGACAAGGATGTATTTTATTAATAAACCACTTACTCAATACTCACCAAAATTTAAGGATGCTTTTATTATACTTAGTCTTATCCCTAAGGATTTCACTAGGGTTTTCTAATCCTTATCCACAAAATAACTAAACCAATCCTCAGATCCCAACTATAACAACCCTGCTCTTTATTACACACATAAACATGACTTATTACATAAGCATGCACTTAAGACAACTCTGAGGATCAATAGGTCTAGTGTATTGGGAAAATTAGGAACATTACATAACAAATTATAACATAAAACACAACATCTTTATTAAAACTTATTTTACATGACCACAACATTCCTTCGTACTTAGCATTACATGGGATAAACTAAGGACATGCATAAGAAAAGAGTGAGCTATAAAACCTAGTAAGGGAGTAAACAATTCATAACATGAATAATATAGTACATTCTAGGAAATAGGCATATCAATGGATCACAATAGAAACATGAACATAAAGGCATGATATAGCATGATTATCATAGCATGGAAATGTGGCAATATAATTTAACATGATATTAGCATAATCCAAGGATAATTGCACATGGATCATGAGTAAACCCTCATTTAACTTGAATTATCATGATTAAACCCTCATTTCACTTGGTGTATCAGGATACTAATCTTTACCCAATGCATTGGAGCGCTATCAGGGCACACCCTTCTTAATCATTTCATTTCATGCATAAGTGTTCCACATGGATCATAAAGCATGGAATCATTCAACATCATCATTTATTCCATGATAAAGGAATGTTGAATAAATACATGAAACTATATAATCAATAAGTAAATGTCTGTAAAGGTGAATACCCTTGATAGAGAAATGGGCATGGTATTCACTAGATAATGACTTTGGCTTGGAAAATTGTGGTGCAATTTCGGCAGCATAACAATGTGACATAAGAATTTATAAAAATGTTTTATGAGAGAGAAATGGGTATCTAATCATATTTACATGAAATTTAAAGTAAGGGGGTAACATAGATACATTTTCCAACATATTTAATGGAATTTAGATACTTAATATAAAAGTTCTTTTGAATGTAAATGAGAAGAGAGAAATTCCTTACGGAATTTCATCATGGTAATGGGTGTGAATGGGAGGAATTAATGAGAAAAAATAGGTCTCCAATAATTAAAAAATAAGTAGGGAAGTATGTGGGAGGTTCTAAATCATATCCCAATATTTTTAATCGAAAATAAAAGGTTATAACAACATAAAGAAATTTGGAAAAAAATTCGAAAGGAAGAAATACCTTACTTGGAAGTGTGATCCCAAAGGATTGGGAGAGGATTGAGAGAGAATTATTGGGAGATTGGGGTAACTTGGGAGGATTATAGAGAGATTAGTTCAGATGTTTGTTAAACTCCAAATTCTTTTAGTGAATAGTAATAGGAGATTGAGTGGTTTTATATAGGAAAGGATATGGAATTCATTATTATTTAGGTTTTGGACACCACACATTAAACTAATAAAAACCACAAAAAAACCCATGGTTTTTTCCAAATGGGAGTGTAAAAAATTATTTTATAATGCCAATGTCTGAACTTCTTAAAATATTAGGCTTGTTTATGTGGAGGCGAGTCACACTCCCAAGAAATAGTTTTAAAAAGTTAAAATATTTTATAAGTCTTGGAGGGTCCACTAAGGCACCATAAAATTAATAAAACATATCTAAAATCAAATTATTTTAAATATAAAACATATATTAGCCAAAAATACTTTTTATATCATATTATTACATCACTATTGAGTCATTATGTTGTCATAAAACACATTATATATTTAAACGGTATTTAATTTTTACACAAAAATTTGACTGTCTCATAAAATTATGAAAAATTAACCATTAGATAATTTTGATGTCCTGAATCCAAAAATAATATTCATTTTATCTAAATAATTTTCTAAATGTGTGAATTTTTTACTTTTTACATAAAAACCAACATTTATCGAAAATTAATGGGTTTTGACAAAAACAACTTTCAAACCTTAATAAAAATTACAATTGTATTCATAAAAATTATACTATCATTTATATTTAATAAAAATTGATTTAGTAATAATATTTTTTTAAAATTTTATTTAATTCAAAAATCCATTAATTCATCAAACTATATTTCTTTATTGAATATTAACTAAAAATACTATTTGTGCTTTAAAAACTATTTACAAAGTAATAATAATAAAATGAATGCATATTATTTATTCTATACAAAACTAAAGAACATAATCATAGTGCAAGGGTCTTGTTACATAATCCCTTATAACACCCTCATAAGACCAAAGATTAAGGTGTGCGATGGTGATAGACTCTTAGGGTGGCTTGGATAAGATCGCTAGGGTGGTACTCTCTATTAACTTACACTTCCCTTGTAGGTGGTTCCATTCAAGATTAACGTATTGAATCTTTGATTGGAATTGGTCAAGAGAGAATCCTTGTGAAACCACCTCATTTCCAAGCTCTGAAAAATGGGCTTCGTACTGAGAAATTATACTGGATGAGGCCATCGTTTACATTGTATGAGTAAATTAGATTTGTTAAATCCCTATATTTATACAAATCATGTGATCACTATTCAATGGCTATATCAACAATGGTAACAATTCTTAATGGTATTTTGAAATACAAAAACATAAAACCAAGGAAGTGAATATGTTTTATATAACCATTTTACATAATAAGACATTTAATTAGATCAAGAGGAATTTTCATTAATAAAAGTTTGGGTCGTTACAGACAATCAATTTTTTTGGGAAAAAAATAAATACAGTATGAAATATGGTGTGTATTTTGAAATAATAAAATACCAAATGTGATGTAATGAATTATATAAAATGCATCCCAACTAAATATATTTTTTCTTTTAATATAATTCAATTTTGTGGTTATTTTTTAATAGTTGGGGTCAAATCCTCATTTTATTATTAACGAAAAGAAAATACCCCTTTTTTGTATGGGTAGAGGGAGACCCATAACATAGCCCTAAGACCTAGGGGAATGAAATCCCAAATATAAGGCTCAAAAGCCCATTTTTTTGGACCAAAGGACTCTCTAATGAATAGTGCTTCTATAGTACCCGGGCTGCTACAATACCTGCTATAGTACCACTGCCTCTATAGTCCCCACTATAGTACCTCTGCCGAAACAGTGTCACTAATTCTATAGTCCTGTCACTGCCAAAGTACCAATATCATGCCCTACTATAGTGCTACTATAGTACTATGGAATTTCTTCCCTACTCGAAATCAATCCTGGTTCTTTTGGATGCCAAGCAGGATCCTTTACCACTTGGTTACAGGATCATTGGAAAAAGTACACTGTATTTTTTTAGGACTAAGAGGTTAAAAGGTATTGGTGGGCCATCACCCACCACCAAGCACCTTTATGTACTTCCCTATCCATTGGTCTAAGTGTAATGTCACCTGGTATTTCGATCCAGTTTAACATGGGGGTAGAGGGCCCATGAGTGATTTATTGAGGCATCTCAGGCGTTGCCATAACAAGGGATCAAACCCAGAACCTTAGTGACATACTCCACAACTGTAACCAATCTTAAACATTCCCCTGAGGGAAAATTTTGTGTATATTTTATTAATTTTTTAATGCCTTTATGAATCGTCCAAAACATATATTATATTTTGATGTTTTAAAATCATTTCTTTAAGAACATGGCTTAATTATACATCATCCAAGGTAATATTTTAATGAGTTAGGGAATTATAATTATAAAATAATGAAACCCACTAATATTTGAAAGTAAACATATAAAAAACCATGGTAAGGTTTTTGGTTTTAATTATTTTATTTTATAGAGTCCAAAACCTATGTTGGATAAATAATAAAGAACTACGGTCTCTTTTTCTATATAAACCCAAAAAATATACTATTACTATTCTATAAAAACACTTTTATAACATCCTTACCCTTGCCTAAAATCTATATATGACTCACAATGTTTCCCTAATATATCAAGAATCTCGTCCCAATGTTTTGGAATCGCTATCTTGGTGTAAGGGACTTGTCTCTCTCTTCTTTTCTATTCAATCACCACCCTTATAATCAAGATTTTGAATCTAAATTGGTTATGTTGTCATGAATTTGTTAAAATCCCTCTATAGTATAATTGGTTTCATAATAATGAGTTATCACTTATCCCCAATCATTATTTCATTTACCTAATATGTTACTATGCTGAAATTTAGAAAGGTATTTACCTCTCTTCTTTTCCATTCAAGCAACTTGTTTGTATTTAGACTTTTGAATATCAATTGGTTATTTTCTCTAGACACTATAATGATCCACATACTTTCAAATTAATTTCATTGTAGTGAGATATATTTTTTCCCATCTCATTATAACATTTACCTATGTCATTTATATGCTAAAATTTAGTAAGGGATCCTCCCCTTATCCTCTTTATTGAAGCATTATCTATATTTATTGCCTTTTTATTTCAAATTGATAATATTGGGATATGTTTTTAAACATCCATATTAGTGTTCATTTAATATAAAATTTATGATATACCCATTTCAATCTCATTAATTCATTTTATGAATGTTTCTGTATCGTCGTTACTCTATAAAAATTTCAATGTGATATTTCATGCCAAACGATTGGGTCATGAACATCCACCCCCATTTCCACTAAAGGGTATTCACATAGATGTACCTATCCTTAAATTATTGGGTAATTCCATGTATGTAACCCACACTACTTGATATTGGGGATAAAATTTATGAAATAATTATTTATATTGTATGATCTATGTGGCGCACATATGCATGTACCTGATATGAAAGGTATGGGTGTACCTGAAATTATATAGTGGTATATTGCATTGGGTAATGTTTTACTCTCATGATATATCATTTATAGGATTGGGGAGTGATCCTATTCCATTATGGGACTTTTTATACCATGTTATTATGTATTGGACATTATCCTTGACCTATGTTTATGATGTCATGTTTAATATTGTTGCCACATTTCTATGTTGCCTTTTTGTTATCATGTTATATTATTCCTCTTTTTTCATGTTTATGAATCTCACCCCTTTTATGTCCCATTGAAATTCCCATTGTATAACATGTAATAATTTCTTCATTTTATTCTTTTTTGACTCACTTATCAGGCTTTATAGATCACCTCTTTCTTATGTATGTCCCTAGGTTATCCTATGTAGTTTAAAGAACAATGAAATATTATGATATTTTTAAGGAAGTTTTCAAAAATGATGATGTACCCCTATTTTAAGTTGTTATATAATGTACCTAATTAACCAATGAAACTAAACTTATTGATATTCTAGGTTGTATTATGTTTATTATTATTTAATAAATTATGAATTAATGTGTAACAAAGAAAATAGTTTTCATAGTTTATATTATAGGAAATTCTAGTTATTTTTGGTATTAGGATTACGAAACTCAATTGAAAGCCTTCTGGATAATTCTAAACTTAATTGATCATGCCTATATTTTTGTAAAGAATAGAGTATGAGGTTTCTAAAAAAATAAATCATTTTCTGGATACTTTAAGTGTGCATGGATCAAAAAAATATACAAGTAGTGATAATAATTCCAAAAACACTATATTGACCTAGACTCGATTGGAAACTGGTGTACTGTAATAGACCTTATTGCACACCTAGATTAAAAGTACTGATTCATATACTTTGGTAAATTCAAAAGATCATTATGAACCATTATTAAGGTAAAAAAATGCAAAAGAGTCTATGTTAGGAAATAGATAATGCATAACTTATATTGAAGAATATAATTTCTTAAGTTATGTAAATGAATTTCATATATAAATTATCAATTTAATGTTATTGGATTCATGTTTTTTAATAGTTTAAAAGTAATCATACCTATTTTTCTATTTATTTTATCCTATGGTCTAAAATAGGAGGAACCGAGTAAACAACCAATGTGAAGGGTAATGTGATGACTACCCAAATGAGATGCCCAACAAGATAGAAACTCAAGTATGGAATCTTGTGATTATGAAATATCGACTATCAAAATTCATGATTAAAATCATGAAAATATTTGAATTTCAAATCATGTCAATAAATATTAGGATTAAATCTCAAGGAATTTCATCTTATAAATGATATAAAGGATCGAAGAACCAATTTCCTTTGTAAAAAATGCGAACACATGCACCATGGGAAATTTCACAAAGGAACAAAGAGATGTTTTAGGTACAGAAATATTGGTCATAAAGTATCCAATTTTCATGAAAAAATGAATACTATGATGGATGGAAATAAAGTTCAATATATGGTACCATATATAGTTCTATGTTATAAAAGTGGAGAATTTGGGAAATAACCAAGTCAATGATGTATTCCAAGGGATGATAAGAATGATGAGCATCAAAAATATCCAAGACTAAGGGAAAACATTAACCCCTATACTGATATTGATCATGATGACTGATGTACATGTAACCTCTATTTCATAATTGTGTATATCATGTGTATTTAAATTCATTCCAAATTAGCATATCTTGTATGTTTTATAAGAATATAAAGTCACCACCAGAAATGATATGATTTCATTGGGGAAAAATTATATGTTTATGGTATCAAATTTTAAATTTTGTGGGAATGTTATTCATGAAAATATTATTAGTACCCCTTTAGTGTAATTTGATGTAATTATGGGTATGTATTGGATTTCATTATATAGATACAACATAAGTTACTGGGATAATAAATTCACCCTTAGTACTATGAATCACCCTTAAATTCTATAAAAGTTCAAGGGGGAGGATGAATATTATTTGGTATCATCATCTCAAGAATGTATATTATTTCCCTATGAGTATGAATATCTAGCATAAATGATAAAAATTAATATAAAATCATCCCAATTGTGAGGGAATACACTTCTGTGTTTCCCGAATAATTTCTTGGTCTTCCCCCTAGCTGAGAGGTTGACATTTAAACTAAGCTAATACATGGGGATTTCCAATATATAAAAATCCATATAGAATGGATTTTTTGATCACAAAAAGATAAAGAAGAAACTACAAGAGAGTCTATATAAAGGGTTCATACGCCCATGTGCTTCACTATATAGTGAAATAATCTTCTTCATCAAGAAGAAGGATGGGTAAATTCACCTTTTCATTGATTATCATGGGATCAATAAGATGAAGATAAAAAACAAGTATCATATGTGACTTATATATCACTTTTTCTATCAGATACATGGAGATAATTACTTATCAAAGGTGGATAATTGGTTAGGGTATTATTATGAAATTTTTAAGAATGAGGATATTCCAAAGACTTCATTCCATATAAGATAAGGGCACTATGAGTTCATAGTAATTCCATTGAGACTCAGTAATGCTCCAGTAATATTTAGACATTATGAATTGAGACTTTAGAGATTAATTCTGATTTTTTGTAGTATTTATAGATGATTTTATAATACAATCCAAAATAAAGGAGGAGTATGAGGAGCATCTGAGAACCATACTAAAGCCCTTTTGAAAGGTGAATATTTATGAAAATTATATCAAATGTGAGTTCTGGTGAAAGTAAGTCTCATTCAATGGGAACACTATCACATGAAATGGGATATTTTTGGACCACTCAAAGATAGAATCAATTGAAGGATGTCCAAGACCAACCATTTTGATATAAATTCATTGTTTATTTGAATTATCTATGAACTATTATCGATTTGTGAGAATTTTTTCATGTTTTTCAACCCATATAAATAATGTAAATCAATAGGGAGTAAATATTTTTCTAAATAATTAATTTCAAGAGAGCATCATGGAGTTGAAAAAGAGGATTATCAATAAATCTGTACTTACTCTACATACAAGTGGAGAATTATTTGAGGGCAAAACCATGCTTAAAAGAAGGTACTAGGATGTGTAATAATAATTTAGGTCAAATTGGTAACCAATTTCTCAAAGAAATTGAATGATCATGAACATAAATACTCAACACATGATCCGAAGTTGTCTGCAGGAATCTACACATTGAAAATATCATGTCATTATAAATTTGGGGAAGAGTGTAAAATATATATTGATAATAAGATCCTAAAGTATATATTCTCCTAGAAATATCTGAATATGAACACATGAATATGGTTAGACATGATTAAGGATTATAAATGCTCAATTCACTACCATAATTGGAAATTAAATAAAAGGGAAGATTCTATAATTAGAAATGATTCAGAAAACTTATCATTGATGGGAATTGAGAAGGATATTATCTTCTTATACATGAAAATGATGGACATATGAATAATAAAATAAGCAACATAATCAATCCTTTCAAAAATTATTTCTTAACAATTCCTTCTATATAAGAAAAAGGAATATCAAATAGATGATATATAAATTTAGAAGAAGGTGCAATCTAAAAGAAAAGTGAAATCCTCGTAGTTCAAAATCAATGAATAAGGAGTTGTATGATTTGGTAAGTGACTATATGTACCATCAAATCCTGAGTTAAAGAAAATTGTTTTGGATAATGCACATATCTTGACCTTCTACATACATTCCATGAGCACAAAGATGTATCGAGATATCTAAGAGTAATATTGGTGTCATTATATCAATTAGAAGATTGTATAATATACATCATAGTGTCTTGTATGTCAAAAAGTGGGTTCTATAAGGAAAAAATACAGGGGGATGATGAAATAATTACCCATATGTACACAGAAATGGAAAAAAACAACCATGGATATAATCACATGACATCCAAATTCATTAAGAGGAAATAATTCAATATGGGTAGGGGTTGATTCTATTTTAAATAATTTTCACCTCATTGAAATATAAAAGGACTTCTCACTCCATCATCTTGTAAGGATATACATTAGATAAGTTGTGAGGATGTATGAAACACCACTACCAATTTTATCTATTAAAGACCCAAGATATACCTTCATGTCTTGGAAGAGTCTCTAACATGATCAAAAAATAGAGTTAAAACTCAATATGGATTATCACCATTAAACTAATGGCTAATCATAGTGGACTATCTAGACACTAGAATACATGTTGGGAGCAATCTAAATGGACTTTAATGGATGATGTGATCAACATCAGCCTCTAGTCAAGTTCTCATAAAATATATTGTTTCACTCAAACATCCAAATGGTTCCCTATGAAGCCATTACTTGGAAGAGGGGAAGAACACCTTCATGTTGGAATGATGTTAGTGAACATGTATTGATGGTTCTTGAAATGGTCAAGGAAATGGTGGAAAATGTCAAGACCATTCAATATCTCATTAAGATTTCTTAGAGTAGACAGATGAGTTATTCTGAAAATCATCTAAGAGACTTGGAGTTTGATGTTAGAGATAACATATTCATACACATGTCCCCATGGATTAAAGTAATGAGATTTCGGAATAAGGTATATCTTAATCCTAAACACATCGGTCCCTTTGAGATCCTTGATTTCATTATAGTGGTGGCCTATCAACTAGTACTTCAATGGGGAATGATATTTATTATGAATATCATCTGATGAAGATCATAGATCATATATACAAAGTTATAAAAAATAAGGCAATACACCTGGTCAAAGTGTATGGAGGGACCTCTAGTTTGAAGAAGTAATATGGGATCCAAAGGTGGTGATGAATCATAATTATCCTCATACGATTCATTTTATTAAATGAAAATATAAAGGGACAAATTTTTTAATGGAAAAAGATTGTAATGATCCAAACTTTTATAAATTAAATCCACTTTGTGATTAAATTAAATGTCGTATTGTGGTTATAGAAAACACATACACTTATTTGGTTTTATTATATCTTATCATATTTAAAATATTTTTAAGGATTATAAACATTGATAATATATATTTCAAACAATGATCATATGATTAGTATAAATATAGGGTTTGGATAAATCAAATTTAGACAGACAAAGGATGAAATGACCTCAACCATTAGGATCATACCATATGAATCCCATTTATCCAAGTTTCCAAGGGACATAGAATCAATGGGATTTTATCTTGACCAATACCAATACGAGATCCAACATCTAAATCATGATAGAATCCATTTATAGGATAATTTTGAGATCATTTAGATCATGACCCAATCCATGTATGATGAACCACTCCATGGAAATATCAAAAAACACACCTTACCCCTAGGGAATTTTCTAGTGTAATAAAGTTATATTTAACAAGACCATAATAATATAAATATTTATATTATATATAATAATTAATTTCTTTAAAAATTATTATTGTTAATTTATAAATGATTTTTATTTTGATACGATGAAACATAAATTATATATTTTTTGAAATATACAATTTTAATTAAGAAATTACATTTTGATGAATTCATGAATTTTAAAAATAAATTATTAATTAATAAAATAACACAATTAAATATTTTTTATTAAATAGAAATGATAAAATAATTTTTATGAAGAAAAATTTAATTTTTATAAGGGTTTGAAAAAAATAATTGTCAAAAACCCAATATTTATCAATAAATGTCAATTCCTATTTTAAAAGTTAAAACTCACATGTTTAGAAAATTATTTATATAAGATATATATAATTTTTGGAATCATCTTCTCTAAATTTTCTAACTATGAATTTTTTATATTTTTCTGAGTAAATTGAATTTTTAGGTAAAAATTAAATACTTTATAATATACAATGTGAATTATGACATCATTAAAGCCTAGATGTGATGTAATAAATACTATAAAAGGTATAAATGACAAAATATATGTTTTTCATTTAAAATACTTTGATTTGAAGGTTATTATATTAATTTTATAAATACATTATCTAACCTCAAAAACCTATATTATGTTTTAAGGTCTTAAAACAATTTCTTTATGAACATGAATCATATACAAATCAATAAGGGTTAAATATTAATGATTTAGAAAATTTTCCATTTAAAATAATTATTGAAACTTTTCCTTGGTAGAAACCATGGGAAAAAACCATGGTAAGGTTTCCAATTTTGATTAATATTTTTGTATATAGTTCAAAAAATATGTTTGGGAAATAACAAGGAACTCCCCTCTAATTTCATATATAAACCCACCCAATCATCAATTATTATTCACTAAAAACTTTTGAGTATTCTCTTACTTTGATAAAAACACTATAGAGTCCTCCAAAGGTTCCCTATGACCAAAAGAAGATCCTCTCAAGCTTTCGGTATCACCATCTCAAGGTAAGGGAACTCTCTCTTTACTTTTCAATTAAAGCACCTCCTTTTTAATTAGCTTTTGGTATCTTAATTATTTATGTTTTCATGAAATTATAAATATCCCTCTACAATAAAATTTATTTACTAAAAATTAGTGATTATTTATATCTTTTCATTATAGTGTTTACCAAATCTATTATTATGATGAAATTTATTAAGGGATTTCCCTATCTTCTTTTTTATTCGAGGACCTTCTTTGTAAATATACTTTTGAATCTGAATTTGTTATGTTATCATGAATTTAAAAATATCTATCTATTTGAAAATTTATTTTCTTATAATCATATATCATTCATCCCATATCATTATATCATTTACCTAAGCTATTACTATACCGAAATTTAGTAGTGGATCCCCTCATTCTACTCTTTATTCAAGCATCTTCTCTGTTTAATGACTTTTGATTTTTAATTACTAATATTTTAATATAATTTTACACATCTATATTACTATCCTTTTTTATCCAAATAATTAGAGAAACCTTCCTCTATAATTAAATCATTTTATGAATCTTTAAGTACTGTCATTAAGTAGCCAAAATTTCACTGTGATTTTGCACGCAATTTTTTTTGTCATGAGCATCCACCCCCATTTCCACTCAAGGGTATTCAACTAGATGTACCTATCCGTAATTGATTAGGAAATTACATCTATTTAACCAATAATCATTTATAGAGGGGTAAAAATTGATGAAATACATTCTTATATTGTATTATTTATGTGAAATACTTATGCATGTACATGATATGAGAGTGATGAGTGCACAAAAAATTATATAGCACTGCAATGAATTGGGTATTTTTTAGTCTAATGAGATGTAATGTATGGAATCAGGTGGTGAAAATAATCCATTTTGGTACTTTTTCCACCATTTTATGAGGTCTTGGTGGTTAGTCTTGACATGTGTTTATGATTTCATGTTTAATGTTTTTCCACATTCCCAAGTTTTGTTTATGTTATCATGATAAATCATGCCTCTTTGTTAATGTTTATTATTCTCACCCCTTTTATGTACCATTTAAATTCCTATTGTATAACATGAAATAATTTCTCCATGTTATGTTTTTTATTCCCATACTGGGCCTTATATCTCAACCCTTTATTCTGTATGTACCAAAGTTGTTCCATTCAGTTTTAAGAATGATAGAATATTATGAGCTATATAAGTATGTTTTCAATATTGATGATGTGACCCTATATTACGTTTTTATGTAATATAACTAATTACCAAATGAAACTATAATTATTGATCTTCTATGTTGTATTATGTGTATTATTATGTATTAAATTATAAATTAATGTACAATAAAGACAAGGGTTCTCATATAAATGGTAACAATGATGATTGTTTATAGTAACATTTTATCTATCACAAATTAATTGATGTGTGATTAAATCACAAAGGAATTCAAATAATTGAATAGAACAATTCATAGTTCCATAAAAATCAAATGAAAAAATGATTTCAAACATTAGGAATGAATTTTTATATAACTACTATACATGGTATTTTAGTTGTAATTTTGAGTGCAGCCTTATCAGATAGATACATAAAGGATCTATATTCTTATACAAAGGCATGGCTTCCTTGCATTAATATTTATAAAATAAAATTTATAGAAGTTTTATGTCCTGTAAAAACTCCCATGAAATGTTCCACAAAGTCTTTAACATTTACAAAGGTGATTCTATATTATAAGAGGCTAAACATAATTTTTTCTAAAATAATTATGAAAACCAAATGATTCACCCAAATTGAAGTTTTGATTCATTTTTTGATCAAATTAAAATGGTTTTTGAAGACATAAATGGAAATAAATTGGTTATTAAAAATTTTAAAATCATTAAAATAATCCTCATATGATTAGAATTATTGTATAATTAAAAAGTATTCCTTACATAAAGAAATTGATCTAGAGGAGGTAACACTGGATAAAATTTATAGTACAATTATTGCATACATGATGAAGAATAATGAAAATGAATCTCGGTAAATGTATAGTCCTCAAGATGTAATGTACAAGGGAATGCAAAATCATTTCTTATAATGGGATCCACATGAGGATGAAGTTGATCAGGTAATTCATTTTATTCATCATGTACTAAATTAGGAAAACAAAAATTCAAATTATAGGTCCCATTTTATTTATTTCAATGCCAAAATTTTGGGAACCATGTGGTTAAGTGTATTTATAATTTCAATGATGTAGAAGAAGATGAAGTTACTCTAAGGAAGTAAATTAAGGATATGGAAGGTAAGAGGAATTTCAGATATTTTTTTAATAATGAACATCAATTTTTGGATGATGTAATCATGTATGAAATTGAAGTAGACTATGTCAGGTATTTTAGTGACCTATGAGAGGAATCTCTTGTGGTTGTTGTTTGAAATTCTCATATATAGGATAATTATGATAGTATAATTTTAATTGAATGAATATTTGGAGTCAAATCTAAAATATATGCTTCCTTGGATGAAATATAATTTTAAATAGCTAAAATATGAATTCTAATGGAGTTTTATGTGACTCAAAGATTTATATTCATGCACAAAATGATGAGAATTCAGAATTGTAGTTGGATATTGAACGAATCAAATCATGAAATTCAAGAAACTTAGAGAATGGTGTTTTTTAGAAGATAAAATTTTATAAAATTCTTTTATTATTAATGGTTTGACTAAATATGTAAAATAATAATTCAATTTTTTTTTTGAAATTAACAGTGAATTAAAAAAATGTGATTAAATATTGATGATTAAGAATAAATTCATAATCCTAACCTAGAATTGTGGAGTTAAATTAAATTATCCTTTAATAATGATAATGACGTTTTTTGGGAATATTTAGTGAAATATATTGATTCTGAAAAAGTAACGTAGTTCAAAGTCAAAAGAAAATATTATTTGTTGTGTTGTAACCCTAGAAAAACTGATAGGGTAGGGGTTAATTAATCTATAAATTTTTTATTCTAATTATATTGATATTTTCTAAATGAATTTAGGAACTAACTAAACCTAATTCATTAAATTTCATATTCTTCACACTCATAAATATAGAAAATAAAAAAAACATATAAATTTTTCTTCATTAACCACTAAAGGATAATCCAAGGTGTATATACAGATAATGTGTTAGTCATACCTAAAACCACTATGTTTCACTAGTTTTCATGGAATATTATTGGTTTTCCATGTCATTACAATATAGGATCAATTCATTTATAATGAATTTGAGGATAAGTTACTACCTCACTCAAATCACATCCATCAACTCCAACTTTTTTAGTGTTATCAATGGTGTCTTCCTTAGTTTAAAAACTTGATGCTCACCTCTAATTATTGGAAAATATTTCTTATGATTTGTATTAAGAATGTATTAATTTTATTCTCATGGTGTTTCCTTAATATTATCTCAATACACTGACTTTTCAAAGGTATAATGATTCAATCATGTATTATTCTTCACCTAGGTCCCTACCATTCACTATGGTATGTGTGCCCATTTCATTATCATCACTAAGGTATGACTTCACTCATGTATGAAAATTCTCTCATATAACTTTGATCATGTATAGTTTTTTATAGTATGTTCATGTATCACATGTCATGATACAATCCTAACTCTTCCTTAAACACAAAATGATTTTCTCCCACCTCTAGTTCACTCAAATCATGTTCTGAAGTATGATTTCCCTAACACCCTTATTTCAACCCCCTTTACCCTACCAAAAATTTCAAAACTCCTATACCTAGATGACATTTCCCAAGTCTTGTTCATTTACGTATCCATTTTCCAGTTCTTTATATGATGAGATAACCCCTAATATTTATTTATGATATTAATTAACACAAAATTATGTGATTATGTTGTATTTATAGGATTTTTTTGTTTATGATACCTCAAATTCTTTGACTTTCATGGAAAGTCATTTTCTCATCCATGCTTCTATGACATTCAACCAATGAAAAAACCATCTACCCAGTTCCCTTTTTATAATAACCTTCTTCCATAATGTTCCCATGTTCGGTAATTTTACTAGAATGATTCTCCACAATAATTACATAAATGTGTGACCCAATATGGAATGAACAACATGGATATATAAGCATGTGATATCCATACCGAATAGTATGAGTCGAATTACATGAATCAACCATCATTTCATTGAATTTATGTGAAAAAATATTTAATATCAATAAATATTTAAATTTTTTATCCTTTATATGAATGTGAATTGGTATTTATATAATAATTCCTTTAGAATTTCATTCCCAAAAAATATGGAATACACATAGAATATTTTCTAATTTCCAAAACAAAAATTAATTCATGATGTGACCCATTTTGTTTTTTCATGGATATTATAACACCCTAAGGATTTACAAATAAATTTAATGAAATGAATGAAAAACTAAGTCTTTGTAAAACAAAACGTTGTTTTAAAGACATAGTTATAACTTAGCTATTAAATTTAATTTTTCCACTTTTGTGTCTTGAATTTCAAAAATCTAACATACACGGTTGCGTTTAGGGTGATTTTTGGGATATGATGGAACAAAATTAATTTTTGGTGAATAGTAACATACCCTTATCAATATTAATACGACCCTTATGAATAGTAAATCATCCAAAATAATAGTAACCTCACCCATGAATGTATAAATAAAATTTAGGCATCTTGTAAGTGATAATATGACTATAGTAAAAGTATTAGTATTTTTTTAATTCATAAATAATTAATTAAAATTAATTAATTAATTTAAAAGAAAATTTATTTTCCTAAAAGGTGTTCTTAAATTAAAAAATTTTCGTCATATGGTTTTAAGATAATTTTAGAAGACCTTATGTAATTTTTGAAATCATTATAAAATCAGTTATAGTTTTAAAAACTGTATTTTTCAAGTAAATTATGATTTTAATTAAAAATTAAATTAATAATTTTTAGAAAATTAATTTTTAAAAATGGATTTCATTTTTGGATTCAACACATTGAAAAATGGTTAGGGTTAATTTTTGGGATTTTTAAAAAATACTTGATTTTTTATGAATAGTAAAATACAATAATTTACCGCATAAATACATTATAAGCTAAATTGACTATCCCTAGCACCATAGATGAGGTAAGCACTCTTGTTTATAACTAAAATACACATATTAATATTTTTTTCATGGAATCATCACTATTAATTTTCATATGGAAAAATAAAAAACTTATGATTAAAATCTTAAGAAAACCCTCCCCCCTCCACTATAAAAACCACCCACACTCCCCTCTTCTATTCACTCCTCTCAAGTCTTGCGACTTGACTAAATTCTACTCAAATATCTACCCAAGATCCTCCCTCACATTTATAATCCCTTGGTCTCCTCAAAGGACCAAATCCTCTCCCCTTAAGAGGCTTTCAAGGAAGATTAAATCAAGAGGTAAATTCCTCTTTGCAGTTCTTTTACTTTCTTTTCATGTTACCTTGTTTTATTTTCTATCCTTACCTCTCATAATAAAAATATTACGAAAAATCATATACCTTAAATGTAATATTTTTTTTTATGATAATGGAATAAGTCATTATAGTTTCTTCTTTACCCTTCTTTTATTTTATAAATGAAAGAACCGTCTGAGATGTGTTAATTTATCACATTCAAGGACGACATGTTATCAATTTCTATTACCATTTTAGATCCTAGTAGTGAATACATTTTTATGGTTAAAACAAACTATTAAATATTTATTTTATTTTATGTGATGTTCTAGAATCCTTTTTCACACATGATGTAAAATAATAATACAAAACAAGTTAATTGTGAGCAAAATCGCCAAATTAATCCAAGCGTTTATCATTAATTTTATATAATTATTCACCTTAACTCCAAATAAACAAATGAATTTTATAACCATGTAATATTTTTTATATTCCCTAATGTCATATAACTTCAATTCTGGACAATCATTCTCATCATACATGTTTATCTAAACATGATTATAAGTGTACTGATCATTAAAACACAAGAAGAAAACTTTCCCAAACAATGAAATTGAACCTCTTAACTCATAAAAAAAGAAATTAATAAACTTAATTAGGTTATAATAAATCGATAAAATGTAGATTAGGTTATGGAATTATTAATTAATGAACCTAATTTTATTATTCTGGTCATTAAGATCAAGCAAAGAACACCATCAGACTTAAGGTAAGGGATTCTCTCTTTCTCACATTTATTCAAGAATCTCCTCTATATTATGCCCTTATATGTGTAATTACAAATGATGGGGGTATGATTTCATCCCCCCATATTTCCATCATGATGTATAAAATATGATAAACCTATTTGTCTCTCATTAAGACCTCCTAAGTACACCTGATACCATGCCAATATTCTGTAAGGGATTCTACCCGAACCTCCTATATTCCTTCAGGTTGCTCTATCTTTCTTTTTACCCAAATGAATTTGTCTTTTATTTTTATTTAAAACTTCTAAATACTGTTTATATTCTCCAAAATCAAGTTTCAAGATCCATCAATCATTCTCTTTTGTGGATATACATGTTTTTAAATGATTCCCTCCTCAATACTATTCGATAAGCAAGCTCGTTTTAAGGAAACTTTCTGAATTATCACCCATTATCATGTAAACTATATAATCTATTTTTAAGCCACCATTATTTTTAAAAAAAAAATTTATTATGAAAACCTTCCTAGTTCACTTATGGTTTTATATAAATGATCAATCCCTTTTAATCTTATAAATGACCTTTGATATTTTCCTTTAACCACACGAAAATGTTTAAATTCTAAAGTTTCCCAAAAACTCTTCTTACATTTTATTACATAAAGTTGACATCACTTATCATGATTTATGACTATTTTACCCTTTGATAGTCCATGAATTATATAATTTCTTTCCTTCATGGACAATTTTATAATATATTCATTTGTTATGATTTATGTCATAATTATGATACCCAATTCTTTCTCTAGGCAACCCTTATGTTTATGTATAATTGATTATGTAAGATTATTTTTGTGGAAAGCATATTCATGAACATGTTAAAATGGGTGCACCCAGATAGAACTCCAATTCATTAGGTAAATTTGAGTCTTGTGAGATGTTATGTGCAATAGTCTTGGTGGTTAGCCTTAGCTTTTGCTACCATGTGTAACGGTCCTGACGGTTTGTAATGACCCAAACTTTTATTAATGAAAATTCCTATTGATCCAATTAAATGTATTATTATGTAAAATGGTTATATAAAACATATTAAATTCATTAGTTTTATTTTTTTGGATTTTAAAATACCGTTAAGAATTTTTACTGTTGCTAATATAGTCATTGAATAGTGATCACATGATTAGGATAAATATAGGGCTTTAACAAATCTAATTTACTCAGACAAAGGAAGTGATAACATAATCTAGTAGAATTTATCCAAATGAATCAAATTTTTAAGAGCACGGAAAGGAGGCGGTGTCATTGAGATTTTATTTTGACCAATCCCAAGATGAGGAAAAACACGTTAAGCTTGAACGAAATCACCTACGGGAGAAGTTAAAGTTAATAGAGATTACCATCCGAGTGATGTTATATGAGCCACCCAAGAGTCTATAACCACCACACACCTTACCCTTAGGTCTTATGTGGGTGTTATAATGTGTATGTAATAATACCCTAGAACTATTATTATGTGCATTGGTTTTTTATAGAATAAATAATGTACATTCATTTTATTATTGTTACTTTGTAAATGGTTTTAAAGCACAAATAATATTTTTAGTTAATATTAAATTAAGAAATATATTTGGATGAATTAATGGATTTTTTATATAAATAAAATTTTAATAAAATATTATTACTAAATCACTTTTTATTAAATATAAATGATCGTATAATTTTTTATGAATACAATTGTAACTTTTATTAAGGTTTGAAAGCTATTTTTGTCGAAACCCATGATTTTTTTATAAATGCCAGTTTTTATTTTAAAAGTAAAAAATCACATATATAGAAATTTATTTATATAAAATGAATATTATTTTTGGATTCATGATGTCAAAATTATCTAACGGTGATTTTTTCATAATTTTATGAGATAGAATAATTTTTGGGTAAAAATTAAATATTGTTTAAATATATAATGTGTTTTGTGACATCATAATGACCCAATAGTGATGTAATAAAATACTATAAAATGTTTTTTCGTACAATATATGATTTAAATTTAAAATAATGTGATTTTTTATTTGTTTGATTAATTTTATTGTACCTTAGTGAACCCTCTAAGACTTATAAAATATTTTAACTTTTTAAAATGATTTCCTTGAGAGTGTGACTCACCTCCACATAATCAAGACTAATATTTTAAAAAGTTAGGAAATTTTACTTATAAATAATGTTTTCAACTCCACTTTTTCAAAAAACATGGTATGGTTTTGTGTTTTTGATTAGTTTAATGTGTAGTGTCCAAAACCTAAATAATAAAGAATTTCCTCTCCTTTCCTATATACACCCACTAAATCTCCCATTAATATTCACTAAAAACATTTTGAGCTCGACAAAACTCTTCCCAAATATCTCTATAATCATCCCAAGGATACCTAAGCTCCTAAGAAGAATCTCTCAAGCCTCTCCCAATCCTTTAGGATCATACTTCTAAGTAAGGGATCCTCACTTTCCTTGTTTCCTTATTTATGCCCAAGTTTCCTTATATTGTTATGCCCCTTTATTTTCAATTAAAATTTTGGTGTATGATTTTACACCTCTCATATACTTCCCAAATTATGTTTTTTAATGATTATAGACCTCTTTATCTCTCATTAATTCATCTCATGTACACCTATTACCATGTTGAAATTCCGTAAGGAATTTCTCTCTTCTCATTTACATTTAAGAAATTATTTTATATTATGCATATAAATTCCATTACATATGTTGGGATATTATTTTACATGACCCCTTTACCGTCTATTTCATGTATAAATGATGATATACCCATTTCTCTCTCATAAACCCATTTTAAGATTTCTATTTGACATTGTTATACTACCGAAGTTACACAAAAATTTTCCATGCCAAAATCATCATGTAAGTAAATACCATACCAATTTATCTATCAAGGGTATTCACCTTTATAAACATGTACTTTTTTATTGAGGACTTAAATTTATCTATTCCAAATTTATTATTCATGGAATAAATTATGATGTTTAATGAATCCATGTTTTATGATCTATGTGGCACACTTATGCATGAAATGAAATGATTAAGAAGGGTGCGCCCTGATTGCGCTCCAATGAATTGGGTAAAGAATAGTATCATGATACGCCATTTGTAATGAGGGTTTAAATGTGATAATTCAAGTGAAATGAGGGTTTAATCATGCTCTATTCTAAATTATCCTTGGATCATGCTAATATCATGTTAAATGTTGTTTCCACAATTCCATGTTATGATAATCAAGTTATATCATGTCTTTATGTTCACGTTTCTCTTATTCTCTATTGATATGAATATTTCCTAACATGTACTGTATTCTTTATGTTATGGCTCGTTTACTCCCTTAATGGGCTTTATATATCACACTTTTCTTATGTATGTCCTTAGTTTATCCCATGCAATGCTAAGTACGAAGGAATGTTGTGGTCATATAAAAGAAGTTTTCAATAAAGATGTTGTATTTTATGTCTTAAGTTGTAATGTAATGTTCCTAATTTCCCAAGACACTATACATAGCGATCCTAAGAGTTGTCTTATATTCAATTTTATGTAATAAATCATATTTTAAATATGTAATAAAGAGAAGGTTTGTTATACGGTTAGCATTGGCTTGTGCTACCATGTACAATGGTCTTGGTGGTTAACCTTGACTTGTGCTCCTATATGTGCAATGAGCCTTGACTCATACTAAAGTCGTGATTTATGTTACTGTCACATTAATAATCCTCCCAAGGGAGGTTATGTGTGGGTGGGACCCACCACCATAACATCCTCTCAAGGGAGGTTAGGGTGTGGTGGACCCCACCTCCAACCTCCCCTTGGAGGTTTCAACCACCAACATAAAATAAAGTTAAATCTTTAACTTTATTCAATTTAATTAAAAACCTCCAAAAAACTAACTTCTACTCACGATAAAACACAACTACAGTGAAGGTCTCTCTAAGCAATTACCGATGCTGCAAGTTCAACGGTTCCCTCAGATTTCAATTCCAATCACCGGTTCAAAATTTATAAAACGTCGCTCGAACGTTTACTGAACGTACCTAAAAAAAAGTTCAGAAAATTATTATCATCCACCCTCAACCCACTGCGATTGAGGTTAAGCTCTTCCTAGGTGAAACACGCCCCAAAAAACCCAACAGTACCCTTGTATTTCTAATCCGAGTTACCATTTAAAAGTTATGAATTTTACAACAAAATAATTATCACGTAATTATTTTATTTGCGGCCAAAAACTAACTTTCTCTGGTGGCCCTCGCCGACCCAAGTTAGTATCTGCTTAAAGAAAGCCTACCCTCACGAGTTCAGTGGTGGTCTCGTATTTTTAATTCGAGTTACATTTTTTGAGTTATAAGCATTTAAAAATAAAATAACTTTATTTAATTATTTTATTTACGGTTATGCCATTTTCAGGTTTTCTCTCAGGAGGCCCTCACTGACTAAAATTAAGTCACACCTAGGGTAAACCCGCCATCCTAAGTGCAACGGTGGCCTCTGATTTTTGATCTGAGTAGCTTTTTAAGAGTTATTCCAATTTTTCAGGGAAACTACATATGCACATTAATTTAAGCTTAACAAAACTTCAATGGATCATTCCGGGCACTCCGGTCCTCAGAATCGCACGCCGTCAGAAATTGCGGACTTGTAAAATTCCCAAGTATTTAAGAAAAAAAAATTCCACGGAAATTCTGGGTCTTTAAATTATCCCCACCTTAGATCTTTACATCCCCGTAAGATACAACTCGAACTAAGGGAACAAATAGGGGTACTGATCATGCATGTGAGCCTCCCGCTCCCATGTTCTCTTCTAGAGGTTATCGTGCTTCCAGTGAATGTGCACAAGAGGAATCAACCGTCTACATAGGACCCACTATTGTCGATACTCAATCTCCACTGGAACCTCCATGAATGTCGCCCTGTCATCGATGTCCAGTTCCCCATGGTCGATGATGTGAGAAGGGTCATGCACGTATCTCCTCAGCTGAGATACGTGGAAGACGTCGTGCACCCGGTGCAAATGAGGTAGAAGAGCCAAGTGGTAATCCACCTCGCCTACCCTGATGAGGACCTGGAAAGGTCTGATGAACCTCAGAAATAACTTTCCTCCTTGGACAAAACTCTATAGACTTCATTGAGGCGAGACCCATAGAAAGACGTGGTCGCCATCCTCGAACTCTATAGGTCTCCGTCTCCTGGAGATACGTGGAAGACCCATCACAAAGTCCATGGATATCTCATCCCTCTTCCACTTTGGGACCTCTAAAGGCTGATCCAAGCCTGCTAGTACCTGATGCTCCACCTTCACTTGCTAACAAGTGAGGCATCAAGAGACAAACTACTCTACTGCCTTCTTCATACCTGGCCACCAGGGATGTCATCGAAGGTCCTAGTACATCTTCACCACTCCTGGATGTACTGTTAAAGGGGATGTGTGAAACTCCCTCAACACTTCCTCCTGAAGTGACACTGGCACCATAGTTAATCCTCTGAAGAGAATGATGTGATCCCCACATTTAGAAAATCCATCAGGTGCCTGCCCTGTGGATATCTAAGAACGTCGCATCTCACAGTCAACATCCCCATGTTGTTCCTCCCTGAATCGTTGAATAAGTGGAGGAGTGACTGTGAGAGACTACAGAAAGGATGATCCATCTCTATCCATAAAGGATATCTGCAACGCGACCAACTGTTCCGTCGCCTCTCCTAGCAGCTGAATACCTGATATCCTACTGAGAGCATCAGCAAAAAACGTTCCCCTTCCTAGAAGTATAGACTATCTTGAAGTCATAGTCCTGGAGGAACTCAAGACATTGTTACTATCTCAGGTTCAGGTCCTTCTGAGAGAAGATATACCTAAGAATATGGTGGTCAGAGTAGACTGTAAAGTATTCTCCCATAAGATAGTGCCGCCACATCTTCAAGATGAAGGCCACTGCTGCTAACTCCAGGTCATGGGTAGCGTAGTTCTGCTCATGCTTTTTCAACTGCTGAGAACCATACAGGATCACTGCTCGCTCTTGCATCAGGACACACCCAAGTCCGGTCCCTGATGCGTCATAGTAAACTACGTACCCAACGTCCTCCTCCGGTATCCTCAAGATGGGAGCACTATTGAACCTCTTCCTCAGCTCCTAAAAGCTCTGTTGGAATCTCTCTTACCACATGAAGGGTTGTCCCTTATTCGTCAATGTTGAAAGCAGTGTTGCAACTCTGGAGAAGTCTAGCACAAATGTAAGTCTGGCCGACTAATGAGTGATTGACTGCACCCTCTTATGAATGAGTTTAACATGTGTTGCCTTGGTTTTTTTTCCTCCGACAAAGGAAAACCTCATACCAACATTGTAGTTAAACCACAATCTTTTTTCCTAATACATTCAATCTGTGTATGAAATGTGGTTGCTCAGTCCATACCCAAACTAACGTCATAAGGCCTCGACACTGCCACCAAGAGGTTCTAACCGAAACTCTCGCCTCAAGGGCCAGATCACACCGTTGGCGTATGAGTGATTATTGAGTATCCTCCAAAAGGTATCTCCAGATGTGAGGGTCAAGTCAACGGTTTAACCAGAAACTCTAGGTCTAGGACAAGATTCGTGGAAGGAAGAAATGATTGGTACCTATGTCTATTGATACAACAACTAGTAGTAGACATAAACCATACCTCAAATCATTCCTAGAGCCCTTGGGTCACACTCCTTGACCTCATGCAGCTATTCTATTCCCCTACCCTCTAGCTCCCTGAGCCTAGCAGGGACTACAAGGTGGGTGGTTGTAACATGTTGAAATGTTCACCACCTAATGCTTCTCTCCTAGATCTGATTCCACGTCTTCTTCCCTGTAGATTAATCTATCCTTAACACTTCCTCTTATAGAAACATTTCACATGCCCAAGTCTCTGAGACTGACGCCAGTTCGCAGTTTCTCACTGCTAACATTCACTAGATGTATCCGCTCAGCCAAATAACATTCAACCACAAAGGTTCTCTCTATCACCCTAACATAAGTAGGAGTGTATAGAGGAAAAAGTGTTGGCTCAGATGTCCTTAAACACAGATCACTCAGAGGTTCTTTCTCTAAAGAACTACTCACATTGTATTCATCAAGTACCAGGAATGATCAGTATGCTTTTATGAATACTCAACTACCGACATGTCGTCCTGACGAAGCTGTACAAGCTCTAGAGAACTCTCAGCTACCTCTTCAAGCCATTCCTCAACCGCCTGTGGGTTGAGCTCGCCTCGAAACTTGAGGGATATCTGGTGCTGAAACACATGTAATGTAGAGACCCAAATCTTTACGTACATGAACATTAAATCACTTTTGCGGAATACTTAGTACATAAAAAAAACAGACACACAAGGACCATAATAATTTAGTGTCTTTGGAAACTCAGAATATAATCTTCTAATCGTGGTGAAATATCTTCAACATCTCCCATAAAGATCTTCCCTTTTTTTTATTACCTAAAACCTTTCTTTATATTCTAAGGAAAATAAAGCATAAAAGGGGTGATCTCAAATTCCCAGTAAGGGTAAACATAGAGAACATAAAACAATCCATAAATGTTTGAATGCAAAAACTTGAACATAAAATCTAAACATCAAAATATTGAGCAAAGACATGAATCTTGGAAGTACGTAAGACATATATCATAAGGGAACATCAATCAGGATAAAATAGCATGAGAATAAAACATGTAATTGTGGAAACCATTAATCACATGTTATTATTTCCATAGTAGCCAAGGCATTGCTGCCAAGACCATCTTAGTGGACAAAGTCCCATTCTGAATTGAGTTCACTCCTCATTTCAGTCCTGTAATACTAAACCAGATTAACTTACCATTCTAGCCATGTCTATCTCATAAGATATAAATCTTTACCCAATGAATTGGAGGGAGATATAGGTCCCACCCATCTCATAATGAAATCATTCTTACTTGTGCCACAAAATAAACAAACATCATTCATAATAACCCAATAAATAAAATGGGTTTCATAAACATCATCCCATCATCACATAATCCATATGAAAGAAATGGATATCATTTCATAATAAGAAAAGTGAAACCATGTAAATTATAGATACATTATACTTTAAACATACACATATGAAATAATGTCATCTTAGATGGAAAAATGGTTTTGATAAAACACTTGAAATGAATTCTTGAGGAAAATATCCTTTATTCTTCAAAATCATTTTACTTTCACAAAAAATCATACAATTTTAAAATAAAGTGATTTTGTTGGAAATAGTCATGAAATATTTTTGTGTAATCTTCATGAAAACAAGGCTTTATAAAACCGTAAAAATCCTTTCATGCCGTATAAGTTAAAAAAAACATTCTCCTCGTACTTTTGTCGAAAAAGTAAAAAAAATCACCTCGTAATGTAATCAAAAGAAAGATTCCTTACATACCATGTAGTAAAAGTCAAAAATGGGTAAAAAGGACTTTAAACATACACGAAAACACTTTTATAAAACATGGACATGGATGATAGAAATAACCCCAGTAAATACTTACGAATAAGAAATCTCAGATAAAAATGAGATTTGCAAAATTATCCCTTACCTTAGGTCCGATATGCTTCGTACGTATCCGAACCTCCTGTATAATGATTTAAATAATGTCATTGACTTATTAAATAATCATATCCATTGTTATGATATCATATATGGTTCACTTATGACTTTATATTACCCGTTCTTTTGTAAGTTCCATGTTAAAGCAGCGTTTTGGGTAAAATCGTTTTATTTATCGTACATGTTTGGACTTGTTGTTCCTGATATTATTACTTATATCCTGATTTACTTAATTAAAGAATGTAAAACATGATTTATATGTAATATATATTCATCATATACATATATATATGATAGATCAATAAATGGAATGAAATACACCGTTCATGGAGACGGTAGGCCGTACGTACGCATGAATGTTGTTTTTTGTTTCCTTATTGAATTGAATGGAATTAAGTAGATGACATACATATATATATTCATAAATACAGTATCATTATTATGTCATATATTTCATGATTACTTATTATACATACTTTATAATCATTCATGAATCGTTATCATGGAGAATGAATCTCATCGCGTCGTGGAGACGGTAGTCCGTACGTACGCACGAGCGATGATATCATTCTCATGATCATGGAATTGTATTTAAGTGTATGTATAATATTTCAGAATCAAAATCACTTTACAATAATCATATATAGTTATTTATTTGCACCATTATACCCATCCAAGTAAGGTGGTGATCGAAAATAGATTACACCACGGTGGGGAGACGGTATTCCGTACGTACGCACGAGCGGTGATTTCATTTTCCATAGGATGGATAGATGGTTAAATAGGGTTGTTTCATAATTATAATAACATATCAGTATATGAGTGATACTGATGTTATTACTTCATAATGAAATAACTAAAGAATAAGAAGTAGAAGAAGAAATAAAGTTGAAAGAATCGGTAACGGACATTACCTCTTCTTTGAAGAGCCTCTTCTTAACCTCCTCTTAGGGTACTAAATATGGTCTTTAAAGAAGACTAGAACCTCTAGTATGTTTATAGGGAAGTGGAGAAGAGAAATTGGGAGGGGTTGGCCGATCTTGAAGGCTCAAAGTGGTGTGAGGAAGAGAGGGAGGAGGTGCCCTTTTATAAGGGAGAAGAGGGGCACCTTAGGAAAAACTAAAAATATTATTTTATTATAAAGTCATATTCGGTTTTTAATAGCTCCAAATTTATTTATTTAGAATCTAAGGTGGGGATGGATCTAAATCCTCTAATAAAATAGAATTTATACAAGTTTAGGTTACTATTTTATCCTTATCATTTAGATTTAACTCTAAGTTAAATAATTTTACTTTTACCGCGTCTTCTTGTTTTCTTACACTATAAGGTTAATAAACTTACTATAACAAGAAAAAAGAACCCCAAGTTGTTTATTATTAATATATACAACCTTATATATGTAATTTGGCTGAACATTAGATTTTTATGAATAAAATAACAATTAATAATATAATATTTGTTTTAAAAACTATTTTATGTCAATTTTGACACTATTTGGTAATTGATTTTTGTGAAAATCATAACAGAATTATTAGTTCTAAAAAAGTAATTAAATAAATAATAACATGTCATATTAACCTAGAAAATTATTGGAATTCATAAAAAGTGTCAAATTACATTTATTTGAGTATTTATAACATCAATTATGTCAATATTTCATTAATGAGATAATTACTGCATCATCATTGTGTCATAAATAAATTACATTATTTAATGTCTAAAAATTATAAATAAAATACCATTATGTAGGAAATCCTTTTATCTTTCTAATGAATATTTATAGTCTAATTTATATTATGTATAACCCTATATTAAAAATGTTTTAGTTATTAAACTTTGATTTTATCTATTTTAACTATTCTTTAAATAAATTAATAATAAATGTCCTAATCTAATCCAAGTGGGCCTAAACGGTCATATTTTTATTCCTAAGGTTGTTTTTTGTCGAATTACACTTATCCAATAGAATTAGGACATGTTTTAGAGTAATAATAATATCATTTTTACCCTTAATTACCCTATTTACTTTTAACCGTGGTAAAAAAAAGTAAAAAGTTACTATTCACCAAAAATTATTTTCATCTCATTGAATCACATTTTAATTACTAACATAAACCATGTCTCTCGGATTTTTGAAATTCCATTCACAAAAGCGGTAAAATTAAGTTTTATGTAAGTTTGCAAATTCTCCTAGGAGGTGGGTAAAAGACGGTGAAAAGTTCAATAAAATTTTTATATATCTAAAATTATTATAAAATGACTCCAATGAATTGCATTGAACTTATATAGGTATTATGTATAAATTTTGACCTAAAATAAATTTAAATAAAATAAATAATTATTTAAATAAAAAGTCGGTTTTTAAATAGTAACCCAGTGTTTTCAGTATTCATCAAAAATTGAAAGTTTTCAGAAAAATACCAAAATTTCACCCTAGGATAATTTCGATATTCTGAATCCAAAAATGAAGTCCATTTTCAAAAATAAAATTTATAAAATTTCAAAAATTGGGTATTACTATTCATAACAGTTAGTTTTAATAATATTTTAATAGCATATCGTTGTTTAGCGAAACTCAGTATTACGTACAACACACGCTATCGTGGAAGGTCGCGCTTGCGTGTAATGCAAGACAAGTCAGGGATGCGTGTTGTGCAAGCTCCTTTTGGTTTAGTGTACAACACAAGACATTAATGAAATTAAAAAGAATATTTTTCATAAAATCTTGGGGTGTTACATGTAAGGCACTAAGCCTACAAGTGTCCTCTACCGGTACTGCCGGTATTGTCTGCTGACCAACGGGCAGTGATATAGTTGGTAAACTGCCTAAAGGTACCATCTTGGAAAATGGTCCAAGTATGAAACCTCATCATTATGCGTACCATCCTCATGGTCACTCACGGAAAAAGATTAGTAGCTAAGATCAACATCTGCTCTACTAGTGTCTCAACTAGGTGGAAAACTCCAGTAATCGTCTCAATCTAGTCCTATGCTACCTGGGAATCTGTCTCGCCTCAAAACCTCAGAGACCTCTACCGCTGGAACTCGTGCAACACACTTAGTCGGCGTGCACCATCCTCTAATGCGTTTGGTGGCATCTTCTGCCCAACGGGTGGTGGTGCTACTGGTACACCACCCGAAGGTGCCAACATAGTAAGAGGGCCCTAAACCAGAGCCTCGTCACTCAGTGGGCTGTCATCGTGTACTCTCTCGGAAACCCTAGCTGGATGTCTACGCAGCGGCATCCTGATAAGGAACAGATGTTCCACAGTAAAAAATTTATACCTGGTGAGCTGACTCAAAGAGTTCACAAGAAGAATCTTGAAAACAAACTCACAATCAGTGTTTTCCTGCACTGAGTCGGAAATCAGAAGTCAGGGTCCTCGTTTATGGATACGTCAGCCGCCGTACCAACACTGGACTCCCTGGACTAAAAACCACACTCAATACTCTTAACAATATTGCTTCACAGTAATACAGATCAGAGTCCTAAGTTCTATGGTAGAACTAACTCCTTTGATACCAATTTTTCACGACCCGTCCTCGGGGCCTGTGCCGTGACTACCCCAAGCCCGCCTTCCATAGGCCAGGGGCTGTCGACTAGCACCAAAGGCGCAACTACCTAAAATTAGGAAGGCATTTCCATTAGAAATTGTAAACACACACAACCAGAGAACAAGCAGAAGAAAACACTAAGTAAAAATAGTATAACAAGTGTGCTGAAAGTAAAGGGGCCAGAAATACAAGCCCAACAGTAAAGTACAAGGAACGGACAAACAGGTACAACTAAAAAGGGAAACAACTGGAAGGTGTCTAGCAGCTCCTAGATCGTCCACCACGAATCCTACCTGAAGGGTAGGCACAAATATCCTCCTCAGTGCTCCACGTCCATCAGTCTCCTCTGGGTACCGACTCGTCGTGAGCTCCACCTCCGGGTACCATCCAATCCTCATACACTCCGCCTCGGTCAGTGCTATCTGATGTCTGCATCCAACACAACTAGATATGGGCATAGCCCATGCGGGGGTGAGTATAAAGATACTCAGTAGGGACCCCAACACCCTCAAGGTCTCCCAAAATCCAACAAGGATAAACCACAAAGTAAGATACAATCACGAGGTATCAACCAACCTTACTTAGGTATATGCCCATACATATACCTAAGTTACCAATCACAGTACAGCTCCAAATCTCAAGCCCAAGCACAAACCATTCCACAAATGAAGTAAATTCAATCATCTCGATGATATTGACTAAAAGTCAAGACTCAGCTCAAACAGGTATACATCTTTTGTAGAGTGATAGAGATGATCAAATGTAGTCGCTGATTCATCTAAGCTGTCGGACCCACACAGGATACAGGACCGACTAAGCTGTCGGACCCACACAGGATACACGACCAACTATTATAGAGTGTTAGAGATGATCAAATGTAGTCACTGATTCATCTAAGCTATCGGACCCACACAGGATATAGGACCAGCTAAGCTGTCAGACCCACATAGGATACGGGACCAGCTATTCTGTCGGACCCACATAGGATACAGGAACAGAAGTCAGAACTTTCGAACCCAAGGCGGATCCTGGTACAGTATTCATCGCTGTCGAACCCACAGAGGATTCCGGTATAGTAGTCATTGCTGTCGAACCCACGGAGTATTCCGGTACATCTCAGTTGCATCCAGCTCTAGGGTTCCCGCACACAGCACGCTCAATTCCAGGAGGGTCCGCACCTCGAGCCAAGTGTCGATACATCAACTATCATGAAGTCCTGAGTTGATGTATCCTGTAGTTCCGTCCTATCATAAGGAACCCAATGCGACAGACGGTGCATCAATCAGACGCTCGGTCTGTGAGTTATGGGCATTTCCGTTCCAGGGGCTTGGTTGGTTTTTAGGCTAAAAAAACCCGACTGTACCCCAACTATGTCCAAACCTCAAGCGAGGTATGCCAAAAGAATCATCTCACTCCAAGAATTCCATGGTTGCAGACGGTTCGTCGATCGGACACCCATAGCCCTAGATGCGGACAAAAAGGTGTAAAAGGCCGTAGTGGGTCTGGTCCGACCTAGTCAGACTGACCCGGCCCGACCCGGTCTGAACTGGGGTTTGACCCGGTCCGTGGGTTTGACCCGGTATGAGGAAGCGACCCGATATGAGGGGATGGCCCAACCGGCCGCCACCGCGGCGCGACGATGTCGCGGTCCTCCTGCTCTCCGTGTGGCGCGACGACACCACACCCTCACCGCTGCGGCCCGACCTGGCCGCGGCCTTCGGCTCCATCGCGTGGCGCGATGGTGCCACACTTCTCCATCCGCCGCGGTCCTCCAAACCATGGTTCCTCTCCGGTGCGGCACGAAGGCGCCCCACCTCTTTCGTTCGCTGCGGTTCTTCTCCAGCGCGGTGCGATGACACCGTGCCCTTCCGGCTCCACCTCCGACGTCAACCAAACAAGAATCAACAGAGGGAGGTCGGGCTATGTTTGTTCGGCCCACGCCCTCCGCATTAGGTGATAACAATTGGCCACCATCGAACCAAATTAAACGTCAAAGAATGAGGGTATAATTCATACATTAAAATATTCAAATCCCCCTACCTTGTAATCGGTGTTCGCTCGGCAGAGTCGCGGGAAGGCGGCGTCGTTCCGTTGACTTCGGGAGGAGATGGCGTCGTCGTATGTTTCTCCCATCACACGCCGCCGATCCCAGGATCAAGCGTCATCCTTGTTCTTCATCGGAGATGAGGCGTTCTTCATTGGAGAGGACGTCGTTCTTCGTTGAGAGGATGGAGTCCTCTCAATTCTTCCAAAGATCCTCTCACAAAGTTCTCCCAACAAAGGATTATGCCAACCCCCAATAATAAAATATAATACCTTATTATAATGGTGGAATAAAGAATACAAAAAATTGAAAAAGTTGAGATTAATTAAAGTAGACAACCCACTTAATTAATGAGGGTGGAGGCTCAAAAATTAATGGGCAAAAAGGTGAAGAGTTTCACCAAATTTAATTGGCGGTTCAAGGGGGTTAAAGGGGAGTTAGAGAGGTCGGGTGGGCCCCAACTAATAATCCTCCCAAGGGAGGTTATGTGCGGGTGGACCCCACCACCATAACATCCTCCCAAGGGAGGTTTGGGTGTGGTGGAACCCATCTCCAACCTCCCCTTGGAGGTTTCAACCAGCAACATAAAATAAATTTATATCTTTAACTTTATTCAATTTAATTAAAAACCCCCAAAAACTAACTTCTACTCACGATAAAACGCAACTCTGGTGAAGGTCTCACTAAGCAATTACTGACACTATGAGTTCAACGGTGCCCTCAGATTTCAATTCCGAGCACCGGTTCAAAAGTTATAAAACGTCGCTCGCATGTTTATAGAACGTACCCAAAAAAAAGTTCAGAAAATTATAATCAGCCACCCTCGACCCACTACAGTCAAGGTTAGGATCTGCCTAGGTGAAACACGCCCCAAAAAAATCAACGATGCCCTCAGATTTTCAATCGGAGTTACCGTTTAAAAATTATGAATTTTACAATAAAATAATCATCGCTTAATTATTTTATTTGTGGCCAAAAACTAACTTTCTCTGGTGGCCCACGCTGACCCAAGTTAGTATCTACTTAAAGAAAGCCTACCCTCATGAGTTCAGCGATGGTCGCATATTTTTAATTCGAGTTACTGTTTGTGAGTTATAAGCATTTGAAAATAAAATAACTTTATTTACAGTTATTCCATTTTCAGGTTTTGTTACAGGAGTACTGCATTGACTAAACGTAAGTCATGCCTAGGGTAAACCCGCCATCCTGAGTGCAACGGTGGCCTCATATTTTTGATCCGAGTAACTGTTTAAGAGTTATTCTACATTTTCAGAAAAACTCCATATGCTCGTTAATTTAAGCTTAAAAAAACTTCGACAAATCATTCCAGGCACTCCGGTCCTCGGAATAATGCGCCGTCAAAAACTACGGACTCGTAAAATTCCCAAGTATTTAAGAGAAAATTTCCATGGAAATTACGGGTCTTTATAGGGGTGATTATAACGATACTCAGTAGGGACCCCAAGATCCTCAAGGTCTCACAAAATCCACAAAGTATAAACCACAAAGCATGAAGTCAACTATCAACCCTACTTAAATATATGTCCATACATATACCTAAGTTATCAAGTATATTAATCTCAATCATGAAGAAACATAGGGTCCAACCCAAAATCCCAAAGTTCAACCGTTCCACAAAGGAAGGAACACCACAAAGGTAAGTACCACACAGGTACACCACATAGAAGAATACCACCAACGTATTACCACGAAGGAAAGTACCACAAGGTACAGATTCAGTGCACAACAGGTATAACTTAAGTACAGTAATAAAGATGATTAGATGTAACCACTGAATCATCTTACTATATAAAGAGGCTCTGCTACTGACCCACATAGGATCGCTTGGTGCTGACCCACATAGAATCGCTCGGTGCTGACCCACATAGGATCGCTCGGTGCAGACCCACATAGGATCGCTAGGTGCTGACCCACATAGGATCTCTTGGTGTTGACCCCCACAGGATCGCTCGGTGCTGACCCACAGAGGATCGCTCGGTGTTGACCCACACAGGATCGCTCGGTGCTGACCCACACATGATCGCTAGTTGCTAACCCACACAGGATCACTCGGTGGTGACCCACATAGGATTGCTCAGTGCTGACCCACACAAGATCGCTCGATGATGACCCACACATGATCAGTAGCTGCTGACCCACACATGATCGCTCGGTGCTGACCCACACATGATCGATAACTGCTGACCCACACAGGATCGCTCGGTGCTGACCCACACAGGATCTCTAGGTGCTGAACCACATAGGATCGCTCAGTGTTCACCCACACAGGATCTCTAGGTACTGACCCACACAAGATTGCTATTCATTTTTCACGTCACAGCCAGCTATAGGGTTCCCACACTACGCTCGCTTCTCTCCGGTAGGATCCGCTCCAAATCCACTAGTTGATACTCCAACTTCCACGAAGTCTCATGAATAAGTATCTCAAATGACCGCCATGTCATAGGGGTCCCAACGCTACAAACGACACATTAATCGGACGCCCGGTCTGTAAGTTATTAGCCTTTTTTTCCCGAGGGTCTAGTTGGATTTGTGCTCGATCCAACCTGACCGTACTCTAACTTTATCCAAATCTATAGTGGGGTATACTCAAAGGGACCATCTCACTCCAAGTTTTCCAGCACCGCTGACAGTTTTTCAAACGGACTTCCGGTGCCAAAGTTATGGCCAAAAGAGTGTAAATGGGTCGTAGTGGGTCTGGGTCCAGTCCGACCCGGTCGGACCGACCCAGCCCGAACCATCCTGGGCCGACCCGGTTTGGGTCGACCTAGCCCAAACTGGTTTGGGTTGACCCGACATGACCCAATAGGTTCGGCCCAGCCCGCTAAGTCCGATCCAACCCTTATTGGGCGGCCTGGCCCATTGGGTGGTTCGGCCCGCGCTGGGTGGCCCGGCCTGGTGGTGTAGGGTGGCGCGGAGGCCACATGGGCCACGTGGACCATGAAGGTCACATGTGGCTGTAGGGGCCGTGGGGTGGTGGAGACCACTGAGTGGCGCAAGGCCGTGGGTTCCGCGGGGCAGTGCGAGGCCGTGGGTACCGCAGAGCGGCGGAGACCGCGGGCGGTGGTGGGCCACGAGGCCGCTGAGTGGTGTGACGAGGCCGCGGGAGGCCATGGGTGGCGCAAAACTATGGGGCCGCGAGGGTGGTGGCCGCGGGAGGTGGTGGCCGCAGGCAGTAGTGGCCGCGGATGGTGGAGGCCATGGGGCGACGGAGCGCCGCGGGCAGCGGGGCACCGTGCCTTCGTCGGCGGCCAGCTTGACCGGCTGCCCTTCATTCGTCTCCTTCATGATGGTTCTCGAGTTACACTAGTGCAAACCACCAGTGCCGGTCGTCATCACCATCGTGAAGATCACACAAAATATCCACAAGATTTTTGAAGGGGTCGAGCCATGTTTGTTTGGCCCATACCGTCTGCGTTAGGGAGGTAGTATACGACTCAAGGAAGATGATTCAATGTGAGAGGGAATTTAACATTGATCAAATTAAAACAAACCCCTACCTCATTCGTTTGTTGACATTGATGAGGAGGGAAGATCGGTCGTCGATTGAAGATGTCCCACATTGGAGGATGTCCTAAGTAAGAAGTCAAAGTTGTGCGTCAGTGTTCTTCGTTGGAGGAGCGTTCTTCATGGAAGAAGTTCTTCGTTGGAAAAGTGTAATTCTCCCAAAACCTCTCTCTCCTTCTCCTTTACCAAAAACCTTCCCACAATCCACCCAAAAATGAATTATCCAACATTATAGAATATGTTGGCATAATTTCAAAATTTGTTTAATTAATTAATTTATTTGGTATAATTAATTATAGGGGGTGGTACCATTAAAGTGGGGGAGTTTAAGAGGCTTCCCCACATTTAAGAGGGAGTTCAAGTGGGTTTTTGTCTCAGGTGTTCCCCACCACCATAACCTATGAGAGGTTTTAGTTTAGGTGGTCCCCACCTCCATAACCTCTCATGAGAGGTTTAGTTCTGGTCGTCTCCACCTCTTAAACCTTCCACATGGGTGGTTTCAACAAAAAGAAAAGAAAAGAAAAGTTTATTTTATTTTATTTTTATTTCCACAAAAAACCCAAAATTATATCTTTCACCCTCAACCTACTACGGTCGAGGTGAAGATCTCCTTAGGAGAATATCGGCACTGTGAGTTCAATGGTGCCCTCATATTTAAATTCCGAGCACCATTTCAAAAGTTACAAAAACCCGCTCGCACGTTTACTGAACATACCTGAAAAAAAAAGTTCAGAAATTCATTCTGGGCACACTGGGCCTCGGAATCACATGCCATCAATTTTCACAGACTCGTAAAATTCACATATATTTAAAAAAAATTACATGGAAATTATGGGTCTTGAAATTCTCCCCATCTCAGGGATTTACATCCCCATAATCCACAACTCAAAACTAGGAAAACAATTTGGGGTACTGAGCATGAATCTGAGCCTCCCGCTCCCATGTGCTCTCCTGGAGGTTCCTGCGCTGCCAAAAAACGCACACTAGAGGTATCGAATTCCCAAAAAGGACCCACTCTTGTTGATCTTCAATCTCTACTGGAACCTCCGTAAAAGTCTCCCCATCATCGACATCCAGCTCGCCGTGGTCGATGATGTGAGAAGGGTCGTGCACGTATCTCCTCAGCTAGGATACGTGGAAGACATCATGCACCCGGTGCAACTGATTTGGAAGATTTAAGCGGTAATCCACCTCGCCAACTATACTGAGGACCTGAAAGGGTCCGATGAACCTCAGAGATAACTTTCCGCCTCGGACAAATCTCTGTAAACCTCGTCGAGGTGAGATCCGTAGAAAGATGTGGTCACCATCCTCAAACTCCAGAGGTCTCCATCTCCTATCGACATACAACTTTTTCTTGCTTTGTGTAGTCTTCACCCACTCCTGGATGATCTGCACCTTCTCTATGATAGCTCTAATCATCTCTGGTCCCACGAGTGCTGACCCCACTGGGTCAGTCCATCACAAAGGTGATTTGAAAGGTCGCCCGTACAATACCTCAAAAGGTGTCATCCTAATGGTGGAGTGATAGATATTGTTGTATTCAAACTCCACCAAAGGAAAGTGATCCTACCAACTACGAACGAAGTAAAGGACACAAGCACGCAACATGTCCTCGAGAGTCTGAATGATCCACTCAGTCTGGCCATCCGTCTGAGGATGGAAGGCGATGCTCAAACGAAGCTGCGTCCCGAAAGCCTCCTGCAACCCCTTCCATAGCTGGGAAGTGAAATGTATATCATGGTCAGAGACAATCATCGAGGGTACTCCATGTAGCTTCACAATATTCTTCACATAGAGGCGTCCCAAGCTCTCTATTGAACCTTACTCTCTGATCGGTAGGAAGTGGGCCGACTTGGTGAGTCAGTCGATGATCACCTAGATAGAATCATGACCTCTAGATGTACATGGAATTCTTGTAACAAAGTACATGGATATCTCATCCCACTGTCACTATGGGACCTCCAAAGGTTGAACCAAGCCTGCTGGTACCTGATGCTCCGCCTTCACTTGCTGACTAGTGAGGCACTGAGAGACAAACTCTGCTACTGCTTTCTTCATTCCTGGCCACTAGTGCTGTCATCGGAGATCCTGGTACATATCTTCCACTCCTGGATGTACCGCTAGAGAGGAAGTGTGGAACTCCCTCAACACTTCCTCCTTAAGTGACACTAGTACCATGATGCATCCTCTGAAGAGGATGATGTGCTCCCCATCTTTAGAAAATCCATCAGATTCTTGTCCTATGGATATTTGATCACATTGTGCCTCACAGTCAGTGTCCCCACACTACGCCTCCCTGACTCGCTGAAGAAGTGGGGGAGTGACTATAAGAGACTGAAGAAAATCTGCTCCATCTCGATCCACAAAGGATATCTATAAAGCGGCAAGATGCTCAGTCACCTCACCTAGTAGTTGTATACCAGATCTTTTTCTGAGTGAATCTACTACAAAGTTCCCCTTCCCAGGATTATAGACTATCTCAAAGTCATAGTCCTGGAGGAACTCAAGCCAATGTCGCTGTCTTAGGTTTAGGTCCTTTTGAGAGAAGATATACCTGAGACTCTTGTGATCATCGCACACTATAAAATGATCACCCATCAAGTAATGTCACCACATATTCAAGGTGAATACCACTGCTACTAACTCTAGGTCATGGGTAGCATAGTTCTTCTCATGATGTCTCAGCCGTCGAGAACCACATGCGATCACTGCTCACTCCTGCATCAGGACACATCCAAGCCTGGCCCCTGATGCGTCGCAGTAGACTACATACCCAATGCCCTCATCTGGAAGCCTTAAGATGGGGGCACTAGTCAGCCTCTACCTCAGCTGCTGAAAAATCTACCGGCATCTATCTGTACACACAAAGGGTTTTCCCTTCTTCGTCAATGCTGAAAGTGGTGCTGCAACTCTGGAGAAATTTGGCACAAATCTCCGATAGTATCTGGCAAAACCCAGGAAACTTCGTACCTCCGTCACACTACTGGGTGGCTTCCAAGAAAGTACTGCCTCAATCTTCACTGAATCCACTAAAACTCCAGCCTCCAATATGACATACCCTAGAAAGTGAACCTATTGGATCTAGAACTGGCACTTCGAGAGCATACCATAAATCTGGTGCTCTCGGAGTGTGTCCAGTACTACTTGCAAATGGTAGGCATGCTCCTCTTTAGTAGCCGAGTAGATCATAATGTTGTCGATGAAGACTACTACAAATCGATCAAGTTATGGATGAAAGATCATGTTCATGAGTCCCATGAACATTTCTAGAGCATTGGTTATGCCGAATGGCATAACCAAGAAATCGTAGTGGCTGTACCAACATCTTAAAGTCGTCTTCTGCAAATCCTCATCTCGTAATATGAGCTGGCGATAGCCTGATCTAAGGTCTATCTTCGAGAACCACCATACCCTATTCATCTGATCAAATAGGTCATGAATCCTCAGAAGTTGGTACTTGTTCTTCACGGTCACCTGGTTCAGGCACCGATAGTCAACACAAAGCCTCAAGCTCTTATCAACCTTCCTGGTGAACAAAATCAGGGCTGCCCAAGGAGAAACACTGAGCCAAATGAACCCTCTCTCCTATAAGTCCTCCAGCTATACCTGCAACTCACGAAGCTCCGAAGGAGCCATCTGATATGCTGGTGTAGATATCGGTGTCATCCTGGGGTAAAAGTTAATGTAAAAGTCCACCTCTCTGCGAGGAGGTAGACCCAGAACATCATCAGGAAAGACATTTGTGTACTGGTCCACCACTACAGGATAACTCAAACTCTCCATATCAACCACTCCAAGGGTAAGGATAGCCAACTGATGAGTGATCAGCTGCACTCTCCTCCGGGTAAGTCCATCCTGTGCTGTAAAGCCTCCCTTCTCGTCGGTGAAGGTAAACCTGGTTCCATCAGTGTGGACAGACCGCACTTTGCACCTAATACAGTCAATCTGAGCATGGACTATAGATAACCAGTGTAACACCCCAAGCTTCCACGGTACGCTTCTCTTTGAATAATATAGTAGCGTGTGTTGTACGCAACTTCGAGTTCTAACACACACCACAACCAATCAAACTAGCCGTTATGAATAGTAATACCCACTTTTTTAAATTTTATAAATTTTATCTTTCAAAATGGACTTCATTTTTGGATTCTATAAATATCAAAATTAGCTTAGGTTGAATTTTTGGTATTTTTTTGAAAACCTTCAATTTTTGATGAATAGTGAAAAAACACTGAGTTATAGTTTAAAACCGAATTTTTATTTAACTAATTATTTATTTTATTTAAATTTAATTAAGGTCAAAATAGATACATAATACATATATATAATCTTAATGTAATTCATTGGAGTTAGTTTAGAATAATTTTAGATATATAAAAATTTTATTGAACTTTTCACCGTCTTTTACCCACCTCCTAGGAGAATTTGGAAATTCACATAAAAATTAATTTTACCGCTTATGTGAGTGAAATTTTGAAAATTCGAGAGACAAGGTTAATATCAAGGAGTAAAATGTGGTTCAATGAGATGAAAATAATTTTTGGTGAATAGTAACTTTTTACTTTTATTTACCACGGTTAAAAGTAAATAGGGTAATTAAGGGTAAAAATGATATTAATATTATCCTAACACATGTACTAATTCTATTGGACAAATATATCTCGACCAAAAACAACCTTAGGAATAAAATATTATCATTTAGGTCCACTTGGATTAGATTAGGACATTTATTATTATTTAATTCAAAGAAGAGTTAAAAGAGATAAAATCAAAGTTTAATAACTAAAACATTTTTAATATAGGGTTATACATAAGATAAATTCGATTATAAATATTAATTAGAAAGATAAAAATATTTCCTAAATAATGGTATTTTATTTATAATTTTTAGACATTAAATAATTTAATTTATTTATGACACAATGGTGATGTAGTAATTACCTAATTAATGAAATATTAAAATAATTGATATTATAAATATCAAAATAAATGAAATTTGAGACTTTTTTATGAATTCAACTAATTTTATAGGTTAATATGACATATTAGGATTGGTTATATAAATTTTTTTCGAAGTAATAATTTTGTTATGAAATTATCAAAAACAAAATACCCAATAGTGTCAAAATTGACATAAAAGAGTTTTTAAAACAAATATTATATTATTAATTGATATTCTATTCCTAAAAATCTAAATTTCGGCCAAAGGACTTATATAATGATAGGTGTATCATTAATGGACCACTTGGGGGTCTCTTGGAGGTATATGGTAAGTTTATTAACTATATAATATAAAAATACAATGAGACATGGTAAATGTCAAACTATTTAACTAAGAGTTAAATATAAATGATAAGGTTAATATAGTGACCCAAACCTATCTAAAATATATTTGTTGAAATGATTTATACCCATCCCCACCTTAACCTTTAAATAATACACTTTTGAGCCATTTTAAACTGACTATGAATTTATTATAAAATAATATTTCTAGCTTTTCCAAAGGTGCCCCTCACCCCTCTTATAAAAGGCCACTCCCCCTCCTCTCTAATTCACACCTTCAAATCCTTTTGGCTCGGCCAAACCCTAAAAAAATATTCTCTAAACTTCCCTAACATTAACCTAGAGGACTTAGTTTGATCAGAAATCCAACCTAAGGAGACCTTTTGATCAAATCAAAAGAAAGAACCCGAAGGAGAGGTAATGTTTTCACCACCCTCTTTCAAGTTCCTTTCTTCTTCAACTTCTTCTTTCTTTGTTATTTCCATTATAAAATAATAAATCCAGTATCTTCTATATAATTTAATTTTATTATAAATATGGTACAACCATATTCAGTATTCAATCTATCCTTTGAATGACATGTCACCATACGTGCGTACGTACGACCTACCGTCTCCACGTCGTGGTGTAATTGTTATTCAATATATTATTATTTGGATGTGTATAACAATGATGTGTAATTCATTTAAATAATAAATATAACATGATAATTATTCTTTATATATGATATACCATCTAATTATATATTATTTTAATATCAAAAGAATGATATTGTCGCTCGTGCGTATGTACGGATTACCGTCTCCACGAACGCGATGGGATTCATTCCCCATCATATCCATTCAAGAATAAATTTCATTTGATGATTAAAAATAATTTTTAGAGACATGATATCATTCTGGATATGAATAAGATACATCCCATCCATAACAAATACGGATCACATAACAAAGAATATAAAGGAAAATGAACCCGTTAACACCCGAAATGACGATAATACTAAGATATTATCAACAAATCAATTTTAAAAGATTATATACGATATCATATTAATGTATATGATTCTTTTATAATTAAATAAAAATTATTTCACCATTATACATTAGGTTAAACTACCCTCTACCAAGGAAAAATTACAAAGTAAGGGGTTTCTTATCTCACTTTTAATTACTTGAGATTTCCATTGTTCACCACTTTAATTATGGTGTGTGTACTGTCCATGATTGTATTAATTGTGTAATATAATTTAATTTATGGATATTTACATCATCATTGTATGATCCTTATTTCATTGGTGTATGTTTCGTAAGTTACCAAATCGATAAGGGAATTTGAAATTTCAATTTCCACTCATTCGGCTTTACGCATACTTCATTGATGATTTTACTCCAGGATTATGTGTGGAATCACAATTTATTTGCTTATGTCATAATTTCCACTCCCATTTCTGTGGATATACTTTTGATACACATAATCACTCTATTGATAAATTCTAAAGTCATCGATATGAACTTGATAAGAGTAATTTTTACTCAATCTCCATTTGTTGAGTTAAACATCCAATTCATTGGTGTTGTTTTTACAAGAATATGTGTGAATGTCCTTTGATTGTTTTACACTAAATATCCAATCATATTGAGTGTATTTATATTTTTCACACATAATTATGTCGTTTATTTATCCTTAACCTAAGGATACGACCTTTATGAGAGATTTCATCTCAATTTACATTCCATTGAGACTCCTTTGTTGTTATACACCAAATCAATTTTATATGGTGTATATAATGTACTTTGAATAAATTTATTCTCATGATATTAAAAAGTTTTTATTACCTCAATTATTTTTATTCAAGTGTCTCTCTTTTGGTTATGAACTCTAACTAAAATATCATTTTAAAATGTTTTAAGGATTTATTATTCTAAATCTTTCTCATTAATGTCCATGTTTTAAAAATGGTTTTAAGGATTTATTTATATGGACATTAAAGTTTTAAAATCAAAATTCCTTTTAAAAGTTTCAAAGTGGTATGGGACACTTTGATTCAAAAATCTATTTTAAATGGCTTCTTGACAAATAGTGTGACTTTTAAATGCTTTCAAGAAAAAGGGGGATATTTCTTTCAATAGTTTGATGATTATTTTAATCTATCTCAATATCCTTCATTATTATCGATTGAGGTTAATTTGATACAATAAAATCTTCCATATTTTATCGAATGAGTTATGTTTGACTGTGGATGTTCTATTTTTATAACATTCATGGTTTGTGGTTAATGTATTGACATTTCGTATGCTAGTTTTAATACGAATGTTTATGTTATGTTTCAAACTTTTCATATGAGGAATGCATTGGAATCAGTATGTTACGGGTGGAGCCCACTATAGCTCCTCGATGCATCGGTAGGTCTCATGAGACAAACTAGTGTCTTGGCACAAGGACTTGACAAAATCTTATTTTTAGTCTTGGCACAAGGCCTTGACTATGTGGTTATGATAGTCTGGAATTATGCATTCCATCATTATGAAAGTGGTTATTGATATTGCATGTGGTTATTCGACTAGTAGAATATCTATGTGAATAAGTAAATTTCATTATTTCATTTTATCTTTTCCATATTATTATGAAGTTCAAGTTTAAAAGGATTTTGTTTTAGTTATACATTGACTTAAATG
Source organism: Viscum album (assembly GCA_963277665.1). Classification (NCBI taxonomy): domain Eukaryota; kingdom Viridiplantae; phylum Streptophyta; class Magnoliopsida; order Santalales; family Viscaceae; genus Viscum; species Viscum album. The sequence continues at coordinate 381,629,034 of OY728155.1, forward strand.
TTTATGTTTATTATGAAAGTTTCCGCTATATTGTTATCCTTACTGAGCATCTGAGCTCATCCCTTTCAATGTTTTATTTTTTCTAGGATGTGAAAAAGTAATTTATGAATGACCTTCTTGGATAGTATGAGGGGATATGAAAACAATATGTTGTTGTAGTTTTTTTACTTTATGATGTAATATAAGACTTATGAATATATCTAGTTTTTCCAAGACTACTAAACTAATCGGTATTTAGAGACTTGATCTTTTGTGATCATGCCAATGTTATTTAATAATGAACCGACTCTGGGTAACTGGGGTCGGGGCGTTACAGTTGGTATCAGAGGAATTTTAGTACAAACCTTGTAAATTAGATTTAGATAAACTCTGATTAGAGCACATAGCCCTAAGATAGACTTTGAGGATTAGTATAGAAGAAATTTCTAGAATTTTGGTATTGTATAGATTTTGTGAGTTTTCCAAGCAATGCATCCCTGTCTGGATACGATCAGGTAGAGGTGGCTCTGGCACAGATGTTCCTAGGGGTAAAACCTGAAAACACCACTTTGATCTAGACTCGAACGGGAACTGGTGCATGACAAAGGGCCTTGCTGCACTCTTGGTTATGACAATCCCATGGGATATGCTTGGGATAATTTACATTTTATATACAAACCAATTTGAAGTATTTTAATATAAGATGAGAATAAATGACCTTGGTTAATCCTAAGGTGTTTCAAATTGAGAATATGGTTTCATGATATTCTCTAAATGATTTTATGAATACTTTTACTCACACAATGATTTCTGGTTTTAGTCAATGGATGGAGTCCAAGGAAGTCATAATAACTTTGAGAATGATGTACAAGGTGAAAAAATGGTGTAAATGAGCAACAAAATGGAATATTGATAGGTTTAAAAGATATCGTGTTCATGCCAAATCAATTTTCCAAAAATATGATCAAAAACATATATATTAACCAACTCCCGAACTCAAGGTGATGAATGATAAGATCTCCAGTAGTGGAGACCATGGAGAAAAGAATCCTAAATTTCCATCATGCAGGAAGTGTGGAAGGAGACACCTAGGAAAGTGTTTGAGTGGAAAAAATAAATGCTTTACGTGCGGGAAAGAAGGACATAAAGTGAATAATTTTCGAGGAAAAAGGAAGAGTACTATGGAAAAAAATAAAAATGATCCAAAGAATCCATTTACAGTCATTTTCCATAAATGTAGGGGACCCGGACATTACCCGAGTGAATGCCCTATTCTATAGGATATTTTCTTGGTCAAAGAAGAAGCTATGTGTAAATAAATAGTTAGAGAAATGTTTAAAAGTATTAGTGCTCCTTGTTGATGGGATTACTTTGGAATAATTTTCTCTTGTATTTGTAACCCCGCAGTTTGCCATGTGAGAATGATATTTGAGGAAGACTTATCTTTTACCTTGTGGATATAGTTATAAATAACCATTTGGTTTTATATGATCATTGGGTTTGAGGAAATTACAAGTTCTTATATTTTGGGATGAAAATGAAATGTATGAGATAAAATTTCTGATTAAAATTATGTTATGGTTATTTTGAGGAATTTATCTCATTTTGGTAATGTTATAAAATATAGTTTTTGAAAAAGGACAACACACAGACCGTGTGACAACCCATCGCATCGGAAAAAGTTGTGGGAATCAAACCCACAACCAAAGTGCGATTGGGATTTATCACCAACCACTAGACTACGTGAAGTCCCTGGTTAGTGTGACTAATTATTTTTAGTTAAATGATTTTATTGATCAATAAAAAGTTTATTTGGGTTCTTATGTCTTATCAAATGAATACCCTTAGTATAGGAAAATGATTTGGTGATTAAGTGATAAATGTTATTTTGGATGATGTTTGCTTTGTTGGGAACACTATATGTTCAAGGAAACTAGAATAATATGGGATTTCATTTGAGGAGTGATAGTGGATTTTTATCTACATTTTTATTATGGATTTATAGTGATTTGGGTTATTTATGGAAATGATTAACCTATAACAGAGAATATGTGATTAGGTTAATTACTTTTAAGTATGTGACTTTAAGATTAGTTGATGTCATTTGGAGATACAATTTAACGTGGAAGACTATATAAACAAATTCTTCTAAGTTTTGGGTTTCAATATTAGTTTAGATTATATTGAAGGATTTTAAGGAAATTTTTTTATTGAATAGTATTTATTTAACTTTGGGGTATTGTTGGTTTAATTTTAGAAATTAAGATTAGTGTTTCTTTCTCTAAAAAAATATCCTTTTAGGGGATCATCAGATCTTGTACTAACCATTTTGGTTTTGATTAATCTCTAAAGACAAGGTAAATTTATAGTTTATCTTTCGTGGATCATGTGATTCTATAGAATTTTATTCTAGCTCTTCCAGTGTGACCAAGTCTTCTTGAATACTCATCGTTTAAAAAAAATGAGTTAGTGGTGGAAATTTATTAAAGAATGAAACTCTACTTAAAAAGTAAGTATATCTCTTTATTTTTTTAGTAAAGCTCATAAATGAATTTCTCATCTTTATGTAATGTAACTTAAAAAAAAATGTTGTCCGTATACTTTTCCTACTGGGAAACTAATGACCGTTTGTCCCATCACAAGTTTGTGGCTTTCTTGTTGTTAACTTTATCTTGATCATGTTTTCTATCCCTCTCCATCAGAACTTGACACTTATTTTATCTTCCATATCCATGTTTTCCTACATGGAATCCTAGTATGAGTTATCTTGGGTGACCTTTGTACTTCTCTTTCTTTCTTTTAATGTGATAGTTTTATTGACTCTTTTTCCGATGTGGGAATTTCCATTATATTTACAAGCCCAATTTTAAAAATTTCAAGGACAAAATTATTTCAAGTAGGGGATAATGTAACACCCCAAGCTTCCATGGTACGCTTCTCTTTTAATAATACAATAGCGTGTGTTGTACGCAACTTCGAGTTCTAACACACACCACAACCAATCAAACTAGTCGTTATGAATAGTAATACCCACTTTTTGAAATTTTATAAATTTTATCTTTCAAAATGGACTTCATTTTTGGATTCGGAATATCAAAATTAGCTTAGGGTGAATTTTTGGTATTTTTCTGAAAACATTCAATTTTTGATGAATAGTGAAAAAACACTGAGTTATAGTTTAAAAGCGAATTTTTATTTAAATAATTATTTATTTTATTTAAATTTAATTAATGTCAAAATAGATACATAATATCTATATAAGATCAATTTAATTCATTGGAGTTAGTTTAGAATAATTTTAGATATATAAAAATTTTATTGAACTTTTCACCGTCTTTTACCAACCTCCTAGAAGAATTTGGAAATTCACATAAAACATAATTTTACCGCTTCTGTGACTATAATTTCAAAAATCTGAGAGACATAGTTAATATCAAGGAGTAAAATGTGGTTCAATGAGATGAAAATAATTTTTGGTGAATAGTAACTTTTTACTTTTATTTACCACGGTTAAAAGTAAATAGGGTAATTAAGGGTAAAAATGATATTAATATTATCCTAACACATGTCATAATTACATTGGACAAGTGTATCTCGACAAAAAACAACCTTATGAATAAAATATTATCATTTATGTCCACTTGGATTAGATTAGAACATTTATTATTATTTAATTCAAAGAAGAGTTAAAAGAGATGAAATAAAAGTTTAATAACTAAAACATTTTTAATATAGGGTTATACATATGATAAATTAGATTATAAATATTCATTATAAAGATAAAAATATTTCCTAAATAATGGTATTTTATTTATAATTTTTAGACATTAAATAATTTAATTTATTTATGACACAATGGTGATGCAGTAATTACATAATTAATGAAATCTTAAAATAATTGATATTATAAATATCAGAATAAATGTAATTTGAGACTTTTTATGAATTCAAATAATTTTCTAGGTTAATATGCCATATTAGTATTGGTTATATAAATTTTTTCAAAGTAATAATCCTGTTATAAAATTATCAAAAACAAAATACCCAATAGTGTCAAAATTGACATAAAAGAGTTTTAAAAAAAATATTATATTATTAATTGATATTCTATTCATAAAAATCTAAGGTTCTGAAAAAGGACTTATATAATTATAGGTGTATCATTAATGGACCACTTGGGGGTCGCTTGGAGGTATATGGTAAGTTTATTAACTATATAATATAAAAATAGAAAGAGACATGGTAAATGTCAAACTATTTAACTATGAGTTAAATATAAATGATAAGGTTAATATAGTGACCAAAACCTATCTAAAATATATTGGTTGAAAGTATTTCGACCCATCCCCACCTTAACCTTTAAATAATCCACTTTGGAGCCATTAGAAACATAATATGAATTTATTATAAAATAATATTTCTAGCTTTTCCAAAGGTGCCCCTCACCCCTCTTATAAAAAGGCACTCCCCCTCCTCTCTAATTCACACCTTCAAAGCCTTTTGGATCGGCAAAACCCTACCCAAATATTCTCTCAACTTTCCTTACTTTAACCTAGATGCCTTATTTTGATCAGAAAGCCAACCTAAGGAGCCCTTTTGATCAAATCAAAAGGAAGAACCTGAAGGAGAGGTAATGTTTTCACCACCCTCTTTCAAGTTCCTTTCTTATTCAACTTCTTATTTCTTTGTTATTTCCATTCTAAAATAATAAATCCAGTATCTTATATATAATTTGATTTTATTATAAATATGGTACAACCATATTCAGTATTCAATCCATCCTTTGAATGACATGTCACCATATGTGCGTACGTACGGCCTACCGTCTCCATGTCGTGGTGTAATTGTTATTCAATATATTATTATTTGTATGGGTATAATAATGATGTGTAATTAATGTAAATAATAAATATAACATGATAATGATTATGTATATATGTTATACCATCCGATTATATATTATTTTAATATCAAAAGAATGATATTGTCGCTCGTGCATATGTACGGATCACCGTCTCCACGAACGTGATGAGATTCATTCCCCATCATATCCATTCAAGAATAAATTTCATTTGATGATTAAAAATAATGTTTAGAGACATGATATCATTCTGGATATGAATAATATACATCCCATCCATAACAAATAAGGCTCACATAACAAAGAATATAAAGGAAAATGGATCTGTTAACACCCGAAACGACGATAATACTAAGATATTATCAACAAATAAATGTTAAAAGATCATATATGATATCATATTAATGTATATTATTTTTCTACAATTCAATAAAAACTATTTCACCATTATACAGGAGGTTAACCTACCCTCTACCGAGGAAAAATTACAAAGTAAGAGGTTTCTTATCTCACTTTTAATTCTATGAGATTTCCATTGTTCACCACTTATTTATTACTTGTGGTGTGTGTACTGCCCATGATTGTATTAATTGTGTAATATACTTTAATTTATGTATATTTACATCATCATTTTATGATCCTTATTTCATGGGTGTATGTTTCATAAGTTACCAAATCGATAAGGGAATTTGAAATTTCAATTTCCACTCATTCATCTTTACGCATACTTCATTGATTATTTTACTCCAAGATTATGTATGGAATCCCAATTTATTTTCCTATGTCATAATTTCCACTCCCCTTTATATGGATATAATTTTGATACACATAATCACTTAATTGATAAATTCTCAAGTCATCGATATGAACTTGATAAGAGTAATTTTTACTCAATCTCCATTTGTTGAGTTAAACATCCAATTAATTGGTGTTGTTTTTACAAGAATATGTGTGAATGTCCTTTGATTGTTTTACACTGAATATCCAATCATATTTAGTGTATTTATATTTTTCACACATAATTATGTCATTGATTTGTCCTTAACCTAAGGATACGACCTTTATGAGATATTTCATCTCAATTTACATTCCATTGAGACTCCTTTGTTGTTATACACCAAATGAATTTTATATGGTGTGTATAATCTACTTTGACATAGTATATAATGAATCTATTTATTCTCATGATATTAAAAAGTTTTTATTACCTCAATTATTTGTATTCAAGTGTCTCTCTTTTGGTTTGGAACTCTAACTAAAATATCATTTTAAAATGTTTTAAAGATTTATTATTCTAAATATTTCTCATTAATGTCCATGTTTTAAAAATGGTTTTAAGGATTTATTTATATGGACATTAAAGTTTTCAAATCAAAATTCCTTTTAAAAGTTTCAAAGTGGTATGGGACACTTTGATTCAAAAATATATTTTAAATGGCTTATTGACAAATAGTGTTACTTTTAAATGTTTTCAAGAAAAAGGGGGATATTTCTCTCAATAGTTTGATGATTATTTTAATCTATGTCAATATCATTCATTATTCTTGATTGAGGTTAATATGATATAATACAATCTTCTATATTGTATCGAATGAGTTATTTTTTACTGTGGATGTGCTATTTTTATACCATTCATGGTTTGTAGTTAAAGTATTGACATTTCGTATGCTATTTTTAATACGAATGTTTATGTTATGTTTCAAAATTTTCATATGAGGAATGAATTAGACTGAGTAAGTGATGGGTGGAGCCCACTATAGATCCTCGATGCATCGATAGGTCTCATGAGACAAACTAGTGTCTTGACATAGGGCCTTGACAAAATCTTATTTGTAGTCTTGGCTCGAGGCCTTGACTATGTGGTTATAATAGTCTGGCATTATGCATTCCATCATTATGAAAGTGGTTATTGATATTGCATGTGGTTATTTGACTAGTAGAATATCTATGTGAATAATTAAATGGAATTATTTCATTTTATCTTTTCCATATTATGCTGAAGTTCAAGTTTAAAAGGTTTTGTTTTAGTTATACATTGCTTTAAATGTCTATGCTTATTATGAAAGTTTCTGCTATATTGTTATCCTTACTGAGCATCTGAGCTCACCCCTTTCAATGTTTTATTTTTCCCAAGATGTGAAGAAGTAATTTATGAATGACCTGTAGGGATAGTATGAGGGGATATGAAGGCAAGATTTTGTTTTAGTTTTTTTTACTTTATGATTTAATATAAGACTTATGAATATATCTAGTATTTCCAAGACTACTAAACTAATCAGTCTTTCGAGACTTGATCTTTTGTGATCATTCCAATGTTATGTAATAATGCACCGAATCTAGGTAACTGGGGTCGGGGCGTTACAACCAGTCCATACCCAAGATGAAATTGTAAGGCCTCGACACTGCTACTAGGAGATCCCAGCCGAAGATCTCGCCTCCTAAAGTAAGATCACACTACCGAAACCATTTTGTAATCATAAAATCAGCTCCAACATGAGTCTCTAGCCTTAAGGATTGATCCAAAGGCTTCATCGGAATCTCTGAGCTCTGAACAAGGGTAGTTTCAATAAAAGAATGAATGGAAACTGTGTCTATAAGTACTACAGCTAAGGTGGAGTAGACACAGATTGTACCTCATATCATCTCTGGATCATCGTGATCATAGGCCTAAGCTTCCTGGAGTTGAGCTCTCCCCTTTTCTCCTGCTCCCTGTGGTCCGAGTGGACCACCTGGTGGTGGTGGCAGTAACATCTCGAATTGTCACCCACCACCAGCTGCACTGCCAGCTCCTCTTCCATGTCCGCCTGCTCCCTACAGAACTCCTCAGTCGAACCTCTGTCTCTTCTTGGGAGGTCATTTGACCCTTTTCTGGTCATCTGTATGGTGGGTCGGACAGTCACAAGCCATGTGACCCTGCCCGCTGTATGCGTAACACTGCCCGCTCCTCGCATGACTGGCTCTGTCTCAGGTGCCCCGCACAACTAACCCTGAATCATGCGGCCGTCCACCTGTAGGTATGGTCCTCTTAGACCTCTGTGACATCTGTCTGTTGTCAGTTGCAGAAGAATCTGCTATGTAACGTCCGATGGTGGGTCTCGCTGCTGGTGACTGCTCAGCAAGAAAACTCTCCACTAAGATGGCACGCTCTAACAACCTCGCCTACGTCGGGATGCTGAGAGAAATCATCGAATCCCTGATCTCTTTCCTGAGCCCCTGCTCGAAGGTTCAGGCCCTGAAGAATGGGTCCCACACCATATCAGTGGAGTAGCATGAGAGGTTAGTGAACCTCGCTGAGTACTGAGCTACAGTCATGCTGCCCTGCTGCAGATGAAGAAGCTCCTGTATGCGCACTGCACGAAGAGTCGCTAGAAAAAACTTTTCCTGAAATAGGATCTCGAAGTCTTCCCAGAGAAGCATCACCTCATCGTGAACTTGGAGCATCAATATCCACTATCTACCTACTTCTTCCTATAGAAGGCTGGCAGAAAGGATCACCATGAGATTGGATGGTGTCCCTACTAGTCGGAAGACTCTCACCACAGCCTCCAACCAATCCTCAGCAGCCTGTGGGTCTATCTCTCCCCTGAACCTGGGTGGCCTCTGGCACTGGAACTCATGCAACACGCTCAAGAGGCATGCACCCTCTACTACTGGGGCTGGTGGCATCGGTGTCCCAACGGGTAATGGTACCGCTGGTGCCTCTACTGGAAGAGGGCCCTGCACCGAGGCCTCGTCGCTCGGTGGGCTATTAGTACATACTAATCTCCGAACCCTAGCTAGATGTCTGCGTAGAGGCATCCTAAAAATAAACAGGTGCTCCACGGTCAATAAGTTATACCTGGTGAGCTGACTTAAAGAGTTCCCAAGAAGACTCTTGAAAACACACACACAATCAGTGTATTCGTGCACTGAGTTGGAAATTAGAAGTCAGAGTACTGGTGTATGGATACGTCAGCCACTGCGCCAACACTGGATTCCCTAATTAGATAACCACACTCACTAAACTTAACATTATTGCCGTTAAAAATATCCAAGTCTGATGTTCTATAGTAGAACCGACTCCTCTGATACCAATTTGTCATGACCCTTCCCCCGGAGCTCATTCCGTGACTACCCCAAGCCCGCCTTCCATAGGCTAAGGGCTGGAGTCTAGCACCGAAGGCGTATTCCCTAAAACTGAGAAGGCATTGCCTTTATAACCTGTAAGCACATGCAACCAAGTACATAGCAAGATACAAACTCAAGTAAACTGAATAGTAAATAGAGTGAGTGCAGTAAGTAAAAGGGGCCAGAATACAAGCCCAACTGAAAAGTAAAAGGAAAACTGGAAAGTACAATATGACTGATAAGTGAAAAACAGCTCCTAGATCGTCCACCATGAATCCTACCTGAAGGGTAGGTACAACTCACGAATGGCTGTCTCTGCAGTTTGCCCCGTCTAACATCCACCTTCGAGCTACCTCCAGTCCTGGTACTCTCGTTCTCAGTCAGTGTTGTCCGTCGTCTTCACCAAACACAATAGGGTGTGGGCATATCCCATGCAGGGATGAGTATAACGATACTCAGTAGGGACCCCGAGACCCTCAAGGTCTCACAAAATCCACAAAGGATAAACCACAAAGCATGAATTCAACTATCAACCCTACTTAGGTATATGCCCATACATATAACTAAGTTATTAAGTATACTCATCTCAATCATGAGGAAACATAGGGTCCAACCCAAAATCCCAAAGCTCAACTGTTCCACAAAGGAAGGAATACCACAAAGGTAAGTACCACACAGGTAAGCCACACAGAAGAATACCACCAAGGTATTACCACGAAAGAAAGTACCACAAGGTAAAGAATCAGCTCACACTGGGTATAAATTAAGTGAATTAGTAGAGATGATTAGATGTAACTACTAATTCATCTTACTTTGTTAAGAGGCTATGTTGCATACCCACACAGGATCGCTCGCTGCTGACCCACATAGGATCGCTCGGTGCTGACCCACACAGGATCGCTCGGTGCTGACCCACACATGATTTCTCAGTGCTGACCCACATAGGATCGCTCGGTTCTAACCCACACAGGATCAATAGTTACTGACCCACACAGGATCGCTCAGTGCTGACCCACACATGATCGCTCAGTGATGACCCACATAGGATCGCTCGGTACTGACCCACACAACATCTCTTGGTGCTGACCCACAAAGGAGCGCTAGGTGATGACCCACACAGGATCGCTCGGTGCTGACCCACACAGGACTGCCCGCTGCTGACCCATACATGATCGCTCGGTGCTGACCCACACAGGATCGCTTGGTGCTGACCCACACAGGATCGCTCGGTGGTGACCCACACAGGATCGCTCGGTGCTGACCCACACAGGATCGCTCGGTGCTGACCCACAAAGGAACGCTAGGTGATGACCCACATAGGATCGCTCGGTGATGACCCACACAGGATCACTAGGTGCTGACCCACACATGATCGCTATTCATTCTTCACGTCACAACCAGATACAGGGTTCCCGCACTATGCTCGTTGTCTCTGGGAGGATCTGCTCTACAAGCCACTGGTCGATACTCCAACTACCACAAAGTCTCATTAAGAAGTATCTCAAAGGACCGCCATGTCATAGGGGTCTTAACTCAATAGACGACACGTCAATTGGACACCCGGTCTGTAAGTTATTAGCCTTTTTGTCCATAGGGCCCAGTTAGATTCATGCTTGATCCAACCAATACATACTCCAACTTTATCCAAATATATATTGGGGTATACTCAAAGGGACCTTCTCACTCCAAGGTTTCCAGTGTTACTGATGGTTCGTCAAATGGACATCTAGTGCCAAAGTTATGGCCAAAAGAGCGTAAATGGGTCATAGTGGGTCCAGGTCCAATCTGACCCAGCCTGACCTGACCTGGGCCGACCCGGTCAGACTGACCCAGCCTGGGCGACCCTGACCCGACCCAGTTTGGGTCAACTCGGCCTGACCTTCTCAGTCCGGGCCAGCCTGACCCGCGCTGGGCGGTCCAGGCCGCTGGGCGATCAGGCCCGGCCTGGCGGCGCGGGGCGGCGCGGAGGCCGCGTGGGCCTCAAAGGCCGTGGGTGGTCGTGGGTGCTGCAGGGCGGCAGTGTAAAGACTCATAAAATTCAAGGGAAATTTTTTTCTTAATTTTCTTTGGGATTTTACAAGAACGCGGTTTCTGACAGCACTTGATTTCGAGGCCCGGTGTGCCTAGAATTTCTATCCGAAGTTTAGCTCGGGTACATTCAGTGAACGAATGAGCGGGTTTTTCTAACTTTTTAACCGGTGCTCGTAATCGAATTCCGAGGGCACCGACGGATTCGCAGCGCCGAAAATTTCTTAGGAACACCTTTTCCAGAGTTGCGTTTACACGGGAGAAGTTGTTAAAAATTGTGGAAGTTAAAAATAAAAATTTAGCTACATTTTTTATTTTTTCTTTCTAAGTGGTTAAAACCTTTGAGTGGAAGTTGGGGGAAACCACCCAACTTCCCATGGTAAGTTATGAGGGTGGTGGGGCCCACAATAACCCCACCTCTTCATATTCCCTAACTCCTTCAACTCACCATTAATTTGATAACTTATGTTAATTAAATAGGTGAGTTTAATTTGAATGTTTGAAATTCAAATACCTAAGTCATGTTAATAAAATAAGTGAAGTACTTATTTTATTTTGGATGGAACTTGTTGCATTGAGAGGATTTGGAGAAAAGCTAAGGGGATTGAAGATCTTCTTCTTCTTCAACGAAGAATGCGAAGAACGCGAAGAACACGAAGAACGCCGACCTCCGATGAAGGTCGACAAGAACGCCGGATCATCGGAGATTGAAGACATGACGCCGACAAATCTTTTCTCCGCGACGCGATGATTCTCCTTCTGCGACGCCTTCTTCCGCAATGGTTATTTCCGCGACGAACCTCCGTTCAAACTACACTCGAGGTAGGGGAATTTTATTGTTGATGAGATTCATGATTTTCTTTCGTCAACGTTACTCGTTCAATTGGACCGCTTGCTATCGATTAACGGGAGGGGGACGGACCGCACAAACACGGCCGACCCTCCTCCCTTATCTTTTGTGTTGATTACGGTTCAAAGGAAAATGATGCGGTGCCATCGCACCGCGCGGGAACGAGCGGCAAGGATGTGTGGCGCCGTCACGCCGCGCAATTGAAAATCGAACCAAGACGCGGCGCCGTCGCGCCGTGGTGGAAAAACCCGAAGACACCGTGACCAGAGCGGGACCACGGTGGAGGGGCGTGGCGCCACGCCAGATGAACCAAGGATACGACTTAAGCCACAGCGAAGCAAGGACCAGCGGCCGGTTCCGGGCCGCCGGCGTCGGAGTAGGGGGACCAGCCAGCGGCAACTGCCGGCCGGCCGGAGCAGGCCGGCTAGTCAAGGGAGGAGCCGGGGGTTACGACCCCTGGCTGGCCAGCAGGAGCGGCCCCCCCATTATGGGGGCCGCGGTTACGAAACAGGGGGGGGGGGGCATCCCCCCCCATCCGCTCGGCCGAAACGGCCGAGCCACCTGGCGACCGGGCCGGGCCGCGCCCAAGCGGGCTGGACCCGGACCCTTGTCGGGTTGACCCAGTTCAGGCCGACCCAGGGGGTCTCGGGCCGGGTCGGTCTGGGCCAGAAACCCCCACTTCCGGACCTCTCACCGTCTTTTTCCCATAACTAGGGCGGCAGACCTATGATTGACGCACCGTCAGCGGCGATGCGATCCTTGGAACGAGATGGTCATTTCGATATATTACACTCAAGGTTTCATAGTACTTTGGGTTCGGCCGGGTTGGTTCGTACATGAAACCAACCGGGCCCTCGGAGCGGAAACCCTTATAACTTGAGCTCCGAACGTCCGATTGACGTGCCATCGACTTTGATGGATTACTCTAAGTGAGAAGGACCTTTTGGCTTACTCCGCTCGAGGTTTGGACGTAGTTGGAGTACAATCAGGTTGGTTTTGACTTAAAAACCAACCGGGCCCCTAGAACGAAAAAGCAAATAACTCTTAGACCGGGCGTCCGATCAACGCGCCGTCTATCGCGTTGAGTTCCTGTTGACGATACAGAACTTTTGGATACATCAACTCTGGACTATGTGTCAGTTGATGTATTAGACCTTCGGCTCGTGTAGCGGACCCTCCCGAACTAGCTTGTTGTGTGTGGGAACCCTAGAGATGGCTGCGACTACGACGACGATGACGACTGTACAGAAATCCTTCGTGGATTCGACGACGACGACTACAACACTCAGTGATCCTACATGGATCAGTGCTACCGATCCTGTGTGGGTCAGCGCTCAGCGGTCCTGTGTGGGCCAGCACCTACAGATCCTATGTGGGTCCGATCCTGTGTGGGTCATTGCGGGGGTTAGTTACCTATCGATCCTTTGTGGGTCATTGCAGGGGTTAGTACCTATCGATCCTATGTGGGTCCGATGGATTAGATAAATCAGTGGCTACATCTGATCATCTCCATCGTCTTACGAAGAAGTATACCTGTGTGAGCTGAATCTTGACTTTAAATCCTTATCTTCGATAAGATTGACTTGATATCCTATGTGGATTACGTTATGATTTCCTGTGTGGACTGGGTTGTACTTGACCTCAGATGTTGGAGCCGAATGAGAATTGATGACTTAGGTATATGTATGGGCATATACCTAAGTAGTGTCGTATGTTACTTCGTGTTTGTATCTTTCCTTTTTGGATTATCCTTTGTGGATTCTGGGAGACCTTCGGGGGTCTCGGGGTCCCTACTGAGTAGCTTATACTCACCCCTACACGGGCTATGCCCGCACTACGTTGTGTTGGTTGCAGACGATGGACAACGCTGATCGTGGTTGAGGCACGAGGAGCAGGTCGGTACCCGGAGGTGGATCACTGGGCGGGGCATACTCGGAGCGAACAGCTGGACCCGAGGAGCTGTGGAGGCTATCTGTACCCACCCTTCAGGTGGTACTTCCAGTGGACGGCTCAAGGCTACGACTTTACTTTCAGTTGTTGTTTTCCCTTTCCAGTTGTACTTTACTTTCAGTTTGGGTTTGTATACTGGCCCACTTACTTTTCCTCACTTACTGTTGTACCCAGTTTTTACTTAGTGTTTACTTCTACTTGCTTGCTCTATGGTGTTTGTTTACTTTACAAAGGAAATGCCTTCCATTTTTACTGGAAATTATGCCTTGGTGCTAGTCGCCAGCCCCTGGCCTATGGAAGGCGGGCTTGGGGTAGTCACGGCACGGGCCCCGAGGACGGGTCGTGACAAATTGGTATCAAAGGAGTTCAGTTCTACCGCAGAACTCAGGACTCTGATCTTTTTCTATGTGAAGCAATAGTGTTGAGATTATTGAGTGTGGTTATCAGTCCAGGGAGTCCAGTGTTGGTGCGGCGGCCGACGTATCCGTACACCAGGACCTTGACTTCTGATTTCTGACTTAATGCACGAAAACATTGATTGTATGTGTGTTTCAAGTTTTCTTTGTGATTACTTTATGTCAGCTCACCAGGTATATTGTTTGACCGTGGCGCACCTGTTTCTTTTCAGGATGGCCCCACGACGGCAGCCAGCTAGGGTTCTGAGTGTTGTGCATAACGACAACCCACCGAGCGACGAGGCCTCAGTACAGGTCCATTTGACAGTAGAGGCACCAGTGGTACCTCTACCCACCGAGCCACCAATGCTACCAGCCCCAGCCACTGACGATGCACGTCGCCTTAGTGCACTACATGAGTTTCAGCATCAGCGAACACCCAGGTTCCGTGGGGAGATGGACCCTCAGGCCGCCGAGGATTGGCTGAAGGCAGTTGTACGAGTTTTCAAGTTAGTGAGGACACCAGCAGACCTCATGGTGATCCTCACAGCGAGCCTCCTGCACGCGACAACAGGAAGATGGTGGATCTTGATGCTCCAGGTGCACGACGAGGCATCTCTCCTCTGGACAGACTTTGAGAGCCTCTTCCGCTCGGAGTTCGTCCCAGCCACCCTCCATGCGGTTCGCATCCAGGAGCTTCTACAACTGTGGCAGGGCAGCTTGACGGTCGCCCAGTACTCGGCAAGATTTACAGATCTCTCGCGCTATTTGACGGACATGGTACAAGACCCATTCTTCTGGGCCCGGACCTTTGAGCAGGGATTGAGGCATGAGATCAGGGCATCGTTGATCTCCCTCAGCATTCCGACACAGGCAGAGTTACTGGAGCGATCCCTTCTGATCGAGAGATTATTTGCTGAGCCTACATCAGCAATGAGACCTACCGCAGGGCGGTACGTAGCAGATTCTTCTGCAGTAGGTAGTCGATGGATGACTCATGGGTCCAGGCAGACCAGACCCTTAGGCAGACGACCTCAGGACACTGGCTCAGGGGTGTGGGGCACACAACGTGGAGCCAATCTTTCAAGAGGCAGATAGTGCTACGCTTGTGGCGGGCAGGGCCACATGGCTCATGACTGCCCGACCCGCCATACCGAGGAGCAGCAGACGGTTGAGGGACCACCCAGGTAGAGGCAGATGGTCAACCGTGGCGGTCCGTAGGGAGAAGGAGGATGAGGCAGAGGAGCTGGCCGAGCAGCAGGTGGTGGGAGACACTTTGAGTCTCTACCACCACCACCACCAGGAGGTCCACCCCGACCACAGGGAGCTGGCGGGCAGAGACAGGCACAACTCCAGGCAGCGGAGGCCTACGACTACGATGCGTCCGAGATGATTCGAGGTACTATCTGTGTCTATTCCACCCTTGCTGCAGTTCTTATGGACACAGGAGCGAGTCATTCTTTCATAGCCTCTACCCTTGTTCGGAGCTCGGAGATTCCAACAGAGCCATTGGCTCGATCCTTACGGCTAGAGACTACTACGGGAGCAGACTCGATGATTACGTACTGGTGCCGGTAGTGTGAGATTACTCTAGGAGGCGAGAACTTCGGCTGGGATCTTCTTGTAGCCGCGTTGAGGACTTATGACGTCATCTTGAGCATAGATTGGTTATCTACTGTCCATGCTAAGATTGACTGTATTAGGCGCAAGGTGCGGTGTGTACGCACTGACGGGAGCAGGTTCACCTTCACCGGCGAGAAGGGAGCCTTCGTAGCACAGGATGGACTCTCGTAGAGGAGAGAAAATCCCATCACTCATCAGTTGGCTAGCCTCATCCTAGGAGAAGTTGACGTGCAGAGTCCTGGTTTTCCTGCAGTGGTGGATCAGTATGCGGACGTTTTCCATGACGTCGTTCCAGGACTACCTCCTCATAGAGAGGTAGACTTTTATATTGATATGTACCCCGGGACAACCCCGATATCCACCCCAACATATCGGATGGCTCCCGCCGAGCTTCGAGATCTACGGGTACAGTTGAAGGACTTGCAGGGCAAGTGATTCATCCGACTCAGTGTTTCACCCTGATGTTCCCCGATATTGTTCTCCAAGAAGGCGGACGAGAGATTGCGACTTTGTGTCAACTATCATCGCCTGAACCAGGTGACCGTGAGGAACAAGTATCCACTACCGAGGATTGACGACCTCTTCGATCATCTCAAGGGAGCACAGTGGTTCTCGAAGATAGACCTCAGGTCAGGCTATCACCAGCTTAGAGTTCAGGATGAGGACGTGCAGAAGACAACCTTCAGGTGTCAGTATGGCCACTATGAGTTCTTGGTTATGCCATTCGGCATAACCAATGCTCCAATAGTGTTCATGGCCCTCATGAACAGGATCTTTCAGCCATACCTTGATCGATTTTTCGTGGTCTTCATCGATGACATTTTGATATACTCGACGACTGAGGAGGAGCATGACTACCACTTGCGGATTGTACTGGACACACTCCGAGAGCACCAGATTTATGGTAAGCTCTCGAAGTGTCAGTTCTGGATACACGAGGTCCACTTCTTGGGACACGTCATCTCTGAGGCGGGAGTTGCGGTGGACCCTGCGAAGATCGAGGTAGTATTAGCTTGGGAGCCACCCAGGAGCATGACGGAGGTGTGGAGTTTCTTGGGACTAGCTGGGTACTACCGGAGATTTGTGCCAGACTTCTCTAGAGTTGCGTCACCATTCTCAGCTTTGAAGAAGAAGGGGAAACCCTTTGTGTGGTTAGACAGATGTCAGTAGAGCTTCCAGGAGCTGAGACAGAGATTGACCAGCGCACCTATCTTGAGGCTACCAGAAGAGTGAGTTGGGTACGTAGTTTACTGCGATGCATCATGGACTGGACTCGGATGTGTCCTGATGCAGGAGTGGGCCATGATCGCCTATGGATCACGTCAGTTGAGGCATCATGAGAAGAACTACGCTACCCATGACCTGGAGTTAGCAGCAGTGGTCTTCGCTCTAAAGATGTGGCGACACTATCAGATGGGCGAGCGCTTTACAGTCTATTCTGACTACCAGAGTCTCAGGTACATCTTATCGTAGAAGGACCTGAACCTGAGATAGCGGCAATGGCTCGAGTTCCTCTAGGACTATGACTTTGAGATAGTCTATACTCCTGGAAAGGGGAACGTGGTAGCCGATGCTCTCAGCAGGAGGACGGGCATTCAGCTACTTGGGAAGGTGACAGAGCAGCTAGCCGCTTTGCAGATATCCTTCATGGATAGAGATAGAGCAGCCTTTCTTCAGTCACTCACAGTCACTCCTCCACTACTGCAGTGGGTCAGAGAGGCACAGCATGGGGATGCTGACTGTGAGACGTGGCGTGCGCAGATATCCTCAGGACAGGCACCTGATGGTTTCTCTTTAGGAGGAGAGCACTAAGTCCTTTTCAGAGGACGTACCTTGGTACCAGTTGCTTTACGGGAGGAGGTGCTGAGAGAGTTTCACACTTCCCCTTTGGCGGTACATCCTAGAGTGGTGAAGATGTACCAGGATCTCAGACAATAGCACTGGTGGCCGGGCATGAAGAAAACTGTGGAAGAGTTTGTTTCTCGATGCATCACCTGCCAGCAGGTGAAGGCAGAGCACCAGGTACCAGCAGGCTTGGTACAACCCTTGGAGGTCCCGGAGTGGAAATGAGACGGAATATCTATGGACTTCATGACCGTACTTCCACGCACTTCCAGAGGTCATGACTCCATTTGGGTGATTGTCGACCGACTCACCAAGTCGGCTCACTTCTTACCCATCAGAGATCAGGGCTTAGTGGAGAGATTGGGACGTCTCTACATTCAGGAGATTGTACGGCTTCATGGTGTTCCATCATCTATCGTCTCCGATCGATATGATCTCTTTACTTCTCAGATTTGGAAGGGGTTGCAGGAGGTGTTTGGGACGCAACTACGTCTGAGCACCGCCTTTCAACCTCAGATAGATGGTCAGACGGAGAGTACCATTCAGATTCTCGAGGACATGCTCCGCGCATGTGTCCTCGACTTTGGTCGCAGCTGGGAGGAACACCTACCATTGGTGGAGTTCGCGTACAACAACAACTACCACTCCACCGTCGGGATGGAACCATACGAGGTGTTGTACGACCGACCTTGCAGATGTTCTATGTGCTGGACAGACCCTGGGGAGTCAGCACTTCTGGGACCGGAGATGGTCCAGGCCACGACAGAGAAGGTCAAGGTCATCCAGGAGAGGATGAGGACAGGTCAAAGCCAGCAGAAGTCTTATGCTGACAGGAGGCGGAGGCCACTGGAGTTTGAGGATGGCGACCACGTCTTCTTGCGGGTCTCACCTCGACATGGAATACAGAGATTTGGACGAGGTGGAAAGTTATCTCTGCGCTTCATCGGACCATTCTAGGTCCTCAGCAGGATTGGCGAGGTGGCTTATCGCCTGGCTTTACCACCTCAGTTGCACCGGGTGCATGATGTTTTCCACGTATCCCAGATGAGGAGATACATGCATGACTCTACACATATCATTGACCATGGGGAGCTGGACATAGACGATGGGGCGACTTTTGTGGAGGTCCCAGTGGAGATCGAGGATCGACAGGAGAAGGTCCTACGTGGACGGTCGATTCCTCTAGTGCGCATCATATGGAAGCACGAGAACCTCTAGGAGATCACTTGGGAGCGGGAGGCTCAGATGCGTGCACAATACCCACATTTGTTCCCCTAGTTTTTGATGTATCTTTACGGGGACGTAAATCCCTGAGGTGGGAGTAATGTAAAGACCCGTAAAATTCAAGGGAAATTTTTTTCTTAATTTTCTTTGGGATTTTACAAGAACGTAGTTTCTGACGGCACTTGATTCCGAGGCTAGGTGTGCCCAGAATTTCTATCCGAAGTTTAGCTCAGATACGTTCAGTGAACAAACTAATGGGTTTTTCAAGATTTTTAACCGATGCTCAGAATCGAATTTCGGGGGCACCGATGGATTTGCAGTGCCGGTAATTTCTTAGGAACACCTTTTCCGGAGTTGCGTTTACACGAGAGAAGTTGTTAAAAATTGTGGAAGTTAAAAATAAAAATTTAGCTACAATTTTTATTTTTTCTTTCTAAGTGGTTAAAACCTTTGAGTGGAAGTTGGGGTAAACCAACCAACTTCCCATGGGAGGTTATGATGGTGGTGGGGCACAGACGAACCCCACCCCTTCATATTCCCTAACTCCTTCAACTCACCATTAATTTGATAACTTATGTTAATTAAATAGGTGAGTTTAATTTGAATGTTTGAAATTAAAATACTTAAGTCATGTTAATAAAATAAGTGAAGTACTTATTTTATTTTGGTTGGAACTTGTTGCATTGAGAGGATTTGGAGAAAAGTTAAGGGGTTTGAAGATCTTCTTCTTCTTTGATGAAGAACGCGAAGAACACGAAGAACGCGAAGAACGCGAAGAAGGCTGACCTCCGACGAAGGTCGACAAGAACGCCAGATCCTCGGGGATCGACGACGCGACGCCGACGAATCTTTTCTCTGCGACACGGTGATTCTCCTTCCGTGATGCCTTCTTCCACGACGGTTATTTCCGTGACAAACCTCCGTTCAAACTACACTCGAGGTAGGGGAATTTTATTGTTGATGATATTCGTGATTTTCTTCCGTCGACGTTACTCCTTCAATTGGACCGCTTGCTATCGATTAACGGGAGGGGGCCGGACCGCACAAACATGGCTGACCCTCCTCCCTTATCTTTTGTGTTGATTATGGTTCAAAGGAAAATGATGTGGTTCCGTCGCACCGCGCGGGAACGAGCGGAAAGGATGTGCGGCGCTGTCGCGCCGCGCAATTGAAAATCGAACCAAGCCGCGACGCCATCGCGCCGCGATGGAAAAACCCGAAGACACATCGGACAGAGTGGGACCGCGGCGGAGGGGCGCGATGCCATCGCACCGCGCTGGACGAACCAAGGCTGCAGCTTAAGCCGCGGCGAAGCAAGGACCGACGGCCGGTTCGGGGCCGCCGGTGTTGGAGCAGGGGGACTGGCCAGCGCTGGTCCCGTGGTGGAAACTACCGGCCGGCCGGAGCGGGCCGACCGGTCAAGGGAGGAGCCGGGGGTTACGACCCCCGGCTGGCCAGTAGGAGCGGCCCCCCCATCATGGGGGCCGTGGTTACGAAACAGGGGGGCAGCCCCCCCCCCCCCCCCCTCCATCCGCTCGACCGAAATGGCCGAGCCACATGGCGACCGGGCCGCGCCCTAGCGGGCCGGACCCGGACCCGGGTCGGGTCGACCCGGTTCGGGCCGACCCAGGGGGTCTCGGGCCGGGTTGGTCCGGGCCCGAAACCCCCACTTCCGAACCTCTCACGGTCTTTTGCCCATAACTAGTGCTGAAGACCTCCGATCGACGCACCATTAGAGGTGATGCGATCCTTGGAACGAGATGGTAATTTCGATATATTACACTCAAGGTTTTGGAGTACTTTGGGTTCGGCCGGGTTGGTTCGTACACGAAACCAACTGGGCCCTCGGAGCGGAAACGCTTATAACTTGAGCTCCAGACGTCCGATTGAAATGCCGTCGACTTTGATGGATTCCTCTAAGTGAGACAGACCTTTTGGCTTACTTCGCTCGAGGTTTAGACGTAGTTGGAGTACGGTCGGGTTGGTTTTGACTTAAAAACCAATCGGGCCCCTGGAACAAAAAAGCCAATAACTCTCAGACCGGGCGTCCGATCGACGCGCCGTCTGTCGCGTTGAGTTCCTGTTGACGATACTGAACTTTTGGATACATCAACTCTAGACTATGTGTTAGTTGATGTATCAGCCCTTCGGCTCGTGGAGCGGACCCTCCCGAACGAGCTTGCTGTGTGCGGGAACCCTAGAGCTGGATGCGACTGTGACGACGATGACGACTGTACAGAAATCCTTCGTGGATTCGACGACGACGACTACAACACTCAACGATCCTACGTGGATCAGTGATACCGATCCTGTGTGGGTCAGATCCTGTGTGGGTCAGCGCTCAGCGGTCCTGTGTCGGCCAGCGCCTACAGATCCTGTGTGGGTCCGATCCTGTGTGGGTCATTACGGGGGTTAGTTACCTATCGATCCTTTGTGGGTCATTGCGGGGGTTAGTACCTATCGATCCTGTGTGGGTCCAACGGCTTAGATGAATCAGTGGCTATATCTGATCATCTCTATCATCTTACGAAGAAGTATACCTGTGTGAGCTGAATCTTGACTTTCAATCCTTATCTTCGATAAGATTGACTTGATATCCTGTGTGGATTATGTTATGTTTTCCTGTGTGTACTGGGTTGTACTTGAGCTTGGATGTTGGAGCCGAATGAGAATTGATGACTTAGGTATATGTATGGGAAAATACCTAAGTAGTTCCGGATGTTACTTTGTGTTTGTATATTTCCTTTGTGGATTATCCTTTTTGGATTCTGGGAGACCTTCGGGGGTCTCGGGGTCCCTACTAAGTAGCTTATACTCACCCCTGCACGGGCTATGCTCGCACTACGTTGTGTTGGTTGCAGACGATGGAGAACGCTGATCGTGGTTGAGGCACGAGGAGCAGGTCGGTACCCAGAGGTGGATCACTGGGCGAGGCGTACTTGGAGCGGACAGCTGGACCCGAGGAGCTGTGGAGGCTATCTGTACCCACCCTTCTGGTGGGACTTCCAGTGGACGGCTCGAGGCTGCAGCTTTACTTTCAGTTGCTGTTTTCCCTTTCCATTTGTACTTTACTTTCAGTTTGGGTTTGTATACTGGCCCACTTACTTTTCCGCACTTACTGTTGTACCCAGTTTTTACTTAGTGTTTACTTCTGCTTGCTTGCTCTGTGGTGTTTGTTTACTTTACAAAGGAAATACCTTCCCTTTTTACCAGAAATTATGCCTTGGTGCTAGTCGCCAGCCCCTGACCTGTGGAAGGCGAGCTTGGGGTAATCACGACACGGGCCCCGAGGATGGGTCGTGACAGGCAGAGGCCACAGAGCGGCGTGAGGCCGTAGGTTCCGCGAGGTGGCGGGAGGCTGTGGGTGCCGCAGAGCGGCGGAGTCCGCATGCGGCAGTGGGCCGCGGAGGGCCGTGAGGTCGCGGGGCGGTGCAGTGATACCGCGGGCGGCGCGACACCGCGAAGCTGTGATGGCGGAGGCTGTGGGATGCGGAGAGTCAAAAGGCACAGAGGCCACATATGGTGGAGGCTGTGAGTATCGGTTTCTGCGGGCGGCGATGGACGCGGATAGCGGAGGCTGTGAGGAGGCGGAGCGCCGCGGGCGGTGGGGCGTCGTGCCTTCGTCGGTGGCCGGCTTGACCGACTTCCCTTCATTCCTCGCCTTCATCGTGGTTCTTGAGTTCCACTGGTGCGAACTGCCAGCACCGGTCACTGT
This sequence comes from Viscum album, assembly GCA_963277665.1. Taxonomy (NCBI): domain Eukaryota; kingdom Viridiplantae; phylum Streptophyta; class Magnoliopsida; order Santalales; family Viscaceae; genus Viscum; species Viscum album. The sequence continues at coordinate 381,651,611 of OY728155.1, forward strand.
CACCATCGTGAAGATCACAAAAAAGATCCACAAGATTTGCGGAGGGGTTGGGCCATGTTTGTTTGGTCCATACCCTCTGCGTTAGGGCAGTAACATACGTCTCTAGGAAGATGATTCAATGTGAGAGGGAATTTAACATTGATTAAATTAAAACACACCCCTACCTCATTCGTTTGTTGACTTCAATGAGGAGGGAAGACCAGTATTCGATTGAAGATGTCCCACGTTGGAGGATGTCCTGAGGAAGAAGTCAAAGTTGTGTGTTGGCATTCTTCGTTGGAGGAGCATTCTTCATGGAAGAAGTTCTTCGTTGGAGAAGTGTAATTCTCCCAAAATCTCTCTCTCATTCTCCTTTTCCAAAAACCTTCCCCCAATCCACCCAAAAATGAATTATCCAAAATTATAGAATATGTTGGCATAATTTGAATTTTTTTTAATTAATTACTTGAGTTGGTATAATTAATTAAAGGGGTGGAACTATTAAAGTGGGGGAGTTTAAGAGGCTTCCCAACATTTAAGAGGGATTTCAAGGGGTTTTTTTTCTTGGGTTGTCCCCACCACCATAACCTATGAGTGGTTTTAGTTCAGTGGTCCCCACATCCCTAACCTCTCATGGGAGGTTTAGTTCTGGTGGTCCCCACCTCTTAAACCTTTCACATGGGAGGTTTCAACAAAAAGAAAAGAAAAGAAAAGATTATTTTATTTTATTTCTATTTCCCCAAAAAACCCAAAATTCTATCTTTCACTCTCGACCTACTGCGGTCGAGGTGAAGGTCTCCTTAAGTGAATACCGGCACTGTGAGTTCAACGGTGCCCTCAAATTTCAATTTTGAGCACTGGTTCAAAAGTTACAAAAACCCACTCGCACATTTACTGAACGTACCTGAAAAAAACTTCAGAAATTCATTTCGAGCACACCGGGTGTTGGAATCACGCATCGTCAATTTTTGTGGACTCATAAAATTCCCATATATTAAAAAAAATTACATGAAAATTTCGGGTCTTTACAATAATTACCTCAATTATCTATCAATAAGTATTTTATATTTTAATAAGAGATATAGTGGGGTAATAAAGAGTATATCCTAAGAGATTGAGTATTTAAATCATCTCTTGTAAGAAGTATCAGAGATTGATGGAGTTGATCACTTTGATTCCTCATTGGGACACACCAATTCATTTTTCAAATCCATGGTAATTAAGAGTGCCTAAAATGTAATATATTTACATCATCTAAAGAAGATAAGAACATTCTATAATTTTTCATAGAATTTAGTCATCATAAAATTAAATTTTAGAGTTATGGTGTCTAATGAAATAATTATTTTTGACTTGGTTGATCGACTCCATTGGATAGTCATAAAATACCATTGGAATACTGATAACAATCCCGGAGACTAGTACTTATGGAATTCATCAATGGGTAGATAATTCTATTCATAGGCTATTTGGTGGAACTCTTATCGGTTAACTGGATCTATATAATATAATTGGTTGGCTAGTGATCTTTGAGTAGGTAGTCGAGGGATTTCTACAGCTTAAGAAGTTCTGCAATATTTGTACCAGTTTCCCAATTCTTCTCTACCCGCTAGTTAGTTTTTTCTATAACTTTAGTAAATCACCATAGCTTTCACGATTCATTAAAAAATATATATTATTTTTCAATGAAATTCATTTTATGATACCTACACAATAATTAAATCATCAAATGTTCTTTCAATAAAATGATCAATCCCATTTTTTTATCATCAATAAATTTACATGTTATACTTTAAAATTGAATCCCATAAAATAAAATGAAATAATTAGACACATAAAATTGTGTTTTTGAACATGAAAATACTTTTAGAGAGAGGGAGAGGTAAAATAATAAACCCCCTTCCGATGATTATAAACACACAATATAGAACATATTATAAAGTTTAAATCAAGAGTAAATAAATAAAACAAGAAAATGGTGTTTAAATTTCTCAAGATATAAATAGTTTTCAATGTCTTGAAATAAAAATTCTCTAATAAAATAAAATAAACATAAAAAATATTCAAAATCCTTATCCCATTTGATACTATAAAAATAATATCCCTTTTATGAATATAAAAAAATCTGAGAATTAAAGTAAAAAATGAAGAAAGTATCAAGAGTATAATATCAAAATTAATAAATCAAAAATGATATGCTATTAAATTACCAATTATTTAATATTATAAAATTTATATAAAATTAATAGGGAATATTTAAAGAAATGAAAATTATTTGAATTAGATAGATATGAAATGCAATAAGTATATAAAAATTTAATAAATGAAATTAGTGATAAGATTTAATGTTAAAAATAAGAGTGAATTAATTTATTTTAAAAATGTAAAATATAATTTTGAACAAAATATTTTGAAAGTGAAATAGATAATTATTTTGAATTTAATCAGAAGTTTTAAATCAAAATTGTTTGAAATAAAAATAGATGATTGGGAAATCAATATATTTTAAAGCATGAAATTTAGAAAAAAAAAATCCCCTTTTTATAGAAAATAAAAAAGAGGGAGTAATACGAGAGACATAAAAATTATATTCATGAATGTAAATACTATTTGAGATGATGAATCACTTTCCCCCATGTTAAAACTAGATCCATCCAATCCCTACTAGAAGACCATATGTAAGGATCATGTAAAAGGTTGTATTTAAATATAAAATTGAAACATAAACATAAAAGAGTGTAACATTAATAAAAAATTTTATGATTTAAATTAATATAATTTAATGGTATATAAATTATTTTAGGTGTTAAATATAAAATAATAATCTAAATTTTTTAAAAATCAATACAAAAGGTATTCAATATTTCAGAATTTTTAAAAAAAAAATATCCACGAGGAAAATTTTTATCTCTAATGAAAAATACACTCAATTTTAAAACATAGGTGATGAAAAAGTTAAATAATTAAAAACAATTCCAATGTAATATATTTAATGATAATATTCATGATATAATTTATTAGAAACATCAGGTAAGATGATTTTAAACCATTCCATCATGTAGGATATTAAAGTATTTATTTAGTGATTAAATCAACTACAAAAATTGATATTATAAAAAAGAAAATTCTCTATTCTAATAAACTTTATTATAATCATATGAAAAATATATATATAAAAATAATATAGCTTATAAAATAAAATAATAAATAATGAGGGATAAGAAATAGAATCATTTTTAAATTACTTCCCCTAAAGAAAATAGTTAGAACTCTCAGACTATTGTGAAAAATAGAAATTGAAATGAAACACATTAAATCATGATTGAACATCCTAAAAATACTTTAGAGTTTATTTATCCATCTAAATAGAATACACCATTATATATATCAATAAGGTTTAGTGTAATATCCCTGTATAATGTTAAATATGACTTATTTTTTAAAGCTATGTAAACTTGGGGTGGACCATGTTAGCTCATAAAAATTTTGATTTCAAAATAATAAAGGTTACAAAAATATTTGAAAATAAGGTTTTAGAAACCCAAATATGTTAATTATGAGGTTTTCTATTAGATATTTTATAATAAATTTGGATAATTATTTATTTAACATGTACTATTTTTTCCAGTTACATTCATAAACTAGATACCATATTTTACAAAAAAAATATAATAATTATCTTTAGAGAATTCCTTTAAAATATTATTTTTAATTTTATAGGTGTTTTGTTGATTAGAAAAAAACTAAAAGTATTTTTTATATTTTATTGAGAATAATAATATGTTTTTAGAGTTTGTTTAACTATGGTGAATTTGATGAGAGAAATTTTGAGATGTTTAATTTGGGATTATAAATTATCAACATTTGATTGACCCATTGATTTCAAAAAAAATCTTTATTTTCATTATAGATTATACCCATTTCATTAAAGAGATGATCCATTTCATTGAGAACTTATTCATATTCTTTTTTTAGGGCCTTATAATTAGAAATATGTTGAATGAAATATTCAATTAAATAAACATAAATTATTTTACTATAAGAGAAATATGAATAAAAATAATAAGGAAATGAAGATGAGGTATATTCAGAATAATTAGTAAATTTAACCTCATCATTTACTTTGAGATGAGACTTGAGGCATATGATTCTTTAGAATGTTAAAGAATTTATGTGAGGGATTTATAATTATAAATACATATTGAATCATTAATATCCATATTACCATCATTCTTAATTATCATATTTTTTATTCTTGTGGAACTTTGGCATTATAAGAACCCTTTATTTTTTCATTTATACTACGTAACATCCAAATCACCATTTTAGTTCCCCACATTAGTATATCAGATTAATTTATTATTACTTTTTTCATTATTTAATTTATTAGACAAGAAAACAATGACTATATCACATTTAGTTGATTATTTATAATAAATAGAATTTAATAAAATTAATTATATGGACTAATTTGATTCATTTTCATATTGATAATTCATGGTTGTGTCATGGTCACGAGAGATCTAATAATATCCATAGTTAGAATGTTCATAATACCATTTTCTTATTAGATTTTTGTCACCATTGGTGACAAAGAACATGGTAAAACCCATAGGATTTTCATCATTAATGTTTCTTTATAAATAGTATCAAAAAACCATTTTATATGTTAGTAAAATATCTAAACATCTTAGTAATATATTAACTTTGATATATAATAAATATTTCAAAATCAATTATTAACATATTAAGCTTACTATATTTAACTCTATATGTTCATTAATAAGTTACTTCTATAAATTTTAGATTTTATATGTGGTTTTAAAAATATAAAATCAATTAAACTCATTATGATCTAAATGAAAAAGTTAAGAATTCATAGATTTTTTATTAATTTCTAATGCGAATATGTCCTCAGGAGTCTATTTTTCATCTGATTCATTAGAAGGTGTAAATAAATACATAATTTTGTTATACAATATATCCTATATTACCATTATTTATAGACATGTGATTTTTTAAAAACTATATTCCAAAAAATTAAAAAAAAAATCATGATTTGGAAATAGCTTATGTGTATTAAAAATATTCCATTTAAAAATATAGAAATTTGAAATTGGTTATGATATTAAATATTAAAACATATTCTATAAAATAGGGATATTTTGATAAAAACACAATGACCACCCTTGACACAAAATATATGTCATAGATAAGATGGAATAAAGGGGTTGAAATGCCTCTATAAAAATTAAAAGAAGGGTTGTGATGAAAATTATAAAAAATATATAGAATGTATGTTTATCATAAATATAATATTATGTAATTATAAAGTGATTATGTAATTTAACAGATGAATGAAGTAAATAATTATGTTTAGATTATGATGAGTGTAAACACATGAGTATAAATTAAAGTGATTTAAAAAAAATCAACCTGGTAATTTATATTTTATTAATAAAATATAATTTCATCATAAATTATGTGAGATTTATTGTGAAAGATAGCATTTCAAAGTTATAAGATTATGTGATTCGATATGAATATTCATTTTATAAATAACTAAAGGGGAGAGAAAGATAGATAAAAAATAAATAAGTTCGACAATATCTCAACTTGAGGCCCCATGTATCATACCCTTGGGATGAGAGCTTTGTATATTAGTCCCATGATTTAAATAGAGATAATGAGACCAATTCATCCTTTTTTTATAGCTGAGGTAAGAAACTTGTCTCTCCTTACTTCAATTGTATCAAGAACTCATCACTTACTATGTGGTTATGAGAACCCCTTTTAGAAGTGGTGGTGTGAAAATTGATATTTTGTTTACATTAACTCAACAAAAATACTCTCCATATCTCTTAAGATGTATAGTTAAATTTGAAGGGGGAAATGGAGAGGAAATGTAGTTAAGAGCCTAATGGAATGAGAATTTACATTTTCTATCCATAGAAGGATATGATATTAATCATTAAGATCACCTTGATTTCTCATTTGAATGATCAAATTCATTTTTTAAATCTAATATTATTGAGATATCCTCTAAGGTCATCTATTCATATTCTCAATTTAATCTAGGAACAATCTGGAATTTTTCATGGCCATTAAGAATCACCAAATTAATTTTAGTAATTGTGGTGTCTAATAAAAAATGAGCCTTTACTAGCTAGAACAGGTTTATCGGCATATCAGATGATCCCACTTAAAAGATGGTGAGACTCCTGGATATCCCTGTCACTAGAATGTTTCCATAAGGAAACCATTTTTGTGCACCAACAAGCCAATGGACCCCTTATGTGTTCACTATATTTGTCCACTACCCATGTATTTTCAGTGATATTCCACCGAATAACTGATGGATTCCTACTCCTTTGGTGGTTCTCTCCTCTTTGAATCAGTTATCTGGTGATCTTACACTATTATGGTTATGCTTATTAAAAATGTAGGACTTCACCATATCCATATACCATCCTTTAAAATTTTATTGAATTATTAAGAAACATCCTTTTATTCTATAAAAATGACATTTTTAAAATTAAAATATCATCAATAAAATAAATAAATTCATTAACTTATATAATCTCTACTTTAATATGATATCAAAACCAATTTTCAATCATCAACTCAAATGAATTTTTTAGAACATATGTAACGCCCCGAACCCAGTTACCCAGAGTCGGTGAATTATTTTAATACATTGGCATGATTACAAGGAATCAAGTCCCGAAGGACCGATCAGTTTAGCAGTCTTGGAAAAATAGATCGCATACATGAATGTTACATTTTCACTTTATGACGTACAAAACAACATAAACAATCTTTATGAACTCCATTATTCCATTGGATTAACCCTGCATATCAATCACATTACACTTCTTGGAATCCTGGGAAAAATAAAACATAGAAAGGGGTGAGCTCAAATGCTCAGTAAGGGTAAGCAATACAGTGGTAACTTTCATAAATAAGCATAAACATTTAAGGCAATGTATAAAGCTAAAATAAAATCCTTTTAAAATTGAACTTTAGCATAATATGGAAAAAATAAAATGAAATAATGCCATTTACTTATTCACATGGATATTCTACTAATCGAATAGTCACATGAAATATCACTAACCACTTTCATAATGATGCAATGCATGATGCCGAACTTTAATTTCTGTGTCAAGGCCTCGTGCCAAGACCTAAGGGATAACTGTAACTGGAACCCAACCCAGAGAGCCTCTGTAACCGGACTCCATCCCGGAGTGCCTCTAATAACCGGACACCAACCCGGAGTGCCTCTAATAACCAGACACCAACCCGGAGGGCTTACTTTTACCATTCCCCAACCCGGAACATACTAGTCCAACACATTCATCCTACGAAGAGGATGAAATATAACATAAACATTCGTATTAAAACTAACATACAAAATGTCAAAACTTTAATCATAAACCATAAATGGCATAAAAATAACTCATCCATAGTAAAAAATATCACAAAACCTTAAATACAATATGGATGATTTGTATCATAATAAATCAACTTGAAACAAGTTTAAAATTTATCAAAGGATGTCGACATAGATGAAATCAATACTATTTGAGAGAAATATCTCTTTTTTTTAAATCATTTTAAAAGTCACATAATTATAGAGAAAACCTTTATTTTGAAAATATATTTATAAGCTTGTGAAGGAAGCTTCAAAGGTGTAATAACGGAGGAGAATAACTGCACCCGCTGTATAAGTTAAAAAAACATTCTTACCTTAATTTTGTCAAAAAGGTTAAAAAGGACCTTGTTTGGAAAATGATGGAAAGATTCCTTTAAAAACCACTTATAAAAGTAAAAAAGGGTATAAATGACTTTAACCCATATTATAGTAAATAGTAAAAATGTTTTGAAATACATTTTTAAGAAACATGGATGTGGATGATAAAGAAATCCCAGTAGATTATTACATATAAACAACCTCGGATAATGAAGAGATTGCGAAATAAACTCTTACCAATTTGGTAACTTACGAAACATACAACCCATGAAAGAGGTATCATACAATGAATATGTAAATAAACATAAATTAAAGTGTATTACACAAATAATATAATTATGGGCAGTACATACACCACACAAAAGGTAATGGTGGAAATATGGCATGAATCTCACGGGAATAAGGAGTGAGATGAAAACCCCTTACCTTGCACTTTCCTTTAGTCGAGGGTACGTTTAACCTCCTGTGCGAAGATCGTAGTATGTTATTAAATTATACCAGAACCATATTAATATTTATGATATCATACATGATTCATTTATGACTTTATATTACCCATTTAATAATAATTTCCATGTTAAGTTAACATTTCGGGTAATAATCACTTTCTTTATCGTACGTGTTTTAACTTGTCACTCTTGGTTGTATCACTTAGATCATGATTTAAATACTTACAGAATATAAAACATGATAAATATATCACATATATTTAGAATATAAATATGTATAATATACATATATATGAAATGGAAAACATAGTTTATGGAGACGGTAGTCCGTACGTACGCATAAACGCTGTTTCTGTTTTCATATAGTATTGAACGGAAGTAAGTGAATAAGATATATGTAAGTACATAAATCCTTATATATATATATATATATCTCCAGTATCATTATTATGTCATACATTACATACTTATTAGTAATATATATTTTTATAATCGTCGATGAATGGTGAACTTGGAAATGAATCTCATCGCGTCGTGGAGACGGTAATCCGTACGTACGCACGAGCGAAAATATCATTCTTTTGATATTAAAATAATATATAATTGGATGATATATCATATATAAAGAATAATTATCATGTTATATTTATTATTTACATGATTTACACATCATTATTATACCCATCCAAATAATAATTTATTGAATAACAATTACACCACGACGTGGAGACGGTAAGCCGTACGTACGCACGTATGGTGACATGTTATTCAAAGGATGGATAGAATACTGAATATGCTTGTACCATATTTATAATAACATCACAGTATATATATTATACTGGAGTTATTATTTTATAATGGTAACAATAAAGGAAGAGGAAGTGGAATAAGAAAGGAACTTGAAAAAGGGTGGTGAAATCATTACCTCTTCTTCGGGTTCTTCCTTTTGATTTGATCAAAAGGGCTCCTTAGGTTGGCTTTATGATCAAAATAAGAACTCTATGGTGTAGTGAGGGAAGTTGAGAGAGTATTTGGGCAGGGGTTGGCCGAACCAAAAGGCTTTTAAGGTGTGAAGTAATGAGAAGGGGGAGTACCCTTTTATAAGAGGGGTGAGGGGCACCTTTGGAAAAGCTAGAAATATTAATTTATAATAAATACATATTCGGTTTCTAATGGCTCAAAAGTTGATTATTTAAATTTTAATCTGGGTATGGGTCGAAAAACATTCAACCAATATAATTTAGACAGGTTTGGGTTACTATATTAACCTTATCTTTAAGTATTAACTCTAAGTTAATTAGTTTCACTTTTACAATGTCTCTTTGTATTTTTATATTATATGGTTAATAAACTTACTATATACATCAAAGATACCCCCAAGTGGTCCATTAATGATACACCTATAATTATATAAGTCTCTTGGCCAATCCTTATATTTTTAGGAATTTAATATCAATTAATAATATAATATTTGTTTTAAAAACTCTTTTATGTCAATTTTGACACTATTCAATAATTGATTTTTGTGAAACTCATAACAGAATGATTACTTCTAAAAAAGTCAATTAAATCAATCCTAATATGTCATATTAACCTAGAAAATTAGTGTAATTCAATAAAAGTCTCAAATTATATTTATTTGGGTATTTATAATATCAATTATTTTAATTTTTCACTATTATGGTAATTACTGCATCATCATTGTGTCATAAATAAACTAAATTATATAATGTCTAAAAATTATAAATAAAATATCTTTATATAGGAAATATTTTTATCTTTCTAATTAATATTTATAGTCGAAAATCCAACATATATAACCCTATGTAAAAATTGTTTTTCTAAAAGATATATATTTTTGTAATTATTTTAACTTAATTAAAATAAAGTGTCCCTATCACCTACAAGTGGCTCCATGGGGTCCCAAAATCGACCCAAAGATACCCATGGTCGGAAATGTATCCACTAATAAGGTTAGGACACGTTTTAGGGTAATTTAGTATTATTATAATATTATTTTTTAACCCTTATTTACCAGATTTACCCTTAACCATGGTAAATAAAATATTTACCACAGTAATTATTCAAAATGTCTAAAAATAAAAGTTACCTATTTACACAATATGAACATACTGATTCCAAATATGGAATCCATTTTTCCAAATTAAAAACACAGAAGTGGAAGAAATTAATTTAAAATTAAATCCCGTTGTTAAAACAAAAAGCGTGTTTTTAAGAGATAATAACTATCAAAAGATTGACACTTGTTTATGTCCGGTTTAATTGTAAAATTATGTACAATGACCAAAATTATATTAAATGATAAAAATATATTCTAAATATACTTTAAAACCACTCAAATTCATAATTTATCAATATAAATTATTTTGATTAAAAAAGTTGTTTTTAATTAAAATTTAGTAATTTTCACTATTCATCAAAATATAAGTGTTATCCGAAAAGTTCCAAAATTTCACCCTAGGATAAATTCTATATTCCTAATCCAAAAATGAAGTCCATTTTGAAATATAAAATATATATAATTTCAAAAAGTAGGTATTACTATTCATAATGGCTAGTTTGATTGGTTGTGGTGTGTGTTAGAACTTGAAGTTGCATACAACACACGCTACTGTATTATTCAAAGAGAAGCGTACCGTGGAAGCTCGGGGTGTTACAACATAAAAGGGTTATTTTGATTATGAAAAAGCTATGATAGGAAGGGGTTCAATAATCTGCTCTATATTGATGATCACAAACACTTAATATAAAAACACATTTTAAGTATAAATCTATATTAAATAATATAATAATAAAAAGGTATTCACTTTCCCAAGATTTAAGCAGTATTCAAAGTCTAGAAATAAACATTCTCATATATGTTAAACAAAACATAAAAAGATATTCAATAAAATCCTACCCTATACATGATAAAACCTAAATTATTTTTTTGGCTATGAAAAAGAAAATATGTGAAGGAAAATCAAAGATATGGTCATATTAAGATGAAAATTTTTCAATTAGTAAGAAAAATAAAATACAATACAATACCTCAATTAATGATTATAAATAATGTAAAAAAATGATTAAATAAAATCTAAAACAAATATAATTCATATAATAATAGAGAACTTAAATGTAAAAAGTATATTAAAATATGAGACATGAAATCATTGGTCTATTTTAATGTAAAAGATAGGAGTATATACAATGATTAAAATAAAGTAAAATATACCAATGAATTAGATTTTGAAAGAGAAATAGACAATGATTTATAATTAAATATCAACATTGAAATAAAAATATATTTAAATGAAAAGTAAAAAGTGAAAATCAAGTGATTTTAAAATAAAAATTTTTAAATACCAAACTTTCCTTTTTTAATGTATGAAAAAATTTATGAGAGCATGAGAGAAGATATATTGAAATTATGTTTAGTAAGGTAAATAATAATTGAGACATAGAAACACCTAACCCCCATGCTTAAAGTATATATGTCTATACTATATTAGATGATAATAAGAAAGGAACCCCATCAAGTAGTGTATTTATATATTAAAGGGAAACATCACTATAATAGAGAGTAATATTAATAATAATATCTTTATTTGATGAGAATACATTTAATGATATATAAATTAATTCAATAGTTAAATCTATAGTAATAATATAAAAAAAATAAATTTCTAGGAGAAAAAAGATATTAAATATTTTAATGATAATATATTCTAAAAAAACATTCTCAAGGGAAATTAAAATCTCTAACAAAAAACATTTGAATTTAAAAAATTGATGTTGAAAATATTTGAAAAATGTTATCTCATGGAATATAAATAATATAATGACAAGAGTCATTATATCATTTAAATTAATCTTCATTTTAGCATATTTTAGTCTATTAGATAAGGTAAGTATTTAATGTACATTCTTAGTGATTAAATCAAATAGAAAAATTATATTATAAAAATTCACATGCTTCGTGGTCAAACCAAATATTATAATCATATCAATAAACAATAAAAAATTAAATAAATTTAGAATATATAACAAGTAATAAATATAGATATGAAAGAGAATCATTTTTTGATTACTCCCCTATCATTAAATAGTTTTAATCATCAACCATTTATAAAATTAAAAAAAATGATACACATTAATTATTTTCCAATTATCCTCAAAATAATATATAGTTAATAAATCCACTTGAAGAGAATCCATCATAATATAAGTCATTGAGGTTTATCAGTATATCACTATATAAGATAAAGTGAATGGGACTTTTGTTACCCATGTTGTCATTTATAAAATTATATTATCCAATAAACATTTTTATTTAAAAAAATCACCGAAACAATTGTTGTCTAATAAGAATTTAGGAACCCATTCATGATTACAATGATATTTTCTCTTATAAATTTTAGATTAAATATATATTATTTTGGGTATTCTATATATAGCATTTTTTCAATCAAATTTATCAATTAGATGCCTAGTTTACAAAAAAATAACAAAACATATCTTCATAGAATCATTAAAAAAACTGGTTTTACTTATTGAGGATAAATATTTATTTGAAAAAATAAATTCAGAAGGTTTTTTTACATTTCATTGAGATTAATAAATTTTATTTATATTTTGTTCACCTTTGGAAAACATTTTGAGAAACTTTTTTACATCAATAATTTTGGATTATAAATTATCAACATTGGATTGATCCTTAAAAATAACAACCAACTCTTATATATATGTAGATATTAGATCATTTTATTTAAAAAGTTTGTATTTTTAATTAAGAACTTGTTTACAATTTTGTATCATTTTGTTAGATTTAGAAGCAAGTTGAATATCTTATTTTATAAAATAATCATAATTATTTTTCAATAAGTGAACGAGGTAGATGAATAAAAATAATATACGTAACATGTAGTTTTTGAAGAGTTTGGATAATTAACCTCATAATTTACCCTGAGATTCATCATGAGGAATTTGAAACATGAAGAAGATAAGGATGTAGAGTTAATGGATTCATCAAAAGAATTTCATGTTGAATGTTTAAGTTATTTTTTACCTTGTGTCTTATTTTTCATATTCTTCTTGTACATAGGGTATTGTAGCCTCATGTTACTATTTTAGTTTCATCCATAGCACATAACATTAGGTTCTCCATTTTTTATTTTTCTTTTTAATATGGATGAAGGATTTTTTTTTACTTTTTACTTTTTCAAATTTATTGTAAAAATAATAAATGTTAGTATCAATTTTGTATTATTTATCATCATCAAAATAATTGAATGAAAATTTTCTTTTGGAGATAGTGGATTTAATATATCATTTTTTTGATTTTCACTTTATAGTTATAAAACAGTTCATGATATATATGATATTCTCCTTGACCAAAATTTTATTAATGTACATTTCTTATTCAATTTTTATCCTATTGGGTTCCTAATACCACGGTAAAACCCAATGGTTTTTCTTGAACATTGTTTCTAAAGAAATATGATCACATTGGAATAATCAAATATTACATATTTTAGTGATTCATATAAACCTCTATGTATTAGATTCATCTAGATATATACTAATGATTTAAAAATATAGTCTAAACTTTTCAACCCTAGCATCATTATCTTTATTTGATCCTTCATTAGTCACTTCTTGAAATCTATAGAATTCAGGTGCAGGCTTACATATTTAAATAAAATTAAACTCATTAAATTCTAAACCATATTTGAAATAATTCATAGAATTGTTATTATGTTAAAACTAAGATATTGTATAGGGAGTCCATTTGTCCTATGATTCATTAGAAGGATTAAATCAGTTCATAAAAATTTTATATATTAGATATCATATACTAACATGAAAATTAGACATGTGAGATATATAATAATTTTAATATTAATAATTTTAAAAAGGTTCTTGAATCATTATATGTTCTTTGGGACCACCATGGTATTTTTAAAATGATTTCACATAAAAATATTGGAAATTGAAATCTATTAAGATATTTAAAATCAAATCTAATTTTAGAAAATAAGGATACATTGAAAAATTGAAAATGGACCACTTGGATAAAAAAATTAGGTAAGATATAATACTGAAATTAGGAGGGTATTCCTTTATAAAAATTAAAAATAAGAAAAATTATTGATATAAAAAATTAAACAACAACAAATATATAGATTGTTTGTATAACATAAATATCATATTATGTAATTATAATATAATGGTGTAATTTAATAGATGAATTTTCTCAGTGATTAATTTTTGATTTTGATTGGTATGAGAAAAATATTATCAATTAAAGTAAATATAAAATAAATTTAATCGTAATAAATTTGATATGATTAATAAAATATAATTCACAATAAAATTAAACAAGAATCATAGATGAATAATTAATATTGAAATTATATAACATTGAGATTTGATATTAATATTTCATGTGAATATAAATAATGTGGAAAAAGATGGATATATAATAAAGGATTTGAGAAATATCTCAATTTGAGCCCCTAAATTTTCTCCCCTCATGTTGAGAGGTTTCTATATTACTCCATTAATTTTAATGAATATTAAGAAACCAATTCCTACCTTCCCTTTTACCCATTTTTTAAAAAAACCCATCTCCAAAACATTAAAGATAATAATAACTAATCCCTTATTTTATGGTTTTGAGAACCCTTTATAAAAGTGTTTGCGAAAGGAAATATATTTTATTGACACAAATACATTACAAAGGCACTTAATTATCTCTCAAGAATGATATAGGAAATTTTTATGAGTGATAGAAAGGAAAGGTAGATGAGAGTTTATGTGATTGAGAATTGAAATTTACTCTTGAATGATGAATTTGATATTGATAGAGATAATGACATTTATTCTTTATTATCAAACTCAATTTATTTTCTCAATTCCAACATTATTAAAAGATCCTCCATATTACCCAACTTATATCCTCAAAAATTGATTTGGACAGTCTATAATTCTTATGAGAAATTAATAATAGTCAAATGTCGCTTAATATGAGTGGGGTGAAACAAAATAATGATCCATGCCTTGCTATATTGGAACCATCGAATATCCAGTAAGACTCTCATAGATCACTAATTCTATAATTATTCCATCAGGTATCCATTGATATCCATAGGATGGCTGGAGGAAGTATTATACATTTATTAACTTAGTCTATTACTAATTGCTAGTTGTTACCCCTCTACTAGGTAACAGATTTATTCCTTCTACTAGGGTGGTTTCTTCCTCTAAGAAATGAAAGTTTGGTGATAATACACTACCTATAAGATTCTTCTTTCAACTTTATGACTTTACTATATATAACTAACTTCTATAAGAACACCTATGACTGATTCATGAATTTCTATTTATTTTATCGACATGACTATAAAAACATAAAAATATATTTCAGGAAAATAATCAATTCCTTTATTTGAATCATAAATACATCAATATGATTTCTAATAAATGTAATTATCATATAATAAATTGAAAATTTTAATCCCATAGAATATTTTTTCAGATTATGAAAATGGTATTAGAGAGAGTTTTAAGAATCTCCCAATTTTTTATGATCAAAAAAATTATTATAAGAGGATATATTAAGTGTAATTAATGAGTGAATCATATAATAAGAAAATATTATTCAACAAGATTGATATATAAATGGTATTAAATTTCTAAAATTAAAATTCCTTTACTATGATAAGGAAAAATAATAAAAGATTATATAAAATTCTCACCATTTCTAAAAAAATATACTAACCATTTTTTTATGAAAAATAAAATACATGGAGGAAAATTAAAGAGATGATTATGTGAAGAGGATAATATAAAAATTAAAAAAACAAAAAATGATTTGTAATAATATCCTCCCTAATATTTATCATAAATATAAAAAAATTATTAGAGAATATGTAAACCAAATAAAATGGATAGATTTAGTGATTTATTCAATGTAACAATTACATCAAAATATATTAAATGAAACCCATGATAACATATTGTGTAAAATATGAGAGTTAATATCATGATTTTAAAAGATAAAATATACTTAAAAAAGATTTAAAAAATAAATATATGAATATTTTGAAATTAACCTCATGATCAAAATAAAAAGTGATTTAAATCATCTGAAAAATATGTAAGTACAAAATATTTGAAAATAAAAAATTCAAAAACCAACTCATACCATTTAGTAAATGTAAATATAGATTATAGATTTATAATAGGAATCTTGAAATGAATTTAAAAAATGGAAAAAGTGTTTGAGATATATAAAAAACCTAACCAATGTTGAATACTGGTCTATCTAAAATCTACTAGAGAACAATTGGAAAGGTTTCCCCTTAAATGATTCATTTAATTTTGAAACTAAAACTTTTTCATAAGAGTGAGTAAGATTAATAATAATGTAGTTTATTTTAATAGAAAAAAATGAATGATATATCAATTATATCAATAGTTAAATAAAAAACAATAATCTTAGAAATAATAAATTTTATAGAGGAAAAATATATTTAACATTACCAAAAAAATATATTTCTAATACAATATTCAAGAGGAAAATTATAACCTCTAATGAAAGAAAATTTCAATATTAAAATAAAAATGAAAAAATTTAAAATTTTGTGAAATTCCAAATTGAAAGGTATTTAATATGAGGATTTAGGATATCATTTAAATGGAAAATCATGTAAAAAAATTAATCCATTCCATATGCTATGACATCTAAGTACAATAATAATGATAAAATAAAATATCACAAATGATATTATAAATAATCACATGATCTATTCTCATACTAATGAATTTTATTATGTGTACACTATAAAAATGAATGAATTATAGGTTATATATTATATAATAAAGATAGATAAGATATTTTCTTTTAGTTTTGAGTAAAATTTACAATATAAAATAGATTATAATAATAATCTAATACTAATACTAAAAATATAAATTAATCATATCAGATATTGTTTGATAATACTCAAAATACTTTAGGGTTGATTATTCCAGATGATGATAATCCACCATAAGATATATTAATGTGGATTAGGGGAATAAACCTGCAAAATATCAAATCTTAGTGCCTTTTAGTACCCATGTGAACTTGGATTTGATATCATTGGCTAATAAACATTTTGGTTTTGAAATGAACATGGGTATGAAAATGTCATGAACCCAATATTTTTATATATGAGATTTTATATTTGATATTTTTGAAGAAATATGAATAATTTTTGGTATACTGTATAGAGATTTCTTTTGAAATTATAATCATAAAATAGATTCCCATTTTTAAGAAACTAATTACAAAAAATATCTTGGGAGAGTCCTTTTCAAAATTAGCTATATTTTTATGGTCAGTGGATTGATTTGAAAATGAAAAACCAGTAATATTTTTCATATATCATCGACAGCTTAAAATATTAATTATAGTTTTTCACCTTGGGTGAATTTTGGGAGGGAATTACTATGATCATTAATTTGAGAGCCTAAATTCTCAACATTAAATTGATTCTATAATTTCAGAAACAACTCTTCCATTTTCTTTATATTAGATATTATTCATAAAATATTTATATGTTTCATGGAGAATCTGAATGTTTTTTTGAGTTCTTTTATTTAGAAATAAGTGGATTTTAATCTTCTAAAAAAGCATCATAATTTATTTTAATAAAAAGGAAATATGAAAAATAATAAAAATAGCATAAATATGTGGTAGAGCTAAAAGAATTTAGATAATTAAATTCATTATTTACCTTGACATGATACATGATTTATTTTGTGATTAAATAGGTTAGGTAAGTGGAGTAAAGGGAGTTATTACTTGAAATCTAAGTTGAAAACCTAAGATCATTTTTACCTTATTTCTTTTTTACCATCTTATTTTTGTAAACAGTGTACTCCATCCTTATATGACACTTTTTGTTTCATTCATATAATGATACTTCAACTTTTAATTTCTGATTTTCATATTTTTGAATTGTCGAATGGTTTCTTTTTTTCATTTTCATCATTCAAATTATTTGTCATGCATTTAATGTTGTTATCTAATTTGGATTATTCATCGTCAATGATAGTATATAAATACATTGTTTTTTCTTGAATTATAGATTGTTTAGAATATATTTTATATTTTCTTTTCATTTTTATATCATAGGTCATCATGGATTTGATAAGCTCATAGACTAACATATTATTAATTTTCTTTTCTTCATTGATTTATATTAACATGGGTTTGTGATAGCTTAATAAAACCAAAAGGATTTTCATGATTAATATTTTTATATACTGAGTACCACTAATATAGTTTCATACATTTTATATATCTATAAAAAAATTATATATCTCAGTAATAGATTTATTTTAATGAATTCCAATGATTTAAAAATGTTTTCTAAACATTTTATGCCTTTTAACTTCAACAATTTCTATTCTATCATCACTTAATTCTATAAATTTTAATATTTAATTTTATTTTTAAAAATTATAAATGAAATTAAACACATTATAATATAAACAATAAAGTAATGAATTCATAAATTATCAAAAGAGGTTAGGTATTAAAGATTCCATTTGTCCTATGATTCTTTTAAAGCTGTAAATCCCTACGTAATAATTTTCCAAACCTGACATCCTATACTAACAAGAAAAGTGGACATGTAAATATTTCTATAAAAATATTAAGATCCTTTAAAAAATATTATCCATTGAGTTTCCTTTAGGACTAGCATGTATGACTGAAAAGTTTTCCATGAAAAATTATTGGACATTGAAATTGGTTAACATAATAAAAATTGAAACTATTATTATATAACTAGGATATTTCTATAAAAATACAATGATTCTATTAGATTTAAAATGTAGGATATATATATGATGGGAATAGTTGGGGTTGACTCATTTATAAAAAATAAAACAACGAGTATTAAAAAAATTACACTATAAAACAATAGTAAATATATATTGTGTTTGTGAAATCGAAATATAATATTATATAATGATAAAATGGTAGTGAATTTAATTTAGGAATGTGATAAAAAATTAATTTAATATTTTGATGTGATTGTGACAATAATTATTATTTAAGGAGATTAGAAAAGATATTTGATAATGATAATATTGAAATTATTAATAAAAAATAATTTGAAAGTAAATTTACTAGGAATTATAGTGTCGAAAAAATCCTATCAAAATTATATAATTATTAAATTAAATAAGAATATTTAAGGAAGATATAAGTAAAATAGATAGAGAGTGTGTGTGTGATTTGATAAAGGAAATAAAAAATAGATCACTACGAGACACTATATTTCCCCCCTAATGTAAAGTGTTTTATATATTACTCCATATATTTTCATATAAAACATGAAATAAAAACCTCATTAACCTTCTTACAACTGTCACAAGAAACCCATGTCTCATATATTAATAGTAGTAATCACTCAACCCTCACATTTTGGTTGTTATCATCCAATGTAGAAATAGTGGTGAGAAAAGAGAGTCTTTCATGACCCAAATAAATTTCAAATATACTCCCTTATCATTCAATAAGGATACTATAATTTTAGGTAAGAGATAGTGGGGAAATGTTAATTAGGGCCAAAGAGATTAAAATTTTAAATTTCTTCTTGAAATAATAATTTGAGATTGATGCATATAATTACGCTGATTCCTCTATAGAATGATCCAATTCATTATTCAAATCCACCATTATTTATAGGGAATCCATGGTCATCTATTTATATCCTCTAAAGGATTTAGCAACATTGAAGAATTATTCATGGTCATTACACATAATCAAATTCCATTAATGTTATATAAGGTCCATCAGAATAAGAAAATTGAAATGTTATATCGACTCCACCAGTTAGTCGAACAATCCCATTGGATAACAGGTGAGAATCCTAAAGATCACTGCTTCTAGAATTCTTTCCCTAGGAAGTAATTATTTTCCACTAGCAGGCTAGTGTAACTCCTATTGATTCACTAAATCTATCCACTACCACTGATTGGTAAGTTCTCATATACTAGTTAGGTAGTGTATTGATGATAATTGGGTGGTTCTATCCTCTTTGGAATGACTAAATGGTGCTCCTCCATTGGCTATCCAATTCTTACTACAGCTTTAAGACATCATCACAACCTTCTAGAATCAATAAAAACACCTTTTAATGAATCATGAAAATACATGTATGATATCAATAGGACTAATAAAACATAAAAATATATTCATATAAAAAAAATCAATTACTTTATTTAGAACATAAAAACTTCAATATGATATCTAATAAAAGTAAATACCATCTATTGAAATGGAACTATTAGAAACAATAAAGAGTGATTGTAATAATGAATGAACTATAAAATAGATATAGGTATAATAATACTCTAAGTTGAAGGCCTAAAAGGACATTGTTTCTTTATATTTAGACTCTATACAAATTTATTTATATCTAGAGTATCTATAAATTAAATAGATGAATTTAAATCCTATAGTTAGGTTGGTATAAAATTTAGTGATCTTGACAAATAATTATCTCATTGAAAATGGTATTTAATGTACAAAAACTCAATGTTGACATTGATTTATCTTTTCTTATTATTAATAGGATAAATATATGTTAGGTGTTTGGGGTATTGAAATTCCTAAAAAAGGATTTTTTGGTATATCTTCATTATCATAAACCATGGAACAATGGGATAGTCACATTTTCCTTACAGACTATTTGTGGACATGATTCATGCTATGGAGGCCTAAGAAAAATAATTTTATTAAATTTTATTATATATATTTTTTGTATTTCTACTCCTTCTTTGGACTCATGGTCATTATTATTAATGTGTTTCATATTTATTCTTTAGTATTGAAGTTTATATATATGAGATCATTTACATTTTAATAGTCCTCCACTATAAAAGAGAGAAATGATTTTTCAAAGTCATATTATTTTATTTCCAGATTAATAGTGTATTTACCTACTTGTTAATATTTGGATAAGGATGTTTCTTATGTGCCTCCTTTGAATGTTTTTTTAATTTTATTATTGGGGAATAGTGTGATATTACCATCTCTATAGAGATCATTTGGATAATGGAATAATTACCCAAACTCTATTTCCATTACTTTTAACGTGGTTTTATTCTATCAGGTTCCCTAGGATTGATTTTTTTGAGTTCTAGAATCATTAGATCAATGTGATGAATGGAAATTATAAAACATTCCATCTCATCATTCTATGTATTAAATGGGTTATTTCCAGACCATTCGGGGATGCTACCAGTGATAACTTTTCAATTTGAAGTTGGTCTAGATCTCTTTAATAATATATAATGTCGATTTATCTATCCTAACATATATTAAATGGGTTTATCATCATGAACTAACCATATTTAGCTATTTATGGTAATATTTACGAATTGGTGATATGATGATGGAACTGTTGTATGAACATGTATCCAAGGTTGATGAAGTAGTATGTAGAAGTTTGTGTCTTGAATAATGACCATGAACTCTATATTATAGATCATAAACCCAAATTGAGTATTTATCCAAATCACTTTGAAGGTCTTATACTCATTTTTATTATATAATTGGATAATAAGTGTAGAAAGGGTAATATCATTTTACCTCAAGTCATGGAAATAGAGGGTCTATGAAAGGATAATTTTAACTCTAAAACCATTATTGATGTAGTTCTTGTGATCATTTATCCCCATGATATGGATTGATATATATATAAGGATAATATTACTTTGAATAATTACACCTTTTTCATCCTCACCAATAGATATTATAATGTCACAATTGATGAATTACTTTCTTGATACTATATGACTTAGATATAATTATAATAGTATTAAATTCCTAAGGAAATATTTATTCTTTGATGGTAAACTCTCAAATTTCCTTAAAAAAAGTAGGTTATATATTACTAAGAGAGATAATGGAAATAAAGGTATATGTTTTGATAATTCGTCCTTTTTATATCAACATGGTCATTTATTTAACACCTAGACTCTAGTATCCTAGGGATGGTTATTATTTTACTACATTGGGACATGATACAATAGATCTCATCCTAAAGGATCAAATTATTTTATAGTATTGGGAGAAAATATACATACATTATTCTCACATTACATTTGAAAACAAGAAATAAAACTTCAAATACTCATGAAAACTTTATTATTTTCTATATTATATCCCAAAAATTATTCATAGATTCTTTCATGGAGTCCTAGGGAATTAAAAACATAATAACAGGTGAACATATATGATCAATAATGAAAATCCTTAAAATTTAGATATCATAGAATAAATAATGAACAAATAACATTTCCTAGATAAGGAATAATAAAATATTACATATATCTAACATTTTAAAAGGGGAATATATTTATGGATGAAATAATAAAGAAAATAACATGAAAAAACTTTTTTCATAATTATAGAATCTTTTATATCATATATTATGATACAACTATGAAGTCCCCATGCCAAGAAATCATACATAAATAGATATCTGATATGAAAAATACCCAACATAGTTTGTCTCATGAGAACTAATGATACGTCTAGGGACAATAAATATCCCCAAACTTCACTTATTATGTCCAATACATCCATCATATAGAAGAAATTAATTAAAAATCAATGAATAATATTTATTAATATTTATGTTGAAAAAATATGAAATATTAATATGTTTCCCTATTAAATATAAACATTGTCATAATCCATCCATAGAAATAAGGTAAATTTTATCCTTAGTGAATATCCCCAGTATAGAAAAATAATCATCAATGAAATATATATAGATAAAAATACCAGTAAAATAATATTTGGGCCTTTTGTTGAAAACATGAGAAAAATATAATTTTGATTTTCTAACATTTTAAAAAAATATTAAATTTTTTGAAAATGTCATTATTTGAAAATAAAAATGGAAACTTATGAAGGAATCATAATTAAAAAAATGTTTTTGGATGTGAGTAAATCTATTTATATGTTAAATCTTAAAAAAATGATTCACTTCACAAATTTTATATAAAGATAAAATACTTTTTTTTTGGAAATAAATAGAGGATATTTCTCTTAAGAAATTGGAAATAAAGAAATATATCATTGATTATTTTACTAAATATTTATTTGAAAATTGAAAATAAAATTCTTGAAAATATTTTTAAGAATCATAGACATATAAGAAAATTTCATTGAAAAAAAAGAAATAATGTTGGTTTTTGATAAAAATATTTTATCAATCGTATTATATACTAATGAGATGAAATTGAATAGAAAAAAGTCAAATTTATAGATTAATGAAGGAGAAAAATTTATGGGTTTTAAAACATTAAGGGTTTATAATTTCACTCATTTGATTTTTAGACACAAACATTTCAGAAAAAAATAAGACTATTTATTAAACACTTACCTCAAGTCTATCTCACCACATACATAAATTAATACATGTATCATAAAAATATATTAATTATATGATTTCATAATAAACATATAAATTTATTTATTTTATCAGAATAGTATTTATTTCATTTATTCTCATGTATTATTTAATTAGTATATTAATTAAATTCACGTTCGACATTTCGACGTCCTTTATTTTATAAAATAATAATAAATTCAGTGTATTAACCATGGTAAAAGGGTTATTATTCCATTATCTCTATAATATTAATCATGAAGTAATTATTATATTTATATATTAACTATAATTTTATATTATTCTATTAAATGAGGACATGAAAAATGAATCACATCGCTTTGTGGTGGTTGATGATCACATATAAGAAAAAATGACGTTATCAGTTTTTAATGGGTGGAAGGGTAATGAGGTAGATGAAATATTTTATCATCAGAATCATAATTATTTCCAAAATATCATATATATTAATTGGTTTTTTTTATAATCTTCCATTTAATGGGGTGATGGAATAGAAATTACACTGATATGAAAATATATAGGTAATACATATGCATAAGGAAACTATAATTTTTCATAATATGGAAAAGGAGATCATGATTGATAGAAATTAATGTAAGTAGGGGATAATGATGTTATTATATATTCTAATTTATTGAGTTTTTGAAGGATTTGGATGAAGAAATAAACATGAAAATAGTTGTTTAATACTTATACCTCTTTATTGAAAGCTATCCCTTGGCTTACACCTTAATCCTTCTTAATGTTGTCTTCTCTTGGGAACATAACCTCTATGACGTGGGTTTATATGTTTTGAATATATTTGGTTTGGTCTTCTTCAAGGTAAACGAATTATGTTTTATTAATAATAGTGGAGAGGATGCACCCTTTTATAATTGTGGTCAGTTGAACAATTGTAGTTATTCTTAACAATTAAATAATATAAGTTTCATCCTCATGGATAGGTTTGGAAATAAAAATAAAAGTTAGATGATAATGTGACAAACGTATAAATACCCTAATATGAATAAAATTAATATGAGTATTCATTAATTTATGCCTAAATTTTTACAATAAATAACCTATTTTCCCCATTACTAGGTTATCAACATTTCAACCAAAACTATTATCCATTATAAACAAAAAATAAATTGAACTCCTTACTAAAAATAAACCTCATGATTCCAAATACGAGTTTCTTTTTTTCATGAGTAAATTTTTATTAGTTTTAGAAATCAATATTAATATATGTGTATAATAATCAATGAAAAAAGTACTTTTTTGTGAAAATTATATTTACGAAAGAAATAATATTATACCAAAACTAAATATATTATTAATTAATATTAAATTAATTAAAATATGATTAATAAAATTGATTTAGGTTATATTATAACCAAATAAAAAACAATTTATCACTTTTAAACTACTTTACTTAGACAAAATAATTGAAAATTTTCTAATTTTTTTTACCATTCACCTAAAAATTATCTATATTTGAAAAAAATCCCAAAAACTCACTCTAAAAAAAAATTACTATATAAACTAAAAATTTTTATCTATTAAATAAAATGAAATTCTAAAATTTATAAACCTTTATTTTAAAAATAAATATGATCAATTTCTATTATAATGATAAAATTGAAGGATGTGCATTAGATAGTAGTATAAGGATGTAATGTTTAAATATTATATAATTATGTTGGGTATTATTTTATCCCCCCTAAATAATTTCTTGTTCAAAATTTTAATAATAGCATATTATTAAATAAATGAGGTTAATCCTTCCACATAGTTTCTTCAGGCACCCATATTGTCTCTTCTTGTTTTTTATTTTCTAATGAATCTATACTAGTAGAGTTGTTTGATTCTACAAAATTTTATCTCTAGTATAAATAATTTAGATAGGCTCCTCACAATATGATTAACAAGGTTCTAGTTATATTTCTTAAAAGGTGAGCACATGCATTGGGTTTGTTATGTATTTCCATAATAATGAGCTATGGTACATGCCATAAACTATAAAGAGACTATGTTACATTGTAAAATATTAACCCACAACTCCAATTATTTTTATAATTCCAAAAGTTCTGATGTACTTATGGAATAGTTTGTTATTTCTTTTTGAACCATATTATAGCCCTCCATGGAGACGAATTTAAGAAAACATAATCTCTAACTTGAAATTACACATCCATTATTCAATTATCACATTACCATTATTTTATACATTGAATTTCCTTGATGTGATTATGAATAGTATTTACATTCAATATTGTCTCCTCCATGATATCTGGGACTAGAGGCATCCTTTCACCAACACTATCCCAATACGATGGAGTATGACACCTCTTTCTGTCCAATAATTAATATGGTGTATTTGGAATGATTGAATGAATGATATTATTATATAAAAATTCACTTAATACTAAATTATGATCCCACATACCATGAAATAAATTGACCATGACTCCAAAAAATCTTCTTATTTTTGAATAGTCCTTTAAGACTACCCAAAAATTTGAGGATTTTAGGTGTTTCTCAAATGTATCTTAGTATCCAGTTACTTATGAAGACTCTTCTTCAATTTTTATGTAAACTTAAGATCATGGACATATTCAATTACAAATGGTACACCATGAAGTCTCACAACTTCATTATTATAGAGCTAAATGTGGTAATAACAAGGTAGATAATACCTAATAGAGAGGAAATATATTTATATAGAATAATGATCAATAATAACCCATATTGATTAATTTATTCTAGGAGTATTTGGAAATATAGTGAAAAATTATATAGTAATATCATCCAATTACTACACATGAATAGGTAAATTTAAATTTAATAATTTTGGATTTTGTATCTCAACCTTTATTTGTTAAAAAACCAAGAATCTTGTTATATTGTATGAAATTTACCACTTAATATTGTCTAAAAAAATTCTTATCAAATCCCAATACATTAGATACTACATGGGGTATAGTAAAATTTGAAATATGATATTCATCTAATAATTCTGGTTTCATCTTAGGAATGGAAGGAAAAGATAGTCTCTTTCAATATTTCAGTATAACATCATCATAGATAATGTCTACTGACTTAAAATAATTTACACCATTAATTTTCATTTGAATACTCTAATATTCAAGGTGATAACTCTTTATTTTTTCCAATATGGATGGTTTTGAAATAATTTGGAATAGATGTGTTGTTCCCCCTTCCTTAATTATTCTCATATCCAACATTACTAAATCATTGAATATAGGATCCTTAATTAATAATCTAAATTTTAATAAAAACTCCATGATCATTACTACTCAACCCATCATCAACCTTATTTTCCTTCCCATGATGATAGTGAATTGGGAAATCCTAATCAATGAGTAGTTCAAGCCATATACTTTGATTCATGTTGAGTTATTTCATTGATATATGTATTTAATTTTTTTTTGATATGTACATATATCAAATCATTCACCATAATTATAATTCCTCTATCTCATCAATGAGAATATTATGGAAACCAATTGAAGATCATGTGGTATATAATCTTTTTCATGATTCTCTAGTATCCTTGATTCATAGGTAAGAACTATATAATTTTTTATAATGACACATAAAAGTCCCTTTATTGATGTATCACTATAAATCACAAATTCATTTGTTTCTGATAATAATGTTAGTTTTGGTGAATTAACTAAAACCATGAATACCTCCTCCACCCATTGAACTCTTTCTCCATACCCTACCTCCCACCCCTCCTCCTATCTCACACCCTCACTTCCTCCCACTCCCTCCCACCATCTGACATGTGCTCTTTCTCACTCGTACTCTCTCCCACTTTCTCTATCTATATCTCCCTTAGCCCCTCACACCCTTTCCCCATCCTTGCCACCATCACTCTCTACCCACTCTCCCCCTCTCAACTTACCTCCCTCCCTCCACCGCCTCACACTTACCCCCCTCTCTATTCTTAATTCTCCCTCACTCCCTCTCTAATACTCTATATCTACCTTGTTCTATCCCTAAATTCCTCTCATTTTTACCCATGCCCCTCCCAACCTTACTCCCAACCTCCCCCAACCACTCCCTTGGTCACCCCTCTACTCTCCTAATCAATCCCTCCCACCTTCCTACTCATGTTTCCTTACCTTGTGCTCCCTCCATTTTGTGATCCCTCCAATATGTGACCCCTTCCAACCTTTCTCCATCTCTCACCCTATATCTCTCCCTATCTATCTCTCTCATCCATCACCCCTATCCCCCTTGATCACACCCACTCCCTCGCAAAACTCTCACTCCCACCCTTATCCCCACCCCACTCCCATAGCCGCACCCTCACCACCCCACCCACTCCATTTCTTAATACATCCACCTCCCAATCAAACACTAACCCACTAATTCTCCCTCCTTCCCACACTCCCTCCCCCCATGGTCTCCCTCTCACTACCTCTCCCCTTTACTCCTTCTCTTTACTACCCCCACCTTTTGTATAAATAATAAATTATGGTTTTCACTTTTTAATCCATATAGTTATATTGATCATAATTTTTTTATCATTTGTGTTATTCTCTTCCTTATTTCGGGGGCGGGTTAATGAGATTGCATTCAAAAACCCAAAAAAATAATTTTTCCCATAATTTTCAAAGAGACATGAGAAATAAAATAAAATGATATGGAATAAAATATAAAACATAAATTGATGAATTTTCCCTTCATTCCCCAATAAATATTTGATCCTAGTTATTTAATATCATAAGATTCCAATTTTTTTTTCTAACTCTAATTTAATTATTTTTCTTCTAGAAATGAAGTGTAATTATTATTTCATAAATAGAAATTTCATCAAACATTTGATCAATTAGTTTAGTTAAAAACATTCCTATAAAACTAGTCCTAAATAACCTTGTAAATCCTTGACTCTAATATGAGGAACTATTTCCCCTTCCTAATAAAGAAAAACTAAAAAAAATTATTGCAAGATTAATCAGCCAATATTTATTCCAATAACTAGAAAGTTTTTGGTGATGTTCATTGTACTTCATCTTTATTTTTACAAGAACAAATCCAATAAGTATTTTCATCATATGGACCTAAAAATTTCTTCCAAACAAGCAACCATAGATTTCAAGTGACAACCAACATGAATATTTAAAAATAGTAACTTAGTTGTGATGGAGGTGTTGTATCGAAATTCATTTTTTTTCTTTTTTCCTTGAATGCGTCTTACATGATAGCATGAACTTGATGCTTGGAAAAAGATATATAATTTTAGAAAAATCTGAGAGACGTAATTCCTTTTTCTAAATTAGTGCTGATAAATATATGTGTTATGAGTGCTTTCAAATTTAGTGTGGATAGAAATTCATTAAAAATATATAATAAATTATTAATAGATATTAAATAATATAAATTATGTATACTAATAAATATAAAATTGAATATATGATAATTATATTAAGATCTAAATATAAAAATATTGAAATAAAAATGATTAAATATTAATATCAATATTTTAAAAATAATAAATGTTAATGAGTAAATATGTATGGATTAACATTAATAATGAATAAATCACACTAAAATTAAATGGGTAAATATTGAAATTGAATAAATTACTCCAAAAGATAAATGTTATTATTATTTTTGATAAATAAATTAAATTAATTAAAATAATGTAAAGAATGAATGAAATCAAATATTTAAAAATTGAATAAATTTTAAAAATATTTAAAAAATGAATAAATATTATTAATTGTATATTATATCTAAAAGTTAATAATTAATATATATTGAAATAAAAATAAATACATATTAATTTTGAAAATTGCAACCATATTAAAAATATTAAATAATAATGAATAAATATTTTTAATAAAGATTCAAAATGAAAAATTACATAAATATAAAATGAAAATAACAAAAATGGATAAATACAAAAAATTATTTAATAATATTAATGTAATAATATTATTAGATGAATGAAATAATCAAAATGTCATTAATTTACAAAAATAATTATGATTATATTGTAAAACTATTAAAAAATTGAATAAGTATTATTGATAACATTAATTTTTAAAAATTAAAAAATAGATAATTATGAAAATTAAAATATACAAATATTAATAGTATAAATTACAATTATATTAAAAAATATATATCCCAATGAATAAAAATGTATTAAAAAATATATAAAAAAATTATTAAGTGAAAAAATATTGAAAAATAACAAATTAAAAAAAATATTTAATATTAACAATGAATAAAAAAATATTAAATTAATAAAATGTCAAAATGTGTTAACTTTAATAATTAAAAATTAAAAATATTAAAAAAATATATAAAAAATAAATAAGTATTATTAAGTATATAAATTAGTAAAAAATTAAAAGGGAATACATATTAACTTTAAAATGAATACACATTAATTATTTATTATGAAAACCATATTAAAATATTAATCAATAAATATGTATTTATAAATATTATAAATGACTAAATTATAAAAAAAATATTAAAACATTATAAATAAAAAATGAATAAATTTTAAAAAGTAAAATAGAAATTATTATTATTATTAATGAATATGTAATATTAAACAAATTGATGTGAAAATAAGTGAAAATAATTAATTGAAGTCAAAAAATATTTTAGAAATTTTAAAAATAGGAAAAAATATATTATTATAAATATATAAATTATTAAAAATAAACTGAATATATACTAATATCAAAATGAAAAAATGTTGTAATATTCATTAAATATAAAATATTTATAATAAATTACAAATTATAAATAAATATATAATATTTTAATAAAATTATAAATACAAAAATATTAAAATATAAATGAATAAATATTAAAATATACATATTATAAATTTTAAAAAATAAAAAAAATGTATAAATAAATATTAAAAATGAATAAATTACATAAATAGAGAAGGGATAATTATTATGAATGAATAAAATATTAATGTATTAAAAATTAATAACTATTATGAGTGTTTTTTCATGTGTTATTCTATAGAAAAATACATGATTGATGGATATTCTCTCTCTCAACAATGTAGAGTGTCTCTCTCAAGATTTCAACAGTGATTGCCCTAGTAATCATAGCTCAATTCCTTTTATCTCAAGAAAGATCTTTGACGATGAAATTATTGGCCACTATAAAATGTTTGCAGCTTGTGGCATCGAGCAACATGATGCTGTATCTCATAATATAGAATCTGGCGGTGAAGAGTCCATGGTGAAAAATCGAGGAATCTTGGGAGTGAGGGCTGTGATGAGCTTGATATTGGGGTATTGTTGTCCTTGGAAAGAACCTTGGATTGGTAATCTTTATGATCATGTATATGCACAAAGGAGTGATGAATTTAGGGTGATCTTGTTTCTTCTAGAGATTATGGGGCCAACATCGATTGACGAGGTGCACTTGGCTGGGTGAGTGTGGGTGTTGGCGGCAGCCTCACTCGATGATAAAGATGTTAACGCATTGGCCATGTGCTTTTGGGATCCTCTTGGTGACTGTGGGAGGTTGGTCCAATACATGGCAGCAGGTCCTCTCGATGATTGTGATGGGGGTCATGGGATGGTCTGAGATCCTGATGGAGGGAGAAGGTTTGGGACTCTGAAAGCAATGTTGATGGTGGTGCGTGGAGACCTTAATTGCGGAGCATGGGCCTACGACAGATGCGGGAGGTGATGAATTTGGATGCTATGATGACCTCACTCCACTCAAGATGCTAGAAATCCAACAGACAAGCTATATACAGAAAGAGAGGCTAGATTTTTGGAAAAGTTTTAGGTCTATCTATTAACAGTTTCTTTCAAATCCTGGGCGGGTCGACCATGTTGTATTGTTTTTAGGACTACCAACCTTGAGGATGGGTTTCAACCTACTGGCCTTGAGGATGGGTTCATGACTTTTTATTTCATTATGTGGTGTTTCTTTATTAGTGTTATATCCCACATGTTGATGGGTTGGTGGTTGAGGGATACCCTACAGTGGTTTGAGACACTATTTAGGGTGAAGATCTAAGGTACCATGAGATTTCGATGGTATGAGATGTTGATGGTGATATATCCTGCTGATGATGTGGTATTGCTGACACCTTTGAAGATGGGAATTAGGGAAGACCTCGATTGCATGAGTGAAGCTGCTGATGTGAAAAACATCATCCTCGACATGAATGATGTCCAAGATGATGACATAGGCCAGTGTGTTGTCAGTGATCCTCATTGATTTAGTCGGGTTTATGAGATCCTCGATGTCAATAGCTATCGGTTGGGTCATTTTTGTTTTGACAGTGATGTGTTTGTGGGTCTCTGATCTATTTGATGTGGGCCTCCTTCCTTTTATTTGGTTCTAGGGATATTTTTTTGGGGTGATTTGGTCACTTTCATTTTTGGTGACATTTCTAGTCACGCTCTTTGTATCTGCTATACTTTTATTTTATTCAATAATTTTCAGGGTGTGGTTTGCTCGATACTAGAACATTCCTAGTATTTATGTAAATTTAAAAAAATGAAATCTTACTTAAAATATGTATATATTTAAATAATAATTCATATATATATATATATAATAATTCAAATATATATATATATATAAACATACATAAATATGAATAATTATTAATGTTTCAAAATATTAATTTCAAAAAAATTGTTATATAAATAGGAAAACATAATGGATGTTAATTTTTATTATATGAATTATATTTTAAAAATATATCATGTTACAATATATAATATGTATTATATATTATAAATATATATATGAAATGTGACAATATATATCCATATTGTATTTATATATAAATATAAACATGTTTTGTTATAAAATAATATCGAAAAGTACAAATTTATGTATTTATAAATTTAATTTTCAATGAAGGCCTTTATCAATGCCATGAATGAGGTAGGGCAAGGGAACACGATGAATTTAGTAGTTGAAGATGAAGTGGATGGGATATAGAACCCTACACCCTAAAAGGGGAAATTTGGTTGAAATAACGGTTATACGCAGTTTGATTCTGATAGAAATGAAAAAAAACTTAGTCATTAGGGACCTAGTTGGTCATGGTGGTGAGTAGTAGAAAATATGAATGAACATTGAATGTTGGAGGAAAAAAGTGGAACTACACTATCGTTAATCGACTAAGGTTCCACTTTACTGAAAACCCATTATCACAATTAGATATAGATTTTTAATGGGATTTTAAGAAAAATATATAATATGTCAGGATTTTCATAATTTATTGAAATGGGTATATGAAACCATGACCCATGTTTACACATCCATTTTTATATAGGAACATTGATTTATGTTCATAGAAATGGGTCTAGGGAAGTGTCAAATGTGTTCATACTTCCATTTTCATATCGGAATCTTGAAATACATAAATCATGAAATGTGAATAATCACTAATTTTAGTAAATATATAAATATGTATTATAATTAATATTTAATATGATACTAAAACAAATATTTAATTATATTATATAATATAATATATTTTTTAAGAAATAAAATAAATATGTTTTGAAATATATATATATATATATTATGTAGATAATAAAGTATTTAGTACACACTACTATAGTTTTGTCTATATTATTTAAACACATTTATTTACTCAAAACACCAGCTCTAATAAACATATTACTTATCTATACTAAAAAAGAAGTTATTAAATTCAACCTATATGAGTGTGAGATTTTATTGGTGACAAGGAATAACTTTATCTGTAATTTTAAATAGTGTTGATACATAAAATCTTAACTAAATTAATTTATATATTAACTTTCATATACATTTAAATATCATTTTCATTACAAAACAATCATTTATTTATATATAAATTCAATATGAATATATATTTAAATTTTAGATATATATTTATTATATTAATTTCACATTATATATAAAAATATTACATATATTTAAAATATAATTCATATTAAGAATAAAAATATATCATTGATCGTATATTTTCATTTATATAACAAAGAAAAATATTATATTAATTAATTAAAAAATAAATAATAATGTATATTTCTGTATGTCTATGTATATATATGTATTATTATAAACATATACACATTGTTATATAATATGTAATTATTTTCTACTTACATATCCAAAACATGTTATACATGATTTATGTAATTTATATATAAGCATAAACACAAAAATAAATTATATTTATAACTTTTTAATATTATTTATTTTATTCATTTTTAATATTTATTCATTTTATATTTTGACAATTTATTCATTTTTAATATTTCTCTATCAATTTTTTTTTGTTAATGTTTGACATTTATAATATTTTTATATTAATATTTATTCATTTTTGTTTTAATATTTTCTAATTTACATATGTATAAAATTATTATATATACATTTTTAATTGGTAATTTATTATAAATCATTTTTATATAAATGAGAATTTCAATATTTATTCATTGTTAGTTTAATATACATTCATTTTTATTTTTTAATAATTTATTCATTTATATATTATTAAATTTCAATAATTTTTACATTTTGTCCATTTTTATTACATATTATTTAAAAATAATAAATAAATTTTATATTTATTGGAATTTATTCATTTCTAATTTTAAATATTTTAATAATTTCTGTATTTAATAATTTTTAATATCTATATATACATATTTATTCACTAATATTTTTAATACAGTTGTAATAATTATTAATTAATGTTTATTCATTTTAGTGTTAATATATATTCAATTTTAATTATTTATAAATTTGTATTCATAATATTAATTGTTAATTTTTTAATAAATTTTCAACCTATTCCTTTTTAATAATTAAATTTAAAATATTTTTATTATCTCAATCATTTAATATTATTTATTCATTAGTTATATTAAATATTTTCATTTAATTTATTCATTTTTAATATTTATCCATTTAAAATTTTCTTAACTTATTATTTTGAAATATTTATCTAGACATATTCATTCATTAAAATTTAATTCTTTTAACATAGTGGTAATTTACATTTATATTATAATTATATTATCATTTTAATGTTTATCCATTTTTAATTACTTAATAATTTATATTATTACTAATACTTATTTTTTTTAATATTCCAACATTTTATTATTTTTTAAAATAGTAAATTAAAAAAATTTATTAGATTTCATCATTCATAAATATTATTTATTTTTTTTACTTATTCATTTTAAGTATCTCCAAATAATATTTTTTAATTCATTCAAATTTAATATTTATTTATATATACTTATTCAACGATGTTTAATATTTTTATTATTTTTGTAATTTAACTAATTAATATGTATTTAGTTTAATTTATATATATATTCATTGCAATTTTTTTAAAAAAAATTATATAACAAAAACACTTATTCATTTATTAGATATTTTATTAATTTATTCAATTTTTAATTATAAGATTTCCATCATTTTTTACATTCATTCAATTAAAATTATTTACTCATCAAAAATATTAATTATTTTTTATTTATTTTTAATCGATTCATTTTAAATATTTATTAGTTTAATATATTTTTTATTCATTTATAATAACAATCCATACGTATTTATTCATTATTCTTTATTTTTAAAAATGTTTATATTAATATTTAATCATTTTTATTTGTGACTCCATCACTATTGTTCAAGCCATTAGAGCAGGATCTACTCATCTCTTATGAATGTTAACAAATCAGTGGATCATTTTCTTGGATTTCCTCTCATCTATTGATTACATCATCACCCATGTATACAGGGAGGCCATTGTTATGGTAGACAACCATGAAAAAAAAGGTATGGATGGCCTTGCCAACAAAGTTGTGGTTGGTAATGATATTATGTGGTCTAATCATATTTCTATTGATCACATTTCTCTTCTTCATATGGATCAATGTAAATATCCTTCTTTTAGACTCCTGTAACCTTTATTTTGTTAATAAAAGAGTCCTGCTCTCCTGGGTAGGGTCTCATATTACCATTAAAGTTTAATAATTTTTATTTTAACAAAAATTTTAAAATATTTACGAAATTATTATAGATACATTTTTTATTTTTAAATATATATATTTTATATTATTTTTATATTTACTATTCATTCATACATATTTTTGACAGCTTTTTATCAGCGCTAAATTTGAAAGTACTGATAAAAAAATTATTGGCATCGAAAAATTAGAAAACCCTGAAAAAATATCATTATTATTGCTAAAAATTTAGGGCTAAAAAAATTAGTCTTTATCAATTATGTGTTATCTCTCAACATACAACTTTCCCTTTTTCTAAAATTATAGAAATCTTATTCTCATAATGGTGCCAAAATTTTTATGAACATCCTTGAAATAAAATTAATCATTAAATAACTTTTTTACTATGGTTTTCAATACAAAATACTTTTTCCACAAATTTTAATAATCCTATTTTACTATTATTACTACATTACTAATGATTATATTAACACTAAATGTTATCAATAATAATAAAATTATCTCTACTAAATATAAAATTATTATTCCTTAAATAAACATTTCACTAAAACATATAATAAACCAATGGGTTGTTTTCCCATACCACTATGGTATATACTATTAGTTCATAACATCAAAACATATAATTCTAAATCTGGTGAAAAACTTAACAAAAATTGAAAATTTAGAAAATATTAATCTTTAAATCGTAAAAATGGTTTCATTGGGAATATCATTAAATCATAGAAATATAATGATATGATTCATAATGGTTTTTAAATAAAAAGTAAATTAACCAAATTATATCCATTGGGTGCATCAGTCTAAGTTCATAGTAAGGCCAATTGTCATGTACCGGGTAACACTCATGTCAATCCTGACATGCATTCCTCGATGTTATTACCCCCAAGTAAATCTGTGATAGAACTACATCCACATATACTATCCAGACAAGGAATTACTGGTAAGAAGACCACACAATCTCTACTTTGCTATTAATTTATGATGTTATCCTATACTTTGACTTATCTCTAATTTCAGTTATAGGGTTATGTTATCTAAATATGTTTTCAATAATTTAGTTCTAAAGGTTTCTATTAAACATCTCTTGATAAAAAATATAAAGACCAAAACCCCAGGAGCCCAGATCCAGTGGTTACATTACTACTTTGGCATAAGATACATGGGATCACATCCTGAGGATCGAATAGTTTAGTATTCTTCATAAACTAGATACATACATGATTCTCATATCACACTCGAAAAAAAATTACAACATGGTTTTTGTGATCATATTATTATTCCCTCTAGAATATCCTCACATATCATTCATAATACACTTTTAGGGTTCCTAGGGTAAGGAAACAAAATAAGGGTGAGAAAAAAACATTATAAGGGTTAAACACAATGAAAGTTATCATGTGTAAATAAAACATCATCAATTTGGAAATGTAAATATCTGAGAACACATTCCATTAATAAATAACATTAGAATTAATTAAAACATAATCAATATGTAATTATATATAACATAAAAATATGTTATTTGATCAATAACTTGACTACCATAAATAGATAAGGAAAAATATATATTGGAAGAAAAATAATTAAAACACATGACATTTAATCAATAAAATTATAAAAAAATGAATACATAGATAATATCACTACAATAATCTCACGGTTAATAATGACTAAAATATTAAAGAAGTAAATTATTAATATTTGATACTATGATCATAGGCATCATTATACCTCTAATATCAAAACACTTCAAAAAACATTTTAGAAAATATCGATAAAACCCAATTAATTATAGCTTAATAATTCACCTCAGGAGACTTTTGATAGATCAAGAGGACATATAACTCATGGAACCACCCATCACTGCATGTCTAATGTTTTCTTCATATATCAAATGATTGATTTAATTCATGAACAATTTACCTTACCCTTAAATATCCTTACTGAATAAATAACATGGATTATAAATATTCCAATATCTAATAAAATATACTTCAAAATGAAACACTGTATGTAGAATTGATATATATTTTAGGTAATATTAATATCTATGATAAATAATATGGATATTTAGTATCTAATTATCATTGTAAAGTGATTATTTCAATGGAAAATTAATTACTAAAAAAATAATTCGAGGATGTGATTTCAATACATCCCTTGGTCAAAATTATCATTAACAACCCATTTTAAGAAAACTGATGGTATTAATACAACATATTCAAAGTGAATTATATATGAAATAAAGGGTTATTATAATTTATGAATAGAAATTCCATAATAAGATAATTAAAAACATTAATGAGAAAAATAAATTTTCAATATTTAAAATCACCAATTTATAACTATAAGTTAATAAAATATTATACAAACCTTTTATTTTGAAAACACCATTGAAACATATATTGCAATATTTAATATATTTATTAGTCATGATGGAAGAAAATTCCATTTATTTATTAAATGTTAAAACAAACATCCCTTTCACATTTTTAGTAAAATCCAAACAAGACTTATTTTGAAAATGAAAGGAAGATTACTTTTAAAATAAATTGTAAATAAGTCTTATAATGGGTAAAATTATTTTAATAAATCACATATATAATGTTAAAAAAATTGAAAACATTTTTTTAATAAAATTATATTATATGAAGAATGTTTTATGATAAAAGAGATAAATAAAGTCATATTTTATTAAAAACATTTCATCAATAGTTTTATGTACCAAAGATTGAAAAAAGTGGTACTATTTTATGAAAACGACTTGAATAACCAAATTAGAAGTAAATTAAAGTTTTTTATTATCCAATGATCAAATAATTACATTCAATAAAAATTCATGAATAAACATTATTGATTAAAATAAAATTCTAAAATAAACCCTTATAATGATCATAACATTGAAGAGAGAATTAATCAACGAGTTTATTATGTTTATAAAATGTAAATCCACATTAAAATTTTTAAATAAAAATTAAATAATAAAATTCCATTTCACACATAATATTATAATATCAAACACAATGAATCCATAATATAACAAAATGAAAATAAATATAATTGTGAAATTTATTACCAGTTGGTAACATTTAAGTAAAATCCCCAAAGATTAAATAATTTATATTAAAACATAAAATAAATTAATGTATGAACTAATAAAGGTTTAATATGTAAAAGTCATAGTATATACACCATATAAATGAAATTAGGTTCATAAAATTAAATTATGCCTCAATGAAGGAAAATTGAGACGAACTTCATTTTCTCATGGTTCTATTTAGTAGAGAACTCACTAAACTCATGTATAGTGGTTTTAACCATGTAATTAACTTATAAAAAACCATAATAATGTTTATAATATAATATATGATATTTTTATAACATTTTAACACCCCTAAAAACCATTCACTATCACTATTGACTCAGGTGTTAATAACCTTATTTTCTCACGCATGTATTGTTGTGAAAGTTCAAGATCATGAAAAAGGATAAAGATCCATTATATAAAAACTTAAATTTATTTTATAATTTTTATTTTTTTCCATTATATACATATTTATATCCATTATATAAAATTGGGAATAGAAAATGAATTACATATCTTTATGTTGACGGTAAGACGCATGTACAGACATGTGACAATATCATTTCTTAATAAATGAACACGTAAGGAAGTGTGTGATATATTAAATATAAATAATAAATTTAATTTCATATTTATCTCAAATATTTATTGAATTTATACTTTATCATATGTCATGTAATGTGTTAGTGAAAATGAATCACACTGCTTCACGAGGTGGTAGCCCACAGTACACATGAGTGACATTATCGTATCCCAAACAGAATGGAAAGTAAAAAAGGTATAAGTGAAATTTAATTTCCGGAAATATTTTTATAATAAAATTATCATATTTATATATATATAAATTATATTCATCATAATACCCAATCATGAGAGGTATTGGTGGAAAAAATGACACATTAGTTCATAAGGCGGTAGTCTGCCGAACACACGAGTGATGTTATCATTTCCAATTTGAGGAAAGATGAGATAGATATATTTCATGAAAAAAATAATATAAAATCTAATTATATTCATGATACTACTTTTATTGTATCATTATGATTTGATTAAATTTTAAGGAGGTGGAAGAAGAAATAAAATTAAAACACTTGTTTAATAATATCCCCTTTTCTTCGGACAACTACAAAAGGTTTTCACCCAAATCCTTACTATGTTGGATTTTAGATCAAAATGAGGCTTCTAGGATATTGGTATGTGATTAAGGAAGTTTTTTGGGTAGTTCTTGGCAAATAAAATTGGATTTTTATGATGAAATATTATTTGGGAGGGAGTAGCCTTTTATAAGTGGGGGATAAGGTCACATTTTTTCCAAAAAGAGTCAATCATAACAAATTTCTTATCAATATTTAAGGATAAAAAAATAAAAAATCATGAAATAACATTATATAAGGTCGAAATATGGACATATAATAATAATTGAAAAACATGTCAAGTCATTTTAACACACATCCTTTTATTTTAACCCTACGGTAAACCCGTTTTTATCTTATCCACGGTAATTAATTTTTACTAGTTTCCCTATTTATAATAAAGAAAAAACAATGAAAATTATTATATAATATAAATTATTTTGATTCAAAATATTAAATCCATTTTTTTAAAACCAATTCATTAAAGTTGAAGAATTTAATTTAATATTAATCCCATAGAAGTGAATAAAAAATGGTTTCCTAATGAAAATTTCTTATATGTTAAAGGGTTTTTTATATGAAAATTCAATATAAAATTGATATATATGACCTAAATTAAATTATTAATAATAAATTTAATGAAATTAATATTTTAAAATAATTTAATGAAAATTATAACTTTTAAATGCAAAAAACGGAAAGGATGTTTTTAAAAAAATAAATACTTTCACTAATCATTGAAAAATGAATCACTTTATAAATATAAAAATAATTCACAATAAGATAATTTTTATGTTTATTTCATTAATTAATTTAATTTTTTAAAATATTCTTTCTAAATGTAGTAAAAATTATTTTTTACATAAGTGAACAGGATGTGACCAAACTTATTTTTAGAAGAACATATATTTTAAGCATAAAACTTGATCTATTATTGACACATGTCTAAAAAATATTATAGGAATAATAAAATATTTTATTAAATATGTAATTAATATATTTCATTAAAATAATTCACCAAATATTATTTATTTAATTTATTAAGAAAAAAATTGATCATATAAATATTTTATAAAAAACATTTCATTTACCTCCAAATTATTTTTATTTACATTAATAATTAACTGATAACTAGTGAATTAATTTTATAAATGTGCAAACTATATAATTTTTTTAGTCCTATTATTACCCACAAACTTGATAGATTTGTTATAATATCCACATTAATATAATAATATATTAATAGAGTATTTCCTCTTGATTAAATTTGGGGGTTCCTACATCACAAGCAATGGAAAAAATATTTTACTTAAAGAGAAATATATTATAAAATCATGTTTGTTACACACATGAACCAAAAGTTTAATAGAATTTTCAAACTATATATAAAAAAGTAGTATATTACTTTTGAGCACATGAAATAAATTATAAAATTTAAATGAAATATAATTATTCTCACAAGAATATTCTTTGAAATTTTATAATACACTTCTTAGTTTCTTGGGGAAAGGGGAAATAAATTAAAGGGGTTTTCTCATATGAAAAATATGGGTTGGTATATAGTGAATGATAAAATGAAATCATCATAGAATAAATTTCATGACATTAGTATATATTTGAGTGGATTCATTCTAAAAATAATGCATACATTAAAAATATAATAATAAATAATTATATACATTAAAATAAATAATTTTATTGCAATATATTTTATAACATAAAAAATACTAGTTATTCCATAAATGACATGACCATTACATTATAACCATACCATTAAGTCCTTGTTCAGAGTCATCATATACAATTAGGTATGAATATACCAAATACATTAAATTAGTTTCAATTTATAGATCTACTAATGTTTCAAGGGGATATATATAATTTTGGACATAATAATTCATCTAATATGTGCAGTGAATCCATTAAATGAAATAAATTTTCAAATAATACATGTAATAATGATCAGTGGAATTTTTTTAATATAGTTATCTTATTAGTAAATACTTTTTAGTAGAGAAGTCATGCATATATAGATTTCCATCATTTTATAAATTAATTTAATTACATGGTTCTTAGGGTTAATATCCCAAATATATAAAAAAAAATATAAAAGTCACAATATGATGAAATTTATCCTTGATTTTGGTGCAATAAGGTGTGATTCAATTATTATATAGGGTTATTAAATGAAATGGTTAGAGGCCATTGTAAGGATAGGGAAATACCCTATTAAAAAATCATATTATATAGAATTAATTTACACTTTTTTATCTTATTAAGTAATTATAATAAGGTTAAGTGGTATTTTTTTATAGAAAAATGA
This sequence comes from Viscum album, assembly GCA_963277665.1. Taxonomy (NCBI): domain Eukaryota; kingdom Viridiplantae; phylum Streptophyta; class Magnoliopsida; order Santalales; family Viscaceae; genus Viscum; species Viscum album. Next base: position 381,693,832 of record OY728155.1, read on the forward strand.
GCTACTTATTGTAATAATGAAACATAACCACACTACATTAGAAAATTTAAAGGAAGTGGAAGAAATTTTCTAAGATAAATATTGAAAAATGTATAGAAAAACTTACATTTTTATATGGATTACCAAATAAATATATTGAAATTATTACATCCTTATGAGTCATTGGTCTTGAAAAAGAAATGAAAAATGGTTTCTTGTAACCTTTACCTTATTATTTATATTGATAAAAACTCATAGAAATAAATTTTAAGATAAAAACATAAAGAGATTATAAATCCCTTATGTAGACAAGTATATTCTTGAAGACTCTTTAGAGTAAAAATAAGAGGAAAACTATCATAAATGGTTTTATGGTGGAGTGAAATTTTATAATGGGATGTTATTTAATAAAAATGTTAGATAATTGTTTTTTAATTTATAAAAACATTTATTTAAAATTATATTATATAAAATTAATTTTTTTCAACTTTACCATTATTCTCAAAAATGGAATTTTATTTTTTGGAATTGATGATTGATTTTTATAGGTTTTAGAAGGAAAATACATAAATTTTATTATTTTGGATTTATGAAATTCTTTATTCACAAATAATTCTTCAAAAAAATTGTAAAATATATTTTTGTAATTAGATACATAATAATAGGTTTTAAAAAATAATTGTATTATTTAACATACATCATCTCAATTAATAATCATATTTTTTTAGAATGAATTTATTCTATTTATTACAAACCTATTTTATAGAAATGATACACTTATTATTATTTTTTATATATGTTGTATTTTTTAAATTCCCAAAAATTTAGTCTTAGAAAATTTATAAAATTTCACTAATAGATAATTTCAATAATATAATTATAAATTTCAAATTTCTTTAATATTTCTTTATATATATAATAAACATAATTAACAATCAAACTATTTTATGTAATTACAAAAACAATTTTTTTCGCCAATAAAAATATATATTTTTTTTCAAAACATTATTTTTATTCAATGACCTATGTATTTGGTTACAACAATATTGTATGATATAAATTATTATTATTTAATAATTATATTATTATTTAATAATTATATTATTATTATATTATTATTTATATATTATTTCACATAACTGTGTATAACGGTTATATTCCTATTACAACTATAATATAGGAATGTTACTATTTTAATGGTATGATTGTATGTGGTCTCATAACCCTTCAAATGAACATATAAACCTAAATATATACACATAATTATAGAATATATAATCATTCATATACTTCTAAAATTTCATATACCATATCATTTCTAATGAGTATTTTTTTCAAAAAAAATATAAATATATTTTATATAATTTTCATTCCATTTATAGTGTGATACTTTAGTGTTTAATATTAAAGGGATGCCCAATGTTGTTACATTTTCTATGGAACATGTTTTGAATTTATTGTGGGTTTAACTTTATTGTATTTATTTAAAAATTAATTATGTAAAAACGGGGATTGTGATTGTAATGTGATATTTAGTTATTATATTAATGTCTTGAAAATTTAATTCCACCCCCATTAAAAAAATTCATCATTGAAATGTGTTTTATATTTTAGTATCTAAAAAAATTTAGTGATTTTTTTATTATTTATTCCCCAATAACCTATATTAATTCATATAACATATGATTCATCCAACTTACCCTCAAAAATAAAATTTAATGATTCCAAAATACATTAACTAGGTTATCAATAATATTGATAGGATCATAAATTTAAATCAATTTAGGATCTAGAACAAATACATAAGTAATAAGTATATGTGTTTGAAATGAAATTTACTTCCTCAAAGGCAAGACATTGAATATGTCATCAACTATTGAGTGGTTGGATGAAATAGTCAATTGATAATATATATATCTAATTGTATCTAAAATATTACAAGGCATAATATACTGAGGACTTGAATATCCATTTTAAACCAATCATTATCACTCCATTCATTGCAGATATATTCTATAATATATGAACCCCTAAATGATATTCTGTGTCCTTCAACAAACTATCTTTATAAAATTTCTATCTAAATTGTATTTTTTTGATTGGATTTTGAGTGGCTTATACATTTTATATTTTTTCCTCGTAGTGTTCTAGATAAAAAATATTCCACTATATATCTTCATTATAGCTTTCATATTTATGAAATCATTTCCCATTGAAGACTTCTAACATTTCCAATGGAATTTCTAAATGGAGCTATTATTTTATAAATACTAAAATAATGGTAGATATTATTATTATCTTTCATTGATGTTATGAATTGTTACCTTAGTATTCTCTCTTGTGTTTTATTGTTCATTGAGACATACATCTAATCAAGGATGATATTTGGTGATACAATTTATCTCAGTGATTAAATCCTTTTAAATAATCCCAAATATTTTATTTGGGGATGATTTGTTACTATCAAATATAATTGTTAGACCTTAATTTTTATTGATTTTTGATTACCCCCCCTTTCAAGGGATGAGGGGGAACCCTTATAAGACCCGTAGACTTAGAGATTATATGGCCCATAGGCTTAAGAGATTACATGACCTAAAGGTCTTAGGGAATTCAACTTGACTATAACTACAAGGAACTGACCCTCCCCAGTATCTGCATCGTGATGGTAGCTCTCCACCTTTTTATGACCGTCTGGCTAGGCTTCTCATTCAAGCACTAGCTAATCCTGATGGCGTAGCCATACCCTCTCATTCTTCCAAATCCATTTGGTTCTTCTCTAGTGAGTTCACTTTCTCTGAATCCTCCTCTAAGGATGGTCCTTTTTTGTAGAGTCTGTCTGGGGTAATTGCACTGATCATGTGGCCCGAAGGCCTTAAGGTGGCATGAAGGCATTAAATGTGGCCCAAAATCCTTACTGACCAGAAGTCTTGGGTGGCTCGAAGGCCTTAAGAACTCCAATCCCAAACCAGTGGCCCAAGGTGATTTCACTCTCAATCCATAATTATTTTAATACTTGAATCTTGATATATAATTAATTATTTTCCACTAAATATTGCAAAAAAATATATTTTTTATTAAATAAAATTACATCATATTAGAATATGGTTTTATATGGTAATATAGGGCATGATATTAATCTAGAAATTAAACTTTTATTACTATTTGAAAACTAATACTCTTTTAAAAAATTAATAAAAACTATTAATTGATGAAGGTAGTAATTTTACATTTATTCATGCCTTTATTTTTCCTTTAAAACCACTTCCATTTCATTAGGACATCATTATTTTCTCAATTTATGATGGGTTTCTATTCACTTGTAAAACGATTTATGATTACCCTTCTCTAATAATTTTTATGTGTAAAATTTTCAATTATATTATCATTTTATTAGTTTCTTTTATAAACATGGATTGACACTATGATATTTCCTATTAAATAACACAATAAAAATAACATCCTTACTAGGGTAGTAGTTTATTACATACTCACATTACATAATAATTTCTTGTCATCACCTTTTCCTCGTGTTGTTCTTTGTTTGTTTAAATAATTACATCAAAATATTATGACATGTATATATTGAACATTATTAAATAATTAGTTGTTTTTTATATATTTTAAAGGAAATAATTATAGTTTCTTACTCAAGATCATGTGTTGTATAGTTTTGTTCACAAGTCCTTATTTTTTAATGAGTTGTATAGTTTTTTTTCATTAGTTGTTCAAATAGATTAAGGAACCTTGAACATGTGAAGATAAATTAGGGTCACTCTACACAACTCTAGTTAAAAATATCCATATAAATAATAATAATTTTAAATAATTTCTATTTTAAAAATGAGATAATATGTATACTATATATATAATTTAAAATAATTTATCTTTCCCACTCTATGAATGTTATTCTTTTTCAAAAGTCTATTGATATTTCAACCATAGACATATTAAAAGAGATAAAAGAAATATATTTTTAAAAAAAATTCCATATAGTAAGTTTTACATTATAATACCATTTCTTAGATGATTTATAGAGAAATTTTAAATTTATAATCATAAAATTAATAAAAGTTATATTATATTAGTATAATATAACTATATACCCCTAATAATATATAATTATAATCCATGAAAAATATATTCAATATATTTATATACATATTAGGTGAAATATTATGTACACATGATATTAATAATGAAACTAAATTTTAATAATTCATAAAAAATTCAATATTTGATATATCATTGTCCTTCACACATGGTTTTTTGAAAAAAAAATAATGAATTTAAATCATGGAGTTGTATTGATCACTCAAAAAATGATCAACGAAGTACCCAACACATGGTAATGTATTGTTTTCCTTTATAAAAAAGGAATTGTTTTATATATAATCTATTCATAGCATAAGAGAAAAATCCATCGATTTTACAAATAGGATTATTACTCCTCATAATGATACACTTGGTTGTTTTCATCCCATATCACAAAATATTAATGTAACTCATTTATAATCTCCTCCAATTTCACTAGGGTAACTCTATAGGATGGATTTGATAAAGATTTTACCTCAAGGATATGTTTAATGGAAAATTTATCTTCACGATTGTGTAGATTTCTAGATAATGATTCAGGAAGTAAAATAATATATTTTAAAAAATATGTTAATTATTTATTGATAAGACAAATTTCCCATGGATACAAAAAAAATTCTATTATCATTCTTTGATAATATCATTAAGATGATGTACTATGAATGGTTACAAACAACACTAAGATAATGTAGACTATCCTCATAAAATTTAAGATCTATACCGCTTCTATTGATATATCTAGATTTTTTTAAAAGGAATATTTTCCCTTGTTTTAGTTATAAATTGGTTTAGGCATGTCTTGGGATCATTTTGGTGAAATTTGGATGTTTTTTGAGGGGTTTTGGGAAGTTCATGGTTGGTGAATGCTTTTCTCAAACCATGTGTTATACCCTATAAAACCATGAAACCCTAGAAAGATAGGGGTTACAGGATTGAAAAATAGTTTGTTAAATCATGCATCCTATTAGGAGTAACTATGTACCCCAATAAGAGAGGCATATAGTTAGGGTTCACGGTTTGGAAAAGTGTGTGCCCCTGTCTATGAAACCATGCACACAGGATTTAATCCTATGAAAATTAGTTTTAAAATTCCCAAACACCATGGACTTCACCCTACTTCAGACCAACTCGACCCTAAAGGTTTTTTATTTTTTTTGGATACCACCTCATGGATTCTAAGACCTTCCAAACTCAATTCTAGATGAATTGAAGACCAGATTGAATAATATTCACCTCTCCCAGTAAGAGATTATCATCCTGATTTGTTTTCTCCATATTTTTTTGTCTTTATATCATCTTTTAAAGGGATGATTTCCTCCATTTATGATTATTTAGATCTATGTTATCATGTATATAATCCATTTGATCTTGGATCTAGGTTTTTTATTTAATATCTCATTATTCGTTGTGAAATTGAACTTTTTGCTTCAATTTGGGGATTTCCATTGGCAATATTCAATCAATGATCATGAGGTTGGTGGTCTAAATTGAAAATCCCAAAATATTGATTTAATTATGTGTATGTAATTATGAAATTTCAATTGAAATTTTTGGGAAATTTCATCTTTAATTTAAATTTATTCAATGTAATTTCCATGTGATAAATAAATGGGTTGAATTTTGGGTAATTGTAATTGGTTAAATTAGATTAATTAATTAATGGAATGATGCGATTATTGAATTGATGTGATATTGTGGTTATGAAATTAGACAATTAATTTGAATTTTGTTATGAGTTAATTGTTGAGATATGGAATTGATATATAATGGTAATAAAGGGATGTTTGGCTTAACATTTAAAGGTTAATGGTTTATGTTAATTAAGGGTGATAAATGGATTAATGAATAATTATTCAAATTATTACATGTGATTAAAGTAAAGAGTTATTATTAAATTGATAATTGAATTAGTATATCTTGATGATAATGTTTGATAAGAAGGTTAATGATGATTAACATTGATGAATATGATATATGTGATATATGTGTGTTTTATTGAGAAATGAGGCGTGGGACATGGATTGATACTCCAAATACTCACATGAGTCCTATCCATGATGTTCTTGGACTGAATGTATGAATTTAAATATTATTTTACCTTATTTATTTTACTTTATTATTTATATAACTATATACACTTCTATTTACTAGATATTATTTTAGAATCTATTGATAGTGACCTATTGAGTTGTACTCACACCATACTCTGGCTACCTGATCGGTACCCAAATAGAATTCATGTTTGCAGGATAGAATAAGTGATAGATCCATATTTTAGATGGATGAGTTGGGATGGATCATGGATTAGAGAATCATACATGGTGTTGGGACCTGCACAGAGTATTTAGTGTCTTTATTTTTTGGTTTTTCATTAGAGAATTGAAACATATTATCATATAAAATATATATTATTTTGGTTTGGATATTTCATTTCTGTTTTGGTTCAACATGTGATAGTGTTCTATTTTAGTTATGGATTTTAGTTTGGTTATTTAGATGTATATTTTTTATTTATTTATATTGTTGTGATGCTTTGATAATGATGGTATAATGTCCCCATAATCAATATTAGACCCTCATTGTTAGTCGGAAACCTCTACCATATGGGGAGGAACGCATAAGGTTATGTGACCAACCAGCTCAGGACACCGATGTGTGGAATCCAGTTTGGGGCATCACAAAGTGGTGTAAAAGGGGTTTTATTTTCTTTTATTTTGTATTACTATTTGGGAAAGATTTAAAGGTGAATATGATGTGTCATACCTTGACTAAGAGATCATTCATGTGAGTATCTATCCCATGTGTGGGGTAAAATAGAAGTACCCAGGGTGGGATTGTTGTTATTGATATGTGTTGTTATAGTTGGAGGATATTTCCCCTCGATTGATGCATTTGTTGTGTTAGGTGATTATTGTTTTAGAGATTTTCTGAGATTTTACTCATGGATCTATATATAATGAGAGTGGAGTATGTAGGAATCATTCTAGGCACTCAGGATTATTATGTGACATGAATCATTTTATCCACACACTGGAAAATTAGGTTTTTGGGTATGTTTTTTAAATGAAAATGATTTTCAATACTTTTGTGACTTAAAAAAGGTTCCTAGTATAATGTTGAATATTATAAAATTATTAAAAATGTTTAAACTAGATAAATGAATGTCTAATGTGAATATTGAGTAATGAGAATGTGTTTTACCCTATGTGAGCCATGACGTAAATGAGAGATGGTTAAAGGTAGTGATAATGCCTCAATTTTGATAGTGTTGCGGGTTTGGGGGGATGACTTGTTGTGGATTATTGTTAATACCTCTTACATAAATTTATTAATTTTGTGTAATATGTCTTGAGATATGTGTTTTTTATTGTAGAGATATGCCTCCACTACAACACTTTTTGAGAGGAAAATAAGAGGGTATGACTAGAGATTACCCCCTAAGAGTGGAACCTGAGGCACCAATAGTGTTGGATAAAGAATTCAGGGAAAATTTCTATGAGAAAATTCCTATTTTTATATATTTTATAAAAATATACCCATGGTGAGTCATGAGGTGTATGTCTAACTTGATGTGGGAGTTTCAGTTGAAGAACCTTCTGACTTTCACCAGAGAGGGTAGACCTGAGGCAGCTAAGTTATAGATTGAGTATATCTTGATGATTCATGAACACTTTGAGACTCCTACTAAGAGATGAGTCAAGATGGCCACTTTTATGTTTTAAGGATAAGAAAAGTGATAGTGGGACATCCAGACACTGGATGGAAAATTAGAAAGCATGGTATTGAAATACTTCCAAGAGAAGTTCTGGGAGAATTTTTATCCAAAGACTCTAAGATTAAAGAGGATAGAATAGTTTATGAGGCTGAACCAGGTGAGTATGTATGTAATGGACTATTCTGGTCACTTTACCTACTTTTAGCACTTTTCTCCAATGTTGGTAGGGGATGATGTATCTATGATAAGATGTTTTCTAGATAGGAATAAATTTGATATTAAGTCCCAGGTTACTATATTTTAGTTAAATAAATTTTCTAGGGTAGTGGATCAAGCTCTCATATCTAAGAGGAACCTGAAGGAGGCCTTCAGTGGAGGATAGGTGGTTTTTGATGAAAGATTTAGTGGTACATCTTCCAAGAGTATGAAGAATCATTTTGAGAGTTTTGACCAAAGTAGGGGAAATAAGAGTGGCTAGGGGGAGGGGTTAGTTACTTAGGATCTTACCCAAGTTCTCTGCCTCTAGTGTAGTAGGCTGGGTCACTTTCATATACATTGTCCCAAACCACCTGTAGAGTGTCGATCATAGGGAAGGATGGGACATCTACTGATGTTCTATTGGAACCCACAACATATAGGCAATGATGGAGAAGCTAGGCAGTGTCAGAGTGCTGGAAGGGGGTTTTCAACCCCATATTAGTCTGGAAGTTAGAGTTTTACTAGTTCTAGATATCAATACATTAGAAGAGGTGCTTCGAGGAAAGAGCACCCACATCAGCAGAGTGGTGCATATCAGGGGACTCATACTATATCACAATAAAGAGGGGAAGTACAGTTTTAATGTAGTTCATCATACACTTGTGGATAGAGAGGTTGGAACATCAACCATTAGAGGAATAATTCTTTTATCTTGAACACTTTTTAGTGACATATTTGATACTTGAACCTCTCATTATTTTATATCTGAATAAATTGTGAATGGTTTGATTCTGATGGTGGAGTTTTTGAGTGGGATTATGATAATCGATACACTATTTGGAGTAAGTTCAAGTGAAATCTTATTGTGAAAGGGGTGTTCTCTTGAGTTTGGGGAGTATCGTTTTCTTTGGTATATCTAAATTATTGATATTTTAGGCATAAAACTAATTTTTGGTTTGGACTGGTTGGTAGCATACCGAGACCACATATACTTGTACCATACCAGGGATAACATTACATATCTTGAGGGAGGAAAGTATGCATATCATGGAAAGTGTTATGTTCAAGAAGTCCTTGTAGGGACAATTCATCATCAACTAGGGGAGCTCACTGCCTAGGTTTCAAGTCCTTCTATGGGTGATGGGGGTGGGAAGAAGGATGTATTTTGATCCATAGTGGAACAGTTCTAGGATACTTTTCCTAAGGACTTATCAAGAATTATTCCTGATAGAGATGTGGAATTTACAATTGAGCTCATGTTGAGGGTTGAGCCAGTTTTTATCCCACCTTTCAGAATGGAACCAAAAAAGCTTCCAGAGTTAGACTCAACTAGAAGAGTTGATAAATAAGTGGTTTATCCATCTGAGTATGTCACCTTAGGGTTCTCTATTTTTTTTAAAAGAATACTGGTAGAACATTTAACTTATGTGTTGACAACAAAAATTTGAACTAGATGATTTTTAATAACTTGTAGCCTCTTCCCTATATTGATGATCTATTTGAACAGTGGAGATGAGATTTTTTTCTCCAAGATTGAATTGAAATTAGGTTATTATCTGCTGAGAGTCCGACCTTCTAATATTCCAAGGACTACTTTTATAGTAATTTATGGCCTTCATGATTTCATCATGATGTATTTTGGGTTTACTAAAGCTCCTATAGTGTTCTTGTCCTTGATCAATAGAATCATCCACCCATGCTTGGATCAGTTCAAGGTTATGTTTTTGGATGACATCTAGGTGTACTACAAGATTTATAACGATCATTCCCATCATATTGACATCATCCTATGTACACTAAGAGATAACCAAGTTTACACCAAGCTATGTAAGTGTCAATTCTGGATTGATCAGTTTCATTTCTCAGGTCAAATAATCTTAGAAGAAGATGTGTTTGTGGACCCGGAGAAGGTGGAGGATATGATTTCATGGGAGGATCCCAATAATTTTTCCTATATAGGATGTTTTTTGGGATTTGTGTTCTATTATCATAGGTTCATCAAAAACTTTTCCCATTTTAAAGCACCAAATTTGGGCATGACCAAGAAGGGGATAATATTTGAATGGTCTATAGCATGTGAGAATACCTTCCCGGAGTTGAAGACGTGCTTGAATGTCACTCTAATATTGATGATAATGGAGATAAGGGAGGATTATATGGTGTTTCTTGATGCATATGGGATATTAGTTGGAGAAATGTTGAGCAATAATATAGATTGGTGGCATATGGGTTACTATAGTTAAGGCCACATGAACATAACTACACTATGCATGACCTAAAGTTAGTTGTAATTATTTATGCATTGAAGTGTTGGCAGCACTATCTGGTGGGAAAAAGTTTACCTTGTATAACGATCATAAGAGATTAAAATATATATTTTCCCAACAACATTTGAATATAAAATAGTGGAGGTAGGTTGTGTATATGTGGTTTGATATTGAGCTAGCATATATGCCTGAGAAAGGAAATAATGTTGCTGACACTTTGAGAAGGAAATCTCAGACTCAGGAAGTTCAGGATTCTAGTGATGAGTGAAAAATTATAAATTTGTTGTATAAGATGCATGTTATGGTTTTAAAGGTCTAGGAATATATGAAACTCATATCAGTTTTAGTGGAGTCTATACTTTTGAGATGGACTAAATAGAGATGGTATAAGGATCTGGAGTGTTTTTCCTTGAGGGAAATCCTTGAATGTGGGGATTCACCTTTGGATTGTACCATAGATGTGGATGATACCATCTATGTTACAGGTCGTGTTATTATGAATTAGAGTATATTAGAGGAGGTGATGCGTAAATTTCATGCCTCAAAGTGGGTAGTGCATCCAGGTGTGATAAAAAAATTATTATGACCTATGTTGATAGTATTAGTGTTCGGGCATGAGAAATGATATTGCAGGGTTTGTAACATGATGATACACCTATCAACAGCTGAAGGCCAAGAATTAATGTCCTTTCTGGTTTAATACAACCATTTACCATTTTGGAATGGAAGTGGGATGATGTTACTATGAACTTTGTGGTGGGTCTTCCGTAGATGCGTTAGAATAATAATGTTATTTAGGTGATCATGGACCAACTAAAGAAAGTAGCACATTTGTTTCGTATAGGAGAGAACTTCTCAGGGAATAACTTGGGAGAATTGTAATCTAGATAGATGTTCCATCTTCATGGGGTTCCATGGAGAATAGTTTCATATTATAGCTCATGTTTTACATCACTCTTCTGATAGGGTTTGTACAAGGTGATAGGTAGATAGATATTACTAAGTACTACATTACACCCACAAAAATATGGATAGTTGGAATGTACTATATAGGTTTTAAGGATATTCTATGAGAGTGTTTCCTAAACTTTAGTGGGTCTTATGGGAATCACCTAGCATTGGTGGGGTTCACCTATAAAAATAGTTTTCTTGAAACTATATATATGGAACTACATGAGGCTCTTTATGGTTGTCTATTTAGATCACCTCTATGTTGGATGGAGGAATGTGATTTAGAGCTGTTGGGATCGAGTATCATGAATTAAACATCATAACAGGTTTAGCTGATTTGAAAATGTATAGATGCAGCTCAAAGTAGGTAGAAGTCATATGCTAATAGATGTCGATGAACACTTAAGTTTGTAGTGGGTGATCATGTGTTCCTTTGGCTGTTCCCTCGATTTGGTTACCATAGGATTCATAGACTTTCAAAGTTGATACCCCAGTTTTTTGGACTTTTTGAGGTTGTGGGGAGAATTCGGCTAGTGGTATATCGATTGGCTCTTCCAAATAGTTACAATATTGTTCACATTGTCTTTAATGTGTCACATCTTTATTGGTATCACCTGAACCCTTATTATGTGATTGATGTGGATGATGTTGAGCTTGATATTGATGCATTCAACGAGGAGCATATTATATGTGTGTTGGATCACAGTGAGAAAGTGTTGTGGGGAAATATTATTATGAGAATTCATGTATTGTAGAATCATGGGAATTTTTAGGAGGAAATATGGGAGAGTGAAGTGAATATGAAGACTCAATGTCCTGATCTTTTTACCTTAGAATCTTAGAGATTAATGGGAGCACGACTTGATGATGAGATATTATAAATTGAAGAGATTGTAAGATTATAACCTTCTCAAGTGATGTATCTATCTCCCTTACAAGTACACTTTCTCTTTGTTTTGGTTATAATTTGGTTGAGGCATGTATTGGGTGTGTTTGAGTGAAATTTGGATGTTTTTTGAGGGGTTTTGGGAAGTGCATGGTTGGTGCATGGTTGGCCCAAATCGAGTTCCCTACACCAGAAAACCATGTAACCCTAGAAAAAGTGGAATTTAATAGTTGGTACATAGTTTTTCAACCTATGTTAACTGATAGGAGTAACCATGCACCCCTATAGGTGAGGTGTATAGTTTTCCAAACATTGAACCCCTCCCCAAGAAAAAATTCTTACAGAATCTAATCCTCATAAAATTAGTATTAAAATTCCCAAACCCCCTGTACTTCACCCTAATTCAACCCAACTCGACCCTAAAGGTTTTGTCTCATTTTTTGAGGCTCCTAGATGGAATCTAAGGCCTTCTATACTCCATTATTGATGAATTGAAGACCAAACTAAAGAATATGAACCTCTCCTTATAAGATATTCTCATCCTAATTGGTTTTCTCCCCATATAATGTATTTATATCATGTTTTGAAGGGATGATTACCTCCATTGGAGATGGTTTAGATCTATATTTTCATAGATCTAATCCATTTGATATTGGAACTTGGTTTTGGATCTAGATCTCATTCTTGGTTGTGTAATTAAACTTTTCGCTTCAATTTGGGGATTTCTGTTGGTGAGAATCCATTAACAATATTGAGGTAGGTGGTATGAATTACAAATCCCATAGTCTTGATTTAATTACGTGTATGTAATTGTGGAATTAAAATTTCCATGAATGAGAAATTACATCTGCAATTTAAATTGATTCAATTAAATTTCCATGTGATAATTAAATGGATTGAATTTGGTGCAATTTTAATTGCTTTAATTATATTAATTAATTGGTTAATTATTAATGGAATGATGTGATTATGAAATTAATGGGATACTAGGATTATGTAATTTTTTAATTAAATGGGATTGTGTAATTGGTTTATTGTTGAGATATTGAATTAATTGATAAGGGTAATAAAGTGATGTTTGGATTAACCATGAAGGGTTAATGGGTTATGTGAATAAATGTTTATAAATGGTTTAATGATGAATTTTTCTTATTATCCATGTGATTAAAGTAAATATTTTTTTTGAATTGATAATTGAAATGGTATACCATTATGATAATTTTTTATATCAAGGTTAATGATGATCAACCTTGATGAATATTATATGTGTGATATATGTGTGTTTGATTGAGAAATGAGGTGTGGGACACAAACTAGTGCTCCAAATACCCACAGGGTTGTTAGACATGACATTCTAGGACCAAATTCATTCATGTGAATATTATTGTATAATAAAAGTGTTGGTTCCGGGTGTAGTGGAATCATGCAATGGGAAGTGACCAACATTACGTTTTTAATTATCAATGATCAATCAGAGACCTTAACGATGGTAAACATTGAGATCTATGGAATTGAATAAAAGAAAATATACAAGGGAAATCACAATGGAACCACAGGTAGGATCATCACATATTATTTATAATTAAATTAATTAAATAAATAATTAACTTTATTGGAATTATTTATTCATTAATGGATCTGGGAATAGGTTTGTGATGAACTATAATTGTGTTTTGGGAATCAAGTTCATATTCTCTCGATCAGTTATCCAAAAATATTCCATGAATCTAAATACATCACTGAATAAATCTCTAGGTGATAGCATGGAAGATCCTTGCACTTGCGCTGTACGCCTTTGATCACTATAAGAACCACTTACAATGTGTTCTCCTTGATCTGGTGGAGGAAGGTTGTTGTCTATTCTTGGGAGCGTTCTTGGAGAAGGGAGATATTTTGGGATTGAGAGGATTATCCAATTCTGTTGTTCATAACCAAGATAAATGAATTAGATTATTGAGAAAATAACATAATTGTGTTTATATATCACTATGGTTAAAATAAAATAATTGCACAGGTGCCCTTAATTATATATTTAATCCTAGAGAAAACCCCATGCTAAATAATAATAATATTATAATTATTTCTCGACATGCACTTAACTTGATAACTAAAATTAAAAATTATTTAATAAAATAATATAAAATATTTATTATTTCTCATCTAACCATTTAAACTCAGGGCTCCATTCCTCCACAATATTTATCATACCTAGAATAATTAATATTTATTTATTAAATAAATATCACTGCATTATTTTCAAATAAATAAATAAATATTATATTCACTAAATAGAAAATAAATATTTATTAAATATTCTGATCACATTATATTCTCTTGAATAACTGGTGATGGGATATATGCAATCAAGCATACATGAATAATTATTAAACCATGTGCGAGAATTAAATTTATTCAACTTGTTAAATAATAAATAATAAATAATAAATAATAAATAATAATATATTATTTAACAGAGATTCTATATACATTTAGTGTGTGACCCTCTAGGCCTCTTTCTGAGTGGCATTAGGCAAAACAGCCTAAAGTGCAAGGTTAGTGTATAATAACACACCAAGGCACCCATTTATAAAGAATTTAATGCCACAACAACATATCACATCATATGGATGCTTACTATGTAATATAATCCCATTATAATGTTATCTCTAATCAAGTAGGTTGCATTCTAGTGCCATAAACTTATGTTCTTGATGTCTCTATCTTTGACTTTTCAAAAAATGAACTTGCCTATAGAACACCAAAGAAATTGATTTATTTAGTCTATATCATTTCCATAAAAAGGCCTAAGATATCAACATCTATTAATAAATAGAAGGAAAAAATCCTTTCTCACATTATTCATTAATGCAATGATTCTCGCTCAAATTTACCCAAGAGATGAAGGTAGAACGGTCCTTGTAGTTTAGCTTGGGTTATCGAATCCTCAGAGACCTAAGAAGAAACCTATAGACACGTACATTCTATGGACTGTTTTTGGCTATGAAGTGGCCAAATTGGATTGATTTTATATGGGTTTAAAGGATAACTGACAGATTTAAGTGAATTC
Source organism: Viscum album (assembly GCA_963277665.1). Taxonomy (NCBI): domain Eukaryota; kingdom Viridiplantae; phylum Streptophyta; class Magnoliopsida; order Santalales; family Viscaceae; genus Viscum; species Viscum album. Next base: position 381,708,990 of record OY728155.1, read on the forward strand.
AATTTAAAAGAATGAGTTGATCCTAGGTTATTGCTCGGGGTGGATTGGATGAATTACTTTTTTAATGATTTCAATTTCTTATAATTGAGATGGATTCATTTAATAAGATCAAACGAAATCATCACTTACTGGTTTAATGCCTACACACCCTAATACTAATCACCTATACACTTGAAGGATCAATGTTTTGATCACTCTAAGGTATAGGTTCGTATTAGCACTTGAAATGTGTGACCTTAAATTCAATAAGGATGAAGATGTTTTAAAATCATCAAATAAAAATCTCATTTAAAAGAAGTGATTAGTCATTAATGGAGTGATAAATAACATCCAATCCAGACCATTTCTAATCCCTTGGATCAACCCATAAAAGAGTTATCCCTCCATTGATGACATGTCTTCAACGGAAGCGGGAAGTAGACTTACAAGGGTGGAATTGAAGAAGGAAAAAAAAGATCACTCCTCCGTTGTGTGATAAATATCACAAAGTATGGTGTGAATAAATCCACACCTTGAACCAACGGTATCAACGTGATAAGTAGAAGAATAGAATAAGAGTAAAGTAAGAACTTTTATTAAGAAACTAAGGTGAATTAAACAACTTACATGAGAAAGAAATGCGATTACAAACACAAAGCGACAGCATAACACTACAATGAAACCAACCACCAAATATTTCTAAATCCTCCAACACCACTGCCTTAAATAGGCATTTTTTAGCCCTTGGGTAGAGACTCCAACAGTACAAAGCATCTCAATTAATTTTGGTAGGCCATAGGTGGTGGAAAGCTTGTGGAATTTGGACTTTTCCACATTTGACCTGAGGTGGCAGCCAACTTTCATCCACCGAACAGACGCATTTGGATGACCTTATAGATGGCCGAATCAGAGTGGGACATAGAAGAAGACAATGTATATACGGATGTCTTCTAACCTCCTGTAATATTTGGGCCCATTTGGAGTTGTGGATTCCAAGATATGATCAAATTAGTGGTCTGTTTTTCTGGGCCGCAGAATCTGGACCATAATTGTATCTCCAACTTGGGGCGCCTTAATTACTACCATAGACGCCGAATTAGCATTATCTCCTGAAGAGTGATTTGTTCCTAAACATTTCTTATATCATCCCACAAAATTTGGGATTCATTGGGAATGTATGTTGGGCCCCACAGTCTCATCAGTGGGATAGTGTCCAATCTGCCTTCTCCAGAATTGCTTCCTTTCATTGCCAAATATCTACATCATCCTCCATGAATTATCCATTGATCCCTGAATCAAAAATGTTCATATTTAAGTGTATATAAATTTCCAAAAATATCAAATTAAAATATGTATAATTAAATTCCTTAAAATTAGATGAATCATTGGGTACTTTAAATGATGTTCAAAAATGTACTACATAATAGTGCATTTTAAGAAGGTATTACAATCATAATGTGAAATGATGTTCAAAGTGTAAAATGAACTAAAATTGTGTTTATGAATAATAAATAAAATGAATATTATATATATTACCAATGAATATTAGCCTCATTTAGTGGATAATCACACCCCCCAACTTGAGTTTTGATAGTCCCGAGCAAAATATATCTCAACAATATGAAATTCGAATTCCCTTTTCCAAAAACATTTTAATACACAATGATCACCAAAAAACCTTATACCAAAAAATCATGAAACCCATCAAAATATTTTAATACAAGATAGTTTCATAAGCAGATCCCAATCCCAAGCCCATTCCTTTGTTAAAATTCATTGCCATATTTCATCCAATATCAATTAAGTATGAGGATGTGTTGTGTATCACAATAGACATGGGGGTTCATCTTTATTCAAGGGGGGAAATTAAGAAAGCGCTAGGTGGAATTACATTTCAATATTAAGATGAGTATTCATTTTTTTGTATAATGTTTTTTGTTTTTTGTTTTGTTTTTTTTTCAATTTTTCCATGGTAATTGAAATTGAACTCAAAAGAGTCAACCCCTGTAGCGAGACTTTGCCAATGACTCCCAGACTCAAAGACCTTAGGGCACCAAGTGAAGCCCATATACTCGGGCATCATCTCAAGTTAACTCAGTCAAAAACAAATTCAAATTACCAAAAATAGAGATAAAATTACTAACTCTGGGCCAGACAACTATGGAGTCACGATCCCCAAGTGCCGAAAGCCACACATTAGGTCATTTCATTGCTCTACGTGCATTTTTTTTATTTTTTTTTTGAATAATCATATTAAACTAAAATTATCACCAAACCTATTCTATTTATTTAGGGGACCCCAAGAACTCAAACTAATACCCCACTATCCAAAGGACGTGCATTGTGATCTTTTTTATTTGGATGAAAATATAAATGATGAAATATCACATTGGACAGCCACACTTTTTAAAATCTATGCTCATGAAATTATACAAGAATTAAAATCAGAATTAGGGTATGCTAAATTATTTGATATTCAGTTTTAAAGTGTGCAATGTGTATTACCATGTTCAAAGTTAAAGGAATTTTTCCTTCTATTTACACTTTTTTTTTAAATCATTCATTTTTTTGACACAAAAGCATTTTTTTTATTTTATCTCCCCCCCAAATTAAAACAACACTGTCCCCAGTGTTTGAAGAAATGAAAAGTTAGAAGGAGTAGAGGTAGATAATGGAAGTTCAAAAAGGAAATTGAAATTGAGGATCATGGAATGAAATCACCTGGTGGTTGAAGTTGAAGTTCTTGCTGCTCCAAATTAGTCCTTTGATCTCTTGGGGGATGTAGGCACCTCCTTGATTGAACATGTATCACCCAAAATAGTACCTAAACAAAAAGAAGAACAAAACAGACAAAACAAACAACACAACGACTTATTTAATTCAAAGTATCATCATTTTTATGGGTTTTCTTGTTTTTTTTGTTTTTTTAAATCAAACTAATGATACATTGTCTTCTTTTAATTTTCTGGGTAAGGTATTACTCAGGGATCACACCACGTGACACGGATGAATACGATGCTCCCCTTTCATAACCATATATACTCGTAATAGAAGAACATGTCAATAGTCTTTTTTTTAAAATATAAAAATGATTAATTAATCATATTTAAAATATAAAGTTTATTAAAACAAAAAAATGATAGGAACTTGAAAACCATGGGTTGCCTCCCATACAGTGCTTTGTTTAACATCGTTAGCCCGACATGGACCCTAAATCTATCAATTTTTTCCTTGTTCATAGGTTGGCTCAGTTAACTCAACCTCTATTTCCTGTTTATTGAATGATTCAATGAATGTTTTTAACCTTTGACCATTGACCTTCAAAATGTAACCACTTGTGGGATCTTGAATCTCTACTGCCTCATGGGGGAATACATGATGAACTATAAAAGGTCCTGACCATCTAGACCTTAACTTTCCTCGATGTAAATGAAGTTTTGAACTATACAAGAGCACAAGTTTTCCCGGTTCAAAATGTTTGACCTTGATATTACTAGATTGGTAGGCTTGACCTCTATCTTTATTGACCCTTGAATTTTCATAAGCCTCCATCCTTAATTCCTCCAGTTCATTGAGATCTAATTTCCTTTTTATTCCGGCCAAAGAGAGGTCATAATCCATTTTCCTGATTACCCAAAAGGCCTTATGTTCAATCTCCACTGGAAAATGGAATGCTTTACCATAAACCAACCTATATGGGGAAATTCCTAAAATGGTTTTATATACGGTTCTATAGGCCCAAAGAGCATCTAATAGTTTCTCAGGCCAATCTTTCCTAGAGGGGTTGACAGTTTTTTCAAGAATTTGCTTAATATCCCTATTCGCTAACTCATCTTGACCATTGGTTTGAGGATGGTATGTAGTTGACACTTTATGAGAAATACCATACTTAGACATGAGTTAAGAGAATGGGCGGTTGCAGAAATGGGTTCCTCGATCACTGATTATAGCCCTAGTAATTCCAAATCTTGAAAATATGTTCTCTTTTAGAAATAAAATCACAACTTGATGATCATTGGACTTAGTGGGAATGGCCTCAACCCATTTTGATACATAATCAACAGCTAAGAGTATGTATAGGTATCCCCAAGAGTTTGGGAAGGGACCCATGAAATCAATTCCCCAACAATTAAATATTTCAACCACTAAGATGTGAGTGAGTGGCATTTGATTTCTTTTTGTGATGTACTCTACTTGTTGACACCTAGGACAGCTTTGACAAAATATGTAGGAGTCCCTTGAGAGGGTGGGCCAGAAGAGACCACATTGAAGAATCTTAGAAGATGTTTTCTTAGAGGATAAGTGAACTCCACATGCCTCACTATGACAGAATTTAAGGATGGACTCTTGTTCAGATTCGGGAACACACCTCCTAATGACTTGGTCAGGGCATAACTTATAGAGGTATGGATCATCAAAAACATAGTGTATAACATCAGAAAGGAATTTCCTTCGAGCTTGAGTCCCTAATAATTTTGGAATGACTCCTGTAACTAAGAAATTGGCTATGTCGGCATACCAAGGGCAGTCACTCACAGAGTATAGGTGTTCATCAGGAAATGAATCAGACACAGAAAGGTGATTTGAGTTGTCTTTGAATTCCATCCTAGAGAGGTGATCAACTACAAAATTTTTAACTCCATTTTTATCCTTGATTGCGAGGTCAAATTCTTGTAAGAGAAGGACCCACCTAATCAGTCTAGCCTTGGAATCTTGTTTTTGGAAGAGTAATTTTAGTGCAGAATGGTCTGTGAACATAGTGATGGGGGATCCTAAGAGGTAGGACCTAAACTTCTCTAAAGAAAACAGAGTAGAAAGTAACTCCTTTTCAGTAGTGCTGTAGTTTATTTGGGCATCATTTAAGGATTTTCTTGCATAAGCAATGACATAATGAGTTTTATCACAACGTTGTCCTAACACAGCTCCTACAACAAAGTCACTAGAATCACACATAAGTTCGAAAGGAAGGTTCCAATTTGGAGATTTCATAATGGGAGGAGAGGTGAGAGAGGATTTGAGGGTTTAGAATGAACCCTCACAGCTTTCTATCCAAAAAAATGGAGCATCCTTTACTAGGATAGCACAAAGGGAACGAGATATTGAACTAAATTCCTTGATGAATCTTCTATAGAAACCAGCATGTCCTAAGAAAGACCTCACTTCCTTGACAGTTTTGGGTGATGGAAGGTGACGAATGATGTCAACCTTTGCTTTATCAACTTCAATCCCCCTACTCGAGACCAGATGGCCTAGAACAAGTCCCTCTTTAACCATGAAAAGGCATTTTTCCCAGTTTAGGACCAGATTCTTTTCTTCACATCTTGATAAGACTCTCTCCACATTCTGAAAACATCCCTCAAATGTATCCCCAAACACAGAGAAGTCATCCATGAATACCTCTAGAAAAACCCTTACCATGTCTGAGAAGATTCCCATCATGCACCGTTGGAAGGTTCCAGGGGCATTGTATAACCCGAAGGGCATGCGTTTGAAAGCAAAGGTTCCGAATGGACATGTGAATGTAGTCTTCCCTTGATCCTCTAGGGAGACCTCAATTTGATTGTACCCTGAGTACCCATCTAAGAAACAGTAGAAGGCATGACCTTCCACTCTCTCAAGGACTTGTTCAATGAATGGTAAGGGGAAATGGTCCTTCTTGGTGAATGAGTTTAGCTTCCTGTAGTCAATGCAGACCCTCCATCCACTACTCACCCTTATTGGAAGAATCTCTCCATCCTCATTGGTTATCACTGTGATTCCAGCCTTTTTTGGAACCACTTGGATTGGACTCACCCACTCACTCTCATCTATGGGATAGATGATACTAGCTTTTAACAATTTCAGAAGTTCTTTCCTTACTACCTCAATGAGATTAGGATTGAGTCACCGTTGAGGTTGACGACATGGCTTTGAATCAGATTCCAGAACAATACTACGATTCCCAACAACTGGGCTAATCCCAAGAATATCAGAAAGGGTCCAACCAATGGCTTTCTTATTCTTCCTAAGGACATATAGAATCATCCTCTCATGATTGGATTCAAGAGAAGAAGAAATGACAATAGGATGTGTTTGATTGTCCCCTAGGAAATAATAATTGAGTGTAGCGGGAAGTTCTTTCAATTCATGATCAGGTTGGTTTGGAATTTCAGCAGAATATTGGGACATTGGATCAAGTTCAATTTCTTTTTTTAGAGTTTCAGATAGGATTGATTCCCCACATGTAGAAGTTTCAGCTACTAGATTGGCTTGATCAGATTTAGGGAAGGAATTTTTATTGGTCTCCATGAAATTGGTTTCCTGAAAGGTTTCACTAATTGTTGGACCTAAGACTTCATCATAAGAGCAATTTGAAAATGATTCAATCCAAGGAGATAAAATTCCTTCATATGAACAAAGGAAATCAATCTCATCCTGACTTAAACATTCATTAAATATTCCTTGATGTTCCATGGATTCATTATCAATGCTTCCTATCATGTTTACTTCATGAATGTCCTCATCATCCCCTATTTGTGAGCTTGCATTATAGATGTTCAAGTCTAGACTCATGTTCCCAAAGGTGATGGTAATGTTCCCATTTCGAACTCAGATAATAGAGTTGATTGTTTCAAGAAAAGGACGGCCAAGTATGATTGGGGTTTGTTCCTTATTTCCTAAGTTTGGATGGTTTTCAAGGACAATGAAATCAGCAGGGTAGATGAAGTTTTCAACCTTTACCAGAACGTCCTTTAAAATCCCCTTTGGAACCCTAATGCTACGATCATAAAGTTGAAGTGTGACAGATGTGGGTTGGAGTTATTCTAGGCCTAACTGGTAGTACACATCATATGGGATGAGATTGACACTAGCACCTAGGTCACACAAGGCCTTGACAACTTTGCTTTCTCCTAGTTCAACATTGATGTAAGGGCAACCCAGGTCTTTCAACTTAGGAGGAATGGTCCCTTGAATGGTGGTACTCACATTAGCAGCCAAAAGGACTTGGTTTTTATGTGAAAAGTTTCTTTTAAAAGTGCACAAGTCCTTAAGGTACTTTGAGTAGAAAGGTATGGTTTGGATTGCATCGAGAAGAGGAATGTTCAACTTGACTTGTGAGAAGATTTCCCTCAATGTTTCACTCAGTTCAGGCTTGGTTTTCCCCATCATACGTTGAGGAAATGGTGCAGGTTGTGGGGTTGTTTGTTGAAGAGTTGTTTCCTTGACAATGTTATCAGTTTCCTCAGTTTGATCTTGTGGTTTATTTGAATTTTCATCCAAGTTTGAATCTTCAAGTGGGTTTTTAATTAGTTATGCAGGTTTCTCAATTGATTTCCCACTTCTTAAAATAGTCACAGCCTTTAGTTGTTCATGAGTTGTTTGAGCACAACTTGACTCTCCCCTTGAAGTTGAGGATGGCACCGCCTGAGTAGGCATGGGTGCCTTTCCAGTTTTGATGGTTTGAAGTTCTTGTTTTAGGGAAGATACTTCTGAGTTCATCCTCTCCATTTGTTTTCACAGTTGTTCTAGTAGGCTTTGTGGAACAGTTTAGGTTGGTGCTTGAGAAGATTGGTTTATCCCGGGGGGATATTTTGGAGGTGGGATGGTTTGTTGAAAATGGACGGGTGGCTGTTGGTATTGGATAGGTTGGGTTTTTAACTGGTTATGGGTTTGGTAGTTCTGATGGGGGTAAGGATTTTGTCCCTGTGGTTGGCTAGGTTTTTGGTTATCTTTCCAGCGGAAGCCTGGGTGGTCGTTATACCTTGGGTTGAAGGTGTTTTGGTATTGAGGCTTTTGAAAGTTCAAAGCATTTAATTCTGCTGGGGGTCCTCCTAAGAGAACATCCTTTATGGATGGAATGGTTGGGCAGTTGTCTGTATTATGGTCATGTTTTGTCATAAATTGTGCAAACAGGGTCAACAGTTTGGATTTCATGGACTTTCCTAAGGTCTATCTCTTCAACCTTCCTAGAGAGTGCTGCAAGTTTAGCCCTAAGGTTTTCCTCTTCTCTAAGTGTATGAATTATAGTAGTTCTTTGTGGCTTTTCAGAATAAGGTGAAGTTCCCCATGTTTGGTTTTGTTCAGAAAGGCTTTCTAGATACTCGTAAGCATCATTTGGGGCTTTGTTTTTAAAGGTTCCATTACACATCATGTCAATGAATTGTTTGTTCCCCGGACCCAACCCTTCATAGAAAATTCTCACTTGTTCAGGAATAGAAAAACCATGGTGTGGAACCATGTTTAGAGTGTCTTTGAACCTCTCCCATGTTTCATAGAATGACTCTCCCTCTTTTTCAAAAAAATTTTGGATACTCTTTTTAAGTGAAATTGTTTTGTGGTGGGGAAAGTATTTTTTGTAGAATTCTCTTTGTAGTTGGTCCCAAGAGTTTATAGATGATGGTATCAAATTGTTTAGCCAATTTTTAGCTCGATCCTTTAAAGAAAAAAGAAATAGACTCATCTTAGCTGATTCTAGTTGATGTGGGGGACACATGGTTTCTACAATGTCATTGAACTCCTTAATGTGAAGGTAGGGCATCTCGGACTCCATTCCATGGAATTTGGGAAGGTGGTTTAGGACATGGGGTTTAAATATGTAGTTGGAATATCTTAGGGAATTGTGTCTAATGAATGACGGGGCATTGGTCCAGGAAGGTGTGAGGTAGTCATTCATGGTTTGATCAATTGCATTCCCCAAGTTTGGGGCTGCCTCATTTGGGTTTCCATTTTGGTTCCCACCCGGGTTTATGAGTTGGTTTCTTTGAAGAAATTCCATTTAAATTGGCTCAATTTTGGACTCTAGAGTATTAGGAATATTAGGATCTAATGGAATGAGTTCCCTTGGTGTACTTGACTCCCCAACCCCAGGACTATCCACCCTAACTAGACGGTTTGATTGATCGCGGGTGTAGGCGGACATGCGCCAAAAGAAAAATAAACGAGAAAGGGACAAGATAAGAGAATTTGGATGCGAAAAGAAGAAATGTGGGAGAATAGAATGGGTGTTTATATTCCTTACTTGGGTCCCTGGAAATGTCACCAAAATTTGATTCTCGCTCAAATTTACCCAAGAGATGAAGGTAGAACTGTCCTTGTAGTTTAGCTTGGGTTATCGAATCCTCAGAGACCTAAGAAGAAAACTATAGACACGTACATTCTATGGACTGTTTTTGGCTTTGAAGTAGCCAACTTGGGTTGATTTTATATGGCTTTAAAGGATAACTAACAGATTTAAGTGAATTCAATTTGAAATAATGAGTTGATCCTAGGTTATCGCTCGGGGTGGATTGGATGAATTACTTTTTTAATGATTTCAATTTCTTATAATTGAGATGGATTCATTTAAGAAGATCAAAAGAAATCATCACTTACTGGTTTAATTCCTACACACCCTAATACTAATCACCTATACACTTGAAGGATCAATGTTTTGAGCACTCCAAGGTAGAGGTTCGTATTAGCACTTGAAATGTGTGGCCTTAAATTCAATAAGGATGAAGATGTTTTAAAATCATCAAATAAAAATCTCATTTAAAAGAAGTGATTAGTCATTAATGGAGTGATAAATAAAATCCAATCCATCCCCTTTCTACTCCCTTGTATCAACCCATAAAAGAGTTAGCCCTCCATTGATGACATGTCTTCAACGGAAGCGGGAAGTAGACTTACAAGGGTGGAATTGAAGAAGGAAAAAAAAGATCACTCCTCCGTTGTGTGATAAATATAACAAAGTATGGTGTGAATAAATCCACACTTTGAACCAACGGTATCAACATGATAATTAGAAGAATATAATAAGAGTAAATGAAGAACTTTTATTAAGAAACTAAGGTGAATTAAACAACTTACATGAGAAAGAAATACGATTACAAACACAAAGCGGCAGTATAACACTACAATGAAACCAAGCACCAAAGATTTCTAAATACTCAAACATAACTGACTTAAATAGGAATTTTTGAGCCCTTGGGTCGATCCTCCAACAGTAAAAATCATCTCAATTAATTTTGGTAGGCCATAGGTGGTGGAAAGCTTATGGAATTTGGACTTTTCCACATTTGACCCGAGCTGGCAGCCAGCTTTCATCCACCGAACAGATGCGTTTGGATGACCATCTAGATGGCCGAATCAGAGTGGGAATTAAAAGAAGAAAATGGATATATGGATGTCTTATAAACTCCTGTAAAATTTGGATCCATTTGGAGTTGTTTATTCCTTTATATGATCAAATTAGTGGGCTGTTTTTCTGGGCCGCAGAATCTGGCCCAGAATTGTATCTCCAAATTGGGGCGCCTTAATGGACACCATAGATGCCGAATTAGCATTATCTCCTGAAGAGTTATTTGTTCATAAATATTTCTTCTATAATTCCACAAATGTTGGGATTCATCGGGATTTTATGTTGGGACCCGCAGTCTCATCAGTGGGATAGTGTCCAATCTGCCTTCTCTAGAATTGCTTCCTTTCATTGCCAAATATCTCCATCATCCTCCATGAATTATCCATTGATCCCTGAATCAAACATGTTCATATTTAAGTGTAGATAAATTTACAAAAATATAAAATTAAAATATTTATAATTAAATTCCTTAAAATCAGATGAATCATTGGGTACTTTAAATGATGTTAAAAAATGTACCACATAATAGTGCATTTTAAGAAGGTATTACAATCATAATGTGAAATGATGTTCAAAGTGTAAAATGAACTAAAATGGTGTTTATGAATAATAAATAACATGAATATTATATATATTAACAATGAATATTAGCCTCATTTAGTGGCTAATCATGCAATATTACCCTTGACACACCCAACATATCCTATGTCACTACAAACATCTGTCATCACAGTTTTCTTCAATATATCAAAGTGTGAGACGTATAATACTCATTAATAATAAACTTAAAGTCTAAGGACCAATACACATGTATGAAGATAGGAAAATCCAATGACACATATAAATGTGGATTTCTAACTAGAGGGTCTCATTCACATAATACCCTTCTATATATTACCAAGAGAATAAACCATGAGAAGGTGCCTGAAAGTATTACGAGTCTCCATACCTAATATATCATATCATTTGTGTCCCTAAAATGATATCATCTTACTATAGAACACATATTCAAGAGTAGTTTTGTAGAACTTCCGGGTACTCATCATAGCAGGGGACATCTATAACCTTTTAGTGAGATAACTACTCTTAGAAAATTATAACATACTATGTCATGCATAAGAATAATCATGATGTGATAAGTATTTTATTAATATTCAAAACCATGAATACAAGTTATCATAAATTACACAGAATGTAACACCTAGGTATTCTTATGAAATATTTTCTTTAAATAATTTTAATTCTTCAGTAGCTTGAATTTCACACAATCATGAGTTTAAATGAACTGTGCGATTCCCTTAGTATAAAATTATCAATTTAGCCTAGTCATTAGGTTATTGTGAATATGTATAACTAACTTATGAAAATGCATTGTGAATTCATTGGCTACTAAGTATTTATGAAAAATATAAATTAATTAGATATTTTTATTTTTGAGTGAATTGATATTAGTAATGAAATTAATGAGATATATATGTTATATACTTAATAAAATATTTTTGATATTAATCTGATAGATATTTTAGTCATAGGGTATGAATAAACCTTATTTGATGTATAAAAGACCTATATTTTTTAAAGGGTAATTTTATACCTTTGAATGGAGAAACCCTTTTAAATTAAGATTTTGAAAAATTAACAATTTTTATATGAAACATAAACATTTTATTTTTATGAAGGATAAATAAATTTACTTTGGAAGAATTTATGAAATTTTTCTGATAGCTTTCATGTTTTGATGAATAGTAAAAATATACTAACTTTTATGTGAAAACTAATTTTTTCATCAAAATAATTTATATGGTTAAATTTTAATATTTAATAGTTTTAAAGTATAAATATAATATATTTTTATCATTCAATATAATGTATGTTATTTTATATTGTATTCAGATGTAAAAACATTTCAATCTTTTGCTTATCTTTTAAAACTCGTTCTCTCTTTCCGAAAACATGATTAATTTTAAATTAATTACTCCAACTTTTGTGTTTTTAATTTAAAAAAAGGACTCCATATTTGTAATACTTAGTTAAAAATTATGTAAATAGTTTTATTTTATTTTTTGGAATTATGAATAGTAACTTCAGTAATTTTTATTAAGACGGTAAAAGGGTAAACCTGGTAATTAAGGGTAAGAATACTATTATAAAATTACCCTAACAATTGTATTAATATAATTGTATGAGTTTATTTTGACATAAATAATCCTTGGGTCTAAATGGTATCAATTTTAATCCACTTGGATGTGATTAGTATAATTAATTTATTTTATTTAAAGAAAAGTTAAATATGGCTCACTCAAATTTTAATAACTAAATCATTTTTTAATATAATGTAATACTAAAGATAATTTATATTATGAATAAAAATTTTAAAGAATTTTTTTTATTTATCATGGTAATTTATTTTTAGTTTTTATGAAATAAATAATTACCAGAATAACTTATACATTAATGATGCAACAATTATTTAATTGATGAAAAATCAATAATATAGTTTTTTAAAATAATAATACCCATTAAAAGACCCAAACACTTGAAAAAATATTATTGGTCGAGTATATATCGACCATAACCATTAAAGGGTCAAGTTATTGACCATTTTGAGCCTTATATAAGGGATTATGACACTTATATTATTTGATTTAAAGTGATGTTTATGTTGTCACCTTCACAATTTAATAAGTATAACTTTTTTAAATGATAGATTTTTCATATGATAAATTAGACTAAAAATATTCTTCTGAAATATAGTATATTTATATTCATCATAGTATTTTATTTTTAATTTTTATTCAACAAATATGTATATTAAATAATTACACAAAATTGATGTAGTAATTGTCTTATTAATAGAGATAATAAATAAATGTTATTAAAAATGATAAAGTAAATATAATTTTGGATAATTAGTATTTATAATGAATTTTATAAATTAATTTTACATATTAGGAATATAATAAAATGTTTTTTAGAAGTTAACTTGTTATCTTAATATTTTTAAAAATCAATGAATTGAATAGTGTCAAAATTGACACTATTGATTTTTATGAAAATAATGTTTTATTAAATTATTTAAAAATCATAATTTTTTTTTAAAAACATATAATAATTTTTATATGGTATAAAATGATCTAATTTATTTATTTATGTTCTATTTTACATCAAATAAATAAATATTTCATCCTTTTAATATGGAATTATTCGTTACCGTAGTTAAAAATTAATTAGAATAACTAAGTGTTAATTAAAAATATAAGGTTTAAATTGATAGAAATACTTGAAATTTTTTTATTTTTTGATGATATTGTAACCCTATCTCATATCATATTCTAAATTGGGACATTTTGGAGGTTTTTGGGTAGGTTTGTATTTTATTATAAATTATTATTTATGGAGTTTCCAAAAGTGCCCTCACCTTATTTATAAATGGGCATCTCCTCCCCCAACTCTTCACTTCAATTTTTGCCTTAAATTTCCAACATACCACACCATTTTTCATTATAAACATACCTATTTAAATTATATAGGTTCTTATCATCTTAAAAGACAAACTCTAGGGATATAAGAAGAGATTTAAAGGGAGCACGTCGAGGAAGAGGTAATCTCTTCTACCGATTCTTTCAAACTTATTTCTTCTTATACTTCATCTTAATTAGTTGTTTCATTATAAATAAATAACATCAGTATCAATAATATAATTATATATTATTATAATTATGAAATAACCATATTACACATTCTATCCATCCTATGAAAAATGAAATCACCACGCATGTGTATGTACGACTTACCGTCTCCACGCCGTGGTGTAATATGTTTTTCACCACCACCCTATTTTGATGGGTTTAATGATGGTAATAGTAATTATATACTATTATTATAAAATTATACTAATTATGAAATATTATACACCATCCACTTCAATACCATTCAACAATTATGGGAATGATATTGTCGCTCGTGCGTAAATACGACCTACTATCTCTACGATGCGATGCGATTCATTCTACATGATATTCATTAAACCAAGATTATATACATGAATTTAATGAATAAATATGATATATATTATACTAATATCATTCTATAAATGATATAACTATAAAATAATAATTAGAACATGAAATTATCTGATAAAACTTGCATAAGAATATAAAGCAATTAATATCTGAATAACGAGTGACCATGAAATGTTACTAAAAAACAGATGATAATATGATCATATATGATATCATAAAAATGACCATGTTTCTATAATAATTCAATGAAATTATTTAAATCATTATATATAAGTTTCTAATACATACAAATGATATCATACCTAAGGTAAGGGATAAGTTCGCAATCTCATTATTATCTGAGATTGTTTATATGTAAGTACTTACTAGGGTATATTTATCATACACATCCATGTTTCAAAAATATTAAATGTTATTTATATTATTATAAAATTTTTTAAAGTCAATTTTACCCATTGGTTAATTTTTATTAAATGGTATGAAAGGAATATTTTTTCGTTATCTGTATGAGGTACTTTTTGGACTTTTCTGGAAAAAGTATGAGGATAATGTTTTTTAACATATACTGTATGATCATATTTTTACATATTTATAAATAATTATTTACATGAATCTTCCTCTACATTATTTAAATTTTATTCTCATATAAATTCTTTTCTTTTAAAATTGTATGGCATTTTGATAAAATAAAATGTTTTTGAATAAGAAAGGATGTTTTCTTGAAGAATACATATCAAGTGTTTTATCAAAATTATTTTCCATCTAAGATGAAATTATTTAATAGGGTTATTTATATATCACTATTATTACTAAGGTTTTATTATATTTATTATGGAATTATATTTATAAGATTATTTTTTATATAGATTGTGATGGAATTATGTTTAAGAAACCCATTTAATTCCTTATTTTATACTATGATGAATGATTTATGTTTTTGTGGAACACATAATAATTACTTAATTATGAGATGAGTGAGACCTATATATCCCTCCAATTCATTAGATAAAGATTTATATCTCATGATATAGACATGATTGGAATGGAAAGTAAATCTGGTTCAGTAATACAGGTAAATAACATAATTTAAACCCATCTTAGTAATGGACTTTGTCTGCTATGATGGTCTTGGAAATTATCCTTGAATAATATGAAATGATTTTATATGATTATGTATATGCTACAAAACTTCATGTCTTATTTTATGTCTTTTGGGATTATTTATAGTACTTCTTATGAACTTTTATCCCATGAAATGATATCACAATCTTACATATGTAGGACAAGACTTTCAAATGTCATGTTCTTATATCTTATGATTATGATATGATTAATATTTCCCCTATTTAACCTTAATAATCATTTGAGATCACCCTCTCATATTTTTATTTTCCCTAGATCAGGAAATAGGTTATTATGTAAGATATTTCCAAAATGAGTCTAGTTATGATGAAATAAGTGGGAGACAATGTAGATGATTTATGAACCAGTTGTTCATGTTTCCCAGTTTATAAAGACACTATACCTATATGGTCCTGTCATAAATTTATTATATTTTAAAATTAATATACTTTAATTTTGAAGTAATATTAATGTATGTAAAGTATGTGTTGTTATAGTTGGTATCGGAGTAAAGATATAGATAACCTTTGGAAACTAGGATGATAAATACTTAGTAAGAACCCTAAGGATATGTATAAGTATAGGTTACAATCCTTATATTTTATAAATGACCATGAATAACCTATGATAAAACCTAAAGTGTCTTAAATTGAAATTTTATTCTTGATTATTTGGTTTTACTATTATGATTAGTGTTTCTCATATTATGATTCTTGGTTTTAGTCAATGGATGGAACCCAAAGTAACTGCATTAATGATGAATGTGATGGAAAATGAAATGATCATCCTCATAAGAAACCAAATGTTATAGAATATGGAATGAAAAATCTTGTAGCTATGATCACAAAACTTTCTCAAGCTATGAATCTTGTAGGACTTCCAAATGAGCAAAGGAGGGAGAAAAATTCTATTGAGTCCTTCATGAGGAAGCGTCATCCTTATTTAAGTAGGTATTCTAATCCATTAGTACCTGAATAATGAATCAATACCACTAAAAATATATTCTCATTTATACAATGTTCTGAACATGAAAAATTCATCTTAGCAGTCTATCATTTGGAAGGTGAAGCTTATCAATGGTGTAATCTTATCAAGAATATGAGTAAAAGAGATGAAATTGAGTCCATGGAATGGGATGAGTTCAAGAACTTATTTTTTAATAAGTAATTTCCTCATATTCTTCAAAAAAATATGGAGAAGGAGTTCATTGAACTTAAGAAAAAGGGTGTTGAATCCTTTGGTACCTTTTCAAGGTATGCTTATGGAATTATTATTCAATCTGAGAGTAAAATTGATCGATTATTTAGTGGCTAAAAACCAAGTCTCTAAAGGGAATTATCCATAAGGGACTTTAATAGCTATGAGGAAATCATTTGATGTGCTCTAAAGGTTGAGATGGATATTGGAGTAACCCATTAGTCCTATGGGTTTGATAAGATGCGAAAAATGGAATTAAAAGGAAAATCTAAATACCACACTAAAAAGAAGATGAGTTTTTCCTTATTCTCAAAGTGTGGAAAGAAACATGGAGGAAATTTTCTTAAAGGGACTAGTAAATGTTTTAAGTGTGGAAAAGATGTTCATCGGGTGGTTGAATGTTGAATTTATGGGAAAAAGATTTCTAATGATGCAAATAGAGAAAATGATACATAGAATTCACCTTCTACACTTCAATGATACAAGTGCAAGGAAATGAGACATTATTTCAATCGATTCCCTAATCTAAGGGTTATTAATGATGATCTACATTAGAAAAATCTTAAGGCCAAAGACAAATAAAATTCACATGTAATCACTATCGGTGATGTGGAGTATGATAATGAAGTGTTGAAAGGTACACTTACCATCAAATCTAAAGTAAGAACTATTTTATTTGATTCTGTATCCACACACACTTTTACTTATGATGAATTTTATAAGGGTATCACCGTATTACCTCAACAATTAGATGTTGAGTTAGCTGTGACAACTTCTAATGGCCCAACAGTTGCATCAAAAGTTTATAATTCTTCTCCAGTTGAAGTTTTTGGGAAAGTGCTTCCAATAAATCTTATGATCCTTCATATATTGAAATTTGATACGATCCTTGGAATGGATTGGATTTATTAATATGGAGATCATATCAATTTCCTAGGAAGGGAAGTAACATTACATATTCCGGATCAATATATGATCATCTATCAATGTAAGGATGAATATAACTTCCAATATAAATTTATTCTATCTTATGGGTCTTGATTCCTATAAATGAAGGTTATTTATCACAAATGGTTGGGGATAAACTCATTATTAAGAATACACCCATTGTATAAGATTTTTATAATGCATTTCCAGAGGAATTTCTAGATCTTCCATCAAATTGTGAAGTTGAGTTTTCAATAGAACTCTTACCTAGTGCTATTCCTATTTCAAAGACACCTTATAGAGTGGTCCAACTAAGTTGTAAGAATTAAATAAGAAACTCCAAGATAATATTTATAAGAGATTAATACACCCTAGCGCGTCACCTTGGGGAGCACCTGTTCTATTGGTTAAGAAGAAAAATGAAAAAATGAGACTCTTTATTGATTATAAAGAACTTAACAAGATCAATATCAAGAAAAAATATCATATTACCCACATTGATGACTTGTTAGAAAAACTATGTGGAGATAAATACTTTTCCAAGATTGATCTTTGTTTATGATATCATCAATTAAGGGTCAAGAAGGAGGATATACCAAAGGCGGCATTTCATACAAGGTATGGACACTATGAATTTTTAGTGATTCCTTTTGGTATTACTAATTCCCTCACTATCTTCATGGGTATAATTAATAGTATTTAGAGACTATTTTGATCAGTTTTTTGTAGCATTTATAGATGATATTCTTATCCATTTGAAGGGTAAGGAAGAACATGAAGAACACTTGAGAATTGTACTAAAGACCCTGATAAGGGAGCATATTTTTGAAAAATTTACAAAGTGTGATATTTGTATTCATAAAGTTTCATTTTAAGGTTAAATAATCTCAAGATATGGGATATTCGTGGATCCATCAAAAATAGAAGTTGTTGAAAGTTGGTTGAGACCAAAAAAGGTAACTGAGATTTGAAGTTTTCTTGGTTTGGTAGGATACTGTTGGAATTTTGTGAAAGTTTTTTCATGATTATCTAATATACTCACCAAGTTTACTCATAAAGGAGTTAAGTTCATAAGGATGGAGGAATGTTAAGAGAATTTCAAAGATATAAAAAGATGGTTAGTCAGTGAACCTGTGTTCACACTGCCTTATAGTAGAGAAAGGTTTGTGATCTATAGTGATGCATCCAAGAAGGGGATATGATGTGTTCTCATAGAAAATGATTTGGGGATTGCTTATACATCATAGTAGTTGAAAATCCATGAGAAAAATTACCCAACTCATGATTTGAAGTTATCTTTGATAATCTTTACATTAAAGATATGAAGGAATTATCTTTATGGTGAAAGGTGTGATATTTATACTGATCATAAAATTTTAAACTATATTTTCACAAAAAAAGGATATGAATATGAGTCAAAGAAGATGGTTGTATTTTCTTAAATATCACGACTACTCAATACGTTACCATCCTAGGAAAGTAGACAAGGTGGAAGATGCTTTGAGTCGATAAGACCATGCTAGCCTATCAATAATGAGAATCACAAAAGATCCAATATTTATGGATTTTCATAGGATGGATCATGAAATTTTAAAGGAAGGGGAGAAATATTATCTTTCTCAAATGAATGTTCAACCATCTATACAGGTGAAGATTAAGGAGGCAGAGAAGAAAGATATTGAGCTACAAAAGAAGGTGAGAAATGTTCCTGAATTCAACCTTGATTATAATGGAATAATAAGGTTCAGGAATCAAGTTTATATTCCTACCATACTAGAATTAAAGAAGCTATTGGATGAGGTTCATAGTTCTTCATTATCTAGTAACCCTAGATCACAAAGATTTACAGGGACCTGAAAGAGTATTTTTGGTGGGATGGCATGAAAAGTGATGTTTCTAAATGTGTTTCTTGATGCTTTGTTTGTCAGCAAGTTAAGGCTGAGAGATAGAAGTCTAAGGGGATGTTATAACCATTACCCATACCATAATTGAAATGGGAAAGAATCACTGTAGACTTTGTCACCCGACTTCCTAAAACATCCAAAGGAAATAACTATATATGGGTTATAGTTTATCACCTTACTGAGTCAGCACACTTCATTGATATTAGAGATGATTTCTCTCTCAATCATCTTGCCAGGATATATGTAAAGGAAGTGGTAAGATTTCATGGAGTTCCACTTTCCATTATATTTGATTGGGGCCCAAGGTTTACCTTGAAGTTTGGGTGAAGTCTTCAGCATGCTATGGATATAGAGTTAAGTTTCAGCACTACATATCATCCACAGGCAGACAGTCAGTCTAAGAGGACAATTCAAACTCTATAAGACATGTTGAGAGATTCATCTATGGAATTCAAAGGTGTTTGGGATCAACACATACCTTTGGTGGATTTTATTACAACATTAGATTTCACTATAGCATTCATATTTATCCTTATAAATCCCTCTATGAAAATAAGTGTAGAACTCTAAATTTTTGGGATGAAGTTGGGGAAAGAAATATATTAGGACTTAATCTTGTTGATGAAATGGCAGAAAATGTCAGATCTATTCAACAAAACATAAGAGCAGCTCAAAGTCAAAATAAAATTTATGCAAACAACCGAAGAAAAGACCTAGAGTTTGAAGTGGGTGATAAGTTGTTCTTATGAATATCTACCTGGAATAGAATAAAGATATTTAGAAATAAGGGAAAGTTGATCCCAAGGTATATCAGTCTTTTTAAAATTATGGATCGTGTTGGGAAGGCATCTTACCGATTGGAGCTTCCACCGAATCTCTCTAAAGTTCATGATGTGTTCAATATATCCCTCTTGGGAAAGTACATACCTGATCCTTAACATGTACATAACTTATAAGTTGTACCATTGGAGTAAGATCTTTCTTATTAAGAACAACCGATAGAGATTCTGGATCATATTGAAAAAGTTCTACAAAACATGACCAATCGCTTGGTTAAAGTTTTATGGTGGAACCAATAATTTGAGGAAGCTATGTGGTAACTTGAGGATATGATGTGGGAGAGGTATCCTTATATTTGTTTTTCCATATGATGAATTTCAAGGGAGAAATTCAGTTTAAGGTGGGTAGAATGTAACACTTAGATGTTTTTATGAAATATTTTCTTTAAATAATTTTAATTCTTCAGTAGATTTCATTGTATGTAACCATGAGTTTAAATGAACCATGTGACACACTTAGTATAAAATTACCATTTTATCCTAGCCGTTAGGCTCGAGGGAATAATTATAACTAACTTATGAAAAATGAATTGTGTATTCATTGACTACCAATTCTTTATGAAAAATATAAATCAATTAGATATTTGTATTTTTTAGTGAATTAGTATTAATAATCAAACCAATGAGATTATATATTATATAGTTAATATTTTTTTTATATTTATCTAATGGATATTTTAGTCATAGTATATGAATAAACCCTTTTTATGTATAAAAACATATATTTTTTAAAAGGGTAATTTTACACCTTTGAATAGAGAATCCCTATTAAATTATGATTTTGGAAAATTAAAAAATTTTATATGAAAAGATAAAATTTTTATTTTTAAGTGGGAAATAAAAATTTACTTTGGATGAATTTTTGATATTTTTTTGATAACTTTAAAGTTTTGATGAATAGTAAAAATACACTAAATTTTATGTGAAAACAACTTTTTTCATCAAAATAATTTATATGGTTAAATTATAATATTGAATGGTTTTAAAGTATAAATATAATATATTTTTATCTTTAAATATAATCTATTCCATTTTACATTGGATTCATATGTAAAAACATTTCAATCTTTTGCATTGTTTTAGCTTTTAAAACTCATTCTCTTTTTCTGACAATGAGATTAATTTTAAATTAATTATTACAACTTTTGTTTTTTGAATTTTTAAAAATGAACTCCATATTTTGAATCATTAGGTCCAAATTATGTAAATATATTTATTTTATTTTTTGGTATTATGTATAGTAACTTCGGTAATTTTTATTAATACGGTAAAATGATAAACCTTGTAATTTAGGGTAATAATTCATCTATAAAATTACCCTAAAACTTGTTTTAATATCATTGTATGAGTTTTTTTCAACCTAAATAATCTTAGGGTCGAAATTATATCCATTTAAATCCACTTGGATGATATTAGGACATTTAATTTATTCTATTTAAAGAAAAGTTAAATATGTCTTACTCAAATTTTAATAACTAAATAATTTTTAAATATGAGATTATAATAAATATAGTTTTATTATAAATACTAATTTAAAATATAAAAACCTTTTATTTATCATGATAATTTATTTTTAATTTTTCAAAAATAAATATTTACCTTAATAGCTTATTAATTAATGATGGATAAATTATTTAATTGATGAAAAAATCAAAATTATAATTTGTTTGAAAACATAATACCCATTAAAAGACCTAAAGACTTGAAAAAATATTATTGGTAGAGTATATAGAGATCATAAGCATCCAAGAGTTTAGTTATTGACCATTTGGAACCATATAGAAGGGATTATGACACTTATATTAATTTATTTAAAGTGATGTTAATGTTTCCACCTTCATAATTCAATAAGTACATTTTTTTTGAAATGTTGAATTTTCCAGAAGATAAATTCGATTAAAAATATTTTTTCTAAAAGATAGTATATTTATCTTAATTATAGTATTTTTTTATTTTTTCTTAAAAAATAAAGTATATTAAATAATTACACAAAATTGATGTAGTAATTGTCTTATTAATAAAGATAACAAATAAATGTTATTAAAAATGGTAAAATAAATATAATTTAGGATAAATAATATTTTTAATGAATTTTATAAATGAAATTTACCTATTAGGAATATAATAAAATATTTTTTATAAGTTAACTTGTTATCTTGATATTTAAAAAAATCAATGAATTGAATAATGTCAAAATTGACACTATTGATTGTTTATCAAAATAATGTTTTATTAAATTATTTAAAAATCCTAAAAAAATAAAAAACATATAATAATTTTTATATTGTATAAAATTATCTAATTTATTTATTTATGGTCTATTTAAATTAAATAAGTAATTATTTCACCCTTTTAATATTGAATTATTTTTTACCCTAGTTAAAAAATAAATAGAATAACTAAGTGTTAATTAAAACGATAAGGTTTAAATGGATATAAATACTTGAAAAAAAATTATTAGTTGATTATATTAAAACTCAATATCATCTCATCTTATAAATTGAGAACTTTTGGAGGTTTTTGGATATGTTTTTATTTTTTATAAATTATTATTTATGGAGTTTCCAAAAGTGACCATCACCTTAATTATAAAAGAGAACCTCCTCCATAACCTCTTAACTACACTTTGAGCCTTCAATATTGGCCATCCCGTGAAATTTTTACTTCTCAGATTCCCTATTTAAATTCTATAGGTTATTTTCATCTTCAAAGAAAAACTATCATACTCTAAGAATAGATTGAGAGGAAACACGTCGAGGAAGAGGTAATCTCTTCTACCGATTCTTTCAAACTTCTTTCTTCTTCTACTTCTGCTTCATTAGTTGTTTCATTATAAAGTAATAAAATAATTATAAATCATATAATTATATTTTATTATAATTATGAAAAACCATATTCCACCTTCTATCTATCCTATAAAAAATGAAATCACCACGTGTGCGTATGCACGGCTTACCTTCTTCACACCGTAGTGTAATATATTTTCCCCCACCACCTTACTTGGATTGGTATAATGATGGTAATAATAACTATATATGATTATTATAACATGATACTAATTATAAAATATTTTATACCTTCCACTTCAATACCATTTAACAATTATGGGAATGATAGTGTCGCTCATGTGTACGTACGACCTACCGTCTTCACGTTGCGATGTGATTCATTCTACCTAATATTCGTTAAAAAATAATTATATAGATTAATTGAGTGAATAAATATGATATTTATTATACTAATATCATTTTTTAAATGATATAACTATAACCTAAGAAGTGGAACATGAACTTATTCGATAAAACTTTCATTTAAACATAAAGAAGTTAATATCAGAATAATGAGTGATAATGAAAGGTAAATAACAAACGGATGATAATATGATCGTATATGATATCATAAAAATGAATATGAATATGAAATAAGTCAATTAAAGTATTTAAATCTTTATATAGGATGTTCAGATATATACTAAGGATATCATACCTAAGGCAAGGGATAATCTTGCAATCTCATTATTATCCGAGATTGTTTATATGTAAGTACTTACTAGGGTATATTTATCAGCCACATCTATGTTTTATAAATATGTAATATTATTTTATTATTATATAATTTTTTAAAGTCAATTTTACCCATTGGTGATTTTTTGTTAAACTATATGAAAGGAATCTTTTGTCGTTATTAGTATGAGATACTTTTTTGACTTTTCAGGAAAAAATATAAGGAGAATGTTTTTAAAACTTATACGGCATGAAATTTATTTACATCTTCATAAAGCCTAATCTTAATGAAGATTCCTATAAATTATTTCAAGTTTATTCTCAAATAAATTATTTTCTTTTAAAATTCTATGACATTTTTAGAAAAGAAAATGTTTTTGAAGAAGAAAGGATATTTTCCTCTAGAATTAATATCAAGTGTTTTTCAAAATTATTTTCCATCTAAGATGACATTATTTAACAGGGTTTTGTATTTATGAATGTTATTACTATGGTTTTATTGTTTTTATTAGGGAATTATATTTATGAGATCTATTTGTTTTATAAGTATTTTTATGGAATGATGTTTGAGAAACCCATTTTATTTCTTGGGTTATGCTATGATGAATGATTTATGTTTTCGTGGCACACGTTACAATGATTTAATTATGAGATGGGTGGGACCTATATCTCCCTCCAATTAATTGGATAAAGATTTATATCTCAAGATATAGACATGGCTTGAATGGAAAGTAAATCTAGTTCCTTAATAAAGGGATAAAATGACAAGTAAACCCAGTTCAGTAATGGAATATGTCTGCTATGGTGGTCTTGGAAATGATCCTTGACCGATATGAAATGATTTTATATGCTTATGTGTATTCCACAAATATTAATGGATTATTTCATGTCTTTTGTGGTTATTTCCATTGATTCTTATGAACTCTTATCCCATGACATGATATCACGATCTTACATATGCAGGATAAGACTTTCAAATGTTATGTTATTATGTATTATGATTATGATATGATTGATATTTCCCTTGTTTACACTTACTGAGAATTTGAGATCACCCTTTTGTATTTTTCTTTCCCCCAAGTCATAAAAAAAGGTATTGATTAAGATATGTCAAAAATGAGTCTAGTTATGAAGAAATAAGTAGGAGACAATGTAGATGATTTATAAACTAGTTGTTTATGTTTCCCAGTTTCTAAAGACACGATACCTATATGTTCCTATCATGGATTTATTATATTTTGAAATGAATATAATTTAATTTTAAAGTAATATAAATGTATGTAAATTATGTGTCGTTATATAGAAGTTGGTTCTTGGGAACCAACTCCAATAGACCCCCACTTTCACTAGAGCCAACTACTAACAACCTTTAGTACACCAGCTCTCACATGATACTCACGCTTATGATAAGGTAGGCCTTTTGTCAAGGAGTCTAAAAAATTCTCTTATGTGGGTACTCTACTTATTGACACTTCACCCCTCTGATAGAAATCCCTCAAGAGGTGATACTTTTGAATTATATTCTTTGATTGTTAGTGTGAACTTATCTCTTTTTCAAGAGCCACCACTTTAGTATAATCAAAATACAATGTGTTGTGATATTTTCTAATAGGTACCATATCAATATCCTGGAAAAAGGTACGAATTAAAAAGGATAACTTGGATGCATTAGAAGATACCATATACCTAGATTCTACTGTAGAATCCTTAAAAGCTGGCTGCTTTGAACTCTTCCATCTCAAAGCTTCTTCGTTGAGATAGAAAACATATCCTGTTTGTGACTTCAGATCATTATAATCTATTTGAAACTAGAATCAGTATATCCCCTGATAACCATCTCTTCTTCTCCTCAATACAATAGGAACATATCCTTAGTTTTTATCAAATACATAAGGATAACCATAACAGCAGACCAATACTGTTCTCTTGGATCTGTTTGATATCAACCTAACATGCTCAGTACATAGGAAACATCAAGTCTAGTACATAACATGTCAAACATGATTGATTTTATCACTGAAGCGTATGAGATATTTCTCATTCTCTCATTCTCATTTTGTTTTTGAGGGCACATTTTTATATAAAGATGTAAACCATGTGACACTAGAACCAATCCCCTCTTGGATTGTTCCATACTAAATCCCTTTAGTATCTGGTCAACACATGTAATTTGACATAGTCTAAGAAGCCTCTTAGATCTATCACTAATGATATTTATTCCTAGAATATAAGCTTCTTTACCTAATTCCTTCATAGAGAAAAAAGTGTTTACCAGTCTTTAATTGATTGAAAGAATGATATTTCATTTCCAATAAGTAATATGTCACCAACATATATTACTTGGATAATGACAAAATTTTCACTAAACCTCTTGTAAACACACACCTCACATTTATTCTTTATAAAACTAAATTATTTTATAGCTTCATCAAGTCGAATGTTTCATGACCTGGATGCTTACTTCAATCCATAAATGGATCTCAACAAATTGAAAATCCTTTTCACATCACCTAGAATCCCAAAACCTTTTGTTTGTGTCATATAGACATCTTCCTAAAGGTTCCCATTAGGGAATGGAGTTTTCCATCCATCTTTTAAATCTCATAGTCATGGTAAGCTACTATATCATGTATAATTATAATGGATTTAAACATTCAAACTGGTGAAAATGTTTCATTGTATTCAATTACTTGACATTTTTAAACCCTTTTTCCAATATCTTACCTTTATAGTTATTTACTTTACCCTCCATGTCTAGTTTCTTCTTGAATATCTATTTTTATCCAACATGTGTCACATCAAATGTCACATCGACCAGAACCCAAACTTGGTTCTAATATATGGAATCCATTTCAAAATTCATGGATTCTTTCCATCTTTCATCTTTTAAGCTCTCTACTACCTCCTTGTAGTAGAGAGGTTCATCATTTTCAACCAATAATGAGTCACCATATCCGATGACTAGAAAACCATATCCCTCTGGTTCTCTTACCTCTCTTATGCTCATATGTTGTACTTGTGTTTTAGAAACTATTTCTTCTATAGGGATCTGTGGAATCTATTCCTATACCAACTCTTGTGTATCTTGAGAATCACATTCATCAATTTCAATCTTTTTCCCACTATCCTTTTTGAGTATGTTCTCCCTCTTAATAAAGGTGTCTTGTCTAGTGATAATCAGTTTCTTGTATGAGGTATTATATAGGTAGAATACCTTTGTTTCCTTGGGATATACTATAAAGATATACCTTGTGCTCTGGGGTGATATTTTGTTTTCTGATAAGGCATTAACAAGTGCCTTTAAACCCCATACACATGTGTGTGACCAAACGAGTTTCTTTCCACTCCATAGATTGAAAGAAATTCCCTTTTCCTCTTTATTTGGTACTTGGTTTAATGTGTATGTTGAAGTTAGTAATGCATATCCCCAAATGGATAATATTAGTTCTGCATGAATCATTATCGACCATTCCATGTCTAAAAAGGTATGGTTCCTCCATTCATGAACAATATTCCACCATGGTGTATAAGGTCGAGTGAGTTGTGATAGAATCCCAAATTCCTATACAAAGTCAATACACTCTTGGTTAAGATATTCACCACCTTGATCTGATTGAAGATTCATTATCTTCTTACCAATTTTATTCTCTACTTCATTCCTGAATTCCTTAAATTTCTCAAAATACTCAGACTTATACCTCCTTAATTAGACATTTCCATATCTACTCAAGTCATTAGAAAAAGTTATTATACTAGAAACGGTCTACACACATCAGTGTGTACCAATCCTAGAATCTCTCTGGACCTTTCACCTTGTACACCAAATGGATGTTTGGTCATTCTTTCAGGTAAACATTCATGACATATTTCAAGTGGTTTTATCTTAGAGGAGTCTAAATAACTGTCTTAATAGAGCTTTGTCAAATGATTCTCTTTTACATGACCAAGACGGTGATGCCAAAGTTGGGTGTTATATGATTTGTGTGAACATGATTCATTATCAATTAATAATACTTGGTTTTCATAATTTAATACATAATGATCATTATTTAAATGTTCCATTATATAAAATATGTTTTCCTTATAAAAGAAACAAATTTTATTTCCAAACATGAAAATAAACCCATCTATATCTAGGCATGATATATAAATTATGTTCTTGGTAACCATAGGTACACAATAACAATATTTCAAAACCAAAATAATTCTTGATGGAAATATAAGGTGGTATTCACTAAAGGATAGAGTAGTAATCCTTTCACTTTTAGTAACTCTTAGATCTACATCTCCTCTATAAATCTTTTAGAATCTACTTGGTTCTTGCATTTGAATATAGATGTGATCCCTATAAGATATAGATAATAAACAATGTGTAGATATTGAAATATTAAACTAGATGTAGATTTCACATTTATATTACCCTAGCTTCTAGGTGTAGTTCCTATTCCACTGGCCTAGCTTTCCACATGAAAAACATACTACCTCCCTTTCCTTACTCTGTCTCTATATTTTCTACTTCTTGGAAGGATGGTGCTTGGGATATTTAGACTGTTTATAGTTCTTCGTAACCTTTTACTTGTTATTCCTTTTCTTATTTACCATAAGTTCCATGGGTTTATCATTCCCTATATCCTTCTACACTTGTAAAATCAATATAATAAGTTACAAAATACTCTTCTCATTATTGCTAATGTTTTAATTAACAATAAAACTAGATAAGGAATTGGGCAGTGATGAAAGTATGAGATCTTTATACAACTCATATGGGAACTTAATACCTAAGTTGTATAAGAATTTAATGTATCCAATAATATTTACTAAATGATTCCCAACTGGTGAAAAATATTCATGATTAGTTATGAACAAAGAATTGGAGATCTCATAATTCTCTTTTCTTACCTTCTCTTGATAGAGATCATGAAGGTGAGACATCATGCTATAGGAATCCATATCCTCATGCCCCCTCAAGATATCATTAGAAATGGATGATATCATGGAACACTAAACATATGTAGCATCATTCATATGTTTCTCATAGAGAGATAATTTTTCATCACATGCCTCATTACGAGGCATAATTGGAAAAGTTTCTTCCAACACATATAACTTCCTTTCATGAAAAATGATGACACATAAGAACCTTTGACATTCTTAGAATTTTTTGCTGGTGAAAAGGTTTTACTTCTAAAGTATGGATGTAAATGATATGTTTTATGTCATTTTATTACCATTTCTACAAAATAAGATGAGTAGAATTTTAGTAATTTATCTGATAAAATTTAGACAAATAAATAAATATTTTATTTATTAATCTCCAACTATTTTATCAAAAACTAATAGCCCTCACCATTAGTTTAGGAATATCCTATTTCTTGGATATTAAAGTAGAAAGGATATATGTTCCCCTTCTCATTACACCAACTTTGGTTGTTCTAGTAACTTGAATGGTTTTAGGCAGGCATTTCAATTTCTAACTGCATTAACTAACAGTTCCTTGATCTTCTGAGTGGACTCCCCAATGTAGAAATCCTTAAATTGCATTTCCTCAACCTTTTCCTCTTAGTCACACTATGTCCTATTTTGATAGTCTGCCCTTGATTTGAATTATGTTAAGTCAACCCAAAACTTTAAGTTAGAATTCCCATATAATTTAAAGCACCCAACTTTTACTGTTCAAGCACTTTGAACTATGGTTCAATTTTAACTGAAGTAATGGAAGGCTATACCGACTTAAAATATATAATTGAGGGATTTCATATTTTATGCATAAATTTCCATTTAGTATATTTATTACATGCTTGTTAATATTAATTGGATTTAGTTAAGTGATTAACCATGTGCTAGATAATATTTATGCATAATCCAATTTATTTTAGTTCTATTTTGTATACTTTTTAATTTCATTAATTTATGTGATTGTGAAAAAACATACATAATAAGATAACCATGAAATTGAAAAACATAAAATAATAAAGCTTTATGATCATGAGATTTTACTAGTGGTTAGTTTATCTAGTGGTTGATAAACTAACCATTGAACTTGGGGAAAACACCCAGAACCAATTAAGGTTTGTGTAACAACTTTCCACATGTCCACCTAGTTATCTCCTTGGATTGGTTTTGCCTCGAATCTAAACTTGAACTGCCTTTACTAGCTTGGGAGATCCATCCAACACATATGCTTTTACTCACATGTAGGTGAGTGAAAATGGGTTTACATAAAATAAACCATTGGTATGAAGGCCCTACATAATTATAGGAGATAAGGAACACATTCCAAAAATATAATTTAATAATAAATTAAATGAAACCAATCATATATAAAGGTCTGGTATATGCTCATGATCATTCAATTGCATGCAAGGAATTATGCATTTAATAAAACTAGAATTCAATTATTAATTATTATTATTTAATATAAATCATGATCAAATCAATTAAATATCATATTTAATTAATAAATTCATTTATTTTAATTTTAATACAAATTCACTTGATATTCCCATCCTTCAAAATTTTAAAAAAACTAATTTAATTTATTTAAAATTAACTATATATAAAAATTTACAATGGAGGAAACACGGTGAATACTCATACAATTATACCTAATATGTATTATACTTGTATACAATTTTACTCTTGTGAAATAAGGAATACACGACTTATCATTCACTTTCACAACGTCTACTTCACAGATGATTACATGAATTACATATTTTTTCAGTCACATTTTATGATTCAATGCACATAGAGTAACAACTTGTAATATGAATCACACAAGATATACAGATCTGAACATTACACAGATATTATTTAAATAAATATAAATAAATAAATATATATATATATTAAAACCTATCACATGGAATGTCCTATCTTTATGACCATACACAAGTGAATGTCTCAAGGTCTACACTGTATAATAAATAAAATTTAAATCTACATCACTTGGGATAAGTCCATGGCATGTGAATCCAAGTTACATAGTGTGTACATATCTTACAGTCTATCTGAGGTAAGAACCTAGGGACTCGGTGTGTGAATCATACCTCAGAAACTGGAGTACACGGTGTTTTCAATGGGCTATACACCATGTGATATCTGAATTACACAATCACCAGTCAGGTATCCCATGTATTGAAATAAACAACTCATATTTGACTCAAAGGGACTATACACTATGTACGTGGGATACACAACTTGTACTCCAGTCTACCATGTACCACCCTGGTCTGGTCAACACATGGTGTGAGAATTAACTACACTACATTTCATCAATGCATGTGTTTTGAATTGATTAATGAATTAATCCCTAGTTCATTGAACACAAGTACATGGAGTGTAACTTTGGTTAAATGGTGTGTACTCATGTGTTATTAAGGAAAAATATCTCAAACCTCTAGATGAAATATTCTATTTTAATTTATTCATAAATTAATCCTATTGGTTATATCTACGAGAAATGAATGAGGAAGAATAAAATCTTTCTATTCTAATTAAAATAATTATTAAGAATTGATTGAAAATATACATTACAAATGTATAAATAACTAATGATCTTTAAATAATTATAAATAACTATGTGACTGCTATGATACCACTTGTAGGTTCCAAGTGTAGCAGAAGCGTGTGATGGGAAGTGCCCAACATTTCTTTTTTCATGATTGATGATCAATCTGATATTTAAATTATGATAAACATTAAGATATATGAAATTGAATCAATTAAAATAGACAAGGGAAATAACATTGGTACCAGAGGAAGGATAATCATGCATTATTTATAATTAATTTAATTAAATAAAAAATTATTTTTTTGGGATTTTTTATTCATTGTTGGATCTGGGAACATATCTGTGATGCAATATCATTGTATTATAGGAATCAAGTGTATATTCACTCTAGCAGTGATCCGCATGTGTTCTATGAATCTCTAGACATCGCTGAAGCAATATCTGGGTGCTAGAAAGATAGATCCTTATGCTTGTATCACCACCCTTTGATCGCTATGAGATTTGGTCTCAAAGTGTTCTCTTTGATCTAGTGGAGGAAGGTTGCTCTCCATTCTTGGGAGAATTCTTGGATAAGGGTACCCTATATGGCTTAGAAGGATTCTCTAATTCCATTATGCACAACCAAGACAAATGAATTGTCTTTTTGAGAAAATAACATAACTGGGTTTATATATCGCTAGGGATAAAATTAAATAATTGAAAAAGTGGCCTTAATTATTTATTTAATCCTAGAGGAAACCCCATGTTGATTATTATTATTATTATTTCTCGACATGCACTTAACTTGAAAATTAAAATTTAATATTATATAATCAAATAATATTCAATATTTTTTATTTCACATCTAACTATTTAAACATGGGATACCATTCCTCCACAATATTTATCAAGCATGGAATAATGACTATTTATTTTTTAAATAAACATCACTTAATTATTCTATAATAAATAAATAAATATCATATTCACTAAATAGAAAATAGATATTTATTAAATATTCCACTCACATTATATTATCTTAAATAACTTGTGATGTGATATATGCGATCAAGAATACATGAATAATTATTAAACTGTGTGTGGGAATAATATTTATTCAAATTGTTAATAATAAATAATAATATATTATTTAATTGAGATTCTAGATACACTTAGTGTGTAACCCTTGAGGCCTCTTTTTTAGTGGCATTAGGTGAAGTTGCATAAAGTACAAGGTTAGTATTTAGCAACACGCCAAGGCACCCATAGAGAAAAAATTTAATACCACAATAACATGTCACCTCATAAAGATTCTTACTGTGTAATATAATCATTTTATCATGATTTCTCTAATCAAAAAATTTTCATAATGGTGCCATCAACCTATATGATTGATGTATCTTTCTTTGACATTTCAGAAAATGAACATTCCTATAGAACACTATAGACATGGATTTATTTAGGATATATCATTTTTATAAATGGGCCTAATATATCAAATTCTGTTAATAAATAGAAGGGAAAAATCCTTTCTCACTTTCTTTATTAATTCAATATTACTCATGACACACCCAACATATCCTAACTCACTACAAAAATATGTCATCATGGTTTTCATCAATACATCTAAGTGTGAAACTCATAATACTCATTAATAATAATCTTAAAGTCTATGGAACAATACACACATCCACATATAGGAACATCCAATGACACCTATAAATGTGGATTTCCTACCAATAGATCTCATTCTATTAATATCATAGTCGATATTACCAAGGGAATACACCATAAGAAGGTTCTTGAAAGTACTATGAGTCTCCACCCCTAATTTCCTATGTCATTTGTCTCCCTCAAATGATATCATTTGACTATAGAACATATATTCAGAGTTATCATCATAATGGGGAACTACTATGACCTTTTAGTGTGACAACTACACTTAGGGAATTATCTCAAGCTATATAACACAGAATAACAATAATGATTTAATAAGTAGTTTATTAATATTCAAAACCATGAATACAAGTTATCATAAAGTACATAAATGTTGGTTATAGGGAACCAAATCCAATAAGAAGGACTGATTCTCCAAATACCCATGAGGTGTGGGATAAGGATTGATGCTTGAAATACCCATGGGGTTCTAGACACGACGTTCTACACCCATGAGGTTGGCATTGAACTACATCTCCAAATGAACATGTTTTTAAAAGGATTTAATGATTAATTAAATCCCATTTTGTAATGAGATTTTATTTTAATATGTGATATGGTTCAAACTTTAGCATGGGACAAAGAAGGTATTTATAGTTTTAGTGTCCTCAAGAACCTAGTAATTTATGGGGTTAAATAAATAATAATTGAATATATAAATTTTTTACCTTATTGCTTGTAATTTATTATTTATACAACTAATTATAGTGTTATTGACTATATATTGTTTTAGAAAACATTTTTGGTGGCCTACTTGGTTATACTCACTCCTTACTTGAGCTGGTTGACTGGTAACCAAATAGACTTCCTATTTGTGGGACGTGGTAAGTGTAAGAGCCCTATGTTAGATGGATGAGTTAGGATGGGACATGGAAGAGGGAACTAAACATGGTGTCGAGACCCACTTGGATTTGTCAGTGATTTTTTTTTTCTTTTCATTAGACACTTGAAACTTATTATGGCATGAAATATATACTATTTTGGTTTGGATATTGTAATCCTATTTTGGTTCAGCATGTGATATTGGTCTGTTTTAGGCATGGATTTCAGTTTGGTTATTAATTTGGCTATTGTTTATTTATTTCTCATATTAATATGCTTTGATAAAGAGGTTATTGTCACCCCATAATTGATATTAAACCCTAGCTACTAATCTTCATCCTCGGGCATTTGGGGAGGAACTACTGAGGTCATGTGACCAACCAACTTGGGGCACTAGTGTGTGGAAACCAGGACAAGATATCACATAAAACAATCAATTTCATACCTCACTTAAAAAATGTAATATTATTTGTTCATTTTAAATTAACCCATTTTGTTTCATGTAACACCCTAATATTTAATGAATAATTCTATTAAAATAAATTTAATGGATTTGATTTCTTTTGATACACAAAACCCTAAGTATAAATTAAATGTAATATAGTATATCATAAACAACCTACCCTTTAAATTGGAAATATGAATAGGAATAACCAAATTTTTATAAATATTTATAATGGATTTAGATAAATAAAATATATTGATAAATAAGTATTAAATGTTTAGTAAATCCATTATTTTCTTAAAAAAATAATTTTATTCCTAAAAATTGGTGTTCATTTCATTTTATAAGTAAATGATATAATTAATTTATTTCACATATAGAAAATTTATTAGAAGAAAAATTATTATTTTTAATTATCATATAAAAACTATCTTTGAGTGATTTTTTTAAAATATTCCAAAAAGATCAATTTTCAATGAATAGTGTTAAATATTAATTTTTATTGAAAACTGTATTTACATTTCAATAATTTACTATGTTCCAGTTTTTAAAAATTGTTTCTAATTAAAAATTGTTCATTTATATTATGGTTGATAAAAAAATAAATTTGAATCAATTTTATATTAGATTTTGGTATTAAAATATTTTATGCTTAAGAAAACATTTTTTAGGAACCCACTTTTCATTACATTTTGAGGGATTAATTTTAAATTAAATTATACCACTTATAGAATTTAATTTGATAAAATTGATTTTATATATTTAATGATTAAAATTTATATTAGGTAATACGTACAATAGTTTTTTGGTCATAAGGAATAGAAAAATCAAATTATACTTATTACCACAGTAAAGATTCAAACAAGTTTATCGAGTGGATTCAACTTAGAGATAAGGGTGAAATTTCTAATTAACCTTATATAAATACAATTTTATTGTTATATTTTGACCCCATGTTTTCCCACCATTAAATAAATGGGCATGTAGAATCATTTGGATTAGATAACTTTTTTATAATTTAACCATTAATGAAATTACAGGTTTCTCCACTCCCCCACTTATAAAGGAACACCTCTCGTCTCTCTTCATAACACAATATTTTTCCACCTAGCTCAACAAAAATCTCCCATATTCTATCAACAACATCCATATCAATGATTTATTTCAAATTTTATTCTTCTATATCCTATAAATATTTGGAATCCATCATAAAATAATAAATTACTTATAATAAATATATTTAAATGTTAATACGATGGTGTAACCACTATTATCCAACATCCATTCCATAAAATGTGAAGTGAATGTGTCTCTCTTTCATACGTGCAAAAAAATACCTCCACATAGATATATAATTCATTTTACATATCCATCATTCATGGTTTATTATTTTTGATTCATATAATGTTAACATATGATACTTTTAAAAGAATTATGGTTTTGTAGTGAAAAAATATTATTTATCATTATTTACTTATTTTCATTAAAAATTTAAAACAATCGTCATGTGTAAGTATATCATACCATATCCATGAATTTTGAAAATAAATATTATATCCCTATATTTTATAGATGATTCTAAATATGTATATAATTAATATATATAATATATTTATCATTATTACCATTATGTAGATGATGGAATGTGATCAAATTATGAGGACTAGAAATGCCAATCCAATGCATCCTTGAAAAATGAAATAATTAACACTCATAAATGATGATTTTAAAAATTAATTATTTTTAAAATGGTGTTGAAATGTTATATGATAATAATTTATGATATTAAAATTATTTATTTTATTCTTTTATAAAAATTATAATATATTTTTATTTATTATAAATTATTTATTTCACTTTTGAAGCATGTCAAACTTGAGGTAAGGGGTTTCTAGACAATCATTTATTTTTTTAGTCATATTCCTTATTCACCACTTCTTTCATTTGGGTGGTGAATATAATACCCATGAATTAATTTTTGGATTTTTTTTATTAAAATTACTGATATTTATAAAATCATCATGTTTCACCCATTTTTAGCATTTGATTTAGAAAACACCAAAGTGGTAAGGGGTGTATATCTCATTATCAATTTAATTTGGACTGTTTATGCTTGAATTTACATTAAAACAATTACATGATTCTTATTTCATAAAACCCTGTAATTTTCTTCTCCTATTTTAATTAATGAAATTTTCAAGTAATATAATAATTTTCTAATCTTTGGTACATAATATAATTAGGAATATTTTTATTATAAAAACATTCATTATTTTCTCCTTA
Organism: Viscum album; assembly: GCA_963277665.1. Lineage (NCBI taxonomy): Eukaryota > Viridiplantae > Streptophyta > Magnoliopsida > Santalales > Viscaceae > Viscum > Viscum album. Next base: position 381,745,340 of record OY728155.1, read on the forward strand.
GCTTGGAATTTTTTTCTTCCATGACCATATTTTATTTGAAAATCATTCATTTTTTTTAACTAATTTCCTATACTAGTTTAATGAAATTCATATGATTAAATTTCTATAAATCTATTTCATATGAATCTTCTATTTATTTTCTAATAGTGGTACTGTTAAGTTTTTACCAATATTTTTAAAATAATATTTGTTTTAATGTACATGCCATGAAGGGAATTTTCCACACTCATGAGTGCACAATGCATTAAAGATTCAATTATATGTTTCCATGGTTAATTTCAAAGAAGGGTTTTTCTTAATATTATTTAAATATGTTTATTTTTGAAATATAATTCATTATTAAAAGTGTATTTTACTCAATAATTATTCAATTAATTTTTGAAGGAATTATTTTAACTATGATAAATAATTTTTTTGTTATTTATGTTGTACTAGGGATATGATCCAATTATTTAACCATTATAAATTCTCATGATATATTATAATAAATATTATTATTTTTTACAAAACCATTTTATATTTCATGATTTATGTTATGATGTAAAGTTTATGAAATTTATTTCTTTTACATGGGTTATGATATGATGACATCATGAATGTAGTATAATATTGTCGAACAAAAATTAATAGATTATGATTATGATATTGAGGGTCCTATAAATAAATATCCCTCGAATTCATTTTATATAAATAAATATCACATTAAAAAATAAGAAATTGATCTTTTACTGAATGAAATTTGTAAAGGGGCTCTATACACTATGATAGTCTTGGAATTAACCTTAAATAAGGATATTAAAGAATAGAATGCGGATACAATAGACTATGATATTATTTGTAGTTAGTCTTGACTAAGGAAGTGATTTCCTATTAATATTTTAATTCCAAAAACTTATGTCTTATACCAATTTTATGTTATTATTCTTCATGTTCTTTTATTTCATTATGATTTATGTCTTATGATGTGTCATGTTATTTTCCCCGACTCATATTTGTGATCTATTATATTATGGGTGTTTGTTTAATATTTTATGATCATTTCATTATATAGTTTATAACACCCTTGTTTTTTAGTACTTTACCATTTCTTAATGTATTTTAAGGATATATATTAATTAGGTTGTGTTTTGATAGGTACCAAAGTGTTTTGAAACTTTTTAGAGAGTTTTTTGGAGGTGATTGGTTTGAGAATGGTTAGTAGAAACTATTTAAAGGAAAATATAGGGAAATTAATAATTTCACAGTTGTAATATGGTATTCCTGATCCATATAGGCACTCAATAGAAATTTTGCGATCCTATTTTCATTTAGGATAATGGAAAATGTATATTTGGTGGGTAATTTTTCTAATAGTGTGATCCAACCAAGAGAGTTTTTTTCTTGAGACATTAACACCCACATTGTTGGCACATGGTTTAACTAACTGTGAGCCAAAACCGTGAGACATATAGTTTTACCTATGAATTTATTGGATCTAATCCAATTTAATTTTTTATGCTTTTGTCTTCCTATAATTCTTTAATAACAAAAACTAATTTTTTTCTCCTAAGGATTTAGAGAAAATTACCTTCGGTCTCGGAGAAATTTTTAGGAAAATTAAAAGTTGTTAGAGATCTAGATTCAGTGGTAAGTCTCTGTTCTTGGTCATTCATTGTTGATCTATTTTCCTTCTCATTCCCAAAACCATAAATCCAATCAACTATGGATAAGTCCATGTTCTATTATAGTAATTTTGATGTTTTATGGTCTGATATAATGATGTAAAAGTGGTTTATAATTAGATATAGAGAACAACTGTCTAGTTCCACATTTTCTCTAATACTTGTGAGGAAGGTGGATTCTCTCTCAAATCCACTTGATGAGAACTTAAATTCATAGTTTGAAGTGATTTTCTTCTTTAAATGATTATGAAATGATTGGGGTAATCTTGTTGGATTCCTATTTAGTGATGGATTTGAGAAATTATAGACAATGGATGGTTTTATATAAAATACTCTTTGATGATATTTTTAGAAATAATGATTTTAAATTTTTAGTTTTAAATAGATACATAGAAAATGTTTGTGAAATGTTTTAAATAAAGACAGGATTTATGTAAAATGTATGGGAATTATTTTTAAAATACATAGTTGGTATAAGTTCATGATTTCAATGTGACCCTAAATGAGGTTTGTGTATTATTGGGGTAATAGATATGTGACCCTAGATAAGGGGTGTTCTCCATTTGGGTATAAAGAAATTGTCTAACTAGTGATGACTTGGTGGATGGATGAGAGACCACTCATAAGTATAGAACTATCACTTAGGAATTATTTTAAGGGTGAGGGGATGCTTGGAATGGGAATGTAACATTGATTTGAGAAAATTATTAAAGGATTAATTTATCATATTATATGAAAAAATATTTTGGATTCGATATAAACCCTTTTATTTTGTTTTAAACTATTTTATATAGATGTGCTAACAAGTTTTGTCATAGTGGGGTGTGTTGAGAATTCATTTAAAAAAATCTAACTAATTTTATAATCACCCACTTCTTATTTATTGTTTTTAATTTTTAAATTTCATCTAATGATACATAATTAAAGTAATTTTATCTCAGATATTTTGTGATGATTTTTGATATTATGGGCATGACTTGTTGTGTTAGATATTGGAGTAGGTCATGAGTTTCTTATTTGATCTCATGATGTTACCGAGTTTAGGATGTATTTTGATTCCTTTGGTTGAGTCAAATGGTTTTCTCTTTATACTATGATATGGTTTCTATTTTATTATATTTTGAGTTGTATTATTATACTCATATAACATTTAAAGGTTTATATTATATGGTTATCATGGTTTGGTTGTTTTATCTTCAAAGGAAAAACAATCTCATAATTGTTTATGAATCACTTGGAATCCATTTCCATCCATTTATGTCTTGGTGATGTCACCTAAGGCCTAGTAATGTCTCACCACCTCTTCTAAAGATAATGGGTGATGGGTAGGATAGTACAAATGGTATCTGTTTGTTTGTTCCTTGAGTATCAGTCCTCGTATGTTCCTATGTCCATGAGATAGTAGAAAGAAGTCGTAATGTCAGAACTTGAAATCTAGAGGATAAAAAGGAATAACTAACCTACTTATTTTGAACATCAAGATAGAATTTTTTTCAGGTAAATGAGTGTTTTTAGAAACATATTTATTATTTTCCAACTCATCATCATGGGTTTAGATTGTAAGAGTTGAATGAAATGAATAGATAATATGACTTCCGACTAGGGATGTATTGTTCAATATTGATCTAATGATTTATGGAAATGGTAAAATATAAGGATTCTCATTTTGAAAAGTCTTAAAAATGTTTTAAAAAATGATACATTGAAAACTCTTGATGGGATTATTTTGGAAGTGGTTAAAATAGATTATTTTGATAATCATGGTTTTGGAAAGATATATGGAAATATGTTTAAATGTGGTTAATTGAAATATCTAAGCCTTAAGTTTCTAGAGAGTGAAACTAAATAAAGGTTGTTTTGGTTATAGTGAATTACACTATGAAGGTTCTATAGAAAACAACTAGAACATGATACTTATAATGTGGTTTCAACTAAGCCATAGGTGAAATAACAGTTGGTCTAATGTATTATCTAGGATTTTCAGGCCATGGATAGAGGGGAAACAACATGAATGAAGAAACATGGATCATTTGGTTCAGTTCCAAAAGAATAATCCATCCATATTTCAGGGATTTTTAGAGAAGAAAAAATTTAGAAGTGTGTCTGAATATGATGAATTGAATATTTTATTTCCTTGGCACACTAGTTTAGATTAAAGTGAAGTTGGAAACCTATTTTCTTGAGGATCGAGAATTCCAATGGTGGGATTTAGCAGTTTTTGCTAAATTGGACCCAGGAATGGCATAGAATGATTTTAAGGATTTTTTTCACCAAACAATTCTATCCTTACACATTCATAATTTTGTGAACAATATAATTATTTATTTTGAAATGGGTGAATCTCATAGTAATAGTGTATGAGTCTACATTTATGTATTTTAACTGATTTTAACCAGAAATTACTAATTCTGAGTCCTTAAAAGAATTCATTATCAAGTTAATTTTTAAACCATAAATTCAATCAAATATTGATGCACTTATTTATAATGGATTATACAAAGACAGTCAATGGAGCGAAGGTGGAAAAATTAGACATATATGGAAACATGGTAAGACAAAGCATACTTATTCCTATAGGGATAGGTAGGAAGTCCAATGCTAGAAACAATAGGAGGAGGGTCACCTATTTTAAATGGTGTGGTATATCTCAGAATTAGAATATTAGATCAGCCAACTTACCTCCTCAATTGGAGAGTATGCCTGGATGTTTTTGTGTGGTTTTTAAGCGTATGAAATTAGATTTCATGACACCACATAGAGCATTTCACAATTGAAATTAGATGGAAAATCTTCAATATTATTTTTATAGTTCACTAAGGTTGGATTCTAGGGACATATCTCATGTTTTTTAGATATAATATGTTTCTATGGGATGAGTGAAATAGAATAGAACTCATCATAAGGACAGAGAATTCCATGGTGATTCTAGGAATACCATGACTCATCAACCAGTGCAATCTCAATTGGGTAATAAAGGGAAAATTTCAACGATTAAGAAATAGAATGGTACTGATCAATTGATCATGGATAATCACTTGGGACCTTCAATGGTAGAGGTATGATTGCTTTTAATTCTACCATTATATGTCCTTTTTTATATGGGCATTTCCTATTTGTTTATTTCTTATAATGCAGTTGATCTGATGAGTTCACATGTTGAGTGATGCCTTATATTTTGAAACTCTAAAAAATTTTGGGACAATGAGAGTGTCAATCCTAGAAATGTTCCACATGTTTTATAATAATTTAAGGGAATAAGTTATTATGTTATATATATGTGATAGAGTTGGATGTATCTAACATGATTCTAGGAATATATTGGTTGACAAACTTTGTGTCCCATATTAATTTTTATGCACAACATGTGAGTTTTAAATCTTACGATGATGTTATAAATTTCATTAAAGGAGATTTTTAAATGGATGCAAGAAGATAAAGACCATTAGTATGGAAATTTGGAACAATCTCTTACCAGTTGACAATAGTTTCATTGGAATTAGGAGATGAGATTGTTTATAGAGATTTTTCAATCACAATAGATCAGTTTATTAATGTTTTTACTGAAAAAATATTAGTGTTTACACCCAAAATAGAAGTGGAAATTATGGTTGATCTCCTACTAGGACATGTCTAATATCCCTTCCCTCTAATTGGACGGTACCAAAAGAATTGAGTGTATTGAGGGATAAATTGGAAGAGTTAGAAAGTAAAGGGTTTATATGACCAAGTACATCTCCATGTGCAACACCTATTCCTTTTTTTAAGATAGAGGATGGTACTATTTGGATTTTTGTAGATTATGTTAAGATCAACCAAGTTATGATAAAGAATCAGTATCATATTCCAAACATTGATAATTAGTTTGAACAATTTAGGAGAGTCCAGTAGTTATCTAAAATTGAATTACATTCATGATATCTACATCTATAGGTTTAGAGGGAGATTATTCCAAAAAACAACATTCAGAAGAGGATATGGCTATTATGAGTTTTTTATGTCGTTTATTATTACAAATTCATCAACCATAATTATCTCATTGATGAATGATATATTTCAATGGTATCTCTATTTCTTCATGGTGGTGTTTTTGAATAATATATTAGTGAATTCTAGGAAAATTATTGATCATGAAAAACACTTGGAAATAGTTTTGGATATCTTATGGTAACATAAACTAAATAAAAATTTAACAATGTGTGATTTTAGGATACAATATGTATGTTTCCTTGGACAAATAAATTTAATAAGATATATTTTTGTACATATTGGAATGAAAAAAAATGTTACCTATTAGGAATAAAAAATTAATATCTTTTGTATATGTAGTTTTCTTAGCTTGGAAGGATAATACAGATGTTTTCTAAGTGATGTTTCATGTTTGGCATCACCGATGACATCTTTAAAGATGAAAGTTATTCCTTTATAAGGAAATAAGGAATTTCATAAATCCTTTAAATAGATTAAGGTTAGACATGCATTAGTTCCTATCCTTATGTTTCCAGAATCTGGATAAGTATTTTAGTTTATTTTGATGTATCGAGAATTGTTAGGGATGTTCTCTCATGTAGAGTGATCATGTTTTTTTATTATAGCCCACAATAATTATAGTTTCATGAAAATAACTACCGAACACATGATTAGAAGTTAGTTTTTGTATTACATGACTTGAAAACATTGCATAATTATCCTTTTGGTGATAAAATTATGGTGTTTATGGATCATTAGAGTTTAAAACATATTTTCTAAAAAATTTATTTTAATATAAGGAAAATAATATAGATGTAATACCTTAAAATGTTTGACATTGACTTGATGTATACATCGGGTAAAGAGAATTAAATTTCTGATGCATTAAGTTGGATGTCATATAATCAGTTGGATAAAGAATCCTCAAATATATGATAATAGATGTTATTTATAGATGGCATGCACTAGGATTGTAATGACCAAGGTGATGTTGCTATTTTCTTCCAAGTTTCGTCTGTTCCTTTTTTTGTTTAGCATGTAAAAGAGGCTCATATATCTGATCCTAAATGTGTTACCTTGATGTCAAAAATAAATGGAGGGTATAGTGACTCTCAAATTTCATAAATTAACATTACATAATTTTTTTGGAATACTTCAAACATTACACAAATAGATTCATAAAGACCATGTTAGTTTAGTTCCTTTGAAAATATGTAAACATAAAAACTGGTACATAAGTGATTTTCATTATCTCTCACTATGTTCTTCATGACTAGGACCCTTCTTAAACAAATCGTACTTAATAAATATCTTCATAACATGGGGAAGGAAACATAAAAAGGTGTGATATCAGACACTCAGTAAGGGTAAAAAATGATACATGTAAGCATAAACATGAACATATTGGTTTGAGAACATGATTAAAACATTAAAATATCATACCATGTATATCAGAGATAATAAACATGAATCATGGAAAAAAGATTGGAAGTTAATAAGACATTAATCATAAGAAAATAAATAACATAGTCTAGGAAAAAATAACATATGAATAAAACATAGAATTGTGGAAAACAAATAAGCATTTAATATGATTTTTATAGTAGTCAAGTCATCACTACCAACTCCATCTTGGTTGTATCTGTTCACTCCCAATACAATCTTGGTTGTCATGTTTCACTCCCATGGACATCTTAGTAGCATTGCTTCACTCCTCATACCATCTTGGTAGTCATATTTCACTCCCATGGACATCTTAGTAGTCAAGGTTCACGCCCTAGATCATCTTTTTCTATCTCATGAGATATAAATCTTTACCTGGTGAATTGGAGGGAGATATTTGTCCCACCCATCTCATAATGAAATCATACATATATATACCAAAAAAGAATAAACAACCATATCATAACCCATGAAATAACTTGGGTATCATAAACTTGTAATCTTATTATAACTTTTATAAAAAGATACAGGTTTCATAATCATTTCATCAAAAGTATAACCCATGAAAAGAAGTGTATTTCAAATAATATAAATAATGAAAGAGAAACAAGTTTCATAAAACACAATTCCATAAAAACATAATACATTCATATAAATAATTTTAATGGAATATTTGAATCATTTCCCTAGAAAGGAATGAGTAACACCAATAAATTTCATATTATATAGAGGATTATTTTGAAATACCTTTTAAAAACATTTCTTGAGGAACATATCCTTTATTCTTTGAATTTTTTTTAAAACATAAAACCTTTTGAAAATCATTTTCATGAAAATAAACTTGAAAACTTATAAAGGAATATTTTAAAACATTTTGAAAAACATTTCCTCTAAAAATTTATTGAAAATTTATAATTAAATCTTGAAAACATTTTGAAAACCATTCCATTGAAAATACTTTGAAAACTTATAAAGAAATATTAAAATCGTTTTGAAAACCAGTTTCCTTAAAAAAATATAAAATAATCTTGAAAGCATTTTTAAAACCATTTTAATTGAAAATAATTTTAAAACTTATAAATAATATTTTAAATCATTTAAATCCTTTTATTTGAAAACAAAATTTTTAAAACTTATAGAGTAAGCTTTGAAAACCATTTAAAACACTTTTTAAACATAAAACATTTTTGGAAATATATTTTGTTGAAAACCACTTTAAAAAAATAATTTCTATAATATTAATAAAAAAATATATTTTAAAAAAATAACTTTTTAATATTGTATATTAATCTTAGAGGAAATTATGGTTATGATGGTGGGTAAATCCGTACATTCTGAACATTCCTTTTCCCCGTAAAAAGCTTAGAAAAGTACCTTGACTAGAAAACTATAAGAAGATTCATTTTTTAAAAATAAAAATTTTATTTAAAAGGTAAATCATGGGTAGAAATGTAGTTTAATGATCATAGGATAATATTATGATATTTTTGGAAACTTTTTCTTTTGGAAAACATGGTTTGAAGAAACACAGATTTCAGAACGAAGAGAGGGTAAAATTTTAATTTCTTAAAAAAATATTAACTATCTTATGTAAAAAAAGTGTAAAATGGTATAAATACATTAATATATCATTAATAAATATAATATAATAAAATTCATGAAGTTTATTGAGATATGGATCAAAATATTTCATCAAAGGAAGTATAAACATAAACAATTTAGAAAATCAATGAGATTGTTTCAATAAACTCTTACCACATGGTAACTTTGAAACATACTCCCCATGTAATAAAATGAAATTAAATAAATAATAAAATATCTTGGAAATAAGGAGATTAAATTTATAACATTTCAAAGGATTTATATGAACCTCATGGAAAAATATAGGTTCATAACATGGCATGTGTCTCAAAGAAGATAAATTAAGACAAAACTATCTTACTGATTTGGTAACTTTTGAATCATAAACCCAATGAAATAAAGACCGTACAATGAATATGTAAATACCCATAAATTTTATAATAATAATCACATAATACATCCATGGGTAGTATATACACCACACAAATGAAATGAGTGTTGATTAATGTGCGACGCAGTCATTTTTTTGTGATGATGGAAGCGTTAGAGTGTCAGGCTGCTCGGTGTAAGGTGCGACGCGGTCATTTTTTCAGTGGCTCTTTTGTTTTATTTTGAATTGTGAATTTGAAAATGTGGTCTATGGCGGATCAAGGCGAGGTATGGTTTCCAAAGGTTATTTTTAATTTTTAATGGTGATTATGGGTAGTTTTTGAACTATGGTTGGATGGTTTGTGGTGTATTGTTGGGTCCATGAATTGTTTTACCTTTTTTGTTTTGTATGTGGTTTTCATTTATCAGAAAAAAGGATCTGGGGAGATTAAGGCATGTATCTCACAAAAATAAAAAGGTGAGATGAAATCCCCTTACCTTGTGTCTTGACTGTCATCGTACTCATACAAAATTATTGTATAATAAATATAATTTTATTATATATCTATAATATAACCATTTTAATATCCTCGAATCAAGTTCCACTAAACCAGTGCCCCATATTGGGTCATCACATGACCTCAGGCACGCCTCCACGTATTCCAGAGGTTGTTGACTAGCAGTGAGTGTCTAAAAGTCATGTGGGGAGACTATATTCTATTTAATAGAGTAATACCCAATATAAAAAATATAAAATAGTGGAAATAACATAGATTAATCAATGAACATGCATAGATAACTATATTTTAATTAGGTAAAAACCACAACCAACAGTAAATATGTCAGGTCATGCTATAGTGCCAAGTGGAAAAAACCGAAAGAAGGAAAAATAGAAAAATCCCCAAGATAGTCCTAAATCCATGTCCAGAATATCATACAAATGCATTCCAATTAGAATAAACTCCTGATCACGGGGACTTTACCCTTTACCTGGCCTGCAACCATGAAATCTGTTCGAGTACCCAACAACGGCCCAATCAACATTTGAGTACAACTCATTAGGCCACCACCAGCAGTGTCTAAAAAATATCCAATCTACTATAAAGTGCATGAAATAACTATATTATGACAATTAAAAAAAGATAGTTCAATTATATATTATAATTAGAGTTTATCTATGTTAATCCACCTTTAAATTCAGATTAAATAGTTGTAACATATAAGTGTTTAGTTCACCCTTTTCATATGTTTAATGGATTAGGCATGTTCAATAATCACAAAACATATGAGAATAAATCAATTCCTATATCACTTGGGCAACAAATCACAAAAACCACATTATCCTCACCTCAAAACCTCAGTTTGTTTGAATGAAACCATTAGGGGAATAGAACTATGTCCCCTTCCCTAACCTATGCATTGAGGGGTGGAGTTTAGAGCCTCAGTCCAACTCAACTCGTGGGTGTAGAACCTCATGTCTATAAACCACTCTACCAAGTCATGTTCATATGATTATTTATTAGTTCACTACACATAACCACATTATAACCAAGAATTTACAATTTAATTTTTAATATCACAATAAGGAAAACTAAAATGGGAATCTATATTAATCCACAACCCATTAACACATTTATCATTTATGTCACAAAACCATTTATCCCCATTTCCATTCCCCATGCCTAACTCACTAAGCATATTCAAATACAAAACATGATTCATTGAAACATCCCCATTAATCCCAATTAATCATAATACTTTCTAAATCATCACATTAACCCATTTACACATTCACCAAGGTCTATACTTAATCACAATTTAATTTCACACATTACATTTCTATTAACCACGTTCTGGAGGGTCAGTATAACCCATTGGTGGCCCTAAATTGGTCAATTCATCCTATATACATCCCATAAGGATAATGAGAAGGGTTCAATAGTTATTTAGACACTCATTATATCAAATATTGCAACAAAACCAAGAACAAATCAAGGAAAGAACAAGAACATAACCCCACATGCAAAAATCTATATAAAAACCAAGGGATATAATTTTTGGGCCACCTACCTCAAATATGTTGATGAATTCACTCCTAATCAAAGAATTATATCCCAATTCAAATTACCTTTAAATACTTAACCAATTTTTCAATAGAAAATAAGGGTTTTAGAGCTTCGTATGGAGATAAGAGAAGGATGTAAACCCTAAACCAAAAAGAGAATCAAGAGAGGGATTATACATACCCAGATCTTTGATATGAAACCTAAGAAACTCAAAATAAACTATATATGGAGGATAATCACCCTTGAAATCCATTGAAAGATCTTTTTCATCCATAGGGTTCAAGGGAGAAAATGAGGGGTTAAAATCAGGTGAGGGTTTAAAATCCCATAATGGCATTTTTGTAAATTTTCCAAAATTTACAGGGGCACATGGTTTTCCCACATAGTTTGAAAAAATGTGCGCAAACTGTGTGCTAGACACTATGAAAGGGAAGATGGGTCACATAGTTACCTGGGTAGGTCTCACTATTTGATAGAACATGCATCGACTAGTCATTAAGCCTTTTTCCAATATAACACTGTTACTTGGGAATTCCACCCAGATTGTTTAACTATGCACCAACCACATGACTTGAACTGATTGGCCCGGTTCTACCCTTTCTCATGTCCTAAACCTTTGGAACACCCCCAAGACCTGATATACTCCTCAGAACCATTTCATTAACCAAAAATGATATATTGAAACCAAAATTTAAATAGGGGCATACTTCCATGAAGTCCAGGATCTTACAACTTCCCCACTTTATGATGACTCATCCTTGAGCCACACTTCTAGATCATTAACGAGTTTCTAAAGAAAATATATTGAGCCAATGGGACCACATATCTAAATCTCACTCCCAAGTTTCTTCCTAAACATTTCCATATTGACATAAATCTCAAACTAAGGTCATAGTCTTTCCCCGCAAGCCTTTCTTACTATAGTCTAAAATACAAATCAGATGCTCCTAAAAGGATGAATTAGCCTCCAACTCTACATCTTCAACATGTATCATGTGAGATTGATCAGTGTGAAACTATCGAAGTTGCAAGACATGAAAAACATAATGTATTCCACTATACTACTACGGAAAATCCATTCAGTAAGACATTGGTTTGATCCTCTCCACAATCTCGAACAGTCCCATATACTTGGGTGATAACTTTCCCTATTTCTGAATTCTATGGTGAACCAAAATTGATGACACCCAAAAAGACACACTATCACCTACCAAAAAATCAAGGGATATATGATGAAAATCTTTATATGACTTATGACTACTCTGTTCCATTTTCATATGCTTCTAAACCAATCAAACCTTCTCTTATGTCTCATGCACGGGACTCAGTCCCAAAAACTTAGATTCCCTGAATTCCAACCAACACAATAGAGATCTACATGGTCTTACATAGAGTTCTTAAAAAGGAACCATCTGAATCATAGCTTGAAAAATGTTGTTGTAGGTAAAATCGATTATTAGTAAGTGTTTTTACAAAAAACCACTAAAATACCAATACAAGCTCTCAACATATCTTCTAATACCTAAATCATACACTCAGATTTCCCATCTATCTGCGGGTGATAAGTCATACTGAAAAAAACATGGGTACAAAGTGTCTTCTGTAATCGATGCTAGAAGTGTGATGTGAAATGAAGATCATGATCCCAAACTATAGTTCTCATAAAAATATTCAAACACACTATATATTGAATATATAACTCACCCAACTAATCAACTGTATAAGTCTCTTAGATAGGTAAGAAATGGGCCACCTTAGACAATCAGTCCATGACTACCCAAACTAAATCATTCTTCTAGGGTGTCCTTGAAAGACTCATGACAAAGTCCATCATTACATCATTCCACTTCCATTCCGGAATAGGAAATGAATGTAACAATCCACTTGGGCACTAATGCTTGGATTTCACTTTTTGATATGTAAGACATCATGCCACAGAACCCACAACCTCTTTCTTCATTCCCAGAAACCAATGCTTCCTACGAAGATCAAGATACATCTTAGTAAGAATAGGATGCACCACCCACTTTGATGCACAAAACTAACACATTAACCCTTACCGTATACACATTTGTATAACCACATGACCACAAATATTGAAAATCCCATCATCACCAATAGCCCAACTAGAAGGTGACTCCCCACCTTTAATATTTTCCTTCAAAGAAAAACACTCAAGATCCACCAAATACATTTCCCTCAGCAGGATCAAAAGTGCGGACTCAATTTCTATAGACTCAAGGGTCATTTTCCCATGCCCATCATGTACTTCTAGGTTAATTTTAGCAAATAAGGTCATCATTTTCCACTTATAGTTGGATTCTTGAACCACTTGATTTTATGTCATCCAAATCAGAGCATCCATAACACTATTCCCTTTTCGTAATGTGTAAACCAACTCAAAATAAAAGGATTGTATGTACTCAACCCACCTTCACTGCAAAATATTTGAATCCCAATGCAAGAAAATACACTTAATACTTTTATGATCGGTAAACACCGTGAACCGATCTCCCAAAAAGTAATGCCTCCAACGCTTTAAGGCATAAACCACAATAGCTAGCTCAAGGCCATGAGTAGGATGATTTATTTCATGAGTCCTCAATTTATTTGGCCCAAATACCATAACTCGGTCATCCTGCATCAAAAATACCCCAAGTCTAACACCATACGCATCACAAAACAAGGTAAACCTCTTACCTGGTTTGGGTAAGATCAGAATCGGTACGGTAGTCAACTACTTATTCAACTCTTGAAAAGCACTCTCGCATGCCTCTGACCACTCAAAATTAACTCCCATATTTTCTAATCCTGATATTGGAACTACCAAATGAGAGAAATCCTTAGTAAAACTTCAGTAATAATCGGTGAAACCTTGAAAACTCTGAACATAAAAATCATTCTTGGGATGCTCCCAAGACACCACAACCTTCACTTTCTTTGGATCCACCAACACACCTGACTTAGAATTGATGTGCCCTATAAAATGAACTCTATCAATCCAGAACTAAATTTTTTATAGTTCAGAGTAAAGCCTATTCTCTATTAATGTACTGAGGACGATGTCAAGATGTTTGGAATGATCATCAAGAGTTCTTGAGTACACCAAGATGTCATCAATTAATATGACTACAAACTGATCAATATAAGGATGGAATATCTGGTTCATTAAGTCCATGAACACAATCGGTGCATTGGTCAACCCAAATGGTATCACCACAAACTCATACAACTCGTAACTAATCCAAAAAGTTTTCCACATTATGTTAGAAGGTATCACCCTAAACTGATGGTAACCTAACCATAAATAGATCTTGGAGAACAAAAATTCACCCCTCAATTGATCAAATAGGTCATCGATTATAAGGAGTAGGTATCAGTTCTTAACCATCATCTGATTCAACTTCCTATAATCAACACATAGCCTCAAAGATCTATATTAATTCTTGGAAAATAGTATGTGATATCCCTAGGGTGATACAATAGGATGGATAAACCCTTTATGCTCCAACTCCTCTACCTAAACATTAAGTTCCTAGAGTTTTTTCAGTGCCATTCGATATGGCAGAATGGAATCTAGCTCCACCCCCAAAAACAATTCAATCTCAAACTAAAAATCTCTCTCAGGTGGTATCCCTAATAATTCCCTAGAAAAAATATCCTAATATCAATCAAAAAAGGTAAGGAATACTAGTTATTACCTTCCCCATTCATTTTATAAATACTTAAACTTCCTTCAAAACCACTGAACATGGCTCAGCCTGCCGAACGCTTGACACTCGACTGGTGGTCGGGGAAAATGGTCGTGCATATGCCCCATCCTGCCAAACTGATAATAGAACACCTAGTCACCAGGTTGAGAGTTTGGTCCCATCTTTTCAATTGATCTGTGCACTTATACCCTATGGGAAATTTCAAAAATGACACTTCCTACTATCAGAATTTGCACCACTTGTCTGCTCAGATGACACCATAAGTCCATCACCTAAATCACCCTCTAGGTTCCCTTTTGAGATAAGGGCATAGTATACTACATATGTAAACATTTTAAAATGAAAAATTTTCACCTAGGACCTGATCTCGTGTCTCGTCCTATCTTGGAAATTCTTCTCCATATCTCCTCATCTCTTACCAATGTCAAAACGAAGCATCGCAAATTAGTGAAACAACTATCATAATTCATCACTGACATTGTCCCTTGGGTAAAAATCATAAAATTATAAGCCTTACCCTACATAATTTTTTTTAGATAGAAATTTTTAAGAAAATACTTCAAGAAATATTTCCATATCATTACTTCAGCTTGCTTCGTTTAAACCGTGATGTCCCACCAACGGTTTGCCTAGCCTCACAACATATAGGTTGCTAACTTGACTCGTTTCTCGAGATGAGTCTCTATATGATCAAGAATTTTTTGAATAGACTCTATCTAGAACTTTGTTGCCTCTACAGCACCCTATCCAGTAAAGTTCAGAGGGTGTTATAGCTGAAACTTCCTGATCAACGCGAACATACTCGGTTCAACCCGACTTAGGTCATGTTCTATCATCTATATGAAATGAGAAAATTTATCACATAACAACACTTTTATATTTTCCTAAATCAACATGTTATCCTACTCCATTATGGGTGGAGTGTTCTTAGTAACACCCTCTTATCACCCAATCAGCACACACCTTCATGGTGGCATTTCTTTACAATTCCAACCACGATATTTAGAACAAATACCATAAATATTTCATAATTTATAAGGAAAGGTTTATCACAATCCACAAACAAACAATTTCACCTACACTAACTGAATAGTCCCAAGCATAACTAAAACACTACCATAAATCTTCCCCACTAATTTCATGACTAACATAAGATAACCAACTCACACGGTTACAAGAATTACCTTAAACTTATTTCAAAATAGTTTCTATTTCACAACCTAATCTGAAAATAATTTAATTCACTTACTTAACCTTATTAATAAAACTTATTTAAATATTATTTAACATTGTAATTCACCTTTTTTCCCATTTTAATCATCTCATTAGGTATAATTTTCATTACTTTATTGAATTTAAAATGCATCCTATTATTTATACTTCACACACCTATCCTGTGGGTGCCAACCATGATACATGTCTCCTATATACCTAGGTGCCTATAACGATACATGAATGCCCAATACCATGATATTTCTTTCATAAGAAAATATTATAAAATAGTAACATCACACTACAAGTGCATAATCCAATGGTGAAATATCATCAACTGTAACAATGCATAACAAGAACAAAAATTCCCACTATGGGTGACTTGGATTTTCCCTCGTACATGGGCTAGCTACGCCCAAGAATGATCTCATTTCCAAGGAATAACACATTCTTAACCTCCTATATTCTATTCCCAAATATTAATTCATAGAAAATACCACCTTTGATACCACTTTGTAATGTCCCCAACCCAGGTTCCACTAAACCGGTGCCATGAGCCAGGTCGTCACATGGCCTTGAACGTACCTCCCCGTATTCTAGAGGTTGCCGACTAGCATTGAGGTTTTAAAATCCATGTGGGGAGACTATACGCTATTTACTAGAGTAATCCACACATAAAACATTTAAAATATAAAAAACAACATAGACTAATCAATGAACATTCATTGAAAACCATCTCCCAGCTGGGTACAAACCACAACCAATAGTAAATATTTCATGTCATGCTATAGTGACAAGTAGACAAAATCCAAAGAAAGAAATATAGTGAAATCCCCAAGATAGTTCTGAATCCATGGGAAGAAACTCATCTACACACATCCCAATCTAACTAAACTCTTGAGAACATG
This sequence comes from Viscum album, assembly GCA_963277665.1. Classification (NCBI taxonomy): domain Eukaryota; kingdom Viridiplantae; phylum Streptophyta; class Magnoliopsida; order Santalales; family Viscaceae; genus Viscum; species Viscum album. The sequence continues at coordinate 381,762,259 of OY728155.1, forward strand.
AAGTTTTCCCTTTACCAGACTTGTAACCATGAAATTTACTCAGGTACCCAATGATGGCCCAAGCAGGGTGTGAGTACAACTCAGTAGTCCACCACCAATGATGTCTAAAAAATATCAAATCTAGTAGATGGTTCATGAAATAAATATATAATTAAAATAAAATAAAATATTGTTTATATACCCATTAGTAATAGAGTTTAACTAAGTTATTCCACCTTTAAATTCAGATTCAATAATTATAAAATCTTAGTTCTTAGTTCATCATTTTCATGTGTTTAATAGATTAGGCATGTTCAATAATTGCAAGGCATATCGGAATAAATAAAGTCCTATATCACTAGGGAAATACATCACAACAACCACATTATCCTCATCTCTAAACCTTAGTTTGGGTGGAATGAAACTATTAGGGGAATATAACTTTTTTCCCTTCCCTAACCTATGCATTGAGGGGTGGAGTTCAGATCCTCATTCGAACTCGACCTGTAGGCGTAAAACCTCATGTCTATATCCAACTCTACCAAGCCATGTGCACATGTTTATTTATTCATTCACCATACATAGACACATTAACACCAATAATAACCAATATCATTAGTAATATCAAAATAATAATAACTAAAATGGTAATATATATTATTCTACAATCCATTAACACATTTATCATTTATATCACAAAACTATTTAACCCAATTTACATTCCCCATACCTAACTCACTATGAATATTTAAATAAAAAACATGATTCATTGAAACATACCAATTAACCCCATTTACCCATAATCCTTTATTAATCACCACATTAACCCAGTTACACATTCTTCAAGGGATATACTTAGTCACAAGTCAATTTTAAACTTTACATTTCCACTAACCACATTTGGGAGGTTTGGAACACCCCATTAGAGGACCTAAATTGGTCAATTCATCCTCCATGCATCCAACTAGGATCATGAGGGAGGTTCAATTTGTTATTTAGACACTCATTATATCAAATTTCGTAATGACACCAAGAGCACATAAAGGAAAGAACAAGAACATAACCCCACATGCACAAATCTATGTAAGAACCAAGGGATATTACTTGTAGACCACCTATATCAAATTAATTGATGAATGAACTCCTAATAGAAGCCTTAGATCTCGATTCAACCACCCTTTAAATCCTCAACTTAGATCTCACTGAAAACAAGGTTTTTAGAGCTTCAGATGGAGAGAAGAGAAGGATGAAAACCCTAAACCAAAAAAAGAGAAGCAATATAGGGATTGGAATTAATATTATCATTGATCCACAACCAATGGAACTCTAAAAGACCTAGGGATGAAGGATAATTTCCCTTGGAATCCCTTGGGATATCTTTTTCATCACTAGGGTTTAAGAGAGAAAATGAGGGGTGAAAATCAGCTGAGGGTTTAAAATCCTGTAATGGAATTTTTTTAATTTTTTGTAAATTTACAGGGGTGAATCGTTTACTCACACATTTGAAAAACCATGCACAAATAATGCACTAGAAACTGTTTAATGGAATCTGGGTCACACGGTTACCTATGTAGGCCGCACAGTTTGATAGATCATGCGCTGACCATGTGTTAAGCCTCTATCCAGGGCTACACGGTTACCAGAGAATTCCACATAGTTTTCTTAATCATGTGTCAACCATTTTCCTCGCACATATTGGAAGGGTTATCCCATTTCTTGTGTTCCATACCTTTGGAACACCTCCAAGACCCGACATACTCCCCAGAACCATTTTATTAACAAAAAATGAGAGATTAGAACCAAAATTTAAATAGGGACATACGTCCATGAATTCAATGATTTTAAAAACATATTCTTATATATAATACCATATATGGTTTGATTATTACATTATATTACCCACTTTTTAACAATTCACTACTAAGGTTTCACTTCAGGTAATATCCTCTTTGTTCGTTTCATGTGTCTTAATTTGTTATATCTTTGGTCCTTATACTTATATCATGATTTATAGAATTTAAACCATGATATAAATATCATGTATATTTAGTATATTTTTATTATAATAATATATATAATATATAAGTATCAAATGTAATACACTATTCATGGATACAGAAGGCCACACATAAACATGAACGATGCTTTCGTTTTATTATCGTATTGAAATAAAATGATTAAATGAAATATTTTTATGTATATGTATATATATAATTATTCAAGTAGTATTATTATATAATATTTATAATATAATTTCACTAAACCCATCTATTATACATTACATGTTGGGTGTGAATGAATCACATCACTTTGAGGGGGATGTAGTCCACACTTCCTCATACGAAATTACCATATTCACACAAAATGGAAAGTATAAAGATATGTGTTGTAAAATAATTAAATAATATTAAATAAATTATAAATATCTTATATATCATATATATAGTATATTTTCTATCATAATTTATACCATGAGAGATGATAAAGGAAAAATGAATAATCATCATTTTATGAGGAAGTAGTTCATTGAACTCGTAAACAATATGTTCATTACCCATTATTTGGAATTGTGTTTAAGTGTAGGTAGAACCATTAGTATAACAACATATCATTATATTGAGTATTCTAGTGTTGTTATACAAACATGGAATAATAATACTTGAGGGAGTAGAGAAATAAAATAAAATAAATGAGTTTGAGGGAGGGTGTTACCTCTTAATTAGGTAAATCCTTTTGGTTTGCACCAAATAGATTCCTTGGATGGATTTATGAACAAAGTAAGGAATCAATTATGATGGTACTATTATTGGAAAGTGTATTGAGTATATATTTGTTGAACCTCAGTGGTTTTAGAGGTGTTAGGAAGAGGGATAGGTGGTGGCCTTTTATATGGAAGGGAAAGGACACACTTGGTATTTTTGAAAACAAGTTTGGTGTACCCACGTTTTTGCCTACAAAAAGTCATAAAAAACAAATAAAACTAAATAATGTAATATTTATGGATGAAATATGTCTTGAAAATTGGTTTTGGACAAGTTTCTAGGCCATTTACCCCCTTTATTTTAAGGTTTATTCCCTTGTTATGCTTAATTTTACCTTAATCATTTTAATTAATTTTAATTATTTTCACTAATTTTTTTCGGTAAAAAACTAATTTAACCTTATTAGACATTATAAATTATGATTATTCTAAATATGGAATCCATTTATCAAATTTATAATCATATAAGTGATAGAAAATAATTTAAATTTAATCCCGTTGATAGGACGACACTCTGGGTTTTTAAAAGTAAAAACATCCAAAAGTTTGCTATGTTTTTATAGTCAATATCAAATTGAAATTGATTCCAATGAAATAATATGGATTAATTGATAAAATTTTGATATAATTAACTTTAAAAACAATTTAAAATGTTATTTGTAATTATAAATAATTTTGATGAAAAAGAGGTTTTGAACTAAAATTCAATATTTTCTTAACTATTCATTAAAAATGAAACCTTATAGAAAAATACCAAAAATTTAACCTAACCAAAATTTTATGTTTCTATTTTAAATATGAAGTTAATTTGGATATATATAATACATAAAAGTTCCCAAAATTGGATTTAAAATAGGAACAATATTAAAAGGCGGTAAAAATGCCTTAATAAGAAATATAGCATCTACTATATATACTAATATTGGGTGTTCCTCTGATTTTGTGTCATCTCCACACTGCTCCACATCACCATTTTTACCTTTCTAATTAACAATTAACCCTCCAATATTCAATCAAATTCCCACAATACCCATCACAAATCATCTTTGAGCAAAGAATTACCACAACCCACCACTATTCCCATTCACGCTCACCTTCCTACTTGTGATTTCCCTCTCCCAATCCTAGGGTTATCGCTGAAAATAGATTCCTCCTTCCTACCACTCTTGGGTTACTTTCTCTAGAACTAGGGTTCCTTCCTCCACTGTTTTATCCCTCTACCTCCCAAACTAGACTCAGCGCCTCAAGCTTCTCCACCTCCACCACCATGTGCTCTACCACTGTGTGCTCCACCACCTATGGATCTGCCTCCTCCACCTTCAGCTCCTTAGTCTCTGGATCATATTCCTCCTATAATTCTACAGTGGAGATAATGACTCGTAGTTGATTTAAATACTCTTCAAGAATATAATTTTGGCATTGAATCATGGTACATTGATAAACTTGGGTGTTGGTGTCTCAAAATCAGAGGGCAAGGAAATCTACATCAGGTAACAGATGGGCTCGATAACCCATTTTTTGTTCTTGAAATTTTCATCTGATTTAATCATCATGATAAGTTTTGGTTTGGACATCATCATCAATACTCAAATGATAGTCTCCATATCCCCTATTTGGTGTATGGAATTCAATTATTTTAGCATCTTCATCGATCTATGTTGAAACAAAGAACTTAAACGGTGTTGTGTGATTCAAGGTCTTCCTCTTCAAATAGAGTAGGTTCGTGTTCTCCATGAAGAGAGACCCCTAATAACAATGCTAGATTTGGGCTTGGTCAAAACCACATTTATCACCATAAAATGATACTTGGTTGATTCTCAATTCTGGTTGCAGATGAAATCAAATCATTCAATGAACTTCAACTTAGTATGTCATCATCATTGGTGATTCTTTAATTCAACTGGTTCACAAATATTTTACTCAACAAGTTAGATGATCTTTTTTGATTTGTTTGTTCGTCAGGATATTGGTTCGCATCTAATTACATGTGTTTGAAATGGAAATTGATGTTTTAGTTGAAGTTGTTACCTTAAAATCTTGGACTACTTTGTACATAGGTTCATCCAATATTCCAAAGAAAAACCTTTGTATCACAGATTTAGTTATTTTATATCTTTTAAAATTTTCATATTTTTATTTGATTTATATTTTTTTTTCTTCCATCAGTTTTTCAAATCAAATTATTATTGCCTTCCATTATTCTATCATCTTAGTTCATTGATTATGCTCAGTTTTCTTGAATTCAGGTTGAAAAGAATCGTAATCATGTTTCAATGAAGGTATCTCAGTGGATGAACGGTTTATTTAGTTTTTTCTATAACTTTAATGATTTATGAAATTCTATTTTTTTATGTGCAGTGGTTTTAATTTAATCTTTAATATTCCCTTTGTATTATTATCATCATTCATCATTATATACACAAACAAAAATATTTTTATTAGAGATTTAGTTATTTTATCTCTTATATTTATTTTTAGCATTTATTTTTGCTTAATATTTTTTCTCATGTCATTACAATAGATCTGTTATTCCATTTAGTCAATTGCAACAACTATTTCATTCATTAAGACGATATTTATTCATCTATTCATTTTTTAAGGTTCAGAATTTGATCGACCGCTTCATTGGAAATTAAGTGGTTTAGTTGAAATTGTTACCTAAAAATCATAAAATGCATTGTATGTAGGGTCATCCAATCTGTGATAGAAAAACATTTGTATTACAAATTTAGTTATTTTATCTCTTCTATTAAATTTTTAATATTCTATTTTCTTAATAGTTTTTCTCTTCCATTAGTTTTTCAAATCAAATGATAACTTCCTTCCATTATTTTATAATATTATTTCATTGATTATGCTCAGTTGTTTTTATTTCAGGTTAACAGGAATCATAATCATATTTCAATGATGGTATTTAAGTGCATAAAGGGTTTATTTAATTTTTACTATAGATTTAATGATTTATTAAATTCTATTTTATTATTTTTCTGTGTAGTGGTTTTCATTTAATCTTTCATGTTCCCTTTGTATTATTATCATTATTATTCATTATATACACTAATACAAACATTTTTATCATAGAATTAGTTAGTTTATATCTTATATTAAATTTTTTGTTTTTATTTTTTCTTAATATTTTTTATTATGTCATTAAAATAGATATGTTCTTCCATTTCATCAATTGCAACAACTATTTCATTCGGTAAGATGATATTTATTCATCTATTCATTATTTTAGGGTTAAGAATTTGTTCAACCACTTCAAAATGAGTTTCAGTTTAGGTATTTCTAACATAATTTATTCACTAGATGACATATTATCTTATGTATTTTATGAATTGTATATACTCTTGATTATTTATTTTTATAAAAGTGTTATATTAAATGCATAATATAATTTCTGTCTAACATTAAAAATTATATTATATGTTGTATACTCAATAGTTTATCACTTCCATCAGTTTTTCCAATCAAATGATTACCACCTTCTATTATTCTATCATCTTAGTTCATTTATTTTTCTTAGTTTTTGTGATTTTAGGTGAACAATAATCATCAGTTTATTTATGTAATCATGTTTCAATAAAGGTATTTCAATGGATAAAAATGTTCACTTAATTTTTAATATTGATTTAATGATTTATGAAACCTATTTTATTTTATTTTTCAGTAATTTTTATTTAATCGCTCATATTATCTCTTTATTATAATCATCATTCTTCATTATATACACAGAGAAAAACATTTTTATCAGAGATTTGGTTTTAATAACTTTTCATAGACCTTAAATAATCTAAGTTTAATGTGACACATGATGACTAGCCATAGGATGACCAATAAAGTATAACCCTTCATACCTCTATTCTTGTATGGTTTGTATTTTTAACATATAATTTGAAGTTATCTTACTTCAAGAACCATTGAATATAGAAGTATACCATTATGATTAAAACTTATAAAATTTATAATTGTTATCTAGATATATTGAATTATATTACTACTATAAGATATGAATTGACCAAATATTTGATAAGTACCATAATTTGATATTTATAATTAAATATCTTTATAAATGTATCTGTTTGTACTATTGTATATGATATTTATAAAGTCTATAAGATCATAATCAAGGATCTAAAAAACTTAAATAACCAAGATGAAAATTATTAAAACTGGGTATCATATTTTAAGAATTAAAGTGACCAAAATATTAGATGAGGTGTAACATAGATTCCTCAAAATACTAAAGAACATTGATGGCCATGACGTGGTAATGGATAAATCAATTTTGATAAAAAAATATTAGGGTAGATTCTTGGAAACCTTAGCTAAATGCATTTCACTGCAGGGTTTGTAGATTTATTAAATGATGTGGAAGCCTTCCAAGGAGTTTCATTATAAAAAAGTGATTCTTAGATAGTTTTTGAATGTGTTCTTCCATAGTGGTTTTTGTTCTTTTGGTGGAATGGGTGAAAATCATTGGTAGTATTATGATTTGGTTTCTCACATGCCACTACCCATGGTGATGTTCTTATTTGTGTAGATTTGCGTGGTTTTAATTTTGGTGTTTTGTTATCATGTTGTTGGTGGTTCTGTGTTAGCTATGAATTGGAGTGATGTCGAGCTTTGTTGGATGGGTTCAGTCAGTGATGTGCAAGATGTTTACCAACAAGTATCCGATATAATGGATCATGAATAGACATTTCAAACATAGAGAACAATGGGTCTTATAAAATATAATTGACACAATGCATTTAGAACATCTTTCATTCTGAAAACCCCTATTAGGTATGCCATTCCACCATTTATCCTTGCATTTTTCACTTCTAATAAACACATATACATAATTTTTTTCAATATTTATTAATATTTATTCTTATTTTTAAACATTATAGTGTGCATAAAAACGTTTTGGAAGCTTTTGAAGTTGAAGATTCACATTAAAACATACTTTTTAACCTTACTATATAGTATCATTATAGAAGTGAATCTTCACGAGTAAGTATTACCATTTACCATAACTAGTTACTATTTTTTTTACCTTGTACATTTTAAATTATTAGAAAAAATACCACTTAATTGTAATATTCATTTTATCCTTGAATGATTGGGACATCAAAGCACTGGAACTTTAGGATTCAGTTGCAACCAAGTGTCTATAATGTTTTATTTGTTTCAATATATCCCTTTTATGTTTCCATTCACAATGAAAATTACTAATTCAATATTCAGTTTTGAATTCACTTATTTTTATGAAATTGTTTAGAAAAAGGTTCCGGAACAACACTTAATAGGTATATTTCATAACCAATACATTTTCTGACATTCTATGATTATTCAAGACATGTTTACTGCATGTTTTTAACAAAAATACAGGTTCCACTACATAATCTTGAGTTTTATCGTTTCTTGTAACATATAATACTATTTTAGTTGATAATGCCTTCATAATGTTTTAATGTTTTTCAAATGTTTTTTAATTTATTTTAAAATTTTATAGAAATTATTAGACATCTTAGTCTTTCATACCCTATAATTGGGACTAACAACCAAAAAATCCAAATTATTTTAGACGATGAGAGGTTAGCAAGAATCTCTTCTAACTTCATTTGATTTAAATATTACAATTAACAATATTGTTTCTTTATTTTTTTTACAAAGTCTTATGAATTAACTGCAACATATGGGGAGAGTATTCCAACATAGTGACACAATACTTGGAAACCAAAAATGACTCCTCTATGGGTACTTACCATGAAATTAGTCAGAGAAAAGAGATTGAGTTGTATCCTTTCCAGGTAACTACATATTTCAATTTCATAAATTGCATTAATAACCATATAAAATTCGCATAACATAAATTCTTTTTAAACTTATAATATAGGATCATCATCGCAGTGAATCTTCACAAGTATTACCATTGACTAATAAGAGGTTCTAATTTTACCTTTTTAATTTAAATTTATTAGAAACCATATACCAAATTATTGTAATATTCATTTTAAACTTATGTTATAGGAAAATGAAAGCGCTAAATGTTTATGAGTCAATTGAAATAATGAAATTGGATTTCTTACAAATAAATATATTTCATCTATTCCAGTAGACGTTTTTTTCTTAATTGTATTTTATTTTAATTACTTCATTGGAGTATAAAATACTGATTTTTTTTCAGTTTTATTAACAAATTTTTGTTATTAAAACACATTGCATTTTTTTTCTCATATGACAATAGGTAAACATAAAAATTCTTCTTCAGTATTTTTCCTTTCTGATGAGTATATACTATACACTGAACAAATTTCCCTATTTCTTTTTTCTAAGCTATTATTAATTGTTATAGGGATTAACATTACTGTCAACAAACATAAATAAGTGTTGGTCTACTATAGAAAAGTCACACAAAATTCCTGAAAGGCTATTACTGACATGGAAGTATGAGTAAATATTTTGTCCAAAGGGCACCCCATATGTTGTTAAAAACTACAGTTATTTGTTATAGTTTTCACCCTTCCTTTTTTCTTATTAAACCATCTTTTTCAAATATATTGTTATGTTTCCTTAGTATCAAACAATATCTATTATGTTATATTCCCGATTTCTATTTTCTATTTCCATGGTTTTTATTAATTCTTATTTGAAATGTATAATACTTAATAGATTTTCATTCCATTTCATATAAAATTTATTATTACTACTATTGTGATGATTTTTTAGTAAATTATAAAAATATTACAATATATATCGCTAAAGTTCTAATTGTAACATATTTTTAATTAATTTTCATTATTAACCTCTCAAATTATTAATGTATTTTTGAAAATTAGATTTGAATTATAGCATTGTGAATATGCACAGGGGAGGTACTAGTTTTATGCATAAAATTGGGTTTTTTTATCTTAATCCTATCAAATCTATTGGATGAATATCAAGAATATTTTATTGAATATATAATATATATATATATATATATCAAATTAATACAGCTCACTAATTTTAATTAATTTAATTTATTATGGTAAAATATATTTGTGGGTATAATAATATTTTCCTTTATATTTAATCAATTTTCATATTCATTTCTAGTTAATTTGTAACCAATAAATTCATTTTATATTTGTTTAAAACATATAATTTAATAATTCAGTTGACCCTTTTCAAAAATAATAATTTAATAGCTAGGTTATGTTTAATAATATATGATTATTCGGAAAAACTTAGTCTTTTGTGTTACACAATCCATCAAGGAAAGTCAGTGTTGTGTGTAATGCAAGATAACTCCAGTGTTCCGTGTAGAGAAAGCTAAAATTTATGTTTCATGTTGTGCACAATTAACTTTTTTTTCATATAATACAATCCAAACATAGTGATTTACTATAAAATAAACCATTTTTTGTGTTGTGTGAAATGAAACATATCAAAAAGATTAAATTAATTCAAAAAATTACAAAATCTTGGGGTGTTACATTATACCCCCCTTAAAATGAATTTCACCCCCAAAATTCATTTGGGTTATCAAAGGTTTAATACATTAAAGATTCATTCGTATAAACCCACATTGTAAAAATGAATACAAAAACATCCTTTAAAAAATAAAGTTGGAACCATAATGGTTACCCAGAGTAACACATAGTTGGGTTTACCTATAGGAGAAGACATGTGGCAAGTGAAAACATGAACATGGAATATTAATGTAACTATATAGTTCTAAAGAAGAGTGATATAGAACTTTGTTACGATAAAGTTAATAATAAAAAATACATAAATATTCTATGATCTAAGGGGGCACTTAATTCATCAAAAATGAAGGTACTAGGATAATTGTTTTAGTGAAAAGATCCATTTTTCCTAATTTTGTATAATTTTAATGAAAATATATTCTTAAATGATTTTAGGAAAACCTTACTCTTTTTTACTCATTGATCAAATTCCCCTTTATCTCTCATTACAATAAGTGAAGGTGAATTTGTAATTCCAGAAGAATTAATAGATTATTATATCTGTGATAAGTCATCCAATCTATTTTCATCCTCTATCAATGCAAAGTGGTTAGAAAAGGTCATCAAATATACATGAATCCTCATGTGGTCAGATGATACTTTAATCTCATAAACTTTTTATGAAGCTTAACTTATAATTTCCATAAATAGTTTTCCTTGTTACCCTTATAAAAGATAAAAAACCACAACTTTAGAAAGAAAGTCATGAAATCAGCTTAACATTGATTCCCTATATATCAAAAATTATCTCTAGGTTGTTATATTCCAAACATGTGAATACATTCATCAAGTATTATCTTAAAATATGGTGATGACCTAAATTACCATAAATCCTTATAGAAAATATGCATGTTTCCTTTTTCCAAAGTATATTAGATATATTCCTTAAATCAAAAATTGCTACAAACTTCATCAATGATATCATAAAAACTTGTCAAAAAGTTATTAATTAGTTCAAAGGTAATCAGTTTCTTCCAATTTACATATCCATATACTGCATATCTTTATCCAAAAAATATTATCTTAACATAAGGAACATATTAAGGGTTAATTTCCCTTATTCAAAATATCACTTTGTCATTAAATCTCTTTTCCAATCCATTGGAAACATTAAACATAATCATTTAAATCCTTAGAGAAAAAATAAACTATAAAATCATTGTATACTTCAAAATTCTTAAATCCAAATATATAAAAAATTAAATTATTCCACTTCATCCATGATCCATAAGAAGGTTACCTCTTCCTATTTATTAATACATCTTTCCCTTCACATTTCACATGTAGTCTCATTATCATAAATAATATAACCATTACTCATACAACCTAGCTGATTTTATTATTGATATTTACGCTTAGGAAATATCTTTTCATAATGACCATTCATTCCCTACTTAAAGAATTTAACCTTAAATGATGTCATAGGGAGTTCAATATTACCATCCATTATGTTAACTAAAATCTTCATTTCTCCTTTACAGTTACTTTGTTTCCCTATTTTCCATAGTCAAAACATCTTCCTATTACTCATATATATTAACTTGGGTGATTCTTTCCACATTATTGACACAAAGAAAATTGAAAATTCATTTCTCTATGGTCTCCATTACCTGAACTCTCAGTAAAGACCGTCCTTATCTTCCTTGGTGATTCTAAGAGTTAGTTAATGTTCACATTGTTAATCATGTTCCTTAAAAATAGATTAGGCTTAATCACAACATCATTCACTCTAGTAATCATCCCATTTTACTTCTCATTAGCAAATTTATCATCACATTAAACATTTACCTAGTTACTTCTGGTTCCCTCCATTGACTAAAACCAAAAATCATTGTGTGAGAAACATTTATCATAGTTGAAAACCATGTAATCATTAAAAATAATTACTTATGGTATCTCTAAATTATGATACCTTTATAAAACTATGAAACCTCATGTTTATCCTAGGTTATTCATAGAAAACATCTATTTAAATCCTTCATGATGGTTTGTGCAGAGTTTGTGAATTCCAAAAGTATATCCCCTATCAGTGTCAAACCAGGTGTGAAACTAGTCCCATTGTCGTATACCAAGTTACACCAAGTCAGTCCTAACACACATTATCAGAGTTTTTACTCCTCAGTACATCTGTTCTAGATCCTCATACACTTGTAGTTTCCAAAAAAAATGTATTTCTAAGAAACCCCTCACTCCATCCTTTATCAAAATTCTAGTCCATTTTCCAAAATGTCCACTCATCCTTATACTTATCATTAGATAAATCTCTAGACATATCATTATAAATACACCTATGGATCCCACTAAATTTTTCTCATTCTAGTTTCCAAAGGATAACGAAACCATTTCTATGATACCAATTATAGGGACCCTTGATTTTCATAAATTAGCATTACCTAAATTTTGCAGAATAATTAAAACATTAAAAAAATAGATTCCCCAATATCATTTTAGTTTTGTTCCTTTAGAAACATGGAAACATAAACACTAGTACAAAAATGAGCTACATTATCTCCCACTAGGTTCTTCATGACTAGAACCCTTCTTATATACATTATAAATAATACATATCTTCATAATCTCGGGAAGGAAAAATAAAAGGGGGTGATCTCCGATGTTTAGTAAAGGTAAACAAGGGAGATTTGTAAGCATAAAAATGATCATTGGGGTTTGATAATGTGATCAAAAAATTATAATATCATACCTTGTATATAAAATATCATAAACAAAAATCATGGAATAAATCTTGGAAGTTCATAAGATAGGAATTATATGAAAATAAATAACATAATCCATTAAGGAACAATATAGGATTAAAACATGGAATTGTGGATAATACATAATCATATAATATTATTTCCATAGTAGTCAAGGAATCATTATCAAGGCCATCTTGGTAGTATGTATTCACTCCCCATACCATCTTGGTAGTCATGGTTCACTCCCATGGTCATCTTAGTAGCATGGGTTCACTCCTCATACCATCTTAGCTGTTATGGTTAACTCCCATGGCCATCTTAGTAGTCAAGGTTCACTCCTAAGACCATATTATTCTATCTCATGAGATATAAATCTTTACCCAATACATTAGAGGGTAGTTCAAACCAATCTCATAATTAAATCATACATACATGTTCTATAAAATCATAAATAATACTATAATAACCCATGAAATGAAATGGGTATCATAAACACTTAATCTTATCATAACTTGTGAAAAATGATACAGGTTTCAAAATCATTTCATCAAAAGCATAACTCCTAAAACAAATTAGGTTTCAAAATAATATAACCCATGAAAGGGAAGTGGGTTTCATAAAACATCATTACACAAAAAAATAATCCAGTTCAAGAAATAAGATGAATGAAATCCTCATATCATTTCCGCATAGTAGAATGGGTGACACCAACATATTTCATCTTAGATGGAAAATGATTTTTAAATATCTTTTAAAAACATTTCTTGAGGAAAATATCCTTTCTTCTTTGGAAAATTATTTTTAAAACACAAATCCTTTTGAAACCATTTTCATTAAAATAAACATGAAAACTTATAAAGTGATATTTTAAAATATTTCAAAAACATTTTCCATTAAAAAAATTAAAACTTATAATGAAATATTTATTTTTTTTAAAACCATTCCATTTAAAATACTTTGAAAAATTATAAATAAATCTTGAAAATATTTTGAAAACCATTTTCCTTAAAAACTTATAAATGAAGTTTGAAAACATTCTCAAACCATTTTCCTTGAAAATAATTTGAAAACTAAAAATAAGATTTTAAATCATTTAAATCCTTTTCTTTAAAAAAATATTTAGAAAAATTATAAATTAATCCTTTAAAATCATTTAAAACGATTTTTAAAGATAAAACATTTTTAGAATTTTTTTTGTTGAAAACCAATTAAAAATAATAATTTCCATAATATTAGGAAAAAATAACTTAAAAAATAACTTTTTAATATTGTAAAATAAGATTTAAGGGAATTATGTTCATGAAGTTGGGTAAATCAGTACATTCCGATAATTCCCTTTCCTTTGTAAAATGTTTAGAAAAGTGACTCGACTGGAAAATGAGAAGAAGATTATTTTTTTAAAAACAAAAATTTTGTTTAAAATGTAAAAATGGGTATAAATTTCCTTTAAATATCATAAGAAAACATTATAATATTTTTGGAACCTTTTTCTTTTAGAAAACATGGTTTTAAGGAATATAGATTTATGATCAAATATAGGGTAAAGTCGAGCTTTCTTAAAAACACATTCTTAACTATATTATATACCAAACAATGAAAAAATTATACCAATACATGATTATATCACAAATAACAAGAGGATAGGAAAATTAATGAATGTCATTGAGATATGGATCATAATATTTCATCAATGGAATCATAAACATAAATAATCTTGAAAAGCATTGAGATTGTTTCAATAAACTCTTACCACTTGGTAACTTTGAACCATACTCCCCATGTAAGAAAATAAAAAACATGAATCCTAAAATATCATGTAAATAAAGATATTCATAAAATAAAATTTCAAAGGAATTATATGCACCTCCTGGAAATGTATATGTACATAACCTGTCATGCGTCTCAAAGAAGGCAGATTGAGACAAAACTATCTTACCTATTTGGTAACTTTTGAAACATAAACTCAATGAAATAAGTATCATAGAATTGATATGTAAATAACCATAAATTTAAGAATGAAAACCATATAATATATAAATTGTCAGTATAAACACCACACAAATGAAATGAGTTGTGATTAAGGCATGTATCTCATTGAAATAAAAAGGTGTGATGAAATATCCTTACCTTGTGTCTTGACTTTCATTGTACTCATACAAACTTCCTATATAATAAATATAAGTTTATTATAAATATATCACATAACCATATTCTTATATATAATAATATATATGATTAGGTTATGGAATTATGTTACCCACTTGTTAATAATTCTATGTAATGGTTTCACTTCGGGTAATATCCACTTCGTTCATCGCATGTGTCTTAATTTATTATATCTTTGGTACTTATACTTATATCATGATTTAAAAAATTTAAAACATGATATAAATATAATTTATATTCATTATATTTTTTTATAATAATCTTTATAATATATAATTATGAAATCGAATACATCATTCATGGAGATGGTAGGTCATACGTACGCGTGAACATCCTTTCCATTTTATTATCGTATTGAAAGAAAGAGAGTAAATGACACACACACACACAGATATATATATCATTATTTAATTACCATTATTATATCATATTTATCATATATGTTCACTAAATCCATCTTTAATACATTCCATGTGGTGTGTGAACGAATCATATTGCTTTGAGGGGGCGGTAGTCCACACTTCCTCAAATCAAATTATCATATTTATAAAAAATTGAAATTTTAAATATTTGTGTTTTGAAAGAATTAAATAATACTAAATAAATTATAAATATCATATATAAATATCTTTTCTATCATAATTTCCTCTTTGAGAGATGGTAAAGTAAAAAATTAATAATCATTATTTCGTGAAGCGATTGTTCACCGAACACGTAAATAGTATGTTCATTACCCATTAGATGGGAGTGTGTATAAGTGTAGGTTTAAACCTTAGAATAAAAATATCTCAGTATATTTAGGATAAAAGTGTTTTTATAAAAACATGGAATAATAATAATTTAGGGAGTGTATACAGAAAATAAAAGAAATGATCTCGAGGGAGGGCATTACCTCTTAATCAGGTAAATCCTTTTTGTTTGCACCAAAGGGATTAATTGGAAAGATTTATGGCCAAATTGATGCTTCCAGAATGAAGGGAATGGTTTTTGGGAATTTTATTGGGAATATCATGAATTATCCTTAGTGGGTTGAGAGGTGTGAAGAAGAGGTAGAGGTGGTGGCCTTTTATAGGGAAGGGAAATGACACACTAGGAATTTTTTAAAAAAAGTTACAAGTACCTACATTTTTATCAAACAATAAATAAAAAACAAAAATAAATAAATAATGGAAGGTTTATGTCTTAAATATGGCCATAAAATAGGTATTGTACAAGTTTATTGGTCATTTGGTCCTTTAAGTTTAAGTTTTATTCCCTTGTTATGCTTAATTTTACCTTAATCAGTGTAATTAATTTTTATTAATTTCACTAATATTTTGGTTAAAAATCTAAGATAAAATTATTAGAAATTATAAATTACGATGATTAGAAATATGTAATCCATTTTTCCAAATTTAAATCTTATAAGTGGAAGAAATTAATTTAAATTCAATCCCATTGACGGGACCACACTGTAGTTTTTTTAAGTAAAAACATAAAAAAGTTTTCTATGTTTCTATAGTCAATATAAAATAGAAATTTATTTTAATGACCTTAATTTTATTAATTGATAAAAATTTGATCTAATTAAACTTCAAAACCAATTTAAAATGTAGTCTAACATTATAAATAAATTATATTAAGAAATAGTTTTAGACTACAATTCAACATTTTTTAATTATTTGTTAAAATTGAAACCTTACAGAAAAATACCAAAAATTTACCCTAACCTATTTTTTATTTTTTTAATTCAAAGATTAAGTTTATTTGGAAATTTATAAAACATAAAATTTATAAAAAATTATTTAAAATAGGTTCTCGATTAAAATCTGGTAAAAATTACTTAATAATAAATATAGTATTTTATAAATAAATTTGGGTTTCTTTTTATCTTAAGACTATAAAATATATTGTATGAATATAAAAAATATTTTATTGAATAATATATATATATATATATCAAATTAATATCACTCACTAATTTTAATTATTTTAATTTATTAGGGTAAAAAACTTTATGGGTATAATAATATTTTCCTTTATATTCAATCAGTTTTCATATTAATTTATAATTAATTTGTAACCTATGAATTCATTTTATATTTGTGTAAAACAAAGATTTTCAAAATTTATTTAACCCTTTTCATAACTACTAATTTAATAGCTAGGTTATATTAAATTATAAAATGTTATTCGGTAAAACTTGGTCTTTCACGTTACACAAGACATCAAGAAAAGTCATTATTGCGTGTAACAAAAGATCACCTCAATGTTCAATATAGATTAAGCTAAAATTTATATTTCATGTAGTTCAAAATTATTTTGGTTATTCATATAACTCAGGCCAAACATATTGATTTAATATAAAATAAACTATTTTTATCGTTGCATGAAATTAAAAATATCAAAAAGATAAAATTAATTGAAAAAAATAAAGTTTAAAAATCTCAAGGTGTTGCAATGGGAGACCATTGAGGGATGGAATCTAGAAAAGATTACAGTTTTCAGGTTTGGAGATCAGATCATGGTGACTTCAAGTTTTCATGAATTTTTTTAATACCTACCCCAATAAAAATGAGTTGTTCATCCAAGAATTCAAAATATATATAGAGTTATAGAAACATAGTTTTGGTGGGTTGTCATGAAAAGGGTTATAGACATGTTTGTATCAATATTCCTTAACTATCAATAGGACATGGGGAAGCACCAAATACAATAAGGTATGTTCCAGTCTTTACTGATTATCATGTTGAAATGGGAGAAGATAATTGTGGATTTTGTGACTAGTTTACCATGAATGGTTAGGAAACATGATCAAATATGGATAATTTTGGATCGGGTTATGAATTCATATCATTTTATCTACATTCTTGAATCCCATATGGTAGAGGATTTGTCAAAAGTATATATTCAATAATGTTTAAAGATGCACGATGTTCTAGTATCAATATTATCTGATAGAGACCATAGGTTTACATCTCTTTTATAGTAGTACCTACAACAAGTCCTTGGGAATAAATTGATTATTAGCATAACATATCATCCTCAAATTTAAGGTAAACTTATTAGGATGAACCAAAAATTGAATGAAAATATTAGGGCTCATGTAATTTATTTTTTTTCACATGAGAGGATTACATCACATTTGAGGAGTTCTCATACAAAAAAACTACCAGGACTCGATTAATATGGATACTTTTGAATAATTTTATTGGTTTTATTTATATTTTATTATTTTTTAGGTGGAAACATGTGAGGCTTCACTGGTTAGACCAAGATTGGTGTAATATAGAATAGAAAAGATCCATTTGATCATAAAGAGGATTGGGATGGCTCAAAGTTGTTAGAAATCATATACATGTCGTCCTAAAAATCATTTCCTTTTAAGGACAATGATCACATGTTCTTGTGAATATATATAGGGCTTATACATCATTATTTTAGTAGGAATGTCAAGTTATCTACTTGATACAGAATCCCTTTAGTGATACTTTTTTAAGTGGGTGAGGTTGTATATTGGTTGGACTTGTCTCCAAGGTTTAGTTCAGTGCACAATGTTTTTCATGTATCTCAGTTGAAGAAATATGAACCTGATATTGACAATATAATTCAATGGGATCACATTGACCTAGAGACGGATGCTAAATTGATTCATGTGATGGCACAGATTTTGGATAGAAAATAGATTGTTTTTATGGGAAAATAATTAGTCTAGTGATATTTTTATGGAAACATTGTCGGATTCATGATAGAATATGGGTGACTAAAATAGAAATGTTGGAGTAGTGGACTGAACACTTCCACGAAAAATATGGGTTTATACTTTCCCAAAATAGAAAGACTAATTGAGAGGAGATTTTAAAAATCCCCCAATGTTAGGTATGTGAGTCTTTATTCATGTATTTTAAGGCTATATATTAATTGGGTTAAGTTTTATGGGGATATAAGGTTTTTTGTCAATTCTTAGAGGATATTATGAATGTGAAAAGTTTTTGAATGGTTATTAGAAACTGTGAAACACCTAAAATAAACCGTGAAAAGAAAAACATTGTCCAATGGTTAGGTGCACAAGTGGAACATGTTTTGGCCAAACTATGAGGGTGCTTAGGAGAAACCATGCCATCCTACATTAATTTCAAATAGTGGTTAATTCATGGTTGGTGCATGATTTTTCTTACCACACCGACTAACCATGTGAGGTTTTGGATTGAGATAGTAACAACCATACTATTGGCACACCATTTGGAAAACCATTTGTCCAAACCATGAAACGTATAATTGGCCCTCCAAATTTAGTGGATATAATCTGATTTAATTTTGTTAATCCTCCATTACCCATAATGAATACAAAATAGTAACCCTATTTTCTCTTATAGAATAAGTGATAATTCCCTCCATTCTAGGAGTGATTCATAGAGGAATTAAAGGTTTTTCTAAATCTTGATTATCTAGTAATTTTTTTTCTTGGACATTTTTCATTTATCTCTTCTACTAATATTTATCATAACCTTAGATATAATCATCTATTGATATATCCATGATCTATGATAGTAATTGTGATGTTTCGTGGTTAGATCTATGGAAATAAAGGTGGTTTGTTGTCAGATCTAGACAATCATTATGACATTATTTCTTTCCTCCAACTCTATTGAGGTAGGTGTCTTCTCTCTCAATTCCACATGTTTGGAACTTGAATTTATAGTTTTAAATTAAATTTTTTCTTGGAATTATTGTCAAATTATTATTTGAATATTTTTTGGTAGCTTCTTTGGTGATGGTTTTGAGAAATTGTGGAAATTTTTAGGTTTTATGGAAAATATTGTTTGATGAAAATTTTTATAATGTTTTTTTAAAATAATTATAGATATGATACATATAAAATGGGTTTTAAAATGTTTTAAATAATGAAAGGTTTTATGTGAAATATATTGACATGGTTTTTTGGAATACTTGGTTAGTATGAGTTCATGCTTTTTACATTACACAAAATAAGGGGTGTGTACTGTTGGGGTATTTAAGACATAACTCTGAATAAGTGGCATATGCCATTATACCTCTATGAAATTTTCCAACTAATGATGTCTTGGTGTATAGATGAGTGACTGGTCATGTGTATCAAACTATCACCTAGTCATGAATGTGTAGATGTGTGTAATGGGTATGCCAAATGGAGTTGAGAAATATTTTAAAGTCCTATTTTATTTCATTCCATGGGAAAATATTTTTGATGTTATATAAAATATATTATGTTTTAAAGAAATTTAATATAAATGTGTTAATAAGTTTTTTCCTAGTGGTTTGTGTTGGGAATTCAATGGGTAAATCCTATTGGGATTAGACTTGCCCAATTCTTTGGAACTATTGTGCATTAGAATATCTCATCAATCAAAACAATATTAAAGGAAATTTATTTCAGTTCTTTAGCGATGTTTCTTGATATCATGGTCATGGATCATCATATTGGAGTTCAGAGAAGGTCGGTAGTTTATAGTTTGATGTGTTTATGTTCTTGGGTTTTAGTTGTCTTTTGATTACTTTTGTTGAGTCACTTGTGTATCACTTTGTACTCTTACATGGTTGTTGGTTTTTTTATATTTTTTATTTTATTTTTGTACTCATGTATTATATATGGGTTTGGTTATTATGGTTATATTGGTTTGGTGTTTCTATCTTAAAAGGGAAAATCATCAATCAATTTTTTATGAAGCCCATGGAATTAATTTTAATCATTTGGTGTCTTGGGGATTTCACCAATTGCCTAGTAAAGTCCCACCACCTATTCCCAAGATATTATGTGAGAGGAGGGATGTTACAAAACTTTGATCATATTATTCTAATATGATCATTAATATAATCCTTGCTTCCATTTTTTGAGCATTTGAGGTGACCATTTATTATATTTTATTTTCCTTAGGATATGATGATTGGTTTTTAAAATGATATCTATTATAGGGCTATAGTTGTGATGAACTATATTCGAGATGATATAGATATTTTATCTACAAGTTTTATATAAATATTTTTCCAAATAAATTATGCCTTTATAGTCATTGAATGGATTTTATTATAATATAATAAATATTTATCTAAGGGTATGTAATATCTATGATTGAAATGTTTGGTTTCTATAGTTGGTATCAAAAAAAGGTTTTTTTTTGGAAAAAATGATGTGAAAAATTATTTATAACAATTGGGATAAGTATAAATATATGAAAACATCCTATGTTATTATATATAAAGGATTGTGGTTTTCCATTAAAATGTGTCTCTTTCTAGAAACTAAAATATAGACGTGGTTGTGAAATATATACACATTGTTTTAATAACTTTAAATTATAGGATTGGGTATTAACCTAATAGTCACTGGTTCATGATGAGTGGGACTATGACATCAAACCTAGCTTGACACTCCTGATGGATATGAAATGGTTAACTCACATTTTCTTTATTAACCATTATGATGGATATCAATATAAGATGATCATTAATGACATAGGATAAATATTTTTGGTCATATATTTGAATAATTTATCAAGATTTAGATATCCTATAAATGATTTCCATGATTATATGACTTCCTAATATGATTCTTGTTGCTCATAATATGATTTTTGGTTTTATTCAATTGACTGAGTTTTAATGAATCATGTTAATTCTTAATGTGATGGAAAATTCAATGATTTTATTCATAGAAACCAATTTTTATTTCATATGGAATGAAAAATATTTTTTCAATGTTATGAAGGTTTTAAAAAATATGAATCGTACTGAGAATCAAATCAATTATAGGACAAAACAAAATTTTGTTAAGTCCTTAATGATACAATATCCAACATCTTTTCATAGGTCTTATGATCGACTAGTTGTTGATAAACATATCAGTACCACAAAAAAGATAATTTATGTTCTACAATTTCTATATGATAAAAAAATTATTATTTTTGTTTATCACTTGGATGTTGACGCAGATCAATAGTGAAATCACATCAATAACATGTAGTAGCTTGATGAAATTAATTCTATGGAGTGGGATGAGTTTAGAATGATACTTTTTTAACAATTACATTCTATAGATTATTCATAAAAAATGGGAAATGAATTCCATGATATAAATAGTAAGAAGGATGAATATATTTTTATATAAAAAAATATTTTATAAGACATGTAGGGTAAGATTATAGAATTATTATTAATAAATGTATGGTAATACAATTCTTTAGTTTCTTAAAACCGTTTATCTAAGTGGAGTTTTCCATAAGAGGCCTTAGTAGCTATAATGATATTGTATTATGTGATATCAAAGTACAAATGGATATTGGAGTTTACCATTAATCACATGGTTTGGGTAAGAATAGAAATAGGAAATTAAAAGTAAGCTCTAATAATAAAAATCAATGAGATCAGAAGATAAACATTACTTGATGATCAAAATGTGGTAGGAAATATGGGTAATTTTCATAAGAGGATTGGAAAAAGACATAATTATGGAAAATTAGTTCATTGATCAAATGAATGTAAATGTGATTTGAATATACCTATCAATGTAAGGAACAATGAAAAAGATCAGTAGAATTTACCTCCCACACTCCAATGTTCCATTTAAAAAGAGTATGGGTAATATGATAATAGTGCTCAAATCCAAAGTATAAGGTCAAAACTAACATTAGTATCCTCTTAAACCTAGATACAAATGGAAACCTCATGCGATCACTATTTTAGATGTGGGGTAAGATAATAAAGTGGTGAAAAGGGTCAGTTTCCATCCACTCTAGAATTGATAATGTATTATTTGATTATATGTATACACAATATAATATTTATTGAAATTTATATTGTTATGAAAATATCAACCCTGTTATTATATGATGAATTGTTTTTGAAAACTCATATTGGCAAAATTATCACATCTTAGGTCTATGAATCTTCTCTGATTGATGTTTGTGGCAATATACTTCCAATAAATTTTATTGTTCTCCCTCTAGTGGAATTTGATGTTACTTTGGGAATAAATTGGATTTATTTTTATAAATCCAATTTAATATTACATGTAAGAGAATTCACATTTAATATTCCAATCCAATCTATGATAATATTTTTGTGTGATGATAAAAATGAACATCCATTTCAAATCTCAACATGTGTTTGGGTATCAATTCATATTCAAAAGTAGAATTTTACATATATTGTTAGAGAGAAACTAAACATCAAATATTTTTCCATTATACACTAGTTTAACGATGTTTTTATAGAATAGTTTCCTATTATTAATTTGAATAAATATGTTTAATTTTCAACTGAACACATTCCTAGTTATTCACTTATTTCCAAGTCTCTGTATATAATTTCCCCGATTCAGTTGATGGAATTAAAGAATAAACTCCAGTTAGATTATGATAAGGTATTCATGTGGTCTAGTGAGTCACCATGGGTTTCACATGTTCTTTTTGTTAAGAATAAATATTTATCAATTATTATTTTCATTGATTATTGAGAACATAACAAGGTCTATATCAAGAAGAAATATCATATATCTCTTATTGATGAATAGTTTGATAAACTTCAATGAGATCAATACAAATTCAATATTTAATATCATTCTTGATATCATTAATTGAGTTTCATAAAGTATCATATATCTAAGACATCTTTATGTAAGAATTATGAACAATTCAAATTTATACTGATTCTATTTTTTATTATTAATATCCCTATTATCTTGAAATATTTAATGAATAAAATAATTATAAAAAAACATGATATGATTGTATTTGTATTTATAAATTATATTCTATTACATTTCATGGGAAAGGTAAGTAATTCAGATCACTAGAGAATTTTACAAAACACCCCATTTAAGTAGAATCTATATACATGATTTACTATATTTTAATTTAGGAAATATAATGTTTCATTTTGGGGTCATATAATCTCAAGGGAGGGTATATTAGTTGATCCATCAAAGGAGGAATTTATTGAATGTTTTCCAAGACCATACAATTTAAATAAGTTACATAGTATTCATTTCTTATATGGAAATTATCAAAACATTGTGGATAATTTGTCATTTTTATATTGTCCACTCACTGAGATATGTTTGGAGGTAGTCAACATTAGTTGGATATATGAATGCGAGGGAAATTTCAATGAGCTGAAGATAAGGTTGATCATCTAATCTATTTTTAAACAAACCTGTAGTCGATAAGTAATTATGATATATAGTGCTTCATCAAAAAAATTATTGCGATGCATCCATATACAAAATTATATGGTTATATCTTATATCTGACAAAAACTAATGTTCATGAGAAAAATTACATAACTCAGGATTTGGAGTTAACTATGGTAATTTTTTAATTAAATATATCTATGAACTATCCTTAATAATTAATGTTTGACTTATATACCGATCAATAAATTTTAATGTATATATTCACTCAGAAAAATTTGAACATTCTCTATATAAGACAGTTGGAATTGATTAATGAATATATATAATCAATAAATTACCACCCAAGGAAGGGAATATGGTTGAAATTATCAAATTAAAATAGAACATGATAACTTATCTATGATGAGGATAAAAAATATCCAATATATTAGTATTTTTAAATTATATACCATAGAATATTGATGGAAGGGTAGAAACCATATCTTTATCAAATGACTATTCATATATCTATCTATGTGAAGATTAGTGTGAAAAAAGAATATTTTATGTTAAAAAATATGGTGAGAAATATCCAGAGTTAAAACTTGTTTTTGAGGAATTTTGTATAGTTTATAAATCATTCATGTGTCCCATACATGCCGGTTTTGAAGGAGTTGTTGGATGAATCTCACTGTTCATCATTCTCTATTCAACGTAGAATTATGATGTTGTATAGTGATCTGATTGAGTATTTATAGTGGGGAAACATGAATTGATATATTTCAATGTATGAATGAAGGTTCTTGGTATGTTTTAAATTTAAGGATAATAGATAAATGTCTATGTGAATGATACAACTATTACCCATACCATAATTGAAATTGGAAAACATCACCATATAATTCATCATCATACTCCCAAAATCATTTTAAGGTTGTAATTATCTTTGATATTTTATTGATATCCTTATGATGAAAACACACATTATTAATTTTAGAGAATATTTATATATTAGTAATATTTCAATAATATAAATTAAGGAATTGGTATGTTTTCACAGAGTATGACATTCTATTATATAAGATTGGGATATAAGGTTTACCACAATGTTTAGAATATGTCTTTATCAAGATTTGGATTTAGATTTGTGTTTTAGTTTTAGTTTTCATAGTCAGAAATATTTTCAATTTTAGAGAACCATTGAAAGCTTATAAGATATTTTGAGATCATGTTTTATAGATTTTAAATGTGGTTAGGATCAACACCTTCCCATTATCAAATTATCATATAATAAAATCTTTCATACGATATTTCAAATGGATTATTATGAATCCTTCAAACTATTAAGCGAAGAACAATAATTTTTTTTGATTATTTTGGTAAAATAATGTTTATGGTACTTGATCTTTCTATGGAAATGTAATTTAATGTTTAATTTATTCAGAAATACTTCTAGGAAGCTCAAAGTTGACATAATATTTATGTTGGAAATTTTTGGTGAGATATGGAATTAAAAATTAGTGAGAAGGTATTCCTATTAATTTCACAAAGGAAGAATGTTATGTGAATAAGAAATAGTTTAATGTTGAGAAATTTATATATTGGTCCATTCGGGATTATTGATCTTATGGGGACTATATCATAGAACTTGGAACTTCCAACACACCTCTCTCATATTCACAACATCTTCCATGTATCTATCATGAGGATTTAAATACCCAATCCTTCAAATGTACTAAAAATAGAGGTTGTTCCACTAAATCGTGATATTTCATATAATGACCATTCATCACAAGTCATGGATCATAGAGATAATTTTCTACAGAACCAGACAACCCAACAAGTTTAATTTCTCTATAGGAATCCAAAATTCGAAGAAGATGGATGGGATCCCATGTATGTAAAGAAACATATATATACACTAATTTTATCATAGGGATTGAATTTTGAAGGTGAAATTAATTTTACGGGGTGTAGAACATAATATCATATGATAAAATGATATATTTATATTCTAATAAATTTAATTTCTTCAATATCTTGTGATACACGCAACCCCGTGTCTAAATGAATAGTAAAATTTAATACAATTACATCATACTTATTAAATTTAAAATATTAATATTAATATAATCATTTTTAAAATTATAAATTATGGTTTTTTATAAATAAATATTCATAAATAAGTATTCAATTTTTATTAAAGTAATTATATGCATCAAAAATACAAATTTTCCACAAAAAACGTTTTATTTATTTTAATGGGAGAATTATATAATTAAGTTTTTCTAATTTGTGAAAATATAATTGAAAAATAATATTCAATTTGAAATTATTAGGTCAGAATATTCATAGAGTGAATTTTTTAGAATTTTCAGAAAATATATTTTTTAATAATGAAAAATACATTTTTTTAAAACTATATTATAATTTTAGGAATTTAAAATGTTTAATTTATAAAAAAATAGTTTAAGAGTAAAAATAATTCCTTTATATTATTTATTTTCCAATAAATTTAATTTCATTTAATTTTAAATTATATTTTGTTATACTAACATTTTATACGTAAGAAAACAATTCTCCAGGAAAACCACTTTTTGTCAAATTTTGTGAGATTAGTTTCAAATTAAATACCCATCATATGAATTTAATTTGAAAACATTTATTAAATAAATAGATTAATTATAATTATTTTATGTTAATATGGTAAATTTAATAACTGGTTATATAGAATTGTAAAAACAATGATAAATTTTCACCATGGTTAAGAATAAACAAAATTTACAGGGGTTAATCCATGACATGATAGTGATATTTCCAATTAAACATGTCTAAATACTATTTTACATCTATATTTTTACCACATATTATCCTAGATTCTATTTAATATCCATTTTAGAACATTTATTATAAATAATACATATTTTATTTAAATCATTAATGAAATTACGAATATGTCCTTTCTCCCACTTATAAAAGGACAAAGACGATCTCTTTTAATTGAACAACATTAAGGAAAATATAATGAAAAAAACCAATTATATTATATAATAACATAGTGATGATGTCACGACCCGTCCTCGGGCCCGTGCCGTGACTACACCAAGCCCGCCTTCCATAGGCCAGGAGTTGGTGACTAGCACCAATGGAGAATCCCTGATAAAAAAAGGGAAGGCATTGCCTTTTAACCTATAACACACACAGTCCAAACACAAGCAGAAGAGGCAAAAAGTACTAAAATAGAAAAGTAAGGTGTGTTGAAAGTAAGTGGGCCAATATAAAAACCCAACTAAAAAACAAGTACAAGTACAAGTAAAAAGGGAAAACAGCTCCTGGATCATCCACCGGGGAATCCTACCTGAAGGGTAGGTACAGAAATCGAACAACTTGTCCCTATGGTACATCCCGTCTAGTCCAGCTCCGTGCAGACTCCGTCTTTCACCCTCAGCCACGATCACTGCTGTCCATCATCTGCACAGAACACAACAATGTGTGGGAAAATCCCATGCAGAGGTGAGTATAACAATATTCAGTAGGGGACCCCAAGACCCCTGAAGGTCTCCCAGAATCCACAAAGGATAAACCACAGTAGAAAGATACATTCATGAAGTATCAACCAACCCTACTTATGTATATGCCCATACATATACCTAAGTTACCAATCACAGTCCGACTCCCACTCTCGAGCCCAATCACAACCCAGTCCACAAAGGAAGTAAAGTCGATCACCATGTTTTTAATGGTTGAAAGACATGACTCAGCTCACATAGGTACACATCTTTCATAGAGTGATAGAAATGATCAAATGTAGTCAATGATTCATCTAAGCTGTCAGACCCGCACAGGATACAAGACTAGCTAAGCTATCGAAACCACACAGGATACAAGACCAACTACTTTGTTGGACCCACACAGGATACAGGAACAGAAGTCAGAATTGTCGAACCCACGTAGGATTCTGGTACAGTAGTCATCGTCATCGAACCCATGGAGGATTCAGGTACAGTAGTCATTGCTGTCAAACCCATGGAGTATTCTGGTACAGTAGTCATCACTGTCAAACCCACGGAGGATTCCAGTACAGTAGTCATCGTTGTCGAACCCACGTAGGATTCCAGTACAGTAGTCGTCGTAGCCAGCTCTAGGGTTCTTGCACACAGCACGCTCAATTCTGGGAGGGTACGCTCCTCGAGCCAAGTGTCAAAACATCAACTAACATGAAGTCCTGATTTGATGTATCCCGTAGTTTCGTCTCATCAAAAGGAACTCAACGCGACAGATGGTGCGTCAATCGGACGATCGGTCTGAGAGTTATTGACATTTCCATTCCAAGGGCCCGGTTGGATTTACGCTCAATCCAAACCCGGCCGTTTTCCAAATTCAACCAAAACTCACTTATATTATTGAAAAAGGACTGCCTCATCATGAGGGTCCTAGTTCCATAGACGGCGCGTCGATCGGACACACGGTCTAGAAGATATTCTCATTTAAGCGAAGTCGGGCTCGGCCCGTCAAGCCCAGTGGGCTATGGCGGGTTGGCCCGACCCGGTTCGGTGGGTCCAACCTGGCTGGGTGGTCAGCCCGGCCCGGTTCGGTGGGTCTGACCCGGCTGGGGGGTCGTGCTGACCTGGTGGGGCGCAGCCCACTTGCGAACCCAGCCCGTGATGCGGGCCGGTCCAGTTCGCCCAGCGGCGCTAAGCGGCGACGCCTCCTCCTGCCCGGCCGGCTGTAGCTGGCCGGTTCTTCCTAGGACGCGCAGCCTACATAGCCGGTTTTGGTTCTTCCCATGTGGCGCCTGCGGGCGCCACGGTTTTCTAGCCTGGCCAGCAGGCGGCCGGCCAGTTCGCCATGCAGAGCGACCCGTGGAAGTGGGTCATAGTCTTCCCCGCACGGCGCCTATGGGCGCCGCAGTTCTCCAGCCCATCCGGCAGTAGCCGGCCAGTTCTTCCATCCTGGACGGCATGAGGCCGGCCGATTATTCTACGACCAAGCGGCTCACGGATGCGGTTCGCGGTCTCCCTCCACGCGGTGCCTTCGTGCACCGTGACTCCTTCTTACAGACCGGCTGGTTGTCCCGCAGTTCGGGTGGCCCGAGAAGTTGCTGGTCTCACTCCATGCAGCCGACACGTGGTCGCCGCTGCCACTACCGCCTCCGATCGCCCATGTCTCCGCCTCCTCTGTCCCGTGGTTCTTCTCCGGCACGGTGCAACGACATTGCGCCCTTTCAATTTCGACTCTGGCATCAATTAACAATAACCAATGGAGGGACGTCGAGCCGTGTTGGTTTGGCCCGCACCCTCCGTATTAGATGATATCATTTGGCCAATGACAAACCAAGGCATTCATTGAAGAACGAGAGTATAATTTTATTCATTTAAAATTAATCAAATCCCCCTACCTTGATTTCGATGTTCTCTTGACGGTGTCGTGGAAAGAGAATTCAAAGGCATCATCGTACATTGTGCCCGCCACACGCCGCCGATCCCGGGCTCGAGCGTCGTCCTTGTTCTTCGTCAGAGAGGATGGCGTTCTTCATTGGAGATGATTTCCTTCTCCAAGAATCTCCCAAGAGATCCTCCCAAATGAAAGTTTCCAACAAAAACCCCAACTAAAATAATAGTCTCTACCTATTATTTTATTGTTGACAAAATTTTCTAAAGATTTCAAAAGTTAGAATTAATTAAATTTAATAAGTTCAATTCATTAATTTAGATGGTTGGCACACTTAATGAGAGAAGGAAGTTGGAGATTTCACCCAAATTAAATGAAGAGTGGTGGCTTTAATAAATTCAAGGGGAGTTAAAAGTCTTCTCCCAAAAGAGATTTACAAGGGGATTAAGAGGGGGGTTTAAACTAGTGGACCCCACCTAGATATATCCTCCCAAGGGAGGTTAGGGTGTGGTGGGACCCACCTCTAACCTCCACTTAGAGACTTTAACCACCTGAAATAAAAATAACCCATCACTTATTTTTATTTTACTTTTTTATTTTTGAAACCCAGAAAACTAACTTCCAAAACACACTAAAACGCAACTGCGGTAAAGGTTCCCATAAGTGAATACCGGCGCTGTGAGTTCAACGGTGTTCTCAGATTTCAAATCCAAGCACCGGTTCAAAAGATATAAAATCCCGCATGTACGTTTACTGAACGTACCCGAACAAAACTTCAGAAATTGATTTCGGGCACACCGGGCCTCGAAATCAGGCGCCTTTAGAAACCACGGACTCATAAAATTCCCATGTATTTAATAAAAAATTTTCCACAGGATTTA
Source organism: Viscum album (assembly GCA_963277665.1). NCBI lineage: Eukaryota > Viridiplantae > Streptophyta > Magnoliopsida > Santalales > Viscaceae > Viscum > Viscum album. Next base: position 381,792,759 of record OY728155.1, read on the forward strand.
TGAGTCTTTAAATTCTCTCCACCATAGGGATTTACATCCCCTTAAGCTACAACACATACTAAAAAAACAAATGGGGGTGTTGAGCACGCATCTAAGCCTCCCGCTCCCATGTGCTCTCCTGGAGGTTCCCGTGTTGCCAGCGAATGCGCACCAGAGGAATCGACCATCCACGTAGGACCTACTCCTGTCGATCCTCAATATCCACTAGAACCTCCATGAATGTCACACCGTCTTCGATGTCTATCTCCCCATGGTCGATGATGTGGGATGGGTCGTGCACATATCTCCTCAACTGAGATACGTGGAAGACATCGTGCACCCGGTGCAACTGAGGTGGAAGAGCCAGGGAGTAATCCACCTTGCCTACCCTACTGAGGACCTGAAAAGGTCCGATGAATCGTGAAGACAACTTGCTGCCTCGACCAAATCTCCATAGACCTCATCGAGGTGAGACCCGTATAAAGACGTGGTCGTCATCCTCGAATTCTAGTGGTCTCCATCTCCTATCAGCATAGGAATTCTTCCTGCTCTGTGTAGTCTTCATCCACTCCTGGATGATCTGCACCTTCTCCATCGTATCCTGAACCATATCTGGTCTTACAAGTGCTGACTCCCCTGGGCTAGTCCAGCATAGAGGTGATCTACAGGGTCAGCCGTACAGTACCTCGTATGGTGCCATCCCGATGGTGGAGTGGTAGCTGTTGTTGTATGAAAACTCCACCAAGGGTAAGTGATCCTCCTAGCCAAGACCAAAGTCAAGGAAACATGCAATGAGCATGTCCTCGAGAGTATGAATGGTCCTCTCATTCTAACCATCCATCTGAGGATGGAAGGTGGTTCTCAAGCGAAGCTGCATCCCGAAATCCTCCTACAACCCCTTCCATAACCATGAAGTGAAACGAGCATCCCGATCAGAGACGATATTCGATGGAACACCATGAAGTCGTATGATATCTTGTATGTAGATGCGTCCTAAGATCTCTACCGAGCCCTGCTCTCTGATCGGTAGGAAATGACCTGACTTGGTGAGTCAGTCGACAATCACCCAGATAGAGTAGTGTCCTCTGGATGTACATGGAAGTCCCGTCACGAAATCCATGGATATCTCATCCCACTTCCACTATGAGACCTCTAAGTGCTGAACTAAGTCTTCTGGAACCTTGTGATCCACCTTCACTTGCTGACAAGTGAGGAATCGTGAGACAAACTCTGCTACTACCTTCTTTATACCCAGCCACCAGTGCTATCGTCTGAGGTCCTGATACATCTTCGCCACTACTAGATGTACCACTAGAGGGGAAGTGTGGAACTCCCTCAACACATCATCCTATAGTGAAACTGGTACCATGGTACGTCCTCTGAAGAGGATGACGTTATCCCCACCTTCAGAAAACCCATCAGGTGCCTGCCCTGAGGATATCTGAGCATGTCGCGTCTCACAGTCAACATCCAGACACTGTGCCTCTCTGACTTGCTGAATAAGTGGATAAGTGACTGTGAGAGACTGCATAAAGGCTGCTCCATCTCTATCCACAAAGGATATCTGCAAAGAGACCAGCTGCTCTGTCGCCTCTCCTAGCAGCTGAATGCTTGATCTCCTTCTTAGAGAATCTGCTACAACATTCCCCTCCCCAGGATTATATTCTATCTCAAAGTTATAGTCCTGGAGGAACTTGATCCATCGATGATGTATCAGGTTCAGGTCCTTCTATGAGAATATGTACCTGAGACTCTGGTGGTCAGAGTAGACTGTAGAACGCTCACCCATCAGATAGTGCTGCCACATCTTTAAGGTGAAGACCACTGCTGCTAACTCCAGGTAATGGGTAGTGTAGTTCTACTCGTGCTGTCTCAACTGCCATAAACTATACGCGATCACTGCTCGCTCCTGTATCAGGACACACCTGAGTCCAGTCCCTGATGCATTGTAGTAAACTATGTACCCTACACCCTCCTTCGGTAGCCTCAAGATGGACACACTGGTGAACCTTTACCTCAGCTCCTGAAAGCTATGCTGGCATCTATTTGACCACATGAAGGGTTGCCCCATCTTCATCAATGCTGAAAGTGGTGATGAAACTCTGGAGAAGTTTGGCACAAATCTCCGATAGTACCCAGAAAGTCCCAGGAAACTTTGCACCTCTGTCACGCTCCTCGGTGGCTCCCAAGAAAGTACTGCCTCGATCTTCACTGGATCCACTGCCACTCTAGCCTCCGAGATGACATCTCCCAGAAAGTGAACCTCTCGAATCCAGAACTGGCACTTCGAGAGCTTACCATATAGCTGGTGATCTCGGAGTGTATCCAGTACTACCCGCAAATGGTAGGCGTGATCCTCCTCAGTAGTCGAGTAAATTAGTATGTCGTCGATGAAGACTACAACAAAGCGATCAAGGTAAGGTTGGAAGATCCTGTTCATGAGACTCATGAACACTACTGGAGCATTGGTTACACCGAAGGGAATAAACAAGAACTCATAGTGGCCATACTAACACCTGAAGGCCGTCTTTTTCACATCCTCGTCTCAAACTATGAGCTGGTGATAGCCTGACCTGAGGTCTATCTTTGAGAACCATCGTGCTCCCATGAGCTGATCAAATAGGTCATCAATCCTCGGAAGTGGGTACTTGTTCTTCACGGTCACCTGATTCAGGCGACGGTAGTTGACACACAGTCGCAAGCTCCCATACGCCTTCTTGGTGGAAAAAATCAGGGATGCCCAGGGTGAAACACTGGGTCAGATAAATCCTTTCCCCTACAAGTCCTCTATCTGTACCCACAACTCACAAAGCTCGCCGGGAGCCATATGATATGATGGAGTAGATATCAGTGTTGTCCCGGGGTACATGTCAATGTAGAAGTATACCTCTCTACGAGGAGGTAGTCCTGGAACGTCGTTAGGAAAAACATTCACGTACTGATCCACCACAACAGGAAAACTCAGACTCCGCACATCAACCGATCCAAGGATGAGACTAGCCAAATGATGTGTGATCGGCTGCCTCCTCCTCTTCGTAAGTCCATCCTGCACTGCAAAGGCTTCCTTCTCACTGGTGAAGGTGAACCTGGTCCCATATGTGTGGATACACCGCACATTGCGCCTAATACAATCAATTTGAGCAGGAACTGTAGATAACCAGTCCATACCCAAGATGACGTCGTAAGGCCTCGATGCCACTACAAGAAGATCCCATCCAAAGCTCTCGCCTCCTAGAGTAAGCTCACACTACCTGAACCAATGTGTAATCATCGAGTCTGCTCCCATATGAGTCTCTAGCTGTAAGGATCGAGCCAGCGACTCCGTCGAAGTCTCCAAGATCCAAACAAGGGCAGTGGAAATAAAAGAATGACTCTCACTTGTGTCTATAAGTACTGCAGCAAGGGTGGAATAGACACAGATAGTACCTCGAATCATCTCAGGTGCGCTGTGGTAGTAGGCCTCGATTGCCTGGAGCTGAGCCTGCCTCTGTCATCCAGCTCCCTGTGGTCGGGGTGGACCTCCTGGTGGTGGTGGTGGTAGAGCCTCGAAATGTCTTCCACCACCCGCTTCTCGGCCAACTCCTCTGCCACATCCACCTGCTCCCGGCGGACCACCATGGTCGAACCTATGCCTCTGCCTGGGAGGTCCCTCTACTGTCTTCTTCCCATATTCATAGTGGGTCAGGCAATCTCAAGCCATGTGACCCTGCCCACTACATGCATAACACTGTCTGCTCCTCGTATCGTTGGCTCTGTCTCATGTGCCCCGCACAACCAAACATGTATCCTAGGGTCACCCACCTGATGGCCTGGTCTGCTTGGACCTTTGCATCATCTGTCTACTGTCGGCTGTAGAAGACTCCAATATGTGTCTCCCTGTGGTGGGTCTCACCACTGGTGACTGCTCAGTGAGAAAAATCTCCACTAGAAGGGCTCGCTCCAGCACCCCCACCTACATCGGGATGCTGAGGGGAATCGTCGAAGACCTGGCCTCATGCCTGAGTCCCTACTCAAAGGTCCGGGACCTGAATAACAGGTCCCGAACCATATCCGTGGAGTAGAGAAAGAGGTCGATGAACCTCACTGAGTACTGAGATATAGTCATGATTCCCTATTGTAGATGAAGTAACTCTTGAATCCACACCACACGAAGGGTGGATTGAACAAACTCTGAGTAGAAGAGACTCTCGAAGTCTGTCCAAAGTAATGATGCCTTGTAATGCACCTAGAGCATCAAGCTCCACCATATGCCTTCCGCTGCATGTAAGAGACTCGCAAAAAGGATCACCATGAGGTCGGATGGTTTCCTTACCAATCTGAAAACTCTCACGACAGCCTCCATCCAATCCTCGACTTCCTGTGGGTCCGTCTCTCCCTGGAACCTGGGTGGCCTCTGGCGCTGGAACTCATTCAATGCACTCAGGCGGCATGCACTCTCTGCTACTAGATCTGGTGGTATCAATGGCCCAGTGGGTAGTGGTACCACTGGTATCTCCACTGTGATGGGGACATGTACCGAGGCCTCGTCGCTCGGTGGGATACCATCTCGTACGAAACTCGGAACCCTAGATGGCTACCTTCATGGGGGCATCCTGAAAATAAACGGGTGCGCCATGGTTAAAATAATATACCTGGTGAGCCGACATAAAGTAATCATGAAGAAAATTTTTTCAAAGGAAACACACACACTATTAGTGTTTTCATGCACTGATTCGGAAATCAGAAGTTAGAGTCCTAGTGTATGGATACGTCGGCCGCCGCACCAACACCAGTTTCCCTAAACTGATAATGACACCCAAAACACTTAACACTATTGCCGTTAAAAGAATCAAATTCCAAGTTCTATGGTAGAACCAACTCCTCTGATACCAATTTGTCACAACCCGTCCTTGGGCCCATTCCGTGACTACCCAAATCCTGCCTTCCATAGGCCAGGGGTTGGCTACTAGCACCAAAGGCGAATCCCTAATAAAAAAGGGAAGACATTTCCTTTTAACCTGTAACCCACACACAGTCCGAACACAATAAGAAGAGGCAACATGTACTAAAATAGAAAAGTAAGGTGTACTGAAAGTAAGTGGGCCGATATAAAAACCCAACTGAACAACAAGTCCAAGTACAAGTAAAAAGGGAAAAGAGCTCCTGGATTGTCCACTGGGGAATCCTACATGAAGGGTAGGTATAGAACTCAAACAACTTTTCCCTGCGGTACATCCCGTATAGTCCAGCTCCAAGAAGCCTTTGTATGTCACCCTCATCCTCGATCACTGTTGTCCATCATCTGTACAGAACACAACAATGTGTGGGCAAAGCCCGTGCAGGGGTGAGTATAACAATACTCAGTAGGGGACTCCGAGACCCCCTAAGGTCTCCCAGAATCCAGAAAGGATAAACCACAGTAGAAAGATACATTCAAGAAGTATCAACCAACCCTACTTAGGTATATGCCCATACATATACCTAAGTTACCAATCACAGACCAAATCCAACTCTCGATCCCAATCACAACCCAGTCCACAAAGGAAGTAAAGTCGATAACCATGTTTTTAATGGTTGAAAGACATGACTCAACTCACACAGGTATACATCTTTTGTAGAGTGATAGAGATGATCAGATGTAGTCACTGATTCATATAAGTTATCAGACCTACACAAGATACAGGACAAGCTAAGATGTCAGACCCACGCAGGATACAAGACCAGCTACTCTGTCAGACCCACACAGGATACAGGAACAAAAGTCAGAACTACCGAACCCACGTAGGATTCCAATACAGTAGTTGTCGTCGTCGAACCCACAGAGGATTATGGTACAGTAGTCATAGCTGTCGAACCCATAGAGGATTCTTGTACAGTAGTCATCGTTGTCGAACCCACGAAGGATTCCAGTATAGTAGTCATCACTGTCAAACCCACGTAGGATTCCGATACAGTAGTAGTCACAACTAGCTCTAGGGTTCCCGCACACAACACGCTCGATTCCGGGAGGGTCTGCTCCTCAAACCAAGTGTTGATACATCAACTAAAATGAATTCTGGATTTAATGTATCCCATAGTTCCGTTTCATCAAAAGGAACTCAACACGAAAGACGGTGCATCAATTAGATGCCCTATCTGAGAGTTATTAGTATTTCCATTCCAGGGGCCCAGTTGGATTTACGCTCGATCCAAACCTGAACGTTTTCCAAATTTAACCAAAACTCACTTAGAGTATCACAAAAGGACCGTCTCATCGTGAGGGTCCCAGTTTCATAGACGACGCGTCGATCGGACGCGCGGTCTAGAAGATATTCACATTTAAGCGAAGTCAGGCCCTACCCGTCAAGCCCAGTGAGCTATGGTGGGTTGGCCCAACCCGGCTCGGTGGGTCTGACCTGGCTGAAGGGTCGGCCTGGCCTGGATCGACGGGTCCGACCCAGCTGGGGGGTCATCCCTACCCGGTGGGGTGCAGCCCACCTGCGAACCCGACCCGCACTACGGACCGGTCCGATTCACCAGGTGGCGCCAAGCAGCACTGCCTCCTCCTGCCTGGCTGACCGTAGCCAGCCAGTTCTGCCTGGCGTGTAAGGCCTGCATAGTGGGCCACAATTCTTCCTAGGCGGCACCTACGGGCGCCGTAGATTTCCAGTCTGTCCGGTTCACCCAGTAGAGCGGCCCGCGGAAGCGGGCCACGATCTTCTCCGCACAGCCCCTGCGGGCGCCGTGGTCCTCCAGCCCGGCCGACAGTAGTCGGCCAGTTCTTCCAGCCCGTCCAGCATGAGGTAGTCCAATTCTTCTTCTGACGAGCGGCACACAGATTTGGGCCATGTTCTCCCTCCATGAGGCAGCTTCATGCACAACGGCTCCTGCTCGCAGACCGGCCGGATCAACCAACCAGTTGTCCTACGGTCCGGGCGGCCTGAGTGGCCGCCGGTCTCCCTCTATGCGGCAGGAACGCGGCCGCCGCTTCCACCACTACCTCCGGTCACCGATACTGCCACATCCACCGTCCCATGGTTCTTCTCCAGTGTAGTGTGACGGCACCACGCCCTTTCGATTTCGTCTCCGACATCAATCAACAATAACCAATGGAGGGACGTCGGGCTGTGTTGGTTCGGCCCGTGCCCTCCGTATTAGATGATATCATTTGGACAACAACGATCCAAGGCATTCATTGAAGAATGAGGGTATAATTTTATTCATTTAAAATTAATCAAATCCCCCTACCTTGATTTCGATGTTCTCTTGACAGTGTCGCAGAAAGAGAATTTGAAGGCGTCGTCGTACGTTGCGCCCGCCACACACCACCGATCCCAAGATCGAGCATCGTCCTCGTTATTCATCTGAGAGGACGTCATTCTTCATTAGATATGATTTCCTTCTCTAAGAATCTCCCAAGAGCTCCTCTCAAATGAAAGTTTCCAACAAACATCCCAACTAAAATAATAGGCTCTACCTATTATTTTATTGTTGACAAGCTTTTCAAAAGATTTCAAAAGTTAGAACTAATTAAATTGAATAAGTTCAATTCATTAATTTATATGGTTGGCACACTTAATGAAAGAAGGAAGGTGGATAGTTCACCCAAATTAAACGAAGAGTGGTGGCTTTAATAAATTCAAGGGGAGTTAAAAGTCTTCTCCCAAAAGAGAGTTACATGGGGATTAAGAGGGGAGTTTAAACTAGTGGACCCTAACTAGATATATCCTCCCAAGGGAGGTTAGGGTGTGGTTGGCCTCACCTCTAACCTCCACTTAGAGACTTTAACCACTTAAAATAAAAATAATCTATCACTTATTTTTATTTTACTTTCTTATTTTTGAATCCCAGAAAACTGACTTCCAAACACACTAAAATGAAACTACGGTAAAGGTTCCCTTAAGAGAATACTGTCACTGTGAGTTCAACAGTGTTCTCAGATTTCAATTCTGAGCACTGTTTCAAAAGATATGAAATCCCGCACATACATTTACTAAATGTACCTGAAAAAAACTTCAGAAATTGATTCTGGGCACATCGGGCCTCGAAATTAGGCGCCGTCAAAAACCTTGGACTCGTAAAATTCCCATTTATTTAAGAAAAAATTTTCCATGGGATTTCTGGGTCTTTACAGATGATTTAGTGGTTATAGATTTCTTAAACGAAAATTTCAAGGGTCTGTAAAAAGGTATCAAAAGGAGGGGTGCCGAAGAACAAGTAATCGTTTTACTAGACCACTTTCATTTGATTTATTCTACATATTTTTCTAAATATTTGGTATTTATCATAAAATAATAACATCAGTATCTTGAATATAATGAATCGTTATTATGATTCTGGAATAACCATTATGTCACGACCCGTCCTCAGGGCTCGTGCCGTGACTAACCCCAAGCCCGCCTCCCATAGGTCAGGGGATGGCGACTAGCACCAGGGCATAAATCCCGACAAAAGGGGGAAGACCTTGCCTTTGAAAAGTAAACAAACACCATAGAGTAAGCAAACAGAAGTAAACACTAAGTAAAACTGGGTACAATAGTAAGTGCAGAAAGTAAATGGGCCAGAATACAAACCCAAACTGAAAGTAAAGTACAAATGAAAAGAAAGTACAACAACTGAATAGTAAAGCCGCAACGTCAATCTGTCCACTGGAAGTCCCACCTGAAGGGTGGGTACAGATATCCACCTCAGCTCCTCAGGTCCAGCCGTCCGCTCCGAGTACGTCCCGCCCAGTGGTCCACCTCCAGGTACCGACCTGCTACGCAAGCCTCAACCACAATCAGCGTTTTCCGTCGTCTTCAACCAATACAACGTAGTGTGGGCATAGCCCGTGCAAGGGTGAGTATACGCTACTCCGTAGGGACCCCGAGACCCTCGAAGGTCTCCCAGAATCTACAAAGGAAAATCCACAAAGGAAAGATACAATCATGAAGTAACATCCGACACTACTTAGGTATATACCCATACATATACCTAAGTCATCAATTCCAGTTCGGCTCCAACATCCGAGCCCAAGTTCGATCACGTCCACACAGGATAGCACAACACAATCCACATAGGAAAGCAAGTCAATCATATCGAAGATAATTATTGAAAGTCAAGATTCAGCTCACACAAGTATACTTCTTCGTAAGACGATAGAGATGATCAGATGTAGCCACTGATTCATCTAAGCCATCAGACCCACACAGGATCGATAGGTACTAACCCCCGAAATGACCCACAAAGGATCGATAGGTACTAACCCCCACAATGAACCACACAGGATCTGACCCACACATGATCGGTATGCGCTGGCCCACACAGGACCGCTGAGCGCTCACCCACACAGGATCTGACCCACATAGGATCGGTAGGCACCGATCCACAAGGATCACTGAGTGTTGTAGTCGTCTCTGTCGAACCCATGGAGGATTCCCATACAGTCTTCATCGTTGTCATAGTTGCAGCCAGCTCTAGGGTTCCTGCACATAGAAAGCTCGTTTCGGGAGGGTCCACTCCACGAGCTGAGGGTCTGATACATCAACTAACACAAAGTCTGGAGTTGATGTATCCCAAAGTTCCGTATCGTTAACATAAACTCAACGTGACAAACGGCGCGTCAATCGGACGCCCGGTCTGAGAGTTATTGGATTTTTCGTCCCAGGGGCCTGGTTGGGTTTTAAGACAAAACCAACCCGACCGTACTCCAACTGCATCCAAACCTCAAGCGGAGTAAGCCGAAAGGTCTGTCTCACTAAGAGGAATCCATAAAAGTCGATGGCACGTCAATCGGACGTCCGGATCTCAAGTTATAAGTGATTCCGCTCCGAGGGCCCAGTTGGTTTCGTGTACGAACCAACCCGGAAAAACAAAAAGTTCTCTGAAACCTTAAATGTAATATACCGAAATGACCACCTCGATCCAAGGATCACATCATAGTTGACGGTGCGTCGATCGGAGGTCCACAGTCCCAGTTATGGGAAAAAGACCGAAAGAGGTCCGCGAATAGGGGGTTCGGGCCCGGTCTGACTTGGCCCGATACCCCCTGGGTCGGCCCGAACTGGGTCGACCTGACCCGGGTCCGATTTCGGCCCATTAGGGTTTGGCCCGGCCCGGTGGGCGCAGCCTAGCCCGGCCTGGGCGCGGCCCGGCCTGGTGGTCCGGCCTGGCGGCCCGGCCTGGCGCGCTCGGCCTGGCCAGCGTGGCCAGGCGGCTCGGCCGTAACGGCCGAGTGGAAGGGTGCGGGGGGCGCGCTGCCCCCCTCCTGTGTGAAACCGCGGACCCCATGAGGGGGCCGCTCCTGCTGGCCAGCCGGGGGTTACGACCCCAGACCCTTCTCGGAAGCCGGCTGGTTGCTGCCACCACGGGACCGTCGGGGTCCCACTCTCCTGCTCTGGCGCCGGCGGCCAGAAGCCGAATGCATCTTCTCGCTCCGGCCACGATCTCTTCTAGGTTCTCCACCACGGCGTGACGGCTCCGCGGCTTGTTCGACTTCAACGGCGCCGCGCAACGGTGCCACGCTTCTTCACCCAATCTTTATTATTTTCTGCGCGGTGCATCGGCACCGTGCTTCCTTGTTCGTGCCGCAAACAAATCAACAATCAAGGGGGGAGGAGGTTCGGCCGTGTTCATTCGGTCCAAACTCCTCTCGTTATTGCGATATCAGGCGGCTAAAATAAAGAAGGTAATCATCAATGAAGTAAACACGAACACAAAGAAAATAAACCCCTACCTTGAAGAAAAAGTTGAACGAAGGTTCGTCGCAGAATTGCACGTCGCGGAAGAAGGCGTCGCGGAAGGGGGATCGTCGCATCGTGCAGAAAAGATTTGTCGGTGTCGCGTCGTCGATCTCTGAGGATCCTGCGTTCTTGTCGACCTTCGTCGGAGGTCGTCGTTCTTCGTGTTCTTCACGTTCTTCGTCGAGGAAGGAGTGCTTCAAGGCTTTGAGTGATTTCTCCCAAGCCCTCTCGCACAACGAACCCACCTAATAAAATAAGACCTGTCTTATTTTATTAACACACAAGACAATCATTTTGAAATTAAAAAATTGAATCAATCAATTAATTGAATTAATTGAGGAGTCTAAATCGCCCAATTAATGAGGCGTTTATTATTCAGTTTAAACGCAAGAGTTGACTTACATTTAAAAAGGGGGGTGCGGGTGCGTTACCTAATTAAAGGTGGGGGTTTCATGGAAGTTGAAAAGGTGGGGCTCGTGTGGGCCCCACCACACAAATATCCTACCTAGTGGAGTAGGATATAGTGGGTCCCACTTCAACCACTTATATTAGGTTAAACAACTTAAAATAAAATAAATTGGTTGCCCCATTTTATTTTATTCATTTACTTAACCCAGAATTTTAATAACCACACCCGAGAAAAAGCAACTCTAGAAAATGTGTTCCTAATCAATTATCGGCGCTGCAATTCCATCAGTGTCCTCGGATTTCGATTCCGAGCACCGGTTCAAAAGTTAGGAAAACCCGCTTGTTCGCTCACTGAACGTACCCGAGCTAAACTTCGGAAAATAATTCCGGGTACACCGGGCCTCGGAATCAGGTGCCATCAGAAACTGCATTCTTGTAAAATCCAAAAGAAAATTAAGAAAAAAATTCCCTTGAATTTTAAGGGTCTTTACATTACTCCCACCTCAGGGCTTTACATCCCAGTAAAGATATATCAAAAACTAGGGAAACAAATGTGGGTACTGAGAACGCATCTGAGCCTCCCGCTCCCATGTTCTCTCATGGAGGTTCCCGTGCTGCCATCTGATGCACACTAGAGGAATCGACCATCCATGTAGGACCTTCTCCTGTCGATCCTCGATCTCCATTGGAACCTCTGCAAAAGTCTCCCCATCATCAGTGTCCATCTCCCCATGATCAATGATATGCGTCGGGTCGTGCACGTATCTCCTCAGCTGAGATACATGGAAGACGTCGTGGACTCAGTGCAACTGAGGTGGTAGAGCCAGGCGGTAATCCACCTAGCCAATCCTGCTGAGGACCTGGAATGGTCCGATGAAGCATGGAGATAACTTTCCGCCTCGGCCAAATCTCCGTAATCCACATCGAGGTGAGACCCGCAAGAATACATGGTCGCCATCCTCGAACTCCAGTGGCCTCCTCCTCCTATCATCATAAGACTTCTGCCAGCTCTGAGATATCCTCATCCACTCCTAGATGACCTAGACCTTCTCTATTGTGGCCTGGACCATCTCCGATCCCACAAGTGCTGACTCCCCAGGGTCTGTCCAGCACAACGGTGATCTGCAAGGTCGGGCATACAACGCCTCGTATGGTGCCATCCCGTTGGTGGAGTGGTATCTGTTGTTGTACGCGAACTCCACCAAGGGTAGGTGATCCTCCCATATGTGACCAAAGTCGAGGACACATGCACGGAGCATGTCCTCGAGAGTCTGAATGGTCCTTTCCATCTGACCATCCATCTGAGGGTGAAAGGCGGTGCTCAGACGTAGCTGCATCCCGAATGCCTCCTGCAACCCCTTCCAAAGCCAGGAAGTAAAGCGAGCATCTCGATCGGAGATGATAGATGATGGCACCCCATGAATCCGTACAATCTCTTGAACATAGATACATCCCAAGATCTCCACTGAGCCCTACTCTCAGATGGGTAAGAAGTGATCCAACTTGGTGAGTCGGTCGACAATCACCCAAATGGAGTCGTGACCTATGGAAGTGCGTGGAAGTCTAGTCACGAAGTCCATAGATATCCCATTACACTTCCACTCTGGGACCTCCAAAGGCTGTACCAAGCCTGCTGGTACCTGGTGCTCTGCCTTCACCTGCTGACATGTGAGTCATTGAGAAACGAACTCTGCCACAACCTTCTTCATACCCGGCCACTAGTGCTGTCGTCTGAGGTCCTGGTACATCTTAGCCACTCCTGTATGTACTGCTAAAGGGGAAGTGTGAAACTCCCTCAACACCTACTCCTGTAAAGAAGCTGGTACCATGGTACATCCTCTGAAATGGATGACGTGCTCTCCTCCCACAGAGAATCCATCAGGTGCCTGTCCTGAGGATATCTGTGCACGCCGCATCTCACAGTCATCGTCCCCATGTTGTGCCTCTCTGACCCACTGTAAAAGTGGAGGAGTGACTGTGAGTGACTATAGAAAGGCTGCTCCATCACTATCCATGAAGGATATCTGCAAAGCGGCTAGCTGATCTGTCGCCTCCCCAAGTAGCTGAATGCCCGTCCTCCTGATGAGAGCATCAGATACTACGTTCTCCTTTCCAGGAGTATAGACTATGTCAAAGTCATAGTCCTAGAGGAACTCGAGCCATTGTAGCTATCTCAGGTTCAGGTCCTTTTGCGAGAAGATGTACCTGAGACTCTGGTGGTCAGAGTAGACTGTAAAGCACTCGCCCATCAGATAGTGTCACCACATCTTCAGAGCGAAGACCATCACTTCTAACTCCAGGTCATGGTTAGTGTAGTTCTTCTCATGCTGCCTCAACTGACATGATCCATAGGCGATCACGGCCTGCTCCTGCATCAGGAAACATCCGAGTCCGGTCCCTGATGCATCGTAGTAAACTACGTACCCAACTCCCTCCTCCGGTAGCCTCAAGATAGGCGTGCTGGTCAATCTCTGTCTCATCTTATGGAAGCTCTGCTGACATCTGTCTGACCACACAAAGGGTTTCCCCTTCTTCATCAAAGCTGAGAGTGGTTCCGAAACTCTAGAAAAGTCTAGCACGAATCTCCGGTAGTATCCAGCTAGCCCCAAGAATCTCTGCACCTCCGTCACGCTTCTGGGTGGCTCCCAAGCTAGCACTGCCTCGATCTTCACATGATCCACTGCAACTCCCGCCTCAGAGATAACGTGTCCCAAGAAGTGGACCCCATGTAACCATAACTAACACTTCGAGATCTTTCCATAAAGCTGGTGCTCTCAGAGTGTGTCTAATACAACCCGCAAGTGGTAGGCGTGCTCCTCCTCAGTGGTCGAGTATATCAAAATGTCGTCAATGAAGACCACAAAAAATCGATCGAGGTATGGCTGAAAGATCCTATTCATGAGGCTGATGAACACTGCTGGAGCATTGGTCATGCCGAAAGGCATAACCAAGAACTCATAGCGGCCATACCGACATTTTAAGGTCGTCTTCTGCACGTCCTCGTCCCGAACTCTAAGCTGATGATAGCCTAACCTGAGGTATATCTTTGAGAACCACCATGCTCCCTAGAGCTGATCGAAGAGGTCGTCAATACTCGGTTGCGGATACTTGTTCCTCACGGTCACTTGGTTCAAGCGACGATAGTCGACACAAAGTCACAAGCTCCCCTCCGCCTTCTTGGAGAACAATATCGGGGAAGCCCAGCGTGAAACACTGGGTCAGATGAATCCCTTGCCCTGCAAGTCCTCCAACTGTACCCATAGCTCTCGAAGCTCAGCCGGGGCCATCCGATATGCTGGACTGGATATTGGGTCTGTCCCAGGGTATAGGTCAATATAGAATTCTACCTCTCTGCGAGGAGGTAGCCCTGGGACGTCATCGGGGAAAATGTCCACATACTAATCCACCACTGCAGGAAAACCAGGACTCCACACGTCAACTGCTCCTAGGATGAGGCTAGCCAACTAATGAGTGATGGGTTGTCCTCTCCTCTACTAGAGTTCATCCTGTGCTACAAAGGATCCCTTCTCGCCGATGAAGGTGAACTTTCTCCCGTCGGTGCAAACACACCGCACCTTGTGCCTAATGCAGTCAATCTGAGCATGGATTGTAGATAACCAATCCATGGACAAGATGACGTCGTAAGTCCTCGACGCCGCTACAAGAATATCCTAGCCTAATCTCTCACCTCCTAGAGCAAGCTCACACTTCCGGCACCAGTGCGTAATCATTGAGTCTGCTACCGTAGGAGTCTCTAGCCGTAAGGATCGAGCCAACGACTCCGTCAGAATCTCTGAGCTCCGAACAAGGGAAGCGTCTATGAAAGAATGACTCACTCCTGTGTCTATAAGAACTGCATAAAGGGTGGAGTAGACACAGATAGTACCTCAAATCATCTCGGGCGTGCCTTGGTCATAGGCCTCTGCTTCCGGGAGTTGTGACTGTCTCTGCCCGCCATCTCCCTGTGGTCGGGGTGGACCTCCTAGTGGTGGTGGTGGTAGAGCCTGAAAGCATCACCCACCACCTACTGCTCGGACAGCTCATATTCCTCGTTCACCTTCTCCATGAAGATCCCCATGGTCGACCCTCTGCCTCTTCCTGGGTGGTCCCTCAACCGTCTGCTGCTCCTCGGCACGGTGGGTCGGGCAGTCACAAGACATGTGGCCCTGCCCGCCGCATGCGTAGAACTGTCTGCCTCTCGTAAGACTGGCTCTGCACTGTATTCCCCGCACCTATGAGCCAGTGTCCTGAGGTCGTCCGCTTGAGGGTCTGGTCCACCTGGACCCATGTGTCATCCGTCGACTGCCAGCTGCAGAAGACTCTGCTATGTGCCGCCCTGCAGTAGGTCTCGCTGCTGATGTAGGCTCACCAAGAAAGCTCCCGATGAGAAGGGCTCGCTCCAGTACCCCTGCCTGTGCCGGAATGTTGAGGGAGATCAGCGATGCCTTGATCTCATGTCTCAATCCCTGCTCGAAGGTCCGGGCCCGGAAGAATGTGTCATGTACCATGTCCGTCGAATAGCGTGAGAGGTCTGTAAATATCGCCGAGTACTGGGCGACCATCAAGCTGCCCTTCCGCAGCTGTAGAAGCTCATGGATGCGCACCGCACGGAGGGTGGCTGGGACGAACTCCGAGCGGAAGAGGCTCTCAAAGTCGGTCCATAGGAGAGATGCCTCGTCGTGCACTTGGAGCATCAAGCTCTACCATCTTCCTGTTGCCGCGTGTAGGAGACTCGCTGCAAGGATCACCATGAGGTCTGCTGGTGTCCCTACCAAACAGAAAACTCGTACAACTGCCTCCAGCCAATCCTCGGCTGCCTGAGGGTCCGCCTCCCTGAGGAACCTGGGTGGTCGCTGACGCTGAAACTCGTGCAGTGCACCAAGGCGATGTGCACTCTCAGCGGCTGGAGCTGGTAGCATCGGTGGCTCGGCGGGTAGAGTAATTGCCGGTGCATCTGCTGTCAAAGGGCCATGTACCGAGGCCTCGTCGCTCAGTGGGCTGTCGTCACACACAACGCTCGGAACCCTAGCTTGCTGCCATCGTGGGGCCATCCTGGAAAGAAATAGGTGCGCCATGGTCAAACAGTATACCTGGTGAGATGACACAAAGTAATCACAAAGAAAACTTGAAACACACATGCAATCAATGTTTTAGTGCACTAAGTCGGAAATCAGAAGTCAGGGTCCTGGTGTACGGATACGTCGGCCGCCGCACCAACACTGGACTCCCTGGACTGATAACCACACCCAATACTCTTAACACTGTTGATTCAAATAGAATAAGATCAGAGTCCTGAGTTCTGCGGTAGAACCGAACTCCTCTGATACCAATTTGTCATGACCCGTCCTCGGGGCTCATTTCGTGACTAACCCCAAGCCCGCCTCCCATAGGCCAGGGGCTGGCGACTAGCACCAAGGCGTAAATCCTGACAAAAGGGGGAAGAAATTGACTTTGAAAAGTAAACAAACACCACAGAGTAAGCAAGAAGAAGTAAACACTAAGTAAAACTGGGTACAATAGTAAGTGCGAAATGTAAATGGGCTAGAATACACACCCAAACTGAAAGTAAAGTACAAATGAAAAGAAAGTACACTAACTGAAAAGTGAAGCTGCAACATTGATTCGTCCACTGGAAGTCCCACCTGAAGGGTGGGTACATATATCCACCTCAGCTCCTCGGGTCCAGTCGTCTGCTCCGAGTACGTCCCGCCCAGTGGTCCACCTCCAGGTACCGACCTGGTATGCAAGCCTCAACCACGATCAGCGTTGTCCGTCGTCTGCAACCAACACAACATAGTACGGGCATAGCCCGTGCAGGGGTGAGTATACGCTACTCAGTAGGGACCCCGAGACCCCCGAAGGTCTCCCAGAATCTATAAAGGAAAATCCACAAAGGAAAGATACAACCACGAAGTAACATCTGACACTACTTAGGTATATGCCCATACATATACCTAAGTCATCAATTCCAGTTCGGCTCCAACATCCGAGCCCAAGTTCGATCACATCCATACAGGATAGCACAACACAATCCACATAGGAAAGTAAGTCAATCATACCGAAGATAATGATTGAATGTCAAGATTCAGATCACACGGGTATACTTCTTTGTAAGACGATAGAGATGATCAGATGTATCCACTGATTCATCTATGTCGTTGGACCCACATAGGATCGATAGGTACTAACCCCCGCAATGACCCACAAAGGATCAATAGGTACTAACCCCCGCAATGACCCACACAGGATCTAACCCACACAGGATCGGTATGTGATGGCCCACACAGGACCGTTGAGCGCTGACCCACACATGATCTGACCCACACATGATCGGTAGGCACTAATCCACAAGGATCGTTGAGTGTTGTAGTCGTCGCTGTCGAACCCACGAAGGATTCCCGTACAGTCTTCATCGTTGTCATAGTCGCAACCAGCTCTAGGGTTCCCGCACACAACAAGCTCGTTTCGGGAGTGTCCGCTCCACAAGCTAAGGGGCTGATACATAAAATGACACAAAGTCCGGAGTTGATGTATCCCAAAGTTCCGTATCGTTAACAGGAACTCAACATGACAAACGGCGTGTCAATCGGACACCTGGTCTGAGAGTTATTGGCTTTTTTGTCCCAGGGGCCCGGTTGGTTTTTAAGTCAAAACCAACCCGAACATACTCCAACTACGTCCAAACCTCGAGCGGAGTAAGCCAAAAGGTCTGTCTCACTAAGAGGAATCCATCAAAGTTGACGACACAACAATCGGACGTCCGGAGCTCAAGTTATAAGCGTTTCTGCTCCGAGGGCCCGGTTGGTTTCGTGTACGAACCAACCCAGCCGAACCCAAAGTTCTTCGAAACCTTGAGTGTAATATACCAAAACGACCGTCTCGATCCAAGGATTGCATCGTAGTGGACGGTGCATCGATTGGAGGTCCACAGTCTCAGTTATGGGCAAAATACCGAAAGAGGTCCGCGAATAGGGGGTTCGGGCCCGATCCGACTCGGCCCGATACCCCCTGGGTCGGCCCGAACCGGGTCGAGCCGACCCGGGTCTAGATCCGGCCCATTAGGGCACGACCCGGCCCGGTGGGCGTGGCCTGGCCCGGCCTGGGCGCGGCCCGGCCTGGAGTCCCGACCTGGCGCGCTCGGCCAGACCAGCGTGGCCAGGCGGCTCGGCCGTAACGGCCGAGCGGAAGGGTGCGGGGGGTGCGCTGCCCCCATCCTATGTGAAACCGTGGCCCCCATGAGGGGGGCCGCTCCTGCTGGCCAGCCGGGAGTTACGACCCCCGGACCTTCTCGGAAGTCGGCCGGCCCAGTCCGGCCGGCCGGTTTCTGCCACCGCGGGACCGCCGGGGTCCCACTCTCCTGCTCCGGCGCCGGCGGCCGGAAGCCGGCCGCCGCTTCCTGCTCCGCTGCGGCCAAAGGCCGTGACCTTGGTCCAAACGGGGCGGCGCGACGACGCCGCTCCCCTCCGTCGCGGCCCCGCTCCGGTCGCGATCTTTTCCAGGTTCTCCGGCGTGGCGCGACGGTGCCGCGCTTCTTCGCCCAATCTTTATTATTTTCCGCACGGTGCATCGGCACCGCGCTGCCTTGTTCGTGCCGCAAACAAATCAACAATCAATGGGGGAGGAGGTTCGGCCGTGTTCGTGCGGTCCGAACTCCTCTCGTTATTGCGATATCAGGCGGCTCAAATAAAGATGGTAATCATCAATGAAGTAAACACGAACAAAAAGAAAATAAACCCCTACCTTGAAGAAAAAGTTGAATGAAGGTTCGTCGCGGAATTGCACGTCGCGGAAGAAGGTGTCGCGGAAGGGGGATCGTCGCGTCGTGGAGAAAAGATTTGTCGGTGTCACGTCATCGATCTCCGAGGATCTGGCGTTCTTGTCGACCTTCGTCGGAGGTCGGCGTTCTTCGTGTTCTTCGCGTTCTTCGTCGAGGAAGGAGTGCTTCAAGGCTTTGAGTGATTTCTCCCAAGCCCTCTCGCACAACGAAGCCCCCTAATAAAATAAGACTTGTCTTATTTTATTAACACAAAAGACAATCGTTTTGAAATTCAAAAATTTAATCAATCAATTAATTGAATTAATTGAGGAGTCTAAATCGCCCAATTAATGAGGCGTTTATTATTTAGTTTAAACGCAAGAGTTGACTTACATTTAAAAAGGGGGGTGCTGGTGTGTTACCTAATTAAAGGTGGGGGTTTCATGGAAGTTGAAAAGGTGGGGCTCGTGTGGGCCCCACCCCACAAATATCCTACCTAGTGGAGTAGGATATAGTGGGTCCCACTTCAACCACTTTTCTTAGGTTAAACAACTTAAAATAAAATAAATTGGTTGCCCCATTTTATTTTATTCATTTACTTAACCCAAAATTTTAATAACCACACCCGAGCAAACACAACTCCAGAAAAGGTGTTCCTAAGAAATTATCGGCGCTGTGATTCCATCAGTGTCCTCAGATTTCGATTCCGAGCACCGGTTCAAAAGTTAGGAAAACCCGCTCGTTCGTTCACTGAATGTACCCGAGCTAAACTTTGGAAAATGATTCAGGGCACACCGACCCTCAGAATCAGGTGCCGTCAGAAACTGCGTTCTTGTAAAATCCAAAATAAAATTAAGAAAAAAAATTCCCTTGAATTTTACGGGTCTTTACACATTATCCCATCACTATCACATGAAATGAGAAGTGAAATTATCCCTCATGCATACATGTGGACAACCATATCCATGTAGTGATATAATTTATTTACCATCGCCATCATCAATGGTAGATTATTATGATTTATTTAATTTTTATATAATATATTTATAATATAATTATTTTTATTTAAAAAAATATTATTTACCTTCCTTTATTTCTTTTTATTAGAAAATGAAATTAGTAATCACTTATTTGTACGACTTACTGTCTCCATGAACTATGTAAATTATTTTTCAATCTATATATTTTATAGATTATTATAAATTTTTATATAATTAATAAATATGGTTTTTATATCATCAATAACATTATAGAGATGATATAACCATGGTCAAAGTACTAGGATCAGAAGAGTTGAACAAAAACGTCTATGAAAAAAAAGTTAAAACCCAAAAATGATGATTTTAATAAGGAATAATAAAAATGGGTGTTAAAATATTATAAGTGGATGATATATTATATAATATGTATATAAATATTATAGTATATGTAAATACATACAATGTAAATTTGTTATAAAAGAGGTTATAGTTGTTTTGTGCAATATTGAACCTAAGGTAAGGGGATTTCTCATGTCACATTTATTTCTGTGATACATATTACATATTCATCAAATTTTTCTTATTTTTGGTATATAAACTACCCATAAATTTATTTTATATTATTTGAAATAAAAATAATGTGGGTTTTGAAATCAATCTAATTTTAATCATGAACTATTTTCTTGAATTCCAATTATAATTTTTTATCTTTATATAATAATATCCATTTAGTTTCTTCTACCCTTTTTATTCATTTAATTTTCATTTAATAGTAAAATTTTCATCTATTTAGTACTTAAAATGACTAGAAAAGTTTTTTAATAAAAGAATTATTTTTTCCACTTTTTTTAGGAATCTTTTTCATCCATGAACTTTTATTATTTAAAATATTATCAATAAGTTTTTAATATTATCCCTTTTTCAATTCATTTTTACCTATTTTTGAATTTATATTAATACATTTCAATGAGAATATTATTTGTATTTTCTAAAATAGGTAATTTTATTTTTTACCAAAATTCTAAAAACAATATTTGTTTTAATATAAATGGAATGGAAAACATTATACTATCATGATGACTAAATAATTTTTATCATAATTTATTTTTTGTGGTTATTTTCAATTAAAATACTTTCATTAATATATTTGAAATATTTTGATTTTAAATATGTAATATCATATTGAAATGGATATATTCCTCAATAAATATTACAGTGATTTCTAAAGGTGTTTTTTCTATAAAAACATCTATTGATGTTACATATGATTTACTAGGGATATGATCCAATTATACTATAATTATTCATTCTTTGGATGAATTACGATTATGATTATGGAATTTTTATAAAAATAATTTATTTTTCACAAGTTATTCTATGATAAAAATGTTTATGAAACTTGTTTCCTTTTATAAAATTATGATATGATGTTATAATGAATGTTTTATGATTTTTTAAAATAGATATTATTGGATAATGATTATGTTATAGGTGGGACCAAAAATTATATATCCCTCCAACACATTGGGTATTGATATATTTATTATTTTATAATAATAAATGGAATGTGGATTTCATCATGTTCAGTAAGGGACCTTGTACTCTACGATAGTCTTGGGAGAGAATGTCATCTAATTATATGATGGAATGTGGAGTGAACCCAATCCACTATGATCATATTGGAAATGAGCCTTGACTATGTAAATTATTTTCTATGATTATGTGTATGTAAGGAACTTAGGTATTATACCATTGTTATGGTCTCATGAATCATGTTCGTTGATTACATTATAATTCAAGACTTATTATATGAATCATGATTAAGATATATGATTTTTAAGTATATTTTTCAAATGTTATGTTCACAATATCATAAAATTATGGTCATGTTATGCTTATAAGGACATAAATATCTCTCTTGTTTTCCCTTATAGAGAAATTTCTCTTAACCTCTATTATGATTCATTTCCCCCAGATATGAATTTTTTTTAAGTAAAATATGTCTAATAAGGGTGATAATTTGAAGAACTAAGTGGGAAATTATGTAGATCCATTATGGACTAGTTGTTTATCTATACAATTTTACAAACACGGAAATCCTTTATTATTTTGGTATGGATTGTAATGTTATGTAATGTATATTCATCTAATATTATATGATATCTATATAGGAAATTTTCGGGTTTCTATAAATTGAGAGATAATTGATCAAAATGAATATATCAAATTCAACCATATTTGAGATAATCATGTTTATAACTATAGAATCACTGATTATATTAACTAATTATCCTAATATATTCTTATTTTAATAATATTTATACATTTTGTTTTAATTGAAAACACATACCTAAGTGTATCACGGGATTATTGATTATTCTCATCAGACATTTAGGATATTAATGTGTCCATATATCCAAAAATAAATATTTTAATTATGAAAATTGAGTTTATGATCAATGTACCAGCTATCACATAACTAAAGATATCAACTGCTAATGTAGCAATTGTATAATCCCGAGTACTCTCCTTTTTCCAGTTTTATTAGTTTAATATTTAATTGATATATTTAAATAATAATAATTATATAATGTAATTTCTCATTACCTAAACCAATAGATCTGGCCCAAAAAATATAACCCACCTAGGGTCATGTCAGGTTGGGTCATTAAAAAAATATTTTTGACCTAAAGTGACCCAACCCAAAATATTTTAATAGGTTCTAGTGAAATATTTTAAAATACCCAACCCCAATATACCCATGGCCACCACTAAGAGAGATAACTATCATTTTTTATTAAGCCTATAAAACAATGCCAACTAGTCCAATAACAACTTCTTACAATGGGTTTTTGTATTTTTTTATAATAAATTATTATTTTTTACATTAATAATAATAATGATATTATTATTATTATTATCATTATTTTTATTATACCCCTGGGGCATGTCTCAGTCATAGCGACCCTCTATTCCCTTAGGGAGGCCTCGAGTTTGAGTCACCTTAGATTCCTAAATTTCGGTGTTCTGTATTTTCTTTGAAATTTTTTATTTTCTCCTCCAAAATTTGTTGTTAATATTGTTTGTTATTATTATTATTATTATTATTATTAAGTATGTTTTCATTTAACATTACTATATCCTTATAAATATCCCATATTTCCTCCCTTATAAATAAAGTTTGTTTTTCTTAAGATACACCTCTAAATGTTACTTAATATAAAATAATGTTCATTAATATGAATTAGATAATAAATACGAGACATAAAATTATAATTTCCAACTACAAATATGCATATACTTTTTTAGAAAAATATATAAAAATATATTTTAGATACTTACAATCGAACCACCCAATAGTATATAAAAAAGTTAGAATCAATTTAATGAACATAATTTCCATGAATTCATATGAAATTTGTATAAACAAATACTTGATGGATTTTAGGGATGAAAACATGTGGGTTACCTGGGATATCGGCGGTACCCAAACACTAACAAGTTTATTTTTACAAAATCAAAACCCAACCAAAAACCCCTTTATTTTCTAAATGAACATATTTAATACTACCATATTATATTTTTAACCACCCATTTATGTACACAATTAGAAATTCAAATATTTAAATTTTATTCATAAATCTATCATAAAAATATTTAAAAAATAATAATTTTAATTTCTAATTATAAACTTTTTAAACTATTTTTCATTATTTAATAACATATATTCAATGAACTCAAATTAAAAATTTACGAAAAAATATAATATTAAACAAATAAAAAATAAATACACATTTTTTATCATTGTAAATTGAATTAAAAATTTATGAGTGATTAACAAAAAATGATTTACATTATCATGTTCAAGTATATGGTGTCCTTGGAGTACTACCCTAACCTTATTCATTTATTAATTAGGTTTTAAATTTACATACTAACCCTATAAATACCCATTTAACCACTACCCTAACTATATTTAATTAGGTTGGGTAACATTGGTCACCAAGATAATGAGTACCCATTTTTGTCCCTAATGGATTTCATTGACTAACATGCATATATTTTAAATTAAATCTAATTAGAAACCCTCAATTTCATTATTAATCAGATTATTAATTTTTTATTATAAAAATAACATTGTTTTATTCTAGGAAATATATAACAAGACCTATCCATCCCCCATATTCTTTCAACCTTCACATACCAATGAATTAATAACCACCCCATACCCAAGATAAACTATCAGATACTAAACAACCAAGATATCACTTCATCTCCTCAACTTTTTCATCACCTTAATTTCCCACAATTTGTCTTATTTCCATTTTTTCAACTATAATTACAATGTGGCATAAACATTTTGGGAGTTTCAGTTTTGAAAAAGTCTTACCTTACTCTAAATTATTATAATTGGCTATGTTATTTATTATTCATGTTTTAGAATATAGATATTATTTTATATAACATTAAGTTATATAATTTTTTTTAAAATTGGATAGAGAATGCATGATCTGGGTTCACACATCATCCATATTTGATTAAGAAATAATATAGTTTAGGAATATTATTTTTCTGAATAAAATATTGAACCCCATTCACGCTTCATATTCAACTCATATACAAGAAGCATGAATGAGGTTCAAGATTACCACTAGAAAATAATTAAAAAAGGACACCCTCCCCCATACCAAATTTCAAATTAACACTCTAAATTTTTAGTGAAACTCTAGAGAATTTATTTTCCCCTTTTCATTATACTATTTTCATCCTTAAGGTAGGTAAAATTTCTCTTTTATTTTTTTTAATTCGTTTTTTTTCAGGAATTATTTATTTATATTTTATTATTGTATGAATGTATGATTTAATATTTTTTTATGATTTTGATTATGTTGAATGATTACTAAAATTTAAATATGATGTTATGATAATATAAATTATTCTCAATTATCCTTAAATAGTTATACAATATTTATATTTATATTTTGGAAAATATATTTTCTTAAACAAATGTACTTTTATATTTATAATTTAGAATATTAATTATAATATTTGAATATAGTTATTCATTGATTATATGATAGAAGATACTACATTGGTGGTTCCTATTGCAGAGTATACAAATCGATAGACATAACATGGTCGCATTATCTGTACACTAGGTTGTGGCCTGAAGGAGCATCTAAAAGAGCAACACAGACCACAATGATATATTTCCCATTAATAAATTTATAACTAAGATAAATTTTATTTGTTTTTCAACCCAGAAAAATTATATATATTATAATTAGGTAACAATGTTAATAATTGGAATTATTTTCATTATTATTAAGTAATTAATCGTTACATGAACATTTTTTTAAAAACTAGTAATTATAGTTTATGTTAATTATATTATCAATAAAAAGTTATAGAAAATATGTTATTTCAAAAGATATATATTAATAATTATATTATTAAATATAAAATATTATTTATATTAATAATATATATTATAAATTATTATATTAACTATATAATTAAAAATAGAACTTTTCTACTGATATTAATTATATAATTTTTAATTATTAATATAAAAAATATTTTTTATTAAATTAGAAATAATATAATTAATAACTCATTGTATTATAAATAATTAATATTTACATTAACAATTCCATGTTGCATTATCGTCGTGATGGAGAGATCATCTTTCCAATGCATTCATCATCTCACACACTCTTTCCCTTGATTCCTTGACTACTACACAATATCCATATCTAATTAACAACTCATAAATCATGCTTCAAAGAATTTACCACCTCTAGGATTTGGTGACATATCTTTAGTGTGAATGAATGATACAAAAAATCGCGCGATATTAAGCACTTACTTTTATGAGTGCTTAACACGAGCACTGAGAATGGGGATAAGTTTATGGGAAATAGATAAATGCATTGGTAGAAACACTTATTATTATTAAAAATATCTCCAATGAAAGGGTATACTTGGTAATATCTTTTTTATCACTGACAAAGGCTTCACTTTATCTCTATTTTTCTTAGTGATGAGGATGTCATCACATTTAAAAGCGTCAAAAAGGTATGGATAAAGGGTATAGGGAATAATTTAATATATATATATATATATATATATATTTCAATATTTTTTATAATAAAGAAAGTATATATATGTAAATATATTATAATTTAATTCATATAATAAATTTTAATTCATATAGTTAATATTATTCTTTTTTAATAATTTTTTAGTTATATAATTACCATTATTTATTTATTCTTTTTATACATTTTTATGAGTTTGTTATTTTTTTATTTAATGTTAAGAATTTAGGTTTTTTAATATTTTTGTAATGTGTTCATGTTAATTTATCCATTTTTAATATCCATCTATTCAATATTATTTATTATCATTTAATATTTTTTGAATTTATTCATTTTTTAATATTTATATATACGCATTCATTTATTATTTTTTAATATTTTCAATTTCTCTATAATTTACATTTTTAATTCATTTAAAATAATTTTTTATACTATTATATCTTAAATAGTTTGAATATTTTATTTTTAGTAATTTTTATATTTTATAGAAATAATATTTTTCATGCTTTTGTTTTCATTAATTTTTTACATTTCTATCAGTGCTAGTTTTAGATATGATAAAAATATTTTTTATTGATGTTAAAACATAAGATCTTACAAATTATAATTTTGTTATATCTTTTTTAATGTTGATAAAAGTTATGATTCACAAGTGCTAAGAACACATAAAAAAGTAGTATTTATCAGCGATTATGTTTTTAGCACTGATAATATACAATTTTATCAGTTATTTTCAGTAAGCATTGATAATAAAATTCTTGAAATTTTTAAAATAATAGTATAATATTGTATTTCTTGCACCGCACTCATGATATCATGGAATTGGAGGAATTCTACAGCAAAAGTTGGTCTTTTTGGACATGTCAAACCTCAAAACCTATGGTATGAAATTCCAAGAATCTCAACTGATCATTCGTCCTAGGGGAAATCCCATGGGAGTTTATTTTTTGTGGGTTGTGGTAAATTGATTGCGTCATGGAATAAATGTTAATGTAGCATGGGTAGCTTCTATACTAACAATCATGTTTTGGTTGGTGCACTATAGATTATTTAAAATGATTTCACTATAGATAGAAAATCATTTAATAATGTTTTAACTATATTGTGTAGGGAGTAATTAAATTTTAAATAATGGAATAATAAAATTTTAATTATCTATAATTTTAATTTAAATTCTCTTCTTGTGTTGATGAATTTCCTTATCAAATGAAATTATATTATTAAAACACTCATACAAGTCATACCCCTTCCATTTGAAATATTTTTTGAGTTTATCATCCATTTACTATCACATGATCCTTGTAAATGTGGTTAAATATCATGGTTGATCCTCAAGAAATATTAATTTTTTTTATTTTGATTATTATACAATGAATAATCCAAGTATGATAATTTTTATAATATTATAAAATCTATAACCATAATCAATGTGATTATATTATTTCAATCACTATAAAAAATTGTGAAATATAATTTATTTTTTCGATATATGATTTTATAGTGAAATATTATTATATATAAATTAATACTTAACTAGTTGTAGAAATACACAAGTTTTTTTTCATTGATAGTGATAGGGATTTAATTATCTCCTTTAATGAATTCATTTAAAAAAATTAATGATTTAGGATATTTGAGTTCTTGTAATTAAAATATAACTTCTATAATAATTTGATGTCATTTAGTTATTAGTGTTTCTATATTCTTTCATCATTTTGACACAATAAAAGTTCATATCAAATATGATTACTAAATGTGTGTGTATTTATGGAAAATAATATTGGGTTCTAAGATTATCCTTGTTGAATAATTATTTATTCTTTTAATTATAAATATTATAAAATAATATAAGATGAATACTAATTGAAAATTGACGTAGTCCATTGATATGAAAAAACAATATGAGTATAGGGTGAAAGGGTTTATAAAGTTTGAAGAAGATATTGCATACAAACCATATCAAATACTTTGTCTATGATTATGTTTTTTATTGAAGACTGATTATTACAGATGAGATGAAAGAACACTTGATCATTGATAAAATATATTGAATTTATAGATTTTGGACTAAGATTGGGAAGAACTAAATGAATCTTCTAACTGTGATAACACTATGTTTCAAGGATCATCTAATATGATTTCATGTGTGACCTATGATAAAGACCATATAGTATATATGATTATAGGTGTCAATGATAAAGAATATACTACTAAGGAAATTAAAATGGTAGAAGGATACAAACACCATTATTGTACATAACCTTTTCAAAAGTTAAAGAGTTATGAAAAGACACTATCTTATGTTGGTTGTAATAAATATATGACATTTCCATCAATACTAAAGGAATATAAGTTAAAATCTAGAAATATATTGAGTGACACCATATTTAACAAATTACTTTTTCTCATCAATGATATGCTACTAGATGGTAAAAAGATTATTTTTTGAACATGCGAAACTAAACAAATTATACATTCAATGGGTATATTCTTTGAAAGAATACATGAATGTATAAATCACTTCATAATATTTCACAGGGACCATAAATCATATAAGAAATGACCAAAGTGTGGTTTATCTTGAAATTATAAATTTTAATCAATTACTTCAATATTTTTATGGTTCATTTGAATCATTCTATGAATTTGGTACATATATGAAACTTGTGATACTACAATGAAATTGACATGGAACACAAATACACTAAATCAATATGGGAAATTTAATCACCCAAAAGACTCTCATTAGTGGAATAAAATTGATCATGACCATCCTATATTTCTAAATTATCCAACAAGACTTTATCTTGAACTATCAACAAATGGAATGAATCCTTTTGGATATAAAAATGGTACTCACAGTAAATGGAAAGTTATGTTAGTAAATTAATACTTTCCAATATAGTTGTGCATGAAGAAAGAAAACATTATTATGTCTCTTCTCATATCTAAACCATTAAAATTAGGTAATTATAGCGATATTTATCTATATCCATTGAAAAATGAATTGAAATTATTGTGGTACTCATGTGTTTTTTGAATGATGTTGATAAAAATTAATAATTGACATTGAGAAACATGTTTTATGGGATGATAAATTAAATTCCACTTTTTAAAAATTTTCAGGATATATAATTGAAGGCACTAAAGTATATACCTATAGTTAAAATGGTAAAAACTCAGTTGGGTTGAAGTATTCATCAAATAATGTGTTTCTTGGACATCCCACATTTCAACCATGATGACCTAAATACCTATCATGGAAAAAATATTACAATGGGAATTTAGAAGAAGGAAAAACACCATCTCCACTAATATGTGATCAACTATTTGAGAATGTATAATATATGGGAACCCCTTTTAGTAAACCATTTTGGAAAAACCATATGAAACCCGATTGGTAAAGAGATCATTTTTTGAATCATCATACTAGATTTTTTTGTATGTCATACATTTTATTGATGTGAAGAATATAGAATTTTTTGGGAGGTCTATTTGCATGATATTAAATACACCTAGAAAATAATGATGAAATTAAAGGTTGGCTAGGCATGATTTAAATTGGGATATAAGGAGTGTTGGCACCAGTTACGGGTGAAAGAATGAATTTTATTCCTCCAGTTGCATACACTCTTTGTAGGAAATATAGATATTAGTTTTTCAACATCATTAATTATATAAGTTTTCTAGATAGGTATTCATAAAATATAAATAATATCATGTCAATGACCAATTAAAAGTTAATGGGACTGAAAAAACATTATTTTTATGTTTTTACACATTATTAAATGAATATATATTTATGTTTTATTTTTTACTATGAATGTATGTCATACATTAACCATGATTTTTTACTTTGTCAATCATATATATAGTAAAACTATAGACCCGATGAAATTTCCAAATACAGAAATTGAAATTTTTGTCATATTATGTGAAATGGAGATGTAGTTCCTGAATTCATTAATTATTATGATGGTTCACATTATGGATCAATCTATATGAGAGATAAGATTATGTGGTCTAGTACATTATAGATGGATGTACCACATTTAATTTACATAAATATTTTTATTGGGTATGTCAATATTAAAATTCATACATAAGGTTGTATTGTGGAGAGATATATTGTTGTATAATATTTATAATTATGTATCGACTACTTATTCGATGAAGAAGTATTTGGTATACCAAAATTTTTCCACACCAGAAAAATTGTGGGTGAAGGAATTTCTGTAATATATGTTGCCTCAATAAAAATTATAAATAAAGATTAGGCACAAATTTATATTTTACATAATAGTTTACATGTTAGAAGATATGGTGAAATCTACAAAGTAATTATAATGCATTTGAATCAATCAAAGGGTAAAATATAGATATAAAATACACAAAATTAATAGTTTTTAGGATGGTTGGAGGCCATATTTTTTTATAATTCAACTAAAAATACATATTCAATTTTATAAAGACATCGATGGAAATCTAAAAGATAAAGTGTTCATGTATTATCTTATAATGATTATGAAATTAATTATTTTGTGTTCTATAAAAAAGAACCAAATGATCATAGTACCATGAAAATATTGGAGTTACACATAAGAATAAAGTGAGGAATATATCTAGTATTAAGGATAGAAATACAATTTAAGAAAATATTTCTTATATTGACATCATCAAACCAATATCTGAGTTTTATTATACAAAATTACAGGTACTAATTTTCCAATGATTGTGTCATGATAATATGAGTGTAGATAAAATAAATGAATTGGGATTTGTGAATGTAGATTTTAGTAAGTAAGGGTACTAGGATGAAGAATTCATAATGGAACAATAGGTAGTACAAGTATTTTATATCCGAGGTCCTACAAACAATATATGGTCAAAAAAATCAACTAAATCCATTAAAGAGTCATATTTCAATTAAACTAAGAATGTCTTATTTATTGAGATTTCATAATCATTTCATGGTGGTCCCAATGTATATGTGGCCCTGTATTTACTAGGATAAAATAATGAGTGGATTTTGATACTTGATAAAGTGGTCAATTCCCTTCATCCTTTAAATAAAAATTGTGTTTTAAATAATATAATTATATTATTATAAAATATATATTTTGATACCTCATATTATTAAATGTTCACTATAAAATTATTTTAATCTAAATGAAATGTTCATACACTAGTGAATATAACATGTTTTTCACATGTCAATGCTCTTAATCCTATGTAATAATATTTTTTTCAACCTAGTGATAATCCTAATGTAGAGAAACAAGGAAATTCTATACATTTTGATGCTACAAATCCTTAGGAACAACATATTGATGGAGTTGAAGATGAGAAAATGGTATAAGGTCAATAACCTGTGTCTGATGAAAAAAAGGTTCATTATTGAGTAATGGTGTTAGCATTAATTATCTAGGTGAGAAGTAGATGCATCAAATATATGGATGGATGTAATCAAAACATCTATCCAATTAAAAAAACTGTCTTTTTCATTAGTTAAATTTGGATCACCACTCTAATACATGTTATTATTGATGTAGATACAAGAAAAATAATTGTTCCCATAAAAAAGTTTTTATTTGAGAAGATATAAGGGAAAGTTTGGATATTTTCATCATTTTAAGAAATAAAATAAAAAAATGAAAATGTATTTTTTCTTCATTATCCCATAAAACATGAATTTATACAGGATGATTGACAAATGAAATATGTATTAATGTTCCCCACAAAAGAAAATAGAGGCTTCAAGATATTTTTTTACAAACCATCATCTCATGGATGATGAAGGGAAAGAAAACATGAACCCTCCACATATTTATAAACACATTATAAGCCATGAAACATTGAATAAGTTTATTAGTCCTCATGAGGAGGCATATTTTTAGATTCACTAGGATTAGTAAAAAATTATATGAAAATGAGTGTA
Source organism: Viscum album (assembly GCA_963277665.1). Lineage (NCBI taxonomy): Eukaryota > Viridiplantae > Streptophyta > Magnoliopsida > Santalales > Viscaceae > Viscum > Viscum album. Next base: position 381,824,600 of record OY728155.1, read on the forward strand.
TTAATCAAATTGATTAAGAATTTTTAATTAATGAATAATCAACTATGTGTATAAAATAAGCTCCATGTATAAAAAAATTACCCATAAAATAATGAAATGATGGGGTATGATTCACTTCAATAAAAATTCTACGTATTTTAAATATCTATTAATACTTTTATGTGGAATTAAAAAACAAAATAATTATATTCATTTTTTATATTCAAATAGATGAATCAAAATCCAATTTAATATTCATTCCACATGTGACTTCTCCACCATGGTTCACTGATAAGTAACCAAACCTTATGTGACCATGGACTCATGCATGCCCTCCCGATAATACATAAGTTGTTAACCAGTAGAAAGGGTGTGTGATGGTAAAATTTTGAGAATATACCATCTTTATCATAGTACACCATAGAGGTAGAGATAGAAAAAGAAAAAAGAAACAATATTATTAAATAACTAATCAAAACCACCAAACAGAAATAATAGACCTAAATTTGTAAACACATTCATATATTGATGATATCGTCTTTATGAAAAATGAAATAGTAAATAATTTTATCATAAAAACATATAATACTTGTAACACTAATAAAAAATATCAAAAACAACTATCTTTAGGACAAACTTGAGAGCTGGTTCATTCATATGAGACCAAAATTCCATATAAAGTGAAATCAAGAATCCATAGCTCAATGATTTCCCTAATCCTTACATGCATCCATATAGCTAGTATGAGTACCAAATAGTGACCTAAAAGTGGTATGATTAAGACATCATTGGACGCCACCAATGGTGTAAGAACACATTCTTTATTGAAGGTAAATATCCTTTTTTTATTTCAGTATAATTTCTTTTTATGGACCTAATATGGATTTCTATTAAGGTCATAAATGTTTCGGGGGGGTGGTCAGGTCTTGTTTAGAGCCCAAAATGAAACTTTTGGGGAAAATAGACTATTCACATAGTTAGGAGAAACTGTGTGGGGGTAGGCCACATGGTTATTTCTAAATGTGTGAGGTGTGATAGAGGATATATGGGGGGAACATATTTTTTCTATAATTCTACAAGCCCGGGCTCATGTCTGTGCATAATTTTAGTCCTCTAGGATAGAGGCCATTCACATGGTTGGATCTTGGTTTAGCCAGTCATGTGGTTAAACCATGTGCCTTTATTTTTTGGGTAAAATTACAAAATTAACCTTAATTACTTATAACTATCACCCTACTACTTATTACTCTTTTTCTCTAGAGTGTAGTGGGTTTTTCTCCCATTAAGCTCCTTTGAAGCCCTCACCTAGGCTATTCAATATCTTCTACCTCTAAATTCCAATCCAACTTCTGTTGGTCTTGTTGGATTCTTCCTGGTAAGCTCTTCATTCACCTTTATCCATTTTTCAATTATATTTATCTAAATGGACTTATCAAGATGTAGAACCATATGCCCTATTTTTAGGGCATTAATCCATTCTTCCATTTCCTCTCAATCTGGAAAAAATCAAGGGTCGATATTGGTCGATGATAGTTGTATGAGAACGAGGTAGGGTTTTAGTAACTATCACTCTAGTTTTTAGGTTTTCTAATATGTTTCTTCAGGTCACACACCATTTTCATCATGTGTGGAATTAAATTTAATTTTCCTTAAATAAGTTTCGTTGATTGAGGACCTTATGACATCTTTAGTTCTCCTTTAATAGTAGCCACCCCTTGTGGTGTGCTAAATGCTTTTCTGATGTGGCTATAGTTGTTTAACGGCCTAACATCATCTAAATGGTTTGGAATGATCTATAAATTGTGATATAATAAATTTTTAATGGATCAATGTTTTTTTTGTAAAATGACTAACACACCTATCTTATAATGAAATTATTTGAATGTGACTGGAAATCCCATGTCACCTAATAGAATTGGACAATGGTCACACCCTTTTTAATGTTAAATGTAAATTAATTATGAATTATAACGTGGATCGTATTAAGGCCAATAGTTATTCATCAATGATATGACATAAGGACATGAAAAACCTTATGAATTACAATTTATGGTAATGATGAACCTTATGCATGTATTATATCTAATGGAAATGATGATAATTTATAATTATACTAAATGGGCATGATGACCCTTAATATATCTAAATGGGCATGGAAACCCTTAGACATGTTATATCAATACAGGCATCACAACCCTTTTATAAATGTGATACTATATAGGCATGGAATTGATTGTGATACTATATAAGCGTGGTGTCCCTTGTGATATTATATGGGAATGGTGTCCCTTGTGATATAATATGGGCACGACATCCCGTGTGATACAATATGCACATGGCTTCCCTCGTGATACTATATGGGCATGTTATAACTTGTTATAAAACTCTAATATTTGGAATGAAGTCCCTTTTAATACTGTTATACTGGGCATGGTGTCCCTTATAAATGTGATATCGGGCAATGCATCCCTTGATACATGTTTAAAGTTATTCTGGTATGGTACAAAGCAGGTATTGCTAGCTTGGTTTCTTTTTAGGAACCAGATCTAACCCATTTATATTTATTATTACTACTTTAGTTATTTTATCTTCACATTTCCATGTTATATACAAAGACTGGATATTTATAGACACCATTGGTGGTGGACTATTGAGATTTATCTCACACCATATCCATGCTGCCTATGGTATCTAGGAAGACTAGATGCATGATGGTGTATATAAAGGGAAGAATCCTCTTATGGATTATTAAATTATGCATGAATTATGATATATCATGGTAGTAGATGATTGGGCATGAGCACGTGATTCCTAGATAGACTTTTGTTCTTTTAGTACCTTTTGTTAATCTTGTACAACATGTATTTCTTGTTACTTTAATACATTATTTCCTTATTTTTATATATGATATTATCATCCATTGTATATTATTATGTTACTACTTTTGATTATTATCAGTTGCTTTTTGTTATATATTCTTCAACTACAGTGGGTTATTGGTCCAGTCATTATTGTGCCCATTTCCACTATTTATTTATTGTTATACTACTTCCTCTATTAATATGATAGTATATTATCCACTATTCTCCACTCTGGTAATGAGGTAATAGTATCCCAATAGACTCATCTCGAGCCCTCACTACTTGTTGAAATCCTCTGGTGTTTGGGGACATACGGTTGAGTCCATATGTCCAACTAGGGTTAGGGCACTATTCAATGACATCCAGATTTATGACGTCATAAAGTAGTATCAGATCTTTATTTTCATGACTTGCTATTTTGATATAATAAAAACGAGATTATGAATTATATGTGAACTTTTAATGAGCTATTCTTGGGATTATCTAACCCATGTATAGGAAAAATCCAAATTTCCATGAATAGAAATTTCTATTTTACGTATTTTTCTTATTACGGTTGATATGATTCCATCTTTGGGTGATGCACTCAAATTGTGATATTACTATTGATAAAATTTAGGTTTATATTTTAAACTTTTCCCGATGAGATGAGGGAAAGGAGGCATTGATCATGCATTATAATAGGTACTTTGTAAGAAATTCTCATTTCATGAATATTTCAGGCCATATAGGATCATTGTGTAGATTGAATTACCAGTTATCTCCATGAGTGTTTTTAATGTTATGAATATAATTTTTAATGGATAATGATTCTTCAAATAGGTTGATAAAAACATAATTGGTACTTTGAGATCCTTCCATGACCTAAACAGTCATTTCCTTCTTAGGCCATTGTAGACACCCTAACCAATATATTATAGAACATTGAGTCATGAACAATTAGTCACACAGATTGGAACGTCATATTGTATGGATTAACTAGAAACCACATTTCGGTTCATAGGGTGTATGAGCCCTTATGGATTGGAAGTGTTGAATCATTTACTTCAACCATTTAAATTGAGATTTAAGTATAATTTAAAATGAAATTGAATTTCAAACATAGAACTTGACCCAGTCCTGACCATAATAGTGGGCAGTAGGTAACATCTCTATTTTTAAATATAAATGTTTTTGTCACCCCGAACTGTAACACCCCGAGATTTTATGAAAAATATTATTTTAATTTCATTAATGTCTTATGTTGTATTCTACACCAAGATTACCTTGCGCTATACGCAACACCGTATTAGCTTGCAGTATACGCAACACTATTCTTGGACCGTGTTACACACAATTTTGATAATAGTTATTCTACGCAACATTGAGTATATATATATATTAAATGTATAAATGTAATATGGTTGGATTCTGTTATACGAAACAACGAAGGATTCTTTCACAACACGCAACCCTGACTTGGCTTGCATTACACGTAATCGCGACCTTCCTCGATAGCGTGTGTTGTACGCAATACCGGGTTTTAATAAACAATGTTATATTATTATAATATTGTCATGAACTAGCCGTTATGAATAGTATTAACTAAATTTTGAATTTTATAACATTATTATTCATCTTACACATTTCTAGAACATGGTATAAGAACAAAATAAATTTTTTCGGGTAAAATAAGTATTTTTCAAAAAATGCAGTTTTGCCGCCTTTTGATGGCGCACCCACTTTAAATCTGATTTTTGACATGTTTATAAGTTCAATTTGACAAAATAAAATTATTCTTTGGAATCAAGAAATAAAAATTTACTTTGGATAAATTTTTCATATTATTCTGGTAACTTTCACATTTTAATGAATAGTAAAAACACGCTATATTTTAATTAAAAACAACTTTTTTCATCGTAATATCTTATGTGGTTAAATTATAATATTGAATGGTTTTAAATTATAAATAGAATATATTTTTACCATTTAATATAATGTATGTAATTAGCATTGATTTTACCTTGAATTCGTAGGTTAAATCAATTCAATCTTTTGCAATGTTTTAAACAAAAACCCGTTTTTATTTGACAACGGGATTAATTTTAATTTAATTTCTGCAACTTCTGTGTATTGAATTTTAAAAAATGGATTCCATATTTTGAATCAGAGGGTCCAAATTATGTTAATAGGCTACTTTTTATTTTTTGGGAATTATGAATAGTAACTACAGTAAATTTTATTTACCATAGTTAAAGGTAAATCGGGTAATTAAGGGTAAATATAATATTTTAAAATTACCCTAACAAATGTCAAAATCCTATTGGATGACTAAAAATCGACCCATATCACCTAATTGTGGATTAGATTCATTTAATTAAATTTTGTCAATGAAAATAATTTAATTATTATTAAAACCAAAGAATGTGACAACATGTCACTTTCTTAAATTATATAAGTATAATAATTTTAATCTAGTGATAAAATTCATGAAACTTCATACATGAATAGTCTCCAGAAAGCTAATACAATTATCTACATCATAAGAATTTATTTAGAATTTTTAGGGATTAAATAATTATGATTTATTATGACACAAAGATGATGTAGTAATTATCTTATTAATGAAATATTGACATAATTGATGTTATAAACACCAAAATAAATGTAATTTGAGACTTTTTATGAATTCCACTAATTTTATAGGTTACTATGATATATTAGTGTTTCTTTAATCAACTTTTTTTGAACATATAATTCTTTTATGACTTTCACAAAAATCATATATCAAATAGTGTCAAAATTGACACAAAATAGTTTTTAAACCAAATATTATATTACTAATTGTTATTTTATTCCTAAAAATATAAGGTTCAGCCAAATGACTTATATAAGGATATATATATTAATAATAAACAATTTGGGGTTCGTTTGGAATGTTATAGTAAGTGTATTAACCATATAGTGAAAGAAAACAAAAATACACGGTAAAAGTTAAATTATTTAACTTAGAGTTAAATCTAATTGATAAGGTTAAAATAATACCCTAAACTTGTCTAAATCCTATTGGTTGATAGTATTTCGACCCATCCCCACTTTATCTTCTAAATAATACCCTTTAGAACCATTATAAACCGATTTTGACTTTAATATAAAATAATATTTTGAGATATTCCTAAGGTGCCCCTCTCCTCCCTTATAAAAGGGCACCTCCTCCCCCTCCTCCTCACACCAAATTGAGCACTCAAGCTCGGCCAACCCCTTCCAAAATGCCTTCTCCACTTCCCTAGAATAATCCTAGAGGTCCTGGTCTTCTTCAAAGACCAATCTTAGTTCCCTAAGTGAAGGATTCAAAGAGGCGTTTCAAAGAAGAGGTAATATCCATTACCGATCTTTTCAATTTCTTTCTTCTTCAACTTCTTCTTCTTTAGTTGTTTAATGATAAAGTAATAACATCAGTATTTTTTATATACTGATATGTTATTATAAATATGAAACAACTATAATTAACCTTCTATCCATCCTACGGAAAAAGGAAATCACCGCGCGTGCGTACGTACGGAATATCGTCTCCACGCCGTGGTGTAATCTATTTTCCGCCACCACCTTAATTGGATGGGTATAATGGTGTAAAGAATAACTATACATAGTTATTACAAAATCATATTGATTCTGATATATTTTATAATCCACTCCAATTCAATTCAATATTTATGGAAATGATATCATCGCTTGTGCGTACGTACGGACTACCGTCTCCACGACGCGATGAGATTCATTCTCCATGTTAACCATTTAAGAATGATTATAAAGTATATATAAGAAATAATAATGAAATATATGACATTACAAAGCTACTGGATTTATGTATATATATATATGTATGTCATCTACTTACTTCCATTCAAGACAATAAGGAAAGGAAAACAGCGTTCATGCGTACGTACGGACTACCGTCTCCATGAACGGTGTTTTTCATTTCATTTATATATCTATTATATATATATATATACTGAATATATATGATATATAAACCATATTTTATATTCTGGAAGTAAGTAAATCATGATATAAGTAATAATAATGTCAAGAACAACAAGTCAAAACACCTACGATAAATGAAACGATTTTACCCAAAACGCTTCTTTAACATGGAATTTACAAAAGAACGGGTAATATAATGTCACAAGTGAACCATATATGATATCATAACAATGAATATGATTCTGTAATAAGTCAATGACATTATTTAAATCATTATACAAGAGGTTCGGACACATACGAAGAAAATCGGACCTAAGGTAAGGGGAAATATCACAATCTCATTTTTATCCGAGATTGTTTATACTTTGGTATTTACTGGGGTGTATTTTATCATCCACATCCATGTTTCCTCAATATGTAATATTATTTCCATTCACCTACAATTGTTTAAATCCATTTTTACCCTTTGGTGAGTTTATAGTAAAAGATATTAAAGGAGTCTTTTGTCGTTTTTCGTACGAGGTACTTTTTGACTTTTCCGACAAAAGTACGAGAAGAATGTTTTTTAACTTAAACGGCACGAACGGATTTTTACGGTTTTATAAAACCTTATTTTCATGAAGCTTCCTCCAAAAGATTTCATGACTATTTTCAATAAAATCTCTTTCTTTTAAAATTTCATGATGTTTTGTGAAAAGAAATTGATTTTGAAGAAGAAAGGATGTTTTCCTCAAGAATTCATTTCAAGTGTTTGATCAAAATTATTTTCCATCTAAGATAATAAAGGGTTCTGTTTCTATCCATATTTTTACATTGATTTGACTATGTTGTGATGGAATTATGTTTATGAATCCCTTTATCTTATATGAATGGTTTTATGATGTCATGTTGTTTAAGAATCCCATTTTTATTACATGGGTTATGCAATGATGTATGATTTACGATTTTGTGGCACACATAATAATGGTATCATTATGAGATGGGTGGGACCTATATCTCCCTCCAATGCATTGGGTAAAGATTTTATATCTCATGAGATAGACATGGCTGGAATGGTAGGTTATACCGGTTCAGTGAAACAGGACTGAAACGAGGGTTACTCGATTCAGAAAGGGACTTTGTCCACTAAGATAGTCTTGGCAATGAGTATTGACTAACAAGAAATGATTCTCTATGATTATGTGTGAATACCACAAAGTTTCATGTTTTATGTTATGATTATTGTGATTACATTTCACTTCCATGATTTACCCCATGTTATGAAACTATGATCTCTTTTGCAGGTTAAGATTTCCAATAGTTATGTGCTTATGTATATGATGTGATTGATATTTCTTTTGTTTACCCTTACTGAGCATTTGAGCTCACCCTTTTATGTTTTCTTTTCCCCAGGATATAAAGAAAGGTTTTAGGTAAAAAAAAATGGAAGATCTCTATGGGAGATATTGAAGATCTTTCACCACGATTAGAAGATTACGTTCCGAGTTTCCAAAGACACTAAACTATTACGATCCTTGTGTGTGTGTTTTTTTATGTACTAAGTATTCAGCTAATGTAATGTAATATACGTCATGATTTGGGTCTCTACAGTTGGTATCAGAGGAAAGTTTTAGTCAACCTTTGGAAACTAGGATGCGAAAACGTTAGTGAGATCCCTAGATATATTTCTAAGGTATGTCTAGGGATGTCCCTAAGGATAAGTATACGTATAGGATATAGTCCTAGAACTATGGTAACAATATTATATTAAACCAAAGATGTTAGATATTTAAGTTACTCCCCCTTCATTATGATTTTTGCCTCTCACACTATTCTTTTTGGGTTTTAGAAAATGGCTGGAAACAAGGTGATTCACGATAATGGAGGATATGATGGACAATGGACTGATATTCTTCATGAGCAACCAAATGAAATGGGATTTGGAAGTCCAAACATCATCATTATGCCGAATCATCAATCTCATAATATGATCAATAAAGTAAAATTTGGTAAGTTTCCTAACTCGGCTAATAAGAGAAAGATGGAGTTTCATGATGACCATAGAGGAAAGAAAGTTCAATTTCCACTATGTAAATCATGTGGGAAGAGGCATCAAGGAGAATGTTTCAAGGGAACTGGAAGATGCTTTGGGTGTGGAAAAGAAGGACACAAATCAAGTAAATGCAAAGGAAAAGGTTCAGTTAACAACATGGATGAGGATAATGGTATTGCTACGACATCAACAATGGTTAAATGTTTTAAATGTGGAATGTACGGGCATTATGCAAACCAATGCCCTAAGGGAAAGTCTCATGAAGATAATAAGTATGGTTGTATGGGAAGTATTTATGTGGATGATGATGAAGAGACTACAAATGATATGTGAGATGAAAGAATTTTTGAAGCTCGGTCAATGGTTTAAGAATGTAGTGGAATGATTACATGTTTATCATGTTTAATGTTGTATAAGTAATCTCATGGTACTATGGAATAAAGAGACATGTAAGGATTGTTACACTGTTGTCTGATTAATGTTACCAGTATCCATGAAAGGTTATTCAGATATTTTTGGAATGTAGATGATATGCGCATAATGTAGGGATAAGGAGAAAATTAAATGTTTGATAGTATTCATGAGCTCATGACTGATATAAAGAGAAGGTTATATTATGGTTTGAGTATATAGAGTTTTTGGATTTTGGTATGTGGAAAGTGTTAAATTTTAACTGCATTCATGTTTTCACTAAGGTATTAAAGAGAATACATGATTTAGGACTTTGAATGTTTGGAATGTGACCAACAAAACATATCTTATGATATATGGGGATCGACGATGGTGTTAAATCTCTGGTAATAGTTTTCACTATGTTATGAGAGTGGACTGCAGTATTATAGATAAGCCTAAAGATTGGAATGGATTATGTTAGACATAAGTGAGTATTGTTTAAGGATAGAAGTTTTTTTCGATATTATTGATGGGATGTTATAGTGATATAGTTTTAGAAAAAGGACAACCTGCAGGACGGGCGACAACCCATCGCTTCGGACAAGGCTGTGGGAATCGAACCCACAACCGAAGTGCGACTGGCCTTTATCGCCTACCACTGGCCTACAGGAAGTCCCTGTTTATTAGAAACTAGTTTTATTATATTAAGCAGTATGATATGTGAAGTATAAGTTCATTTTAGGAACCATATATGATTAATATCACTATAAATAGACTTATGTATTTTTTGATAACTTTTCTAACCTTTTGTTTGAGACAGATGGAATGACCCATCATTCTATCACATGATCTGCTAACACATCACGAATGACAAATTCAACTTCATTTCTTTAAGAGATGAAGTAGAAATTGTCCAAAGAACGACAAATAGTGAGACTATACCAAAATCACGAAAGTATTTCTTCTAATTCCAATTTCATCAACTTTAGGGAAATGATCTTGAAAACCAAAAATGTTATCCTAGTGCCCTTATATCCGATGAATCAAATGGTACCCTAGATCGTCACAAATTTATGGCTTTGTGATTGCTGGCTTTTCCATAGCCATGTTCTCTATCACTCTCCATCAGAACATGATGGTTAGATTTCTCTTCCATATCCATATTTTCACCTATGTGGATACCCAGTGATTAGTTAACTTGGGTAACCATTAAGTTTTATACTTTAGTTTTTAAAGATAAGTTTTGGTATTCCTTTTTACGATGTGGGTTTCTGTCAAAGAAACTTTCAAATAGTAAACCATTTATAACCCCGACGAATTTCGAGGGAGAAATTCATTTTAAGGGGGGTAGAATGTAACACCCCGAGATTTTATGAAAAATATTATTTTAATTTCATTAATGTCTTATGTTGTATTCTACACCAATATTACCTTGCGCTATACGCAACACCGTATTAGCTTGCAGTATACGCAACACTATTCTTGGACCGTGTTACACACAATTTTGATAATAGTTATTCTACGCAACATTGAGTATATATATATATATATATATATTAAATGTATAAATGAAATATGATTGGATTCTGTTATACGAAACAATGAAGGATTCTTTCACAACACGCAAACCTGACTTGGCTTGCATTACACGTAATCGCGACCTTCCTCGATAGCGTGTGTTGTACGCAATACCGGGTTTTAATAAACAGTGTTATATTATTATAATATTGTCATGAACTAGCCGTTATGAATAGTATTAACTAAATTTTGAATTTTATAACATTATTATTCATCTTACACATTTCTAGAACATGGTATAAGAACAAAATAAATTTTTTCGTGTAAAATAAGTATTTTTCAAAAAATGCAGTTTTGCCGCCTTTTGATGGCGCACCCACTTTAAATCTGGTTTTTGACATGTTTATAAGTTCAATTTGACAAAATAAAATTATTCTTTGGAATCAAGAAATAAAAATTTACTTTGGATAAATTTTTCATATTATTCTGGTAACTTTCACATTTTAATGAATAGTAAAAACACGCTATATTTTAATTAAAAACAACTTTTTTCATCGTAATATCTTATGTGGTTAAATTATAATATTGAATGGTTTTAAATTATAAATAGAATATATTTTTACCATTTAATATAATGTATGTCATTAGCATTGATTTTACCTTGAATTCGTAGGTTAAATCAATTCAATCTTTTGCAATGTTTTAAACAAAAACCCGTTTTTATTTGACAACGGGATTAATTTTAATTTAATTTCTGCAACTTCTGTGTATTGAATTTTAAAAAATGGATTCCATATTTGGAATCAGAGGGTCCAAATTATGTTAATAGGCTACTTTTTATTTTTGGGAATTATGAATAGTAACTACAGTAAATTTTATTTACCATAGTTAAAGGTAAATCGGGTAATTAAGGGTAAATATAATATTTTAAAATTACCCTAAAAAATGTCAAAATCCTATTGGATGACTAAAAATCGACCCATATCACCTAAGGGTCGGATTAGATTCATTTAATTAAATTTGTTCAATGAAAATAATTTAATTATTAGTAAAACCAAAGAATGTGACAACATGTCACTTTCTTAAATTATATAAGTATAATAATTTTAATCTAGTGATAAAATTCATGAAACTTAGTACATGAATAGTCTCCAGAACGATAATACAATTATCTACATCATAAGAATTTATTTAGAATTTTTAGGGATTAAATAATTATGATTTATTATGACACAAAGATGATGTAGTAATTATCTTATTAATGAAATATTGACATAATTGATGTTATAAACACCAAAATAAATGTAATTTGAGACTTTTTATGAATTCCACTAATTTTATAGGTTACTATGATATATTAGTGTTGCTTTAATCAACTTGGTTCGAACATATAATTCTGTTATGACTTTCACAAAAATCATATATCAAATAGTGTCAAAATTGACACAAAATAGTTTTTAAACCAAATATTATATTACTAATTGTTATTTTATTCCTAAAAATCTAAGATTCAGCCAAATTACTTAGATAAGGATATATATATTAATAATAAACAATTTGGGGTTCGTTTGGCATGTTATAGTAAGTGTATTAACCATATAGTGAAAGAAAACAAAAAGACACGGTAAAAGTTAAATTATTTAACTTAGAGTTAAATCTAATTGATAAGGTTAAAATAATACCCTAAACTTGTCTAAATCCTATTGGTTGATAGGATTTCGACCCATCCCCACTTTAGCTTCTAAATAAGACCCTTTTTAACCATTATAAACCGATTTTGACTTTAATATAAAATAATATTTTGAGATATTCCTAAGGTGGCCCTCTCCTCCCTTATAAAAGGGCACCTCATCCCCCTCCTCCTCACACCAAATTGAGCACTCAAGCTCGGACAACCCCTGCCAAAATCCCTTCTCCACTTCCCTATAATAATCCTAGAGGTCCTGGTATTCTTCAAAGACCAATCTTAGTTCCCTAAGTGAAGGATTCAAAGAGGCGTTTCAAAGAAGAGGTAATATCCATTACCGATCTTTTCAATTTCTTTCTTCTTCAACTTCTTCTTCTTTAGTTGTTTCATGATAAAGTAATAACATCAGTATTTCTTATATACTGATATGTTATTATAAATATGAAACAACTATAATTAACCTTCTATCCATCCTACGGAAAAAGGAAATCACCGCGTGTGCGTACGTACGGAATACCGTCTCCACGCCGTGGTGTAATCTATTTTCCGCCACCACCTTAATTGGATGGGTATAATGGTGTAAAGAATAACTATACATAGTTATTACAACATAATATTGATTCTGATATATTTTATAATCCACTCCAATTCAATTCAATATTTATGGAAATGATATCATCGCTTGTGCGTACGTACGGACTACCGTCTCCACGACGCGATGAGATTCATTCTCCATGTTAACCATTTAAGAATGATTATAAAGTATATATAAGAAATAATAATGAAATATATGACATTACAAAGCTACTGGATTTATGTATATATATATATGTATGTATTTCATCTACTTACTTCCATTCAAGACAATAAGGAAAGGAAAACAGCGTTCATGCGTACGTACGGACTACCGTCTCCATGAACGGTGTTTTTCATTTCATTTATCTATCTATTATATATATATATATACTGAATATATATGATATATAAATCATATTTTATATTCTGGAAGTAATTAAATCATGATATAAGTAATAATAATGTCATGAACAACAAGTCAAAACACCTACGATAAATGAAACGATTTTACCCAAAACGCTTCTTTAACATGGAATTTACAAAAGAACGGGTAATATAATGTCACAAGTGAACCATATATGATATCATAACAATGAATATGATTCTGTAATAAGTCAATGACATTATTTAAATCATTATACAGGAGGTTCGGACACATACGAAGCAAATCGGACCTAAGGTAAGGGGAAATATCACAATCTCATTTTTATCCGAGATTGTTTATACTTTGGTATTTACTGGGGTGTATTTTATCATCCACATCCATGTTTCCTCAATATGTAATATTATTTACATTCACCTACAATTGTTTAAATCCATTTTTACCCTTTGGTGAGTTTATAGTAAAAGATATGAAAGGAGTCTTTTGCCGTTTTTCGTACGAGGTACTTTTTGACTTTTCCGACAAAAGTATGAGAAGAATGTTTTTTAACTTAAACGGCACAAACGGATTTTTACGGTTTTATAAAACCTTATTTTCATGAAGCTTACTCCAAAATAATTCATGAATATTTTCAATAAAATCTCTTTCTTTTAAAATTTCATGATGTTTTGTGAAAAGAAATTTATTTTGAAGAAGAAAGGATGTTTTCCTCAAGAATTCATTTCAAGTGTTTGATCAAAATTATTTTCCATATAAGATAATAATGGGTTCTATTTCTATCCATATTTTTACATTGATTTGACTATGTTGTTATGGAATTATGTTTATGAATCCCTTTATCTTATATGAATGGTTTTATGATGTCATGTTGTTTAAGAATCCCATTTTTATTACATGGGTTATGCAATGATGTATGATTTACGATTTTGTGGCACACATAAGAATGGTATCATTATGAGATGGGTGGGACCTATATCTCCCTCTAATGCATTGGGTAAAGATTTTATATCTCATGAGATAGACATGGCTGGAATGGTAGGTTATACCGGTTCAGTGAAACAGGAATGAAACGAGGGTTACTCGATTCAGAAAGGGACTTTGTCCACTAAGATAGTCTTGGCAATGAGTCTTGACTAACAAAAAATTATTCTCTATGATTATGTGTGAATGCCACAAAGTTTCATGTTTTATGTTATGATTATTGTGATTACATTTCACTGCCATGATTTACCCCATGTTATGAAACTATGATCTCTTTTGCAGGTTAAGATTTCCAATAGTTATGTGCTTATGTATATGATGTGATTGATATTTCTTTTGTTTACCCTTACTGAGCATTTGAGCTCACCCTTTTATGTTTTCTTTTCCCCAGGATATAAAGAAAGGTTTTAGGTAAAAAAATGGAAGATCTTTATGGGAGATATTGAAGATCTTTCACCACGATTAGAAGATTACGTTCCGAGTTTCCAAAGTCACTAAACTATTACGATCCTTGTGTGTGTGTTTTTGTTATGTACTAAGTATTACGCTAATGTAATGTAATATACGTCAAGCTTCGGGTCTCTACACGAACTGACTCTTTGAGCTGATAGAGGGGTGATATTATTCATAGGAAGGATTGTACCTATCCTATTCATGTATTTGTGATGTTATCACTATTAAACCATATATGATGTGTCAGATTGAATTTTTTAGAGTAATGCCACCCTGAATTCCTTATGTCATTATCCTGGATGATGGTGATGACCATGATCCAAAGGTGGTGGGACATGAGCTGAGAATTATACTTCCAGTAGTGCCTCCCATGGTACCTCATCTTATTACTAACATGAGTGATAATTCCCAATTTCTTGGAGATTTCACCTGACTTATGCAGGAAATTCAAGGAGCACTATGCTCTACCACTTCTATAGGAGAGTTTACTATGGAGTTTCAACAGTAGCATCCAACCACATTTTCAGGGGATAAAGGACCGCATGATGAAGAGTTATGGATCAATATATTATTTTATTTATTTAAGAATCTGGATACACCTCATGAGAGGAGAGTGAACCTTACTACTTACATGCTTTGAGGATCTTCAAAACACTAGTGGGATATTCTAAATCAGGCTGGTCAATATCGGGAAGCGACATAGAGGGATTTTCAGTTGATCTTCTTTGATTATTTCTTTCAAGAGACCCTAATGGATGTTTTTTTCAGGGATTTTATGAACCTACATAACTGTTTGATGATAATTATGGACTATGTAACTAATTTTACATATATTTAGCACTTTGTGCATATCGATGTTGATGATGATCTAGTGAAATAGAGATGATTTGAGGATGGTATGAGGTGTACTATTCATTATCAAGTGAATATTTTCTATTAGACTACCATATCTGATATAGTGAACCAAACCCTTATTACTGAGTGTAATTGAAGTGTTGTAAATGTTGTGATCCAGGGTAGTTGAGAACCCAGACAATGTAGTGGTTTCACTGGTAGTTAGAAGTGACACTTTCAGTCTTCACCCATGAGAAATGATATCCAGTAGACACCTAAATATATTTAAATAGAATTTCATCAGTGTGGGAATCCTAGGAATAAGAATCATCACTATCCTAAATACCCTATTGAGTGCCGAGGATATGGAAAATTGGGGCATCAAAAAAATTTCCGCAAGACCTTCCCATTTGTCTCAAGTGGGAGAGGTTATGTGCTGGCTCTATCTTCAGAAGTAGGTTCAGTAACACCTCACTAGGTAAGTAGCATAGTGCTACTATCTATACATGAATAGGAGTAGTTCATATTTGTGGTAGATAATCTTGTGATTTACCATTCAAACAGAGTGGGACCACTCCGGGTAGTTAGGTTGTAGCACAAGGACATGGATTGGGCCAAATTTATTCAGTAAATCCTATACCATAGGAATAGGATGTTGAGAAATCTATAGTTCTAGGTAATATTATAGTAGAATCTACTATTTTTTTCCCTTATTCAATATAGGTGAATCATATTCTTTCATATCTGTTCTAGTTATGGAGAGTCTCATACTTAATGTTGAGTAAATTTTAGAGTCATGATGCTTGATACACTTTTGGTTATATAATCAGAATGTGTACGACGGTTCAAGGAATTTCCTCTTTTGGTAGGCACCCACCGCTTCTAGTGGAACCTCTTCATCCTTGAGATAAAAGATTTTTATTTCTTCCTATGGATGGATTGGTTGGTCCCATATCATACCTATTTGGATTTTCCTCGTCAAAGGGTTTATTTTGCATCACCAAAGGGTGGAACTTATACTAACAAGGGAGAGTGGGATGTTTAGACCAGTAGAGTAGGACCAGAGAAACATGGGCTAGGTAGAATGACTACCCATATTTTTAGCCTTTATATTAATGATCATGGACTATGTCAGATTGAGTTCCCTCCTGTAGTTAATCAATTTAGGTATTTCTTCAACATTGAACTTTCAAGAAAACCTCCTAAGATAGAGGTAGAGTTTACTATCAAGATAGTTCCTAGAGATACAACAGTGTCCATTCCTCATTATAGGATGGTTACTACTGCGTTGCAGGAGCTCAAGAGAAATCTATGAGATTTAGAGGCTAGATTTTTTATATATCGCAATACTTCACTCTGGGGTTATACAACACTTTTCACTAAGAAGGTGGAAAAATCTTATAAATTGCATGGATTACTGGAAATTAAACTAGCATACAGTGAAATACTTGTATCACTTACCTCTCATAGATTATATTTTTGACCAGCTAAGAGGAGTTAGGATTTTATTAAATATTGACCTGAGATTTAGATATCATCAGGGATGAGTCAGAACTTCATATACGCCACATATGACTTTTTATAGTTGGTATGAATTATATGTGTATCTCATGATCCCATTTGGTCATCCAAACATTCATTCTGTCTTCATAGATTTGATGAATATTGTTTGGCATCTCTATCTGTATCCCTTTTTTATGGTCTTCGTTGATGAAATCTTGGTGTATTGTCATACTCTAAGAGACCAAGCCACTAATCCTGATATCATTTTGAATACACTGAGAGAGCACCATATTTATTCTAAGATCAATAAATTTCATTTTTGTATTGATAAGTTACACTTCATCAGTCATATTTTCTCAGAGGTAGGAGTTTTAGCTGACCCTAAGCAGGTGAGAGATGTGGTTATCTAGGATTTTTCCAAAAACGCCTTTGACATATAGAGTTTCTTTGGGATAACTATTTACTATAGGCATTTTAATGAGGAATTATCATGCTTATAATCACCTCTTATGGGCTTGAATAAGTTGGGTGTGGAGTTTCTGTGGTCTGAATCCTATTATATATCCTTTTAGAAATTGAAATTGTGATTGGATTTAACATTGATCATGATTCTTCCAGAGACAAGAAAAATATATATAGTTTATTATGATGCATCAGGTATCAGGATAGGATAATTTATGATATAAGAGGATAGAGTCATTGTATAATGGTCACGGTAGTTTAGGCCTTATAATAATAATTACCTAACACACGATCTCAAGATAGATGTTGTTGTACATGCTTTGCATTGTTGGCGGCATTACCTACTTGGAGAGTGTTCTATGGTGTTCACGGAGCAAAAAATCATCTAATGTATTTTTACATTGCTCGAATTGAATCAAAAAAAGTGAATACGGGTTGAATATCTATACTCCATTGACTTCAAACTAGGCTATATTCTTAGGAAAGGAAATATTGTTGTCGATGATATGACTAGAAAAACTAAAAAACGAGCAGTTCATGAGGCCTGTAGATAATGGAATCTTATGGATTTATTTTATGAGATTAACATAGAGGATTGGGACCATTATAGAATTTCTAAACATGAATCACTACCAGTGACCTCTTCACTTTTGGAGGAGGTTGAGATGTGGCAGTTTTCAGATCTCTGGGGATTGGTCCTGCGAGAGAGTATATATGGTTAGGACCAACATCTAGATTAGACTTTCAATTATGAAGACATATTTTGTATACATGGGAATATCTAGGATCCCAAAAATAGGATATATTTTCTAATTAATGAGTCACTTTCTTCCTAGTGGGAAGTTCACCCGGGTATCTTCAAGATGTATCACGATATGAACCAACAATATTGGTGTACAGGGATGAAGTGTTAGATAACTTGTTTTATCACTTTTTTTCACCTTTTATGTGGTGAAGGTGGAACCCCAGTGACTTATAGGATTTATATAGCCTTTATCAATCCTAGAAAGAAAATTGGAGGATGTTTCTATGGATTTTTTTATCATCTTATCGAGATTTCCTCAAGGTAGTGACCTTGTTTGTGTAGTCGTGGATTTATTGATGAATGTAGCCCACTTATTTCTTATCTGGGAGTAATTATCAGTTGATGAGTTGGGAAGAAAATACATCAGTTAGATCATATGACTATATAGGGTCCCACTAACTATCATTTCTTATTGGGATTCTCATTTTACATTGAGGTTCTAGAAGGGTTTATTCAAGGTAATGGGTACACGTGGGCTTCTAATCATAGCCTTTCACCCTAAGACTAATGGTTAGTTAGAATAAACTATAAAGGTTATAGAGGATATGCTCCAACCATACATTCCCTATTTTAATAGTCCAAGGTATAATCATATCCCTCTCATTGAGTTTGCCTACAATAACATTTATCAGGGGATGATATATATTTCCACCTATGAGGCCCTATACAGTAGGCTGTTCCATTCACCCATGTGCTAGTTAGGGGTAGGAGAGGCAACACTACTATGTATTTGTCTTATTCAGGAAACTTTAGAGTAGGTTTATATTATTAGGAAGCATATGTCTAATTCTTAGTATAGACAAAAATATTATGTCAAAAACTATTGATGACCTCTATATTTAGAGTTTATGGATCTTATTTTCTTATGAGTATCACCCAGACATGGGAATAGATGGATATAGAGGCAAGGGAAGCTATTATAATTCTTATTTAGGTCGTTAGCGATTCTAAAGAGAGTGGGTATAGTAGCCTATTAGTTTCTATTATGTCAGAGGTACTGTATCATGCACGACATCTTCTATGTTTTACAACTTCTCCATTATCATGCTGACCATCTCATACTTTTCTATCCTAAGGATATTGAGATAGACGGTGATGCTTATTTTGAGGAGTATCCTATAATAATCATTGATTAGAGAATAAAGGATATCTAAGGTAGGTATTTCCTTTTATTATGGGTTTTATGGTTTCATGGCTGGGTATAGGATGAGACATGGGAGTGGGAGGCCAATGTATGTGCTCAGCGGCCAGAGTTATTCTCAGACAGTTTTATCCCTTTGGAGGTGAAATCAGAGATGAGTTCCTTTAAGGGGGAAGAATTTAATAACTTGATCTTTATTTAACTTATAGACCCTTTTAATTTATTTCTAATTTATTCTTATGGACCTAATAAAGATTTTTATTAATGTCATAGATGGTTCGGGGCATATCTAAAGCTTGTTAAATGCCCAAAACCCAGATTTTGGGGAAAAGAGTAGCCACAACATTAGGAGAAAACATGTGGGTTAGTCCCCATGGTTATTCCTAACTGTATGGGGTGTGAATGAGGAGATCTAGGATATTCTCATCTTGTATTCATCTGTGTGAACCCATGTGAAATTCAATGCATGATTTTAGACCTCTTGGATAGAGGCCATTTACCTGGTTGGTGCATGGTTTGGCCAACCATGTGTCCAAACAACGCACCTCTAGTTTTTGGGGAAAATACCAAATTAATATTAATTAAATATAAATCCCCCATTATAATTATTTATCCTTTCTCTAGTGTGCAATGGTTTTTTTCTCCCATTGAGCTCTATTAAATCTCCCACCTAGGTTCTTCAATAACTTCTCTATCCATAGTTTGATCCGGCTTTCGTTGGTCTCATTAGATTCATCCTAGTAAGATCTTACTTAATCTTGAATCATTTGTCTTTTATCAATCTCTCTATGAAGTTATTGAGGTGCAGGATCATATGAATTATTTTTGGGGTGTTGATCTATTCTTCAATTTTTACTCGATATGGACCAATTCAAGGGTTGATACTAGATGGGGAGAGTTTTATGAGCATGAGGTAGGTGGTATAGTAACAATACCTCTTATTTTGATGTTTTATAATATGTTTCATTATGGAATACAAAATTTTTATTATTAATGGCCTTAAATTCAATCTAACTTAAACTGGTTTCTTTTATTGGGGACATTATAACCTCTTAGGCCCCCTTTAATAGTGGCCACCCCTTATGATGTGATGATTACTTTTCCAATGTGTCCATAGTTATTTAATGGTCAAACATCATATAAATGGATTGGGATGACTTCTAAAATGTAATATTATAAAATGTTAATGGATTAGTGTTGTGTTATAGCAAGTAAAACACACTTGTCTTAAAATTAAATGATATGAATGTGTGTGGTAAGACCATGTCACCTAATTGAATTAAAAAATAGTCATTCCCTTATTAATGGTAAATGTAAATGAATTATGAATTATACCTTGGATCATATTATGGCTAATGGTTATTTATCAATTATATAACATAAGGTCATAACAATCCTTATGAATTACAATGAATGGGAATGACGACCCTTATGCATGCATTATATCAAATAGGCATGATTACCCATTATAATTATACTAAATAGGCATGACGACCCTTGCTATATCTAAATGGGCATGATGACCCTTGGACATGTTATATCAATATAGGCATGGAGGCCCTTATATAAATGTGATACTATATGGGCATGGTGTCCCTTGTGATACTCCATGGGAATAGTGTCCCTTATGATAATATATGGGAATGGCATCCCTTGTGATACTATATGGTCATGGAGTCCCTTGTGATACTTTATGTGCGTGGTATCCCATGTGATTCTATATGGGGATGGAATCCTCTATGATACTACTGTAATATTTGGTATGGAATCCCCTATACTACTATGATACTGGGCATGACATCCCTTATAAATGTGATACCAGGAAATGCATCCCTTGGTACATGTTCAGAGTTATTTCGGCACAAGCTAAAGCAGGTTGTGTTATGCTGGTTTCCATTCAAGAACTAGACCTAACCCATATATAGTTATTATTACAATTTTTATTATTATATTTACACACTTCCATGTTATATACAAAGACTAGATATTTATATACACTGTTGGTGGTTGAGTATTGATATTTATCTCGCACCCTATCTGGGTAGCCTATAGTACCCAAGAAGACCATATGATTGAAGGTGCATATAAATGGAATCATCCTATTAGTAATTCTTGACTTCTTGCATGACTTATGATGGATCTTGGTAGTATATAACCTGATAAGAGATTAGGATGTGTTGATATACTTTTGGCCGTTTTGTGTAATTTTTTTATTTTGTACATCATGTATTTATTATTAATTGTATCCATGTTTTCCTGATTTTTAGACATTAAATAATCATCCATTGTATATGATTCTTTTACTATTTTTTAATCAATTTATTATTTTTATATCTTCTTCCACTCTGAAGGGTTATATTTCCATTCATATAGTGTATGTTTCCACTATTTATTAATTTTTATTCTATTTACTCTATTCATAGGATATTATTTTATCCCTTGCGATCCACTCTAATAATGAGGGAATAGTCTCCACATAGACACAACCTAGGCCCTCACTGTTAGTTAAAAACGTTTGGAATCTAGGGAGATGCACTTCAATACATATGGACAACTAGGATTAGGGCATTGTTCATTGGAATTCTGGTCCATGACATTATAAATGGTGTGAAATTGAATTCATTCTGTGAATATACATTTTAATATTAGAAAGTTATAATTTTAAATATTTGGTGAATTAAATGAAAATCGATTTCTATCTCAGGTACATCTTGAGATACCCATATAATCATATATTCTTCAACCTAAGACAATTTTCTTTGAATATGTCACCATAGGAAACCAAGGGACTTGATGCATACATCCCAAGCCTACACATGATATTAATTCGAAAGAATCCATGGATTATTCCATGATTTCCCAAATTAAACACTCATTTCAAATAAATATAAGAATTATGGAATTATTGACTTCTAAAAGTTGAGCCAACTCATGGTGATCATGTCATGATGTATAGAAATTTGGATTTTGGGTGTAGTCTATGGGATGAACACTTAGAATATCACATCAACATATTTATCACTAAGAGAAGGAAAAAAAAACTTGTAATTATGGAAGGATCAATTTAAATAAAATAGGTAAAATAAATCATTCCATGTCTAGAGTGATTGATTCTAATATTGGGAGATCATCTAAAGTGTTCTATATTTTCTAGACAGTTATATGAATCATACAACATCAGGTCGAGTTAGTCCTCAAGTAAGATAAAGAAATAATTCAATTTGTACCCCATGTCATTATAATCAATGTATATGGGTGCATCCTATCAGTTCTCTAAATCTTTCCTGGTCAGAAATCAAATACTAAATTTAGGCATTATAAACCATTATATTGTGATCAATTTCTATAACCAAAAAATGATTATGTGAAAAATAATATTAATATAAAAGTAATGAGTTCAAGAAAATTTTTAATTAATTAGATACAACTATTTCGTTATGTAAAAAATAAACATACCTAAGGTGTTGTTTAGATTCAAAAAATAATTGGGTTTTAGTAATTTTAACCAAATCAATCCCTATAAGGGGTTTCAGTTAAAAAATAATAAATTGCTATCAATAAAATTTGGTCAAACGTACCTAAGGGGTTTTATATATTGATTAATTCAAAAATATATATTTTATAAGGATTTAATAATATGTCATGGTCATGGATTTTGATTTAAATTACATAAGTACATTTTTTTATGGGTAATGTGCTAAATTTATGTTGTGTTTCACAAAAAAAAATTATAAGTGATATGAATTTGATGTAAAATTCATAAATTACCTAGAAAAACCTTGAAGTATACTCCACATATAGTATCAACCAAAAAAACATTGGCAATAATGAGATAAAGTGGTAAACCATAAAATCCCCTTACCAATATTCCATATTGGATCTTAGAGAGTTAACACTCTAGACGGAAAATAAAACCATGAAAATAAGTAATAGGAGTTATTAACATATTAAGGAGTATACAACATGACTATAGATGATTGAATTTGAGTCCAGATAGTTTATATTCCTCAAATACTATGATAGGGATAGGGAATATCTTTTATATATTTCTTAAATGAATTTTTTTTGAATGAATATGGGTTTTAAAATTTTAAGGGGTAAATGGGAAATTAGTAAATTCCATCATTTTAATGTTCCACATGGTTTGACCATATGATTTTACAAACCATGAAACAACAATTAACAACTAATACCCTTGTCCACACCCCACACATGATGTATCCAAATAGTTATGCAATCTATTGTGTTAACAAATTCATTCACCACTGACTAGAGGCCCACACCCTATATGGTCTAGGTTAATAGTTAGAAACAAAGTGTGAAATATATGTGTGGTTAAAATAAAATTAGTAATAGGATTCTCAAGACCTTTAGTCACCCCTTTCATAGTTTAAGAAACCATGCTTCACCCTCTTTGTTCCTCATGGTTGAGGTTCATAGTTAGTAAATATCATGCACTAATCATGCACCACAAATTGTATCTTTAAACACCATTACTATGGTTCCCAAACTGATCCCAAATGCAACCAAATCTTACTTGTATCAATTTTTCACTTCCATTAGGATAAAAAATATGATTAAAATAAAATTTAAAGTATCCATCCCTTAATAAAAAATTTGGATCTTACAGCCTATGTACATTTAGATAACTCATTCCTTTATTTCTATTCTAAGGGTGGTTGAGGTACATTAGAGAATAAATAATTACATTTAGAGTTTATATCAAACTCACCTTCCAACATATCCTCATGTATACGGCCTTAATTATATAGCACACAAACCATAGTAACTTTCCTACAACAAATAGTATTCATTCTATGAACAATGATAAAAACATAGTACTCCTCAAAAGAATAATCAATATATTAATAAAATTATTCAAGATCAAAAATTTGATATCAGTAATAATAATATTAGAGGACATGAGAATCATAATTGATGTACTATATAGACCAAAACCACTGAGTAAGTGTTATCTGATATGCTATCGGGCATACCCTCTCCATGTTATCGAAAGGCCTGAAGAATCCAATCGATGACTTACATTGCCCATATATCCATTGATTTTGAAATCTAGGTGAGACTAGAAAGAATACCTAATATACTACCTCAATATCTAGAGGTTTTTAACAATGATCTGCATATGAGTTCTTCCATGACTGAGATCTACCAAACATTTCTTAATCAACTACACCTTTTTTGATATCTTTTAAATGAGATTTGGAGCAAATAACATTGTCTTCCCTCCCTATATTTTGTATAAGGGAGAACAACATTATCGATTGTAGAGAGACTCATAATGATCAATTAGTATAGTTAGTTCTAGGAGAACTGAACAAGAGATAAGTGTTTTTCTCTAGAGCCTCCAAAATCAATGACATAATATTGAATCTTGTTCTCCAGTATATGTATAGTTCATTCGTAGTAAATTTTGGTTATAGGGTGATACAATATAATCAAAAGTACTGGTAAACCTAGAGCCTTATGAAACCCATCTACTAAAATATAAAAAAAACTATCATCTATGTATAACACTATAGTATATGGAACACTGTAAAAGAATATGATTATTTGAACAAAGATCCTTATATATTAGTCCACTAAGAATATCTCCTATATAAGAAAGAAGTAAGTGAACTTCATCATACTTTACAAAATCACCTATTTTGTTCTAATTACATGTAGTGATTTTGGTAATATTATTATAAAATCCATAGTTACATCATCCCATTTCCACTCTAGGATGGGTTATAACTGTAAGAGGTAAGTAGACTACTACTATTATGATTTGACCTGGTAACATGTGGAACTAATAATAATAAATCCAACCATATTATTTTTCATCCCATGGCACCAAAACTGGTGACATAAGCCTTGATACATCTCAGTGAATCAGGGATGAGCTTATAATGTGGAGGGATGTAATTTTTTTATCATTTCTTCTCTAATTATTTTGTAACCTGGACACACCCATAGATATGAAATATCTCATTATCATCAATAATCTAACCCGGTTGTGGTTCCTCACATAAAACATGCACCCTCAGAACTATGGATTTATGAAATTATAGGTTCCTCATATTTATAAGATCCTTAAGTGAATAATTAACTAATATAGCTTCATGATATGTCCTCTTATGAAATCCCTGAACTTTCAGGTATATATCATAAAGAAGAAACATCAAATTCAATTTACTATTGGATTCCTAAACAACATGAGTCTAGGTCATTTAACATAGATAATTAGTGAATCCATTTACCTTAAATAGTGTATAATAAATCTCAAAGTTTATTAATTGATGATATTAGAACTAGATTCACTATTGAAGGTGTAATTAATTTTAATAAAAAATGTATTTGATATTTTTATGGTCTATTTATTCCAAAATCCATTCCCTATTAAGTAATGCCTCCATCAATGTATGATGTGAACAATAATTGGTAACCTAAGAACTTGCGATTATTAATTATTCTCATGAAGCATCATGTTATAATACCTTAACACTATGAATCATTCCTCTTTTATGAAAACATATCATGCCTTAATTCTAATTATATCATAACATACTATGTAGAAACTTGTAGGATCATATAAAATAATAACTAATACTAAAGTTATCCTTCCCTTCAAATCATTCAAGGCTCTCCCTCATACTTTCGATAATGTAAATGCTACATCAATTTTGGGAAATCTTGTGTGTTTCACTGAAAGTTATGAAAAATTTCGAATGAAGCATTGGTAGTAAATATTTATTAATATAATGATTCAAATTTCAAAAAAGGTAATGGGATTCACTCAAGAAGAAATGTCTCTCACCTTCTCTATATCTATATATATAACTAGTTCTGATATAATGTAAAGCTAAAAGTGATCATTGTCAATATAGAAGTGGAATTTAGTGAACATGGAATTGAACTTATACACACATAGGGTACTGATCACGATGTCATGGTTTTAGGAATGATCATGTTTTTTTAGAATATAGTACGATATCATCCATTTTAAAACTACAAAGGAGTCAGTGTGTGGGTGGAAACCTTGATTCCTTAATGCCAAAATAACTGAATGCGCATTCATTAGAAAAATTAGTATTACTAGATATTTATTAAGGTTATACCTACATCATAATAACATATGAGGTATATATGAGGGTCTAACCCATACTTGATGATAGCCTGATCATAAATCCATTTTCGAGAAGACCCTTACTCCTAGAAGCTAGTCAAATAGATCATTTATATAAGAAGTGGGTACCGAGTCATAAATATAGAATGATTCAACCACTGGTAATCCATACACATATATTAGGTACCATTCTCCTTCTTGGTGAAAGTAATAGGTGAACCCCAAGGAGAAACATCGGGTTTTATACACCATTTGGATTCCAAGTCCACCAACCACCTCTTATATACTTGAATCACAGTAGGATCAATCATGTATCGAGGGATAAAAACTTCTTATACTCCTAAAAAATCCTTTATGGTGAACACCACCACTCTCTAATTTTCTATCTAAGAGAATTAATTAGGAAGAACCTCTCTGAATCTATCCACCATTAGATGAAAAACTTCTTATCGTACTGCTTGATCATTATGAAAAAGGCTAGAAATTAGATATGATAATCCACCCATCCCATGATGCATATAACCATGTAAACTTTCCTAGGGATACCATTCTCCAATATGAATATATTTACCTCCCTTAAAGTCTGAAAATAACACTCTATGACCATAAAAATCAATATGGGCTCGATAAAGTAACAACCAACTCATCGTGAGAATTATGTCAAAGTTAACTATCTCGACGGTGAATAAGTTCCATAAGAAATGGTAACTTATGATCCCAAGAAATGATCAGTAATATATATATATATATATATCTGTGTGTGTGTAGTTTTATTTATATATATGTGTGTGTTTGTGTGTGTTTAAATAGGGTAATATAAATCTACATTAATAAAAATTAAATAATTGATCATTAATGTTTAAATTAACATATATATATATGTGTGTGTATATATATATATATATTTATAAGTATATTTATATTTATAAGTATATTTATATTATTTTACCCACACAAACATATATTAATATATATAAACACACCTATAAATTATATATATATATATATATATTTATATGTCTATTTATATGTATGTCTATATGAACATATTAATTAATATATAAATTAATATGTATAATTGTATTAACACACACATCAGTAATTTTATATATTAATTTTGTATCAATAAAAAATATATAAATTTTTCTGTAAATTTATATATATATATATATATATATATATATATATGTAACATTATTACATATTATATATGTGTGTGTTTGTTTGTGAATATACATGTGAAAATATTACAAATGACTAATTTTGTATATATTTACACACCCAAGAATACAAATTTTATAAATATAAAAATATATTAAGTCATATAAACATGACTTAATACACTTGAATATATATATATATATATATAATATTTGTATTTGCATTCACGTGTGTGTAAATATATATATAAATAAATTATTAATTTTTAATATTAGTTCATATATATTCACTACTTTATGTATAAAATAATATACGTGTGTGTGTGTATTAAAATACTTAATGTATATTAATATTTAAAATTTATATAAATTTATAAATATTCATATATTCAAACTATGTATACATTTATAAATCTATGTACGTTAAATGTGTGTGAATATATATAATGTATGTATATGTCAATATATTAAATGAATATATTATCAATATGTTAAAAATATATATATATATACAAGTATATATTAAAGTTATATCAATATTATATAAATATATATACATATATATATAATTATATATGTGTTTCTATAGTTGTTATTATATAAATCTAATCTAAATTTAATATAAAATACTAATATATATATATATATATATTTATTTATATTAATAATAATTTGATACTAATAACAGCTATAGAAACACATATATTAATAACAACTGTTATTTTATTAAATGAGAAACCCATGTGAGTTGTCTAGGTAGTTTCATGTTTCCTCATTTTCCCGTGTTCAAATATCTAGAACCTCTGAATTTAAATTTTCTATGTGGGGGAGTGGCAGTGAATCTATTAGAAATAATTGGGGTGAATGAGAGGCTGGTGAGGAGGATATTTTCGGGTATAGAGGAGAGCGTGAGAAGAGTTGGGAGATAGTGAGGTCATCGATGATGATGTTTACGGTTGAGGATGGAGTGGTAGCGTGAGAAAAAAAGGTCAATGGGGAGGCCTATGAGGAGAGGTGTGGGTCCTTTAAAAGGTGTAATTATTTAGAAGGGTGTGTATGAGTGTGTAAAAGACATTTTGAGGGAAACATTAGTGAAGAGAGGTTCAATGATAGAGAGGATTTCATTTTTGAGTAGTGATAATGAGGTAGGACAGTGGGTCGAGGGAGAAAGTAGCACCAGATGACCATCAGGTGATTGTTTGAAAGGGGAGTGGTGGTGTTTGGATCCCATCAAACTCTTGGAAGGGAATGAAAAAACTATAGAAGAAAAAAAAATTGTTGAAAAAAATATAAAAACATGGGTGAAAATAATTATCCATATTTAGAGAAAACATGGGTAACTAATAACAATTTTACTTGTGTTGTGATAAAACATAGGTGAACAAGGTATGGCTAAATTAATTTCTTTTATAAACCTGAAATTTTTTTCCACACACTGTTTCCTAAATATTTTATTTGAAATTTGGGTAAATTATTTTTCCAAGTTAATAAACATGGCTAAACCCAAAATCAAAACAACTCTAAATTCATTTTTTTCTATGTTGTGATATTTATTTGTTATCGATTATGAAAAAAAATTATAATCACATGAATATAACATATAGTTAGGATATATATATATAAATGACATGGTATCATGTTTTGATAAGTGTACTCAACAAGAAGCATCCCGATCCATTGAGTGTGAATATTAATGAAATTAATTCTGCTAACTCCGACACACATGTCTTTGATATGAAGTGCGCATCACACATTTATACTAACAAAATTTACTCAATAATTAGAGGGTATTGATGAAGGGTGATCCTGATCTTCATATAGGTATTATAGTAATAGTTTCTATGATAATAGTCAATACTTACGATCTATGTAAACTCAATGAAATAGTTCTAAAATTTGATAACTATTATTATAATCCTACCATAAATAAAAATTTAATTTCAATAACTTTTTTGGACAAGATGAAATTTCAACTCACTATTAAGAATAATTTTTTTTCAATATATATGAATGAAATGTTTTATGAAATTTATAATATAATTAATAGTTTATAATATATATATATATAGATAATCTAGTCTATAAAACTTAGAAGAAAAAGGAAATGGTTGATTCTAAAACAAATATATTTGTTTCATTTTATTCAAGAAAATATAAATTGAAAATGCATTCAAAAATTCCATAGATATAGTTCTTTGGACTCATTGGATTATGAATAATTTGATACATGATAATCTAGTCTATCAAAAAAATTACCAAGGAACCATTTAGATAAAAGAATAAAAGCTCTTGTGGATTTTTGGACCTCAAACATAATGATGAATTTGGAGAATTGAAAACTTAATAAAGTGTTGGTTGTAATTAATTTTTAAATTTTATAGATGAATTTAGAAATTATGGTTATCTGTATCATATGAATTATGTAACACCACAACTATTATAACATGAAGTTAGTGGTTATTTTACTACATTAGCACATAATAAATGAGATTTAATATGATATGATCAAATAGTATTGTAGTATTGGGAGACTAAATTCATTCAATATTCTCAAATTAAATTTTAAAACATGAAATAAAACTTAAAATTCAAGTGAGAGAATTAATATTTCCTCATGGAAATCCCTAAAATATTTCATTGGCCCCATTTTGGTATATCGGGGAAAGGAAAACATAATAATGAGTGAGAATAGATGCTTAGTAATGGGAAGCCTATAGTAGAATCTATAGTAAAATAAACAATTAATGAATATCATGGATTTAATAATCAATAAGTAATTATTATACAAAACTAATATCATAAAGGGATAATATATTTGTGGATTAAATAACAACATAAATAAAAAAATTGGAAAGAATAACTGATTTCATAGTGATGGAATTCATAATTTCAGACATCATATTCATACAATAGATTCCTTATTCAAAGACATCATAAACATACCATAACATTCTCATATCAATACTTTTAAAATATAACATTAAGTCCTCATGTTAAGACAATAGAAATAACTAGGAAGGTATACAAAAAATACCCAAGATTATTTCTCTATTGAGACCTATAAATGAATCTAGGGGCTATAACGTGCCTCAACCTTCACTTAAAAAGTATAATGTATTAATCATATGAATGGATGTAATAATAAAAACAATACATAATTAACATAAAAATTTATATTTTAAAACCAGCTTACAAAATGTCAATATTTCTCTAATAAAAAATTGAGCATGATGATCATAAGCCATCCAAAGTGATATATTGGATGCTATGATTAGACTATATCCCTTTAAAATCATAATATTCCTCAATTTATGTTTTTATACATGTACATAATATTAAAATAACATTTCAACCATTCTTTAAAAAAATGAGAAAAGAATTCTTTTCTCACGAAACATTCAAAATAAAAAATTCTAGAACATTGAGAAATCATATTTTTTTTGAAAATAACCATGGAATCATGTAAATGAAACTTCAATAAAAAGATAAACCACGATGGTGTGAATATATATTCATTATGTATACCATAAAATATAACATTCATTATATATATTCATAAAAAGTCAATTGTGAGTTGTATAGAAATTTTTTCAAAAATTCCATTTAATCATTTGTAATAGAGGTTAAAAGTAGATGAAAATGGCCATTAATAATATTTTAATGATAAATATTAACTATCATGAATAATTTTATGAATATATATGTATACAACAATGATTTTGAAATGAGAACATTAAAAAGTTATTTTAATGGAAAATTCCTTATAGTTTTCATAACATTTGTAATAAAAGGGATGTAAATAAGATAACAAAAAATGGATTTGAAGGAAACATTATTATTATTAAACTAAAAATAATATAAATTCCTAAGAATCTTTATACACCACAAAAATGAAAAAATGTTTTAAAAATGACATAAATCTCAACAAAATGAAATTGAGACGAGTAATCCCCAACCTTAGGTTTCACTCAATTAATAAGCACTCTAACCACATGTATATCAAATTTAGATTTATTATACTTTTATAAAAATAATATAAATAATTATAATATCATATATGATACATTTATTACATTTTAACTATAATTAATTAAAAAAATTCTCTTTACGTCTTCATTTCTAGGGTTGATTCCTTAATATATAATGTACATTTTTTGGAGGGTTTGGCCCTTATATATTGTTCATTCTTTCATAATATACAGAATTTTATTCCTTTAATTTATTTAATATTATTATATAATATCCTCATTATTGATTATTTATTAATCTTTCATTGGATAATTATTATAACCACCCTCATTAAGGTGGAAAAAAACAACCTAAATAAGAGGGTTTTATAAAGACCAAATGATTAAGAACATTCCAAGGTATGATCATAATATAAACCTTAAATAATAATATTTATTTCCATTTTAACATAATAATTCAATAAATATAAATTTTTTGCTATCTATTAAAGGTGAATATTGAAAATTAAATATATCTATCAATGAGATGGTAGTCAAAATGTATGCATAAATGATACACCCATTTTTTAGTGAGAAAAAGGAAAATAATGTATATAATAGATTAACTTACCAAAATAATTATAACATAATAAATATCATATAAATTTAGTAAATAAATTACTATAACTAATTATGTAAAGTGGTGGTGGAAAATGAATCACATCGCTATGTGGTGGTGGTGGTGGTATACACGTACGCACAACCAATACATTAATTTCCCATTTGATGGAATAATGGTGAATAATGATAGTACCCGAATCATAATAACATATAAATATATTGATTATGCTATATTAAAAATGTTAGGATGGATAAAAAATATTTAGATTAAGCAAAATAAGAGTTATACAATGAAATAATTGGTATACATGATTACCTCTTCTTTGAGAGTCCTCTTTTGGGATACATATTTATCCTTCTTAGTATAAGTATAGGAAAAGTAAAAAATATCAAGATTGAAAGAATAAATTCTTTATAGGTGTTATGTT
Organism: Viscum album; assembly: GCA_963277665.1. Lineage (NCBI taxonomy): Eukaryota > Viridiplantae > Streptophyta > Magnoliopsida > Santalales > Viscaceae > Viscum > Viscum album. Next base: position 381,857,452 of record OY728155.1, read on the forward strand.
AATGTATGAATGATCTATATTTCTCAAACATTGTGAAAAAATGATAAAAAGAGTTTCAATTTTATTAGTGAGGAAAAATACACACTTGGAATTACTTATTAGATTTAATTTATATATATATATATATATATTGTAACACTCCATGATTTCATAGTACGTTATCTCTTTAAAGTAATTCAATAGCTTGCGCTACACGCAACTCCGAGTTTTAGCACACCACGGCTTATCAAACTAGTCATTCAAAAAGTGATATGAATAATATTAAACACATTTTTAATTTTTTATATATCATATATAATTTTAAAATTAAACTATTGTGTTTATTAGACATAATATAAGGAAAAATTCATTTTTCATATAAAAGAAGTATTTTTCAAAAAATACATTTTTCCACCTTTTAATGAAGAACCATTTTTTAATCCAATATTTGACACATTTATATATTCAATTTAATGAAATTAAATTCTTATTTAAAATTGGGACATAAAAATTTAGTTTGGATTATTTTTTGGTACTTTTTTGATAACTTTCATATTTTGATGAATAGTGAAAAATACTAAATTTTAATTGAAAACAACTTTTTAATAAATATAATTTATAGTGTTAAATTATAAATTTGAATGGTTTTAAAGTATAATTGGATTATATTTTTATCATTTAATATAATTTTGGTCATTATAAGTAATTCCACATTTAAATTGGACATAAACGCGTGTCAATCTTTTGATAGTTTTTACATTTTAAAAACCCGCTTTTTGGTTTTGACAACGTGAATTAATTTTAAATCAATTAATGAAACTTATATGTGTTTAATTTGGTAAAATACACATCATTTTTGAATTAGGTATATCAAAATAATCATAGGGTGAATTTTTGGTATCTTTCTGAAAACATTCAATTTTTTTATGAATAGTGAAAAACACTATTTTTCTTTAAAACTGACTTTTTATTTAAAAAATTGTTTATTTTATTTAAATTTATTTTAAGTAAAAATAGATAAATAATACCTATATTATTTTAATTTAATTCATTGGAGTCATTTTATAATAAGATTATATGCATAAAATTTTATTGATTTTTTTAACATCTTTGACCCACCTTTTAGGCACATTTGAAAATTTGCATAAAATGTAATTTTACCACTTCTGTGAATTGAATTTGAAAAATTTGAGAGACACAGTTGAAATTAGTAAGTAAAATTTGGTTTAATAGGATGAAAGTAATTTTTCTAAATAGTAACTTTTGAATTTTATTTACCACGGTTAAAAGTAAATAGGTTAATTAAAGGTCAAAATGATATTATAATTACTCTAACACGTGTCCTAATTCAATTGGATAAGTTTATTTCGACCAAAATCATCCTTAGGAACAAATTATGATCCTTTTGGTCCACTTGGATTAGATTATGACATTTATTATTATTTTATTTAAAGAAGAGTTAAAAGTATTAAATTCTAATTCTAAAAACAAAAAAAAATATTATAGGGTTATACATAAGATAAATTTGACTATAAATATTCATTATAAAGCTAGAAAAATTTACTACATATTGGTATTTTATTTATAATTTTTAAACATTAAATAAATTAATTTATTTATGATACAATGATGATGAAGTAATTACCTTATTATTGGAAGATTAAAATAATTGATATTATAAATATTAAAATAATTGTAAATTGAGACTTATGATATATTCCACAAATTTTATAGATTAATATGACATGTTAGGATTGATTAAATAAATTTTTTTTTGAATTGAATTTTTTTTTATGACTTAAAAAAAACAAAAAACAAAATACTATCAAAATTGACATAAATAAGCTTTTAAACAAATACTATATTATTAATTGATATAATATTTGTAAAAATATAAGGTTTGGCCAAAGGAAATATATAAGGTTAGATATATCAATAATTAACCACTTGGGGTTCTCTTGGAGTTTTATAGTATGTTTATTAACCATTTATTATAATAATACAAGAATACATAGTAAAAGTTAAACTATTTAACTAAGAGTTAAATCTAAAAGATAAGGTTAATATGGTGACCAAAACCTATATAAAACATATTTGTTGAGAGGTTTTCGACCCAGACCCACCTTATCCTTAAAATAAATCTTTTTAGATCCATTATAAACTGAATATGATTATATAATAAAATAATATTTCAAGCTTTTCCTAAAGTGACTCTCACCTCTCTTATAAAAGGGTACTTTCCCTTCTCTCAAAATCACACCCCAAATCCATTTAGATCGGCCAAAACAGACTCAAATATCCTCCCAACTATGATCAATTCAACCTAGAGGCCTTACTTTGATCATAAATCCAAACTAAAGAGCCCTTTTGATCAAATCAAAAGGAAGCACCTGAAGAAAAGGTAATTATTTCATCGCCTCTTTCAAAGTTCTTTTCTTCTTCCAATTCCCATTTCTTTGTTGTTTCCATACCAAAATAATAAATCCAGTACCTTATAAAAAATATGATGTTATTATAAATATGGTACAACCATATTCATTATTCTATCCATCCTATGAATGAAAAAGTCACCATACGTGTGTATGTACGGCTTACCGTCTCCACGTCGTGGTGAAGTTTGTAATTTAGCACTTAATTATTTGGATGGGTATAATAATTAGTATAACTAATATAAATAATAAATATAACATGTTAATTATTCTTTATATATAATATACCATCCAATTAAATACTATTTCACCATCAATAGAATTATATTGTCGCTTGTGCGTACGTACGACTTACCGTCTCCACAACACGATGAGATTCATCTTCAACGATCTACATTCAAGAATTTTTATAAAAAAATATAAATTGATTAAGTATGAGATATATGAAATAATATTTATACTGGAATAATATATATTTATGTAGATAAATATATGTCATTTACTTACTTCCATACTATACGATAAGAGAACAGAAACAACGTTCATGCGTACGTACGGACTACCGTCTCCATGAATGGTATTTCCATTTCATATATCTATCTATTATACATTTGTATATTATAAATATATAGGATATATAAATCATTTTTTATATTCTGTAATTATGCAAATCATGATCTAAGTGATACTATCAAGAATAATAAGTTAAAACACATACAATAAATAAAGCGATTATTACCCGAAATGTTACTTTAACATAGAAATTATTATTAAATGGATATTATAAAGTCATAAATGAATCATATATGATATCATAAATATTAATACAATTCTGGTATAATTTAATAACATACTATGGTCATTATACAGTAGGTTAAACATACTCTCTATGAGAGGAAAGAACAATGTAAGGGTTAATTCCTCAATCTCATTATTATCTAAGATTGTTTATGTGTAAGTTTTTACTGGGACATATTTATTATAAATGTCCATGTTCATAAAAGAGTTTTCAAAAGGATTATTTTAAAGGGACTCTTTAACTAAAACATCATTTTAAATGGTTTAAATATTTATTATTCTAAATCATTCTCATTAATTTCCGTGTTTTCAAAATGGTTTTAAGGATTTATCTATATGGACATGAATGTTTTAAAATGTTAATTCCTTTCATAAGTTTCAAAGTGGTATGGGAAATTTTGATTCAAAAATATCTTTTAAATGACTTCCTTTATAAATGTTTGGATTTTAAATGATTTTATAAAAGATGGATATTTCTCTCAAACAGTTTTACTAATCATTTTCAACTATTTCAACATCCTCTACTAGATATTATTCTTGATTGAATTTGATTTATTATGATACAATCTTCTATATTGTATTGAAGGTTTTGTGAAATTTTTGACTGTGCATGTGTTTTTTATACCATTCATGGTTTATGGTTAAAGTATTAAAATTTCACATGCAAGTTTTAATACCAATATTTATGTTATGTTTCAACTTTTTCATATGAGGAATGCATTGGACTTAGTAAGTGACGGGTGGATCCCGATATAGCTCCTTGACGTATCGATAGGTCTCATGAGAAAAACTAGTGTCTTGGCACAAGGCCTTGACAAGATTTTTATTTTTAGTCTTAGCATGAGGCCTTGACTATGTGGTTATTATTTCCGATATTATGCATTCCCTAATTATGAAATTAGTTATTACATGTGATTATTAGACTAGTAGAATATCCATGTGCATGTTTATATGGGAATGTTTGATTTATTTTTTCCATATTATGATCTGATTATGTTTAAAAAGGCTGTTGTTTTTATTACACAAATTTCCTTAAAAGTTTATAGCTTCTACTAAATTATTTACCCTTACTGAGCATCTGGTATCACCCATTTATTATGTTTTATTTTCCCAGGATTCCAAGAAGTGTATTATAATTTATATGTAGGTTTAAGCTAGGAGAATAATGGAAGTCTCAAAGTATTATCTATGTTGTATTTTATGTTTAAAATTGTAATGGTAAGTTTATGTATGTATTTTATTTTCCAAGACTATTAAACTGATCGGTACTTCGGTACTCGATTCATTATAATCCTGCCAATGTATTAAAATAATGCATCGGGTCCGGGCTTCTGGGGTCGAGGTATTACAGTTGGTATCAGAGGACGTTTTGTCCAAACCTTGGAAACTAGATTTAAAAAAACTATGATTAGAGAACATTACCCTAAGATATACTTTAAGGATTAGAATAGAAGAACTTCCTAAAATTTTGGTAATATAGATATTTTGTGAGTTTTCCAAGAAATATATCCTTGTCTGGATATGAGTAGGTAAAGGTTACTCTAGCATAGATGTACCTAGGATTTAAAACTCCAAAAAGGAGTTTCAGGCTTAACCTGGGGTATCCTGGTACATGAAAATGGGCCTTGCTACACTCTTGGTTACGAGACTCCCAAGGGATATGATTAGGATAATTCACATTTTCTTTACAAACCATTATAAAGGATTTATGAGTAAATACTTCCTCAAAGAAAACCTTTTTTTTATGATTATGGATTATCTGCATCAACTATTTAAGTTAGGAATTTTACAAGTTTGGAATTATGAATTTCAATTCATAAACTAACATAGTGTATGCCACTGTTTAAAAATGGTGCCTAGTAAAAGGAATGAGAACTCCAACAATATGCATGATCCAAATAGTAATAAGGATCATATCTTTAATGGTCTTAAGACAAAATTTATAAGGGAAATATTCTCCCACATATTCTCATCATATGAAGATATAGTATCATGTGTTAATAAGATATGTAAATAATTCTTAGAGTCATGTGGCTTTGAAGGGAAGCCAAAAAATAAAAGAATGACAGAGAGAAAGTTGGATAAAGGGAAGAAGGGAAAGAAGGATTTTCCCATATGTGATAAATGTGGAAAGAATCACCTTGGTAAATGATTGAAGGTAATGGTATTTTGTTATAAGTTTAGAGAAAAAGGACACCAAGTACTTGATTTCAAGGGTAATAAAAAGGTTTCAAATATAGATTACTCCATCTTCAAAGAGTTGGGACACTACGTGAATCAATGTCCAAATCATTAGAGTATTCCCAAAATGATGCTATTGGATAATAATAAAGTTATGATACTACCATAGATGAAGAGGAATAACTAGTGTTATTGTTTTGTTATTAAATAATAATGTCATTTGAGTGTTGTATCAATGATGTACTGGTTATATAAATTATGGAAATAAATAAGGGTTGTATTGTAGTACTATTTCATTAAGGATTTGAGATTATATGGTTATAATAAGAGTGACTCAATATAAAGTTAAACTATTTTGGAAAATACATGGTTGAAGGAAAGATAAACCTTAATTTGGTTCTGATACTGAGGTAGTGATTTTGGAATAAGATAGTATTTATTTGGATAAATTATATTTGATATTCTTGATTACCTTGAAACTAATTAATTGTTTGTTTATTCCTTCATTGTTGGAGTTTACAACATTTTTGGATATAAAGAGTATATCCAGTATTCTATAAGGAATAAGGGATCATGAATTTAATCAATAAGGTTTTATGGTAATTCAAGGTGTTACCTTGTTTTAAAATAATACATGATGAAGGTATTCACATCTTATTACGTGGAAAAATAGATCTTCATTATGTTTACCTTCCTTATAAATTTTGGACTGTGAGTATGGACAGAAGTATTTTGGATAATTCTAAAGGTTATAATGAATTAAGTTGGACATTGGATTATATTATTTAAGGTTAAAACATTTCTTAAGATTATTTTTGGATTTTTATAAAATGGACAACCTGGAGGTCGGGCAACAACCCATCGCATTCGGCAAGGCGGCGAGACTTGAACCCACAACCAAAGGGAGACAAGGGTGCATCACCAACCACTGGCCTACATGATGTCCTAGTTTCTATAATGTAGTTTTTTTAAATATTCTAACAAATGAATTAAATATTCATCATTTTTGGAACCTAATATGATTAGGATAAATAGAATATTTTTTAATTATATTACCTTTTGGATTGAAAAATGAGTTTGTGGTAGGAATTAGTTGAAGGATGAAACTATATTTTCAAGTATATATTTTTTCTATTATTATATGAATAAATTAATTATTAAACATTAGGGAAAGGATATTAAAACAAAAAATGAGTTATCCTAATACCTTATGTTTTTTTGAACCAATGATATTTTAAATCATCATAGATTGATGGCTTTGAGGCCCTCAATTTTACACTTGTTTGTAATTGATGAACTCAATAAATCCCTATAAATATTTATGTTTTTAATCTAATTATGTATCTATAATTTTAAATAATTTTCTCCTAATATATATCATAATTTGTTGGTGACTTTTTCATTTCCCTTCCCCTCTTATTAGGACTATATTTTATTAACCCTATTTCTGATGTGGGTTTTCCACAAAGGTATTTTCTATTTTCCACCTTTTATTTTTGAAGAAAATTTTGAAATTTCAAGGAAGAAATTTATTTAAGGAGTGGATAATGTAACACCCCATGATTTCATAGTACTTTATCTCTTTAAATTAATTCAATAGCTTGCGCTACATGCAACATCGAGTTCAAGCGCACCACAACTTATCAAACCAGCCGTTGAAAAAGCAGTTATGAATAGTATTAACAACATTTTAAATTTTATATATATACTATATAATTTTAACATTAAATTTTTTTATTAGAAATAATATAAGGATAAATTCAATTTTTAGATAAAAGAAGTATTTTTCAAAAAAATGCAATTTTTCCACCTTTTAATGGATAACCCATTTTAAATCTAATATATGAAACTTTTATATATTCAATTTAATGTAATTAAATTATTCTTTATAAGTGGGACATAAAAATTTATTTTGGATAAATTTTTGGTACTTTTCTGATAACTTTCATATTTTGATGAATAACAAAAATACTAAATTTTAATTGAAAACAAATTTTTTAATCAATATAATTTATAGTGTTAAATTATACATTTGAATGTTTTAAAGTGTAATTAGATTATATATTAATCATTTAATATAGTTTATGTCATTATAAGTAATTCCACATTTAAATTAGACATAAACACATGTCAATCCTTTGATAGTTTTGCTTTTTAAATACCCGCTTTTTGTTTTTGAGAATGGGAATTAATTTTCAATCAATTAATGCAGCTTCTATGTTTTGAATTTGGTAAAATACACATTATTTTTTAATTATGAATATAAAAATTAGATTAGGGTTAATTTTTGGTATTTTTCTGAAAACTTTCAATTTTTGATGAATAGTGAAAAACCATGGGTTTCTTTTTAAACTAACTTTTTATTTAAAAAATTATTTATTTTATTTAAATGGATTTTAAGTCAAAATATATACTTAATACCTATATTAGTTTAATATAATTCATTGGAGTCATTTTATAATAAGATTAGATATATAAAATTTTATTGAATTTTTTAATGTCTTTTACCCACCATCTAGGCACATTTGCTAATTTGTATAAAATGTAATTTTACCGCTTCTGTGAAATGAATTTCAAAAATCCGAGAGATACGGTTGAAATCAATAAGTAAATTGTGGTTCAATAGGATGAAAGTAATTGTTTGTGAATAGTAACTTTTGAATTTTATTTTCAAAGCTTAAAAGTAAATAGGGTAATTAAAGGTAAAAATGATATTATAATTACTCTAACACATGTAATAATTACATTGGATAAATTTATTTTGACCAAAATAAACCTTAGTAAAAAATATGATCCTTTTGGTCCACTTGGATTAGATTAGGTCATTTATTATTATTTTATTTTAAAAAGAGTTAAAAGGGTTAAATTCAAATTTTAATAACTAATTTTTTTTAATATGGGGTTATACATAAGATAAATTCAACTATAAATATTCATTAGAAAGGTAAAACTATTTCATACATAATTTAATTTTATTTATAATTTTTAGACATTAAATAATTAAATTTATTTATGACACAATGATGATGCAGTAATTACCATATTATTAAAATATTAAAACAATTCACATGATAAATATTAAAATAATTGTAAATTGAGACTTTCGATGTATTCCACGAATTTTATAGATTAATATGATATGTTAGGATTGATTAAATAATTTTTTTTGAAGTGATAAAGTTGTTATGACTTTAACAAAAACAAAATACCAAATTGTGTCAAAATTGACATAAATGAGTTTTTAAAACAAATACTATATTATTAATTTATATAATATTTCTAAAAATATAAGGTTCGTCCAAATGACTTAGATAAGGTTATATATATCAATAATGAACAACTTTGAATTCTATTGGATTTTTATAGTATGTTTATTAACCATTTATTATAATAATACAAGAATACATGGTAAAAGTTAAACTATTTAACTAAGAGTTAAATCTAAAAGATAAGGTTAATATGGTGACCAAAACCTATCTACAACATATTGGTTGAGAGTTTTTCTACCCAGAACCACATTATAATTTAAATAAATCCTTTTTGAGCCATTATAAAATGAATATGATTGTACAATAAAATAATATTTCAAGCTTTTCCTAAAGTGACCCTCACCTCTCTTATAAAACGGTACTTCCCCTTCTCTCAAAATCACACCTACAAAGTACTTTTTCTTGGCCAAAACCTAATCAAATATCCTCCCAACTACCCTCACTTCAATATAGAGGCCTTACTTTGATCATAAATCCAACCTAAGGAGCCCTTTTGATCAAATCAAAAGGAAGCACCCGAATAAGAGGTAATTATTTCATCACCTCTTTCAAAGTTCTTTTCTTCTTCCAATTTCTCTTTCTTTGTTGTTTCCATACCAAAATAATAACTCTAGTAACTTCTGAATACTATGATGTTATTATAAATATGGTAAAACCATATTCATTTTTATATCCATCCTATTAATGACAAAGTCACCATATGTGCGTACGTACGGCTTACCGTCTCCACGTCGTGGTGAAGTTTGTAATTCAAAACTTCATTATTTTTATGGGTATAATAATTAGTATAAGTGATGTAAATAATAAATATAATTTGTTAATTATTATTTATATATAATATACCATCCAATTACATACTATTTCACCATCAATAGAATGATATTGTCTCTCATTCGTACGTACAACTTACCTTCTCCACGACACGATGAGATTAATCTTCAACGATATCCATTCAAGAATTTTTATAAAAACTTATATATTTATTAAGTATGATATTTATGAAATAATATTTATACTTGAATAATATATATTTATGTAGATAAATATATGTCATTACTTACTTCCATACTATACGATAAGAGAACAGAAACAACATTCATACGTACGTACAAACTACCGTCTCCATGAATGATGTTTCCATTTCATATATCTATCTATTATAAATATTTATATTCTGAATATATATTATATATAAATCATTCTTTATATTCTGGAAGCATATAAATCATGATCTAAATGATAATATCAAGAATAACAAGTTAAAACAATACGATAAATAAAGCGATTATTACCCGAAATGTTACTTTAACATGGAAATTATTATTAAATGGGTAGTATAAAGTCATAAATGAATCATATATGATATCATAAATATTAATATGATTCTTTTAAAATTTAATAACATACTATGGTCATTATACAGAAGGTAAAACGTACCCTCAACTAAAGGAAAGAACACGGTAAGGGTTAATTCCTCAATCTCATTATTATCCGAGATTGTTTATGTGTAAGATTTTACTGAGACATATTTATTATCCATGTCCATGTTTCATAAAAGAGTTATCAAAAGGATTATTTTAAAGGGAATATTTAACTAAAAAAACATTTTAAATGGTTTAATTTTTTATTATTCGGAATCATTCTCACTATTGTCCATGTTTTCAAAATGTTTTTAAGGATTTATTAATATGAACATAAATGTTTTAAAATGTTAATTACATTAAAAAGTTTCAAAGTGGTATGGGATACTTTGATTCAAAAATATATTTTAAATTACTTCCTTTATAAATGTGTGGCTTTTAAATGATTTCGCAAAAAATAGATATTTCTCTCAAAGAGTTTTACTGATCATTTTCAACTTTTTCAACATCCTTTACTGGATATTATTATTGATTGAAGTTTATTTATTATAATACAATCTTCTATATTTTATTTAAGGTTTTGTGATATGATTGACTATGGATGTGTTATTTTTATACCATTCATGGTTTATGGTTAAAGTATTAACATTTCATATGCTAGTTTTAATATGAATGTTTATGTTATGTTTCAACCTTTTCATATGTGGAATGCATTGGACTTAATAAGTGACGGGTGGAGCCCACTATAGCTCCTCAATGAATTGGGAGGTATCATGATAAAAACTAGTGTATTGGAACAAGTATTTGAACAAAATTTTATTTGTAGCCTCAGCACGATGCCTTGACTGTGTGGTTATGATGTCCAGCATTATGAATTCCCTCATTATTAAATTAGTTATTACATGTGATTATTAGACTACTAGAATATCCATGTGCTTGTTTATATGTTAATGTTTGATTTTTTTTATATGATGTTCAAGATTATGTTTATAAAGGTTTTTGTTTTTATTACACATATTTCCTTAAATTTTTATAGCTTTTGCTAAATTATTTACCCTTACTGAGCATCTGAGCTCACCCCTTTCTTATGTTTTATTTTCCTAGGATTCTGAGAAGTGTATTATGATTTATATGCAGGTTTAAGCTAGAATAATAATGGAAGTATCAAAGGATTATCTATGTTGTATTTTATGTTTGAAATTGTAATGTGAAGTTCATGTATGTAATCTATTTTCCAAGACAATTAAACTAATTTGTCCATCGGGACTTGATTCCTTGTAATCATGCCAATGTATTATAATAATGCACCACCATCGAGCTTCTGGGGTCAGGGTGTTATATATATATATTAATCAAGATATGTTGAACCAAAGAAAAAAATTCATAGATAACATGTGATAATTTGTAAATAAACACAAACCATCACATTTATTCGTGTTTTGGATATATTTTATTCCTTATATCCATGTTAAAAAACCATTAAAACAAATTTAACCTTAACCACGAGATTATAAATTTTCAACATAGTATTTTAATTATATGAAAAAAATGAAATGGGATTAACTAAGATATTTTGAAATAATAATTAAAAATATGGAATGCATTTTATCATATTAAAAATAACGTGGTGGAAATTATGTATAATGAATGTTTTACAAACATGTAATTTTTTTTAGGAAAATACCATATTTTAGTGTAAAAATAATACAACCTAGTAATAAATTAAAAATAAAATTTCATAATTTTTTTTCTTAAATAATCAAAATTAATTTTTTAATAATTTCAAAGAGGATTAAATAATTTTTTTGAAGTGGATTAAATAAATTTTAATATAAATGTGTCAAATATAATGAATTTTTTTTTTAGAAAAATTAAATTTTTATTAAAAAATTTCACTTATACTAAAATATAGTATAAATTTGATTCCAATAGAATTAATTAGATTATATCTAATTAAAGAAGGACCATTTTACTTAAATAATTAATCTAAAACCTAATGGGAAACATAAATTACATGATTTATGGAATATGAAGTTTTGTTTTAGAAAAATCTACATTTTCACTATTCACATAAAAATAATTCTATATTGAAAAATTTCAAAACAATTCCATAAAATTATATTAAAATGATAAATGATATTAATTTCTTCAAAAAAATCTTAAAAATATATTATAAATTATATATAATGTATATTCAAAAAAGGTAATAAAATAATTTCTTTAATGAAAAATATTTTTGAAGAATAAAATTAAACTAAAAAAATATAGTAATTATTTAATATGAATTAATAAATAAATTTTAAAATATAAAGAATAAGTATATATATTTTATATAATATCGTTACTCATTTTCATACCCCCAATTTAATGACTAAGATATAATGATAACATTTAAATAATAATATTTTTATATTACATTAGAATTATCTTAGTGCTCGGTGTTTCATGTTAAGAAAGAAATTAAAGTTATAATTATTTCAAACTAAATATTAGGGGAGTTATATTCTCACCATATTAAATAAATTACATCTCCACAATTTTTTTATCTTATTTATAAATAGTTCAATATTTAAAATACTATTATTGAAACCCACATCGTATAAAGGAATAATAATAATTTCATGGAAAAAGGTAAGTGGGAAAAATAATGGATAATTGAAATAAAATATAGTCAGGTTCCTCGATATGGAGAATGTTATCTATAATTGAAAAAATTTACATGGTGTAGAAATAAAATTTTCATACAGTGATAGAGAGTGATAGAGGACATGATCATGAGAATATTAATGACAAAAATATCATAAATCATTAAGGGGTAAAGAATACGATTGATTCACTATAAATTAAGGTAGTAGGATAATTTTTTTATTCCAATTACTATTCATACCACTCTATAATAATTTTACTATTATGATAATAAACAATAGAAAATACACATAAATTATTTTTGTTCAATATTCTAAATATTTTCCCCATTTTAATCGTTATTTTAATTTATTTCCACATCTAAATTTAGTGATAAATGACTACATAGATATTTTTATACTCAAAGAACAAAAATCAACCATTAATTGATCCTAATATACATAATAGAATGATAATTTATTTAACTAATCTAAATAAATGACTAGAAAAAATTGAGATAACACATAACATAATTAAACCTTATTATAAATATAATATACATTAATTTATTACTCATTAAATATAACACCCATTGAAATGATAAAATACTTTATCCTTTAAATTATATATTACTAGTAAAAAATAGATTATTTTATTATTTGTATAAAAATTCCTAAATCCTAAAATTAATTAAACCCTAAAAAATCAGATAATGGAAAAGACAAACATATGTATAATAATCAATTTTTTATATAAGGTGTGTATATGTGTCACAATGTGAAATAACTAAAATATCCTTATTATAATAATATTTGAACTATATGTCTTGATTGATAACTGCCTTCTTATGGTTCTCGGGATATATATAATTTTCTGGGAAAACATGGATGATATATAAGTGTGAATATCCAAAATCAAATAATCTATTAGATAAATTTGAGTCTATGATCAATATATATACTATCACCACTTAACTCATTTCAACTTTAGATATTGTAATTACATTAGAATAGTCCTTATCCCATAGTCTATTCTTAGTTAAATTCCAATTATTCTTAGGGAATTATTTTTCACATTTCTATATCTAATAAAAATTAAAACTGTATATATTGAAAAATTAATTCTTGACCATTCATTCACATTCCTAATGTCCTTTATATATACACTGTTAGAAACACCCAAACCCTTAAATAAAATACTAGATTTTTTAAAAAAATTACGACTTTTTAGAATTTCCATCTTTCCAATCATTTCTTTCATCTCATTTATTTTTCTTAGTGCTCAGTATCTCTCTTCTTCTATTGATTTCCTTTTAAAATATATGAATTGTATAATTATTTCATCTTCCTAATGGAACATAGCACTATATCATCATATTCTGAAAACATTTGATAGAATTATTCCCATTAGAGCGCTGATTTAATCCCATCAATGAAATATTTAATATTAATTTTTAGATTATGTATATTGCTCGTAGAATGTAATGATAATATATTAAATTGTATCTCATGCTTGACAATTCTTTACCCCTCCTCCTATATTAGATTGAGGAATTTCAATTATATATATAATCATTGTACAAAAGGAATGTATGTTTTGTAGAATATCACCTTAAAAAATTCCATTAAATTCTCTTTGTATCCTCTTCCTTCTTTTTACATTGAAATGATGACCATTATTAAGATAAAACACCCTTAAAAAAATACACAACCAGAATAATCACCTCCCATTCATTACATATAAATGCTAGAAATATAATTTCAAAGTGCATTATCCACTGTTCAACTATGAAGGGATTAGTATTTCCATTATGGTATAGAGTTTTCTTCCACCTGAAGTGGTCCATAATCAATGAATAATTATGTAAAGTTATATGTTGTTCCATATATGTAAGGTTATTTGTTATAACCTGGTCCAAATTTACTAGTATAGTAATAATCTAGTCAGATCCAACATTGGTATTGCTGAAGACCTCATGAGAGGAATCCCATCATTGATTATAGGTGTTGACATATTTTCCATTACATCCATGAGGATCCATTTATAAAAAATATAATATACTATATTATCACATAAAAATTTGAATCATAATGTATAATTCCACATCTGGTGAAATACCTATTAGAAATTGAAAATTTATACATATCTAATATTTGAATTATAATTTTAGTATCATTTTTTATATCTTTAAATATTAATAATATTTTCAAATCGTTCTTATTGGTAAATAGAATGTGAATAAAAAAAGAATATCCCTAAGAGTTTCTAGCCATGAGTGGATTATTAAACCCGCTCATCATGCATTGAGTGAAGATTCAAAATCATAATCAAACACCCTTTTTAAGTGTGTTTAACCCTAGTTGTATATGTTCCACAACCACATCAACTACCCTGTATTCAGATAGGTATGTAATTTTTAGAAAAGAACACATTATCAAATTTACCAAAACATCATCATATATTCATATACATAGACATATCCATTTAATCTTTATAGGGTTATGTTATCTAATGTCCATTTATCTAAATATAGTTTTTAAGTATTTTACAAACTTTTCATAGTTACCCACTATAATACCTAGGCCACAGTAACCCATAGATGTTGGTTATCATTCTACATTATAAGAAGATACATAATATTTCATCCAATATGATCAATTATTTTAGTAGAAGTTGTACAGTATATATATACAATTTTTTCACATTAAATTTTACAACATGAAACAAAAACATAAAATTATAGTGAAAATATTTTTATTTCTCTGATTATATCCCTAAAATCATTGATATATCTCTTATAATTATCCCAAATAAAGGAAACAATAAAGGGTGGTAATTGATGCATAGTAAGGGAAAGCATACAAAATATGCTATCATAAAATAATTAAAGATTCAATAATGTGGCATAAGTAATTAGTAATATAAAATTCTATATATCTTATTTTAGAAAAGGTTAATATATCGATTTATGAAATAAAAACATAAATAATCACATCGATAATAACAATTTATTTCATAATGATTGAATACATAATTTCATATATCATTACCACTCCTAAATGGAGTTTTTACATGACATCATAAACATACCATTAAGGCCTCATTCCAAGACATAATAAAAATACCTCCATGGCCTCATTTAAAGACATCATAACTAATTTGGAGAGAATATAAAAAATACCATGTTTAGTTTCTCTCCTAAGTCCTACCGATTAATAAGGGGCTATAACGGGACCCTCTCATCACTTAATATATCCAATGAATTCATCATATGAAAGGGAGAAATATTAAATAAAATACATAATGAATATAAAAATATATATATTTGAAAACAATAATATGGAATGTCAATATCTTTCCCATGTAAAAAATATAACATCAAGTTATTAAGTGAACTTGAGATATATGGTGGATGGTATCATTAAAAAATGCCCCATGTAAGAAATATGATTCAACAAAGTATTTTTTTCATATATGAAAATACTATTTAAATAATATTCGAATATTTATTTGAAAACATGTGAAAAATATACTTTTCATTTGATATCATTTTAAATAATTAAAATTCAGAATATTGATGAAATTCCATTCTTTTGAAAATAATCATGAATAATTATATATTAATCTACAAATAAATGTTTGTTATGGATGGTTAGGAATTCTATTAATCTCATATACATTATAAGAGAACAACCATTTCACAATTTTCAAAAAATTAAAACGTGGGTTATATTAATTTGTTTTTGAATATATTCTTTTTAATCATTTATAAAGAAGTTCCAAAGTAGTTGAAAATTATATTTTATAATCATTCGTACATAAATAACAATATTAATGAAATATTTTATTTAAATGGACATGGATATGTCTGATTTAGAATGGAAAAAACTAAAACATTATTTTATTATATAATCCCTTATGAATTTCATAACGTTTTGAATGAAAAGGTCACAAAATAAGAGAAAATGAAGTGGGTTTGTAAAAAAATTTAATTTTTATAAATGATGTATAAAATAAACCCATATGATAGGTAATACCAAAAAAAAAGGTTTCTAAAGTGTCATAAGTCTATCTTACCATATGTACCACTTGATTTGTAAGTCCTATAACCTCCTTTATATTAAAATTAGATTTATTATATTTATATAAACTACCATTTGAATAATTATAAAATCATATACAATCAATTTATTATTTTTCAACAACCTTTTATTTAAATTTTTCTATTAATATCTTCTTTTCATCTACGAATTACTTCCTTTATCATTATGTTTCATTTTGGCAATTATGTTCCATGAATTGTGGTCATGGTGTCATAAATTAATAAATTTTAATAATGTAATTAAAACCATATTATTCCATAATATCATTAGTATTAAACCTTCATTGTCGATTTATGTAAACAATATTATAATATTACTCACGTATGTGTAAAAACTGAACTAACCAAGAGCGTGTTATATATATGGAATGAGTATGGTCATTCTAATGTATAATATTTACATACAAATAATATAAGATTAATCATTTAATAAAAATAATATAAATTAAATATATATAAATTTAGGGTCTTTAAATAAATATGAATATTGAAAATGAAATAGATTGCTTAAGGTGATGATTTTCCATATGTACACGTGGAAAATATCTCCAATATCTAATGAGAAAATATATAATAATTTAGATAAGATTTTATAATTCTACAATCATTATTACAAAATAAATATAATATATATTTATACATTCCATCATCATAACCATCTATAAGAGGGAGTGATGGAAAATTAATCACATCACTTCGTTGAGGTGGCAGACATATGTACACATGAGCGATACATTCATTTTCTATTTTACGGAAAGGTTAGAGAAAATTATTATAACATAATTATAATAGAATATCCATATATTAATTATTTTGGATTCAATATGTTAAGGTGAATATAATACATTTAGAGGATGTGGAAAAAGAAATAAAATTTAAAAGATTCGGTAAATATAATAAAATGTACTTTGAGTTTCCTCTATTGGATTACACCTAAAGCCTTTATAGGATAGTCTTAGGAGAATAATAGAATCTTATGAATGAATTAAGGTAATTATTGAAGGTATTTTTTAGGTCATGTATGATCTATAGTTATAAAAAAATTAATAAAGGATAAAAGGAGTATCCTTTTTATATTTTAGGTAAAAGACACACACTTAATTACATTACATATTTAAATTTGATATATATGATAATCATGTCATGTCAAACAAAAGAACCCCAAATTCATAGATAATATAACATAGGGTCAAAATAAACCTAACAAAAAAATAAGAAAGTTTTTGTGACATTTTAAGCATTATATCCTGTTTAATTTCCCTTTAAACCCATTTTAGATTTAACCATGATAACTATCCTTCTTTTACCATGATAAAATAATTGTAATAAAAACAATTTATACACAATTTTTAGAATAATACTTGATTTAAGTGTAAAAATTATCTATCATTGAAATAAATAATGAGTTTGATATCTTTGAATTTGTTAGGTTAACTAATAAATAACGGAGATTTTTGGAATTTACATACAATCCCAAAAAAATTAAACCTTACATCAGTACTATTGAATGAAAATACCCTAAAATAGTTTTTATGAAGGGAAACATATAATTTATGTTCATAAAAGTAAAGAATGTGTTCTAAATTCAAAATAGTTTTTTAAAATGTATTACTTATCTTCTATAAAGTAAATTTATCTGAAAAAAACTTATACAATAGGATAAATACAAGTTTTAGTGATATTATAATGTTGTAGCCAATTACTTTATCCTTGTTTTATGTGTATTGCCCTTACTAAGTTGAAAAATAATTAACATGGTTACTATATATAATTAAAAAAATAAAAGGGGTCTATTTACAAAATTTGAACCTACTAAATAAAAATTATGAATTCATTTTTCAACTATTATTTTATTCCATTCTAATTTATAAATTATAATATAAATACATAAGAAGAAAAATAGTTTTTAGATAAAGGCATTTTTATGCCCAAAAATGAAATTATACTAAAATCATGTTCAATGTAAATTACTATGAAATTAATTGTATTGTTTATAATTAAATTAGTATTTCATTAAATTATAATCAAGTAAAAAAAATTCTTTTCAATTATATGATTTAACTAAAATAAATTATAGTTATACAAATATCACTATTTATCAATATTCACTTAAAAATACATATTTTTAGAAAAATCCCAATAACTTACCCTAAGATAACATCTACATGATGATTTAAAAAATAATATCCATTTTCACAAATAAAATTTCTAAAAAATGATAGAAATTAAATGTAATGCATGTACACATAAGGAAATAAAAACTATTTTTGAAGAAACCATATTTTTAAATCCATTTTTTGATTAAAAATAGTGAAACAATTTATAATAAATTAATCTATAAATTTTCATTATATGGAAATAGAAAAAAAATCTATAAAGATTTTATTGATATTATTACTACCAATTTAATGGATATTTTATAATGGTCATATTTGAATAATAAATTTTTTATAGTATATGAAATTTCTCTTAAAGATTGTTGGTTCTTGTTAAGAAATTTATCAAGATTTTTTTCATTTAAAAAATATTTTCATGGAGTTAAGTACTTAACAAGTTGAAATATTTTAATAACTAATTATATAATCAACATTAAAAAGTATTAATATTATTATATTAGATCATGGTGGGGAATACATGAGTTAGGAATTCAAAAATCTACTGAGAAATTGTGGAATCATTCCAGAACTCATTCCTCCAATAATTACAAATGGAATCATGTGTCTGGGATAAGGAATATTACTCGGTTATACATGGTATGATCAATTATGAGTATATGTGACCTTCTAAATTAATTCTGGTATTTTTCTATATAAATGAAAAATTTTATACGACACTATGTTCCATCAAATGAAATAATAAAGAAACCATATGAGATAAGTACTGATAATCACACCATTTTGTATTTAATAAATATTTTGGGTTATGATTCATAAATTTTTTGTTTGAAAAATTAATATTTTTTTGTTTATCACATGAAAACTATGAGATATAATTTTTATAATTCAATAAATAAAAAAGTGTTTGTGGCCCAAATTTATATATTACATGAGAATGCATTTATCAATCGAGGAGTTAGTGAGTGTAATGTTGAACCTAGAGAAGTTTAAGACTAGAAAATAGGAAATGTTTCTAATATAGATTTTTAGATTTCCCCATAATGAGTTGTGGAAGAATAATTAACTCATATTACAAAATAACTTCTATTGTATAATAATAATCATTGGGAACTCGAAAGATATGAATTTCTCAGGGAAAATGAAAATGAAGTAACATTCTTAGGAGATAAAGAAACTTTCTAAAAGGAATCAATTTATCATTAAGACTCTTTGATATAGATTAATGAAATAGAATTTGAAATGGACACCATGTACATTAAAAATGTTTTAAACATGATGGAGGAACCGAAAGGGAAAGACCAATATGGTGTAAATAGGTTTTACATAAGAAAAATAACATGTATGGTAGAGTATCTATCTATAAATAATTTCAGGTAGAAAATGGTTACACAAAAATTAATAGTATTGACTATAAAAAACTTTTCCAATTATAGTTTTTAATGTCCATTTATATTTTACTAGTCATAATTGATCATTTTGATTATCATATATACCATATAGATGTTAGTTTCACTTTGATTAATGTAAATTTATACAAGGATGTGTATATCATATAACTGGATGATTTTGATGTTACAAATGAGATAGATAAAGCATAAAATCTACAACAGTCCATTTTTGGATGAATGAAATATTTTTGGATTTTAAATATTTAATTTGAAAATTCAATTACATAGGTTGGTTTTATCAAAATAAAATATGATTTTTTTCATAATCATGAGTTAATTTGTGTTTAATAGTGTTTTTAATACTTCATGTGGATGAAATGATACTTATTAGAAATGATTTCTCAATACTCCACTCCTTGAATATGTGGATTGGTAAATTCTTCATGATGAAAGACAAGGTTGAAGAAGACTACATACTATGTATGTATATCTATAAATATAGCTATATAAGACTATATATATTAATCAAAGACATATAAATTATAATAATAATAAATTTAATTATCATGGAGATCTCTATGAATGGATTTTTACTAGTGTTTCATGGTATTAATATTGGAATGATTCAACAACCTTTTAAAGAGTTAAAAAGGATGGATTGAATTCCCTATGTAGATTCTATTAAAATTATAATGTTTGAAATGTTATAAATATGATCATATGTCACATAATATCTCATGATAAAAATTATATACCAATCCAATCATAGTGTGAGTCATTGGAATACTATGAATAATATTATTATGTATAGAAGATAAAATAATGATACATTATTGGTATTTGAAGGAGTGAATAAGATATAATTAAAGGGTAATACGTATTCTAGATTCTTAAAATACCAATATGATATTATTTATCAATAGGGTTTTTCCTATTTTATGAATCAATATTTTAGAATATTTTTAATCAAAATACCTTAGAAGACATGAAATCTGAGGAAGGGTTTATCTCCACTATTCTGAAAAGGAATCCTTTTAAATATAAAAATTCATTATTTAAAATGGGGTGGTTCTACGCATTGAGTAATGAATTGGGTTATACTATGACATATAGATCCAATTATTATAATAATGATCCCTGATCTCAATAAAGGAACAAACACATATTTATTAAGTACCATCACAGAAGGTATATTGTTTAGAGGGGCTTTGTAAACATTTATTAGCTAGATATAGATGAAAATATAGTTAATTTATTGATAAAAAATTTATCATATAAGAAACACAGGGGGAATATAGAATCTATTGTATTATGATACTTTATAAATTGATATAACAATTAAATATTTTATCATGTAATTATAATCAATGCATTCTCTATTTATCATTCATTAATGTGAGCTAGAATGTACTTTTCATGAATAGTGTAATGATATTATCCTCTCATTTTTTAATTTGGAGTCATAACTAATCGATTATCATTATAGAGTATAGTGGGTTATGATTATATGTTAACATTAGCCTGAATAAAATTGTGTACACATTACAAATGATTATATATGATAACAAAGAATAGATCCATGAGTTAATAAGTAGAGACTTATTACTAAGAATGAGTCCCCAAAGTAAATGTAATGGAATGTCGTATTGTCATCAATATATTTAGTTATGTATTATTATTAATAATAATTCTTACATAATTTTTGATAGATTAATATCATGATAAGAATTATACATTGACACCTTTTCCGTATGCCATTGAAAAAACAATTTTCTAATTAGGGTGCGATTGAGTATGTTATTGATCATGTCATTGGTTAGAGAACAACCAAGATGATATTTTTCAACTTTCATGAAAACATAACTAACCTTATATATATATATAAATAAATTATTGTATAAGAATAAATTTTATAGATTAATATCCATTATAATTTTGTAAGTGATTTTATTAAAAAAATATTAAGAAATGGATAGATTTATTTAACACAATTACTTTTCATTTTGTTAAGTGGATTTATTTAATAGTTTATTTTATTAATTTTTGAATTAGAATTTTTTATAATGGAACCTAATTTTTGAATCATAATATATAATTTATACTAGGGTTAATTTTATGAATATTTCTGAAAAGATGGACTGTTGAGTAAATAGTGTGAAATAAATATTTTTTTAGAACTTTTTATTTCTTTTATAGTGTACTAAAATTAATATTCTATTTTGAAATTTGTTTAAAAGTAACTCAATATTGGTTTTTTTAAAAATAATTTAATTTATTCTATTGGAATAAATATTTTATTTTATTTTGGTTAAAGTTAGTTTTTTACTTCAAAACTTCATTATATAAATAAATTATTAATTTTTTTCACATGTTTGAATTAAAATTAATTTCTTGATGTTATAGATATTTAATATTGAAACATGTATTTAATATTTAGAATCAAGAGGGTAGAAATTATAAATTATTTCAATTTCAGTTTTTCTTATTATGAATAGAAGCCATGGTAAAAAATATTTTCAAAGCGGTAATGGTTTAATAATGTCATTTAAGGTAAAAACATTGTGATATGGCCAAAAAAATATAATCTTAAATGTTTTTGGATGATATATTTAGAAGCTTATCACTATATATTATATATTTAATTTAATTTTTCCTATATTCTAATTAGTTACAAATTTATAATATTTAAATGAATTTTTTTTACATGTGTGACACTCCACCCACCTATAAAAGGGAACCCCATGTACTATATTCTTTACACAACATGAGTTATTTATTATGAAAACAAAACTATCCAAATACCTTCCCAACATACCTCCCCATATTTGAGAGGTCCTAGTATCCCTAAAATACTAATCCTATTTGATTATGGTAAATGTGAATGTTGGTTTTCCAAAGTTGATCTATAACTATAAAACTAGTTCATTCATGTTTATGTATTAATCCATTGGCCTTGAATATTATAAAAAATCACTGATATAATAACATTTGTGTAACATCTAGAGTTTTAATAAATATAATTATTTATTTTATTATTAACATTTAAATTACAAAATAATTCAATGTTAGTAATAATAATAAAATAAAATTATAAAGGAATATTAAATTATTAAATAAATAAATAAATCATAATGAAATTTATTAAATATGGTTTGATATTAAATTAAATTATAGGTACTCATTTTCTAAATGTTTTATTTTTATTTTTTTGAAAATATTATTTTATTTTAAATATATTTAATTGATTATTTTTTATCAGAAATAAAAAATTTATAAAATTATTATAAATAATTATTTCATCATATACTCAATAACGTTTAAGAATAAAAATAATGGTTATTTAAATTTAAAATTAATAATTATAATATATTAATAATTATATATGTATATGACTATTATTTTGAATTATTAAATTTATGTAATATACTTTTATTCTTAAAAATTGAAATTATAAATAAATTATGATAATTCTATTATTATTTTATAAATTATGAATATTATAACTATAATCATTAGTTTTTAAAATGATAAATTAATTTTTATAAATGATGGAATTAAGTTTATTTAATTCCAATTATTCTTCTCAAACAAAATATATATACTTATGAGATTATGAAAATATAAATTATGTTATTATTTATCAAAATATAAATTCATTTTTATTAAACAAATTAAAATCTATGTAAAAAAAATAATATATGAGTTTATTAAGAACAAACCGAATAAAAAATGCAGAAGAATCCAGAAATTGGGATTGAGGGTTTCTTTGGGGTGAAATCAAGAACTAAGTCAATCCAATAGGAGGATATCGATAGCATAGAGTCAAGGCATGGCTGAGAATGTCAGTGAGATGCTTCAATAGTTAGAGAAAAGAAAGCACTGAGATAGGGTCTAGCTGAGGATTCAATCATGTGGTGTGATTCTGGTTGAAGGTTCAAACATAGATCATAGATAAAGATGAGGGTTCTAATCATTCAAGATGAGTGTGTATGAGGTGGTTTTAAGTCCAAGGTTTCACTTTGGTATTTCTGAGTGATTTCCAATCAGCGATGAACTTTTAAAGTCTGAATCTGAATGAGTAAGGGTTAAAATTGGGTGCAACCTATTGTCTTCTTTCTCCAATTCTTAAAGATCTGAAGATAGGTAAGTTTTGTAGTCTGAATCCTTCTGAATTTATCATATAGATTACTTGATGTCATTTTGTTTTGGTTTTTATATGATTTATTCTATCTTCAATCATCTTATGACCAGTAGTGGTCATTTTCCAATAATCTTTGTGATATGTTCAATATATTAACCATTTTTTCAGTAATTTTAGTCAAATTCAGTGGTCCAGTTATCAATCTAGTTATTTTAATCTTACTTAGAGCATATAATTTTTTTATGAGTCATATTCAAATATTTTTTTATTCTGTGAAAATCTAAGTTTCAATAAAAGAAAAAATTTAATTAATTTTTCTTATTCGAAAGTAATGAGTTGAGTTTAGTTTGATGTAATTTTCGGTTTTTGTTTGAATAGATCCACGATAGTAAAGACATAAATAAATATATATTTATTGAATATTGTCATTTTGTTTTTGGTGAATTATAATTTCATTTAAAGCATGATAACTACTATATAAAGTAGCCTTGCTCCTACAATATGGGATCCAATTAGTGCACTATGTGTGAGGATGGCGAGGCGGGAAGTAGTCTCCACCTTCCTTCCCTTGTATATATTTTCTACTTCTAAGAATATGAAAGTTATAGAATTTGAAATAGGAATAATAATAAGTCACAAGTTGTCATATACAAATAACAAGTAAGGGGATTAGTTTTCTTTTCAATATCTTTTAAGTTGTTTCAATGCAATTTCTCTCTTCTATGATTTTCGGATGCAAAATCCTTCTTGATCCAGAGTATTTTCTAAATGAATTTATTGTTAAAAAAATGTTTCATAAACTTTAAAAATAAAATTTAAACTTCTCCCCAATTAATTTAAGAATATTTATTATAATTTATTTTAAATATAAAATTGTTCAACAATCAAAAGTTTAATTAATTTTTTATAGTAAGGGAATTTATTTTTATTAAAATTATTTTACTTTGAAATTTATAATTCACCAAAATTATAATAATTATTTTTGAATAAGTATATATTCAAAATAATATTTTTCAAGTGCTTATGTATACCCTTTTCCAATATTTATATATCATAATATGAATGTATATAGCTAATTTCATAAGAGAATATTTTCATTTAAAAGAATTATTTTATTATGTTTTCAATTCAAAAGTGTTCCCAAAATTCAGACACAAATTTATTATTTTCATCAAAAATATATAATTTTGAACTACTATGTAAAGAAATTAAGCCATTAAATTTTAAAGGATGTTTTTAGTAAAATATATTTTTAAAGTAATAAAAATTATTAAATCTTTTTATGTTTATGGTTTACAATATATTTTAATATTGAACCTCTCATTGTTCTAGGAAAGGTAAATGAATGTCATCTACCACATCAGATAGGGCCATCATCTTAGTTTATGAAATATCATACATGTACTAGTATTTATTATTAATATATATGTATGTTTTATGAATAAAACATTATTTTGTAGAAATGATTTTTTAAGAGTGTTTCATTAATGGAAAACATGGATGAAAATTACTCTCATATCGTGAAAAGACAAATCGACATGAGATTTGATTATTTTAAATTCAGTATATGTGTTCTTGTGGAAGTATATATGTGTGTGTAAATATATAAACATATAAATGTATTAAAAATGTTTTGAAGTTTTAAAATTAGAAAATAGAGTGGAAAATGTATGTATATATATAAAGAATGCTTAAAATGTTTTCAGAAAACCCAACACTTGAACATCGTAAATATGGTATGGAATTAGGGAGTGAAACCATCCCTCAGTAAGTGGGTAGTCCCAAGATTGCCTTCAATGCTCTAAGTGATCACATTGTTTTTTACAAGCTTTTGTAGTGTTTTCTAAAAACCACAAGATTATATTTTAATCAACGTTTAAATGTATGTAATTTCAAAAGTATTATAGTATTTTAAATCATAAGTAATTTCAATAAAGATTTCAAAAGGTAATTTCAAAAGTATTTTCATTGTTTTACTAAAATCATTTCAGAATCATTTCTCAAAAATTTATTTCAAAGAAATATTTCATAAAAGGTATTTCAATGATTTTAAAACCCCTTTCTGGGAAATTAAATCCTCATCCCTTGTTGTAAATGTTTTTCATAGGAATCCTGGAAGCTCTAAGTCAGTCTTTGATGCTTTTGGTGTTAGCACACACAGAAGCATAGTAGGATTTTTTTTATTTTTCTTTAACTCTAATAAATGAAAGGTGTTTTCTAATCCTCTAGATCCTAGATCAATAAAAGGCCCTCTATTGTATAAAGCACTGTGTATTTTTCATATATCTTTTATAAAACAATACACAACATGTTTTATGCATTGAATCCAGAAGCATGGGTTTGAGGCATTATAATAGTGTCATAAATATAATTATATTATATTATATTTATTTCACAACCCTTTTCCAACTCCTTCTTTATCTATTAGGAAATGAAAACATCACTAGTGCATACTTATGAACTACCTTCTCCTTAAAGAGATGTGTTTCATTTTTCATAACCACCTAATATATTTGGTCAAAATGATAGATCAAATGAATATATATTATATTTTTTAGATTATAATGATTATTTAAAAAAATTATATTACATGCACTCATATCTTCCAATCTGTTAGACACTGATAGTGTTTCTTATGTGTGGATGTGGACAACCACCTCCATGAAGCGATGTGAATCATTTTTTGTTTCCACCTTTGTCAAGACCTGACCCTACCCGGGCTCGAGCCGCAACTACCCCAAGCCCACCTCCATAGGCCAGGGGCTGGCGACCAATACCGAAGGCACAACAACTCAGGGGGGCCTTTGCCTAACTACCTGTACACACCCACACGCAGCACACTCAATGCAAAAGTGCAGAGTAAAAAGAAAAACAAGAAGAGTAAAAAGGATAACTTCTATATATAAACCACAGAGTGCATCGACCTCTACAAGTAAAAAGTACAAAATGAAAAGAAAAGGGGCAAAACACGCGCCCAACCAAAAAGTGCCACAACCCGGCAACAGGTAAACAACAAGAAACAGCTGATGGGTCTCCCACCTGGAACCTAGCTACGACCACCGCACGCGGTCCAAGCTCCCAAACTCCTACGCTCCACTGAAGTCACGCTCCACCTGTCCATCTTCTTTAAGGGCACACCAAGTGCAGGCAAAGCCCAAGTAGGGGTGAGTATACAAATACTCAGTAGGATACCCCGAATGCTCTATGGAGCAACAAAGGAGGTACCAAAGGGTGAGCAGTAGAGAGAACAGGGAGTAGAACAGAAGTACAACAGAGTGCAGTAAAGAGTCCAGCTCAACCCAACAAGAGAAAGGAAGTAGATTCATCCAGGAATAAGGAGCTAGAAATGGTGAGAAGATGAACTTCCCGTCGAGTCTTCGCTACCTATAGCAGGAGAGTAGACTCATCCAACCACAAGAAGCTATAAACGGAAAGCACGTGGCATACCCCGCGCGTCTTCGCCTCTCCTGGAGGGAGAGTAACTAGGCCCAAGAAGTGGGTACTCGAACAAGGTATATACATATATGTATGCTCGACAAGAAGCCCGAACAAGCTCGTAAGGGGATCTCCGTCCCGTAGCTCAGCCCAAGAAAATGAGTCTCCAACAGTCCCAGAAGCAAACACCATCATCAATGCCCAGCATCTCGCACGTCTGCCCTGAACCGCAAGCCAAGGGGCTCAATCACCACACCTTGACACTATCCGATTTGGGCGGCACTGACTCGCCTGCAAGGTTTTAGATCACGTCACAAGAACGCGTCTCGGTGGGGAAAGCGCCCCTCGAAATTGAGAGTTCTAGGGAAAGTCAAACCACACCTCGTCACTGCCCTGTAATCTAGAGGTCTCCTCAAAGTCAAAGTTGTTCCATCACCGACCCGTACAACCAAGGGTCCTGCTCCGGTGGTCGCGGAGGAAAGCCACAGAGTAGCCTAATAGAAAGGACTGAGTCTAGAATGCCAACCGGTGTCCCCACTGCCCAGCCATGCTGGAGGGTAATTCATAACACATCATCCAGCGACCCACTACCCAGCCCCGCTGGAGGGTATACCTTAACACATCATCAGGCGACCCACTTCCCAGCCCCGCTAGAGGGTAGACCTGGAATAAGTCGACATGCAACCCAATGCCTAGCCGTGCTGGAGGGTAGACCTAGAACTGAACGACGGGTGACCCACTGCCCAGCCATGCTGGAGGGTAGGCCCTAAGAGGTCGTCGGGTGACCCACTGCCCAGTCTCTACTAGAGGGTAGACCCTAAGTGCGTCGGGAAACCCACTGCCCAGTCTCTGCTGGAGGGTAGACCCTAAGTGCGTCAGGCAACCCACTGCCCAGTCTCTGATGGAGGGTAGACCCTAAGTGTGTCGGGTGACCCACTGCCCAGTATCTACTGGAGGGTAGACCCTAAAAGCCGATGAATAACCCACTGCCCAGTCCCGTTGGAGGGTAAAACTCAGAACTGCTCTGGCCACATCCACTGGAGGGTACAACACTGGACAACCAAACGTGGAGTGGGTATCGTGAAACCACCCAACTCTAGAACAACTCATCCAAAAGAAGTTCAATGCATGTTCCATCACCGGGTGCCAATGGCCCCGCTACCGGCCAATCCATCGAGAACGAAACCAGGGGGAGACCACTCAACCCTGCTGGTCAAACAAACACATAGAGGAACCCTCTATGTCGCGAGAGGTCAAAGTACGCAAAGCAGAACCCGGAACGCACGTGGGGCCCACACAACGTGTGGCCCCATCTCAACCCCAACTGAACGCACCAACATTCTCAGGTTCGAACAACCACATGTACCTCCAAGCATTTCCGTATACTCTCAGAGTATACATAGTCTCAGCCCAAGGGCCATCGTGCACACAGCAACAAACGTCAACATGAAGGCGTGACGTAACATCTCCAACTCAAAGGCCCAGGCATGGCCAACCACATCTTTTGAACCATTCATATCACTCTCCCAAGAGTGGGCGATCACATGCCCAGGGTCCGCTACAAACATGGTAGGACGAACCGCCACCGGAGCACCTTTCATGCTTCCACATTTAATAAGATCGCGTATAAGGCTCCGCACAACCAAACAGATCGCACCGTTGTAATCCTCGTGGAAAAGCACACAAGATCGACTACTTACTCGCCTCCAATGGATATCCGACGAAAAAGTAACCAACATCGCCTCACGCCCGAACGGCATCCCGTGATTCCGAGCCTCGGCCCCGAAAACAGTCGGTCGCATCGCACCATTGCGATCCCCTCGGGAAAACACGTCAAAAGCACTACTCACTTGAGTGCAACAGATATCTGGAGAAAAAGATGCATTCTAGCGCACCGCACACGAGCGGTGCCACGTGGGAACAGCAACCCGGTCTCGAAACTCAACCAACGGATCGCACCGTTGCGATCCTCTCGAAAAAGCACACAAGATGGAGTACTCACTTGTCCAAAACGGTCGCCCGGTGATAAAGATGGAAAATCACCGTCGACGCCCAAACGACCCTCCTGGGCCCCGCACCATCGTGCGGAATTATAGAGGGCGGATTGCACCATTGCAATCCCCTCGGAAAAACATCCAGAAACGACTATTCGTGTTCTCCGAACGGACGTCCGATGGAAAAGTCGTGAAACGCTGCACGCAGCTCAAAAGACGGGTCGTGGGGCCCATGCCTCAACTCCGGATTTAGCACCCGACACCACCCTGGAAAACTTCGCCCCGGCGCCAGGGTCGCAACGCCACTGAAGGTGCTCAAAACGGACATCAGACGCGCCCGCGCCGTCCAAAACAAGATTCCCGAAAAAATGGCAATTCGCTTAAAGAGGCGTCGCGCCTCCGAGGCCCCTCGTTTCGGGAATTAAAAATTCCCAAAACCATCTCAAAATATTCCTCCCAAGTTAAGGGATGCGTCGCCGCTGACGGCACACGGAACTGACCCCTGGTTTATGAGTTATTAACATAAATCATTTCCATAATAATAATAATAATAATAATATTATTATTATTATTATAAACTTGTTTATATATTTTTTTTCTTTTTTTTCTTATTTCCACTGATCGGCCGCTGGCCGGTTGGCCTTCTTCCCCGCGGAGACCCGCCGCTGGCAGGTATCTATTTTCCGAGCAGGGTCGCGCGCCACGACCCTTGCTGCCACGTCAACCGGCCGGCACAGCCGGCCGGTGCTCCCGCTCAGTGCCCCCAGCGGCTCACGGCCCTCGCGCATCGCCTTAGTAGGCTCACCGGCCTCCTCCGCTCGAGTCGGCACCGACCGCCCGCGCCTCACAACCCCGGCCACCGACCTCTGCTCCGCTCTACTGCCGAGAAACCCCACCGCCTGCCATTGGAGCCACCCGCGCGCCACCTCCTCAGCCCTGCGCCGCCGCGGCTCGGACTGCTGAAACACCCAAAACCGGCCGGAAACCTCAAAAACGCCGGAAAAAATCCTTAGACCCGCAATCTTCGGTGAATGTTTGCGGGGTCCCCAGAACTCGGATTTCCAAACCGAAATAGGTGACTAATAGAGAATAAAATCTACTACAAGATTAGGTGCTTTAATTCGACGATCAAATAACAATCGATGAATATAATTGAGGCTGAAATAGGGTTCAGAAATTAAAACGCAACCAAAATCCTCCTACCTCGCTGGGCTTCGGCCGAAGCTTTACGAACGATCCGTCGCCGTGTAATCGCCTTGCCGGAGTGGAAGAGGGGAGGGAGCTTGAGGGATGCCTTGAGGGAGGCCTCGCCAGGGGATAACAAGGGAGGAAGGGGATGGAGAGGGGTTTAAATAAAAAAAAGAATTTTAAATAATTTAAACCCATAATTTTCCTCGCATCCGAAACCTTTGGCGAGGTCAAAATTAAACTTCCCATAGGGTAAAAACCACCTCCCGAGCACAACGGTGGTCTAGGAATTTGATTCCGAGCTTCCATTTGAAAGTTATAAAATTTAACGTCTGAAGCCGCTAAATTACGAAAACGCCCCTGGCGGCATTTTTCACAGACAGGTCGCGCCCGCGAAAGTTATACCCCTCCTAGGGTAAACGGCACGCTCCAAACTCAACGGTGCCCTTGGTTTCCCAATCCGAGCCACCGTTTAAGAGATACCTGCGTTTCAACATTAAACGAATTAAATAAATTTATTTAATCCGTTTAACGTTCTAGAAGCGGGCGAGGGGTCCAAACGTCCCGCGCCAACACGTTTTATGTCGTTCCTAGGGTAAAAACCACATTCCAGACCCATCCGTATACTCGGATCCCTGATCTGGAACTCCGTTTAGGAGTTATCTCATCTCCAATGTGAACGCACTGAAAATTTAATTCCGGCCACTCCGGGGCTCGAAATCGCACGCCGTCTGAAGGCGCTGCTTTGGAATATCATCAAGAATATTCCAAAGTCTTTCACAGAAAAACCCGGGTTCTTACATCATTCCCTCCTGCAAGATTT
The DNA here is from genome assembly GCA_963277665.1 of Viscum album. Taxonomy (NCBI): domain Eukaryota; kingdom Viridiplantae; phylum Streptophyta; class Magnoliopsida; order Santalales; family Viscaceae; genus Viscum; species Viscum album. The sequence continues at coordinate 381,889,282 of OY728155.1, forward strand.
TCGTCCCCGAAAATCAAAACTAGGGAGCAACATAGGGTACTAAGCCCACACCTGGCTCCCCGTACCCAGAAGAACCCACGCATAGCTCCGCGTCACTGCACACAGACCAAAGGATTGATCCGTTCACGCGAGGTCGGCCTTTTTCTCTGTCGTGCACCCACTCCAGACTTTGGGGCTAGGGCAAGGCAGTAGAGATCCTCACCATCCCTCTGCACGGTCTCAAACGGCCCGAAGTCTCTCGGGGGTAGCTCACCTCCCCGGTCACACCTCTACGTCGCACGCCGCAACGGGAATCACCGCCCGCACCTGAAACAAGGCCCGATGATTCCCTCCTTCAGAATATCCATATGGTGAAACACCCAAGGATATATGGTCATGCAAGATTCCACAACCGATGTCTCTCAACCAAGACTCTCTTACGCACTCGTAAGCGAAGGAGTCAACACCTTCGACGAAAGGAAAAGGTCTCACGCCTTTTTCCTTACCAACACAGGGTTACACCCGACGCCCTGCGTCACCCTGGTAACACCTCAAACAAGGAGCAGGGAGAAAAGCCTTTCACACGCAGATCCCAACAATTCTACTTCAAGAAGTAGAAGAGTCGCAAGGGGTACCTCTCACCATCCCATGCTCACCAGGATCGTAGCATCCAAAGCTCGCGGATGTCCGTGGTCCCAACTGTCAGCTCCCGGAGCCTGACGTGGACCGTCTAGTGGTGACGGGGAGATCTCGTAAAGTCATCCCCCACTACCAGCTCCTCCCGCTCCTCTACTAGTACCACCTCTCTGGCCACTACTCCGATCACGGCGCTGCCTCTGTCGTGGTGGTGCACCTGCTGCCTGCCCGAAGCTCTCAGCAACTCGGGTCGGGCAGACTCGTGCCAAGTGACCTCGCCTGTCACAAGCATAGCACAGACCCTCTCTGGGCTGCACTGGTGCCCTCCAGATCCACTGTGGTGTACGACCACGCCCCTGAGTCCGGTTGTCTGAAAGCCACCTGCGTTGATGTTCTCCTTGCCGACGCCCGCTAGCTGCGGCAGACGTCTCGGCTCCGACGTGCCTGCTGCCACCCCCAACGCTAGGACATGGAAGGAAGCCCTCTGTCACCAGCCCATGCTCTATCACCCCGGAATATGTGGAAATACCCAAGGGTGCTATGATAGCATGAATCTCTCAGCAGAGACCCTGCTCAAACTTCTGCGCTCGGGGGTTGCTGTCATGGACCAAGTCCGGATAAAAGCGTGCACGGTCTACAAAACTAGTCGCGTACTCGACCACCGTCATCCCTCCCTGGTGAAACTGCAGGAACTCCTAAATCTGAACGGAGTGAAAGCAGGAGGGGAAAACTCCTCATGGAACAACAACTTAAAGTCGCCCCATGAAAGTGACGACTCGTCAAGAAACCGAGTCACCAGACTCCACCAACGCCAAGCTGATCCACAGAAAAGGTTGGTTGCCAAAGCTACTCTCTGATCTGTCGGCATCTGTACAAGCCTGAAAAGGCGAACCACTGTCTCTAGCCAACCCTCTGCTGTCTGAGGGTCTGGCTCACCACTGAACCTCAGCGGTCTCTGCCACTGGAACTCACGAAGCGCGCTCAACCTACGCTCAAGCTCAGCCTGTTCTGCTGAAACTGCCTGCTGCTCAACAGGTGGGGGTGCTGCTACTGGCCCACCCAGAGAAAGGGGCTCGCATGATGGGTCATAGACTGTGGCCTCTTAGCTCACAGGGTCTTCATCACGAACCAGAGCTGGTATCCTGGCTGGCTGTCTTCGCGGAGACATCCTGATCGTTATCAAGGAGTGCCGCGGTCAGATGAGCATATAGGTATATACCAATATCAACAATGGGGAGCTGACTCAAGAAGGACAGTCAAAGACTCAATCCTATGTGATGAACAAACAAATTTTCCCCTGCAACAAGTGTCTCAGCATGCCGAGTCGACAAGCGGGTTATCAAGGTCCTGGTGAATGGATACGTCGGCCGCCGCACCATCACTGGACTCCCTGGCCTGAGAGCCGCTCTCAAGACACATTGAAACTGTTGCCCTAAATCCCAACCAATTCCTATTTTAGGGACGTTCGAACAACGTCCCAAGGAACGAACCACCTTTGATACCATTTTGTCACGACCCGACCCTACCCGGGCTCGATCCGCAACTACCCCAAGCCCGCCTCCATAGGCTAGGGGCTGGAGACCAGCGCCGAAGGCACAACAACTCGGGGAGGCCTTTGCCTAAGTACCTATACACACCCACACATAGCACACTCAATGAAAAAGTGTAGAGTAAAAAGAACAACAAGCAGAGTAAAAAGGACAACTGCTATATATAAACCATAGAGTGCATCGACCTCTATAAGTACAAAGTACAAACTGAAAAGAAAAGGGGCAAAACACGCGCCCAACCAAAAAGTGCCACAACCCGGCAACAGGTAAAAAAAAAGAAACAGCTGGCGGGTCTCCCACTTGGAACCCGGCTACGACCACCGCACGCGGTCCAAGATCTCAAACTCCTACGCTTCACTGAAGTCACGCTCCACCTGTTCGTCGTCTGCAAGGGCACACCAAGTGCGGGCAAAGCCCAAGAAGGGGTGAGTATAATAATACTCAGTAGGATACCCTGAAGGCTCGAGGGAGAAACAAAGGAGGTACTGAAGGGTGAGAAGTAGAGCGAACAGGGAGTAGAACATAAGTACAACATAGTGTAGTAAAGAGTCCAGCTCAACCCAACAAGAGAAATGAAGTAGACTCGTCCAGACACAAGGAGCTGGAAACGGTGAGAATATGAACTTCCTGTCGAGTCTTCGCTACCTATAGCAGGAGAGTAGACTCATCCAACCACGAGAAGCTAGACACGGAAAGCACGTGGCATACCCCGCGCAACTTCGCCTCTCCTGGAGGGAGAGTAATCAGGCCCAAGAAGTGGGTACTCGAACAAGGTATATACATATATGTATGCTCGAAAAGAAGCCCGAACAAGCTCGTAAGGGGATCTCCGTCCCGTAGCTCAGCCCAAGAAAATGAGTCGCCAATAGTCCCAGAAGCAAACACCATCATCGATGCCCAGCATCCCGCACGTCTACCCTGAACCGCAATCCAAGGGGCTCAATAACCACACCTTGACACTATCCACTTTGGGAGGCACTGACTCGCCCGCACGATTTTAGATCGCGTCACAAGAACGCGTCTCGGTGGGGAAAGAGCCCCTCAAACATGAGTGTTCTAGGGAAAGTCAAACCATGCCTCATCACTTCCCTGCAGTCGAGAGGTCTCCTCAAAGTCAAAGTCGTTCCGTCACCGACCCATACAACCAAGGGTCCCACTCCGGTGGTCACGGAGGAAAGCCATAGACTAGCCTAATAGAAAAAACTAAGTCTGGAATGCCAACCGGTGTCCCCACTACCCAGCCATGCTGGAGGGTAATTCATAACACATCATCCGGTGACCCACTGCCCAGCCCCGCTGGAGGGTATACCTTAACACATCATCAGGTGACCCACTGCCCAGCCCCACTGGAGGGTAGACCTGGAATAAGTCGATAGGAGACCCACTGACCAGTCGTGATGGAGGGTAGACCTAGAACTGAACGACGGGCGACCCACTACCCAGCCTTGCTGGAGGGTAGGCCCTAAGAGTTCGTCGGGTGACCCACTGCCCTGTCTCTGCTGGAGGGTAGACCCTAAGTGCGTCGGGAAACCCACTGCCCAGTCTCTACTGGAGGGTAGACCCTAAGTGCGTCGGGCAACCCACTGCCCAGTCTCTGCTGGAGGGTAGACCCTAAGTGCATCAGGTGATCCACTTCCCAGTCTCTGCTGGAGGGTAGACCCTAAAAGCCGATGAGTAACCCACTGCCCAGCCCCGCTGGAGGGTAAAACTCAGAACTTCTCTGGCCACATCCACTGGAGGGTACAACACTGGCCAACCAAACGCGGAGTGGGTATCGTGAAACCACCCAACTCCAGAACAACTCATCCAAAAGAAGTTCAATGCATGTTCCATCACCGGGTGCCACTGGCCCCACTACCGGCCAATCCATCGAGAACAAAACCAGGGGGAGACCACTCAACCCTGTTGGTCAAACAAACACACAGAGGGACCCTCTACGTCGTGAGAGGTCAAAGTACGCAAAGCAGAACCCGACACGCACGTGGGGCCCACACAACGTGTGGCCCCATCTCAACCCTAACTGAACGCACCAACGTTCTCAGGTACGAACAACCACATGTACCTCCAAGCATTTTCGTATACTCTCAAAGTATACACAGTCTCAGCCCAAGGACCATCGTGCACACAACACCCAACGTCAACGTGAAGTCGTGACGTAACATCTCCAACTCAAAGGCCCAGACACGACCAACCACATCTTGTGAACCATTCATATCACTCTCCCAAGAGTGCGTGATCACACGCCAAGGGTCCGCTACAAACATGGTAGGACGAACCGCCACCAGATCACCTTTCATGCTTCCACATTTAATAAGATCGCGTATAAGGCTCCACACAACCAAACGGATTGCACCGTTGTAATCCTCGCAGAAAAACATGCAAGATCGACTACTTACTCTCCTCCAACGGATATCCGACGAAAAAGTCACCAACACCGCCTCACGCCCGAACGACGTCCCATGATTCCGAGCCTCGGCCCCGAAAACAGTCGGGCGCATCGTATCATTGCGATCCCCTCGGGAAAACACGTCAAAAGCACTACTCACTTGAGTGCAATGGATATCCGGAGAAAAAGATGCATTCCGGCGCACCGCACACGAGCGGTGCCACGTGGGACCAGCAACCCGGTCTCGAAACTCAATGAACGGATCACACCATTGCGATCCTCTCGAAAAAGCACACAAGATGGACTACTCACTTGTCCAAAATGGTCGCCCGGTGATAAAGATGGAAAATCATCGTCGACGCCCAAACGGCCCTCGTGGGCCCTGCATCATCGTGCAGAATTAAAGCGGGCAGATTGCACCTTTGCAATCCCCTCGGAAAAACATCCAAAAACGACTGTTCGCGTTCTCCAAACGGACGTCTGATGGAATAGTCGTGAAACGCTGCACGCAGCTGAAAAGACGGGTCATGGGGCCCATGCCTCAACTCCGGCTTTAGCGCCCGACACCACCCTGGAAAACTTCGCCCCAGCGCCAGGGTCGCAACGCCACTGACGGCGCTCAAAACGGATGTCAGACGCGCCCGCGCCGTCCAAAACAAGATTCCCGGAAAAACGGCAATTTGCTTAAAGACGCGTCGCGCCTCCGAGTCCCCTCGTTTCGGGAATTAAAAATTACCAAAACCATCTCAAAATATTCCTCCCAAGTTAAGGGATGCGTCGCCGCTGACGGCACGCGGAACCGACCCCTGGTTTATGATTTATTTAATAAATCATTTCCATAATAATAATAATAATAATAATAATAATATTATTATTATAAACTTGTTTATATATATTTTTTTCCTTTTTTTTTCTTATTTCCACCGACCGGCCGCTGGCCGGTGCTCCCGCTCAGCACCCCCAGCAGCTCACGGCCCTTGCACATCGCCTCATCAGGCTCGCCGGCCTCCTCCGCTCGGGTCGGCGCCGACCGCCCGCGCCTCACAACCTCGGCCGCCGACCGCCGCTCCGCCCTACTGCCGAGAAACCCCACCTCCTGTCGTTGGAGCCACCCGCACGCCGCCGCCTCAGCCCTGCGCCGCCGTAGCTCGGACTGCCGGAACACCCAAAACCGGCTGGAAACCTCAAAAATGCCGGAAAATAGCCTTAGAACCGCAATCTTCGGCGAATGTTTGCGGGGTCCCCGAAACTGGTATTTACAAACCGAAATAGGCGACGAATAGATAATAAAATCTACTACAAGATTAGAGGCTTTAATTCGACGATCAAACAACAATCAACGAATATAATTGAGGTTGAAATAGGGTTCCGAAATTAAAACGCAACCAAAATCCTCCTACCTCGCTGGGCTTCGCCCGAAGCTTTACGGACAATCCACCGCCGCGTCGTCGCCTTGCCGGAGTGGAGGAGGGGAGGGAGCTTGAGGGATGCCTTGAGGGAGGCCTCGCCAGGGGAGAACAAGGGAGGAAGGGGATGGAGAGGGGTTTAAATAAAAAAAAGAATTTTAATTAATTTAAACCCATAATTTTCCTCGCATCCAAAACCTTTGGCGAGGTCAAAATTAAACCTCCCATAGGGTAAACACCACCTCCCGAGCAGAACGGTGGTCTCGGAATTTGATTCTGAGCTTCCGTTTTAAAGTTATAAAATTTAACGTCTGAAGCCGCTAAATTACGAAAACGCCCCTGGCGGCATTTTTCACAGACGGGTCACGCCCGCGAAAGTTATACCCCTCTTAGGGTAAACGGCACGCTCCGAACTCAACGGTGCCATTGGTTTCCCAATCTGAGCCACTGTTTAAGAGATACCTGCATTTCAACATTAAACGAATTAAATAAATTTATTTAATCCGTTTAATGTTCCAGAAGCGGGCGAGGGGTCCAAACGTCCCGCGCCAACAAGTTTTATGTCATTCCTAGGGTAAAAACCCCATTCCGGACCCATCCGTAAACTCGGATCCCTGATCCGGAACTCTGTTTAGAAGTTATCTCATCTCCAGTGTGAACGCATTGAAAATTTAATTCCGGCCACTCCGGGGCTCGGAATCGCACACCGTCTGAAGGCGCTGCTCTGGAATATCATCAAGAATATTCCAAAGTCTTTCACAGCAAAACCCATGTTCTTACAACCTCACATGTATAGTAATAAGTATGGAATTAATGAATAAATATGACATGTATAGATTAATTATGATTATTTTAATATGAAATATTAACTAATTTATTTCATTTTATCCCAATAGAAAAATTGAATCATCGCTCATGCATTCATACAGACCACCATCTCCATGAAACGATGTGTATAATTTTCATTAGAAAACATAAATGGATTGTGAAGACCCTAACCACAGTTGCTCAGATCCAGTGCCTTACTTAATTACATTAGTACTCAGAACAAGTGTTCATATCCCAAATAACCTAATAGTTTAGTAGCTTTGTAAAACCATATGCATACATAAGTTTTATATTAAAACCTAAATGGGAAAAACAAAATTTCAACTCCATTGTAAACAACCATAAATTCTAAGATTATCCCTACAATTCATTCACAATATATATCTTTACATATTGGGGAAAAAATAAAACATAATAAAGGGGTGATCTATGATGATCAATAAGGGTAAAAAAACATTGGAAGCTATCATAAATAAACAAAAACAATAAGGAATGGTGAATTACCAAAACACATTCCATTAAAATATAATCATGATCATAATATGTAAGGAATAAAATCTAACTAAATAACTATATATGAATAATCACATGAAACTTAACCATGGGTATTATACTAGTGGAATAATCACATGAATTATCAATTACTAATATCATTATGAGAAAATTCATAATTTTGGACATCTAAAACATATCTTTGAGGCCTCAGCTAAGACATTTTAAGATAACTGGTTAAGGCCTTGGACAAATCCATATATGAAAATAAATGGGCAAGACCTCAACAGAGTCAATATCTATTTTTTTCTCATGATACATACCAATGCATCAAGGGTATATAGTCAACCCCTCCTATCACTTACTATGTCCAATGCATTCCTCATATGAGTGGGGTGAAACAAAAATAACATATACATATGAAATATAAATAACTTTCCCCAATCAGTAAACATAATCACTAACCATTCCAAGTAATATGGGTAATGGTATCATGATAGCACATATATATTCAAACTGATCATAAAATAGTTAATAAATATAGTAGATGATATCATATATATTCTATCCAAGTAAATTATAAGATTCAACATAGGGTTATTAAATAGATGAAAATTATCTAATAAAATTATCAAGGAAATCTTGAAAATAAATACCCTTTTTTACTTTGCAATGAAGAGTTATTTTTGGAAAAATAATTTTTATTTGTCATAAAATATGATAGAAAATATGTGTATACTAAAAAAGGATGAAAATTAAAATATTTTCAAGGCATAAATGATGTCCAATTGAAGTGAAAACTTGTAAAAAGTATTTTTAATAAGCTTTATAAATGAACCACTTTAATGTGATTTAAGGGGATACTAAAGAGTCTTTAAAATAGAAAAATACATAATTTTGGTATAAAACTATAAATTAAAAAAGATAGTTTTTCATGATAAAATGATTGATTTCTAAAAAGTATTGGTGGCTTAAACTAGATTGTGTTTTCACCTAAAAATGGGTAATAAATTGAGAAGTTCCCTTTAATTAGGCTTTTTTATCAGGAAGAACAGAGGAGGGAACCTTGTAAAACATATAATTCCCCATCAAGAAAGATAAAATGATCTGGATAAATGAGTTTGGGACATATAAACATAATTTATAGGAATTATATAAATATAATGAAGAATTAAATTTTGGGTAAAGAGATAGAAAGTGTAACCCGAATGAAAAATGGAGGTACGGGGAGAAACAATTACCTTATGTATAAAATAAATTTTCACTTCTAATTAAAATCATGAATAATGAAATTATATTCATTAATAAATTTTTTGAGAACCTATTTAAAATTTATTTTATTTATTATAAAATTATTGTGTTCATTTATGGCCTTTTGGACAAGTTATAAGATTTAATTATGTTGTTTAGGAGTTTTATTTTCCTTGGTTTTCATGATTGGTTCACTTGTATACATATACAAAAGATCATGTAAAATGGGAATAATTATCCATAATTGAAAATATATGTTATTAATGAAAATATAGAATATTAAATGTTTATATAAGTCATTTTTTATTTTGGGTGAGGATGAATCATTAGATAAGATATTTGTGATAATCATTTGGATTATTTTGGTATTTTGTTTGATAATCACACAATAGTTTTATTTTATTTATTAATATTATGTATATATACTAGTTTTTAAACATTTAATAAGATATAATAATTATATTATATTATGTTTTATCTTTAAAAATAGTTTTATTTCCATCCTTTAAGGTGTACTTGACAAATGAAAATATGTCATCCACGAAGGCATTAAATCGACACCTCACGAACGATGTTATTATATTTAGAATAAAAGGAAGAAGAGAAGATACCTGATGTTAGATTTTGAATTAATATAATAAAATTAAATTAAATATTAGACACTGGAGTTATCAATATTTTCTAGATATAGGAGGTGAGGATAGTATGAGAAAATAAAACAAAGTGAAATGAAAATAAAGAAAGTGATAGAGGATTTTAACTCATGAATTCTTCTCTTTGAGAACCAACTTAGGGAAATTAGGTTTGGACTTTTATTGAACCCAGAACCTATTGGATGAGGGGAAGAGGCTTGGTAAGTGTATTGGATAGAAATTGTACAAGCTTCAAGGCTTAAGAGGTATGAGGAGAGTAGGTGGTGAGGGGTGGCATTTCTATTAGAGGAGAGGTGTTTTTTGAATATTTTATTCATTTGTTTATTATTTTGGCTCAAGACTATAAATATATTGAGTATTATCAGTAAATATATTAAAATTATGAAATATAGTTTGATATTATGGGCCTAAATCATCCATTAATCATCTTGACTCAATAATACGTGTATTTATTAAATACGCTAAATTACAATATTTCACTATTTACAAAAAAATCAACTATTTTCGAAAAATACAAAAAAATTCACCATAATTTTTTTTCAAAATGTATAATTGAAAAATGAAATCCATTTTAGGAAAAAAATTTTCTAAATATGAGTAATTTCATTTTTAAATAAAATTATCATTTATTCAAAAAATATTGATTTTAAAATTATAACTGATTTTATAACAGTTTGAATAATTAATTAAGTTCTATAAATTTATATTATAATTATAAGAGAAGAAAATATTAATTTATGAGTATATTTTATGAAAATATATTCTCTTTTAAATCATTATATTAATTAAAAAATTCTAATTAAGTATTTATGACTTAAAAATACAAACACTTAATTTATCATTTTTAAGACATATATTTACTTATTCCATGATATAAATATGCCATATTTTCATTTATAAGATAAATAAATTTTATTTATATTTTCATGGGTGACGTTACAATTCTATTGGTCATATTACTATTCCTAATGGCCATGTTACTATTCCAACAGTCATATTTAATAGTATATTATGGTTTTAAACTCGGTATTCCATGAAGCATAAACAATAAAAGATGCTAAATTTTAAAGGAGACATACCATAAAATATTAGGGTGTTATATTATCCCCTCCAAAAAAAATTCATCCTTGAAATTTCTAGAATTTCACCTTATAAAAAGATTTGGGTAATTCTTCATCATAAATTCCTCTGGTTCCCACATCATCCCTTTAATTTTGGGATTTTTCCAAAGTACCTTTACCAGCTAAGTAATTTAGTTCCTCAAAATATATTCCATAGTGTCTAGAATCTATATAGTCTTTTCATAGTAAGATAAATTAGGTTCTAATTATATTCCTTTATAAGTGATGAAATGTGTTGGGTCTGACATGTACTTCCTTAGAAAAGAGATGTGGAACACATCGTGTACCTTATAAAGCATAGGGGTCATTTCCAAACAATAATCAACAACTCCAATTATCTCTATAATTTCATAAGGTTTGATTTACTTGGGGATCAGTTTCCCATTCCTTTCAAATCTTATAACACCCTTCCATGCAGATAATTTCAAGAAAACACGATCTCCCACTTGAAATTCCAAATCCTTCCTTCGATTATCGGCATAGATATTTTTCTTTATTTGAGATGATTTGATATGGGTTTTATTAGTATTTACATTTTTTGTTGTTTCCTCTACAAAAACTAGGACCACAAGCTTCCTCTCACCAACTTCATCCCAACAAGTTGGTGTACAACATCTATTTCCATACAATGCATTATATAGTGCCATTTGAATACTTGAATGGAAACTATTCTTGTAGAAAAACTATAAAAAATGTAAATACTGATCCCACATACCTTGAAATTCATGTGAGAATGATATTAATATGTATTCTAATTTTTGGATGGTCCTTTCATACTTCCCATCAGTTTGAGGGTGATAAATTGTACTCAAATGAAGGTCAGTGTCAAAATATTTATGAAGAATTTTTTATAATTTCGATGTAATTCATGGATCATAATCAGAAACAATTGAAAGGGGTTCCCCATTAAGTCTTAAAAATTCATTAACATAGAGTTTTTCAAGGTGATCTGGAGGAAAATATTCCCTTATAGTGAGAAAATGTGTAGATTTTGTAAGACGATCAACAATTACACATATTTCATCATTGTTTCTTGGAGTATTTGGTATTCCTTTGAAACAATATATATTAATGTCATACCATTTCCATGTAGAAATAGGTAGGGGTTTCATGAATCCTCTAGGATGTTGCCTTTTAGCCTTCACCTGTTGACATACTAAACATCTTGATACATAATCATTTATTTCCTGCTTCATATTATCCCACCAGAAATACTACATAAAATCTCTATACATATTAGTGCTACATAGGTGTATAGAGAAATTCAAGCTATGGGAATCATCCAATAATTACCTTTTTAGCTTGGTTATAGAGGGGACACAAATTCTCTTCCCAAATTTCATAATTCCATCCTCATACACGAATTCTGCCAACTCCCATCATTCACAACTTTAATTATCCTTTAAAAATTATCATCTTCATACTAATTAATTTTAATCCTTTCAAATAAATATGATTGAGAAACCAATTGAAAAAGTAGTTATGTTTCATCTTTATTGATAATTACCATATCCATATTCACAAGATATATGAACATAGGATTCCTTTCAATTATAATTTTATTTAGAACTCCATGATCCTTCCTGCTTAGTGAATTTTCTACCTTATTTTCCTTCCCTAGGTGATAATGTATTTAACAGTCATAATCCTTGAATAGATAAATCCATCATATTTACCTTATGTTAAGTTATTTATATGAAAGATATATTTCAAATTCATGTGATCTGTATATATCTCATATATTTCAACATAGAGATAGTGTCTATATATCCTTAGGGAAAAGATTGTAGCTACTAACACAAGGTCATGAGTTTGATAGTTCTGTTCATGAGTTTTTAACTACCTTGATGCATAAGTAATGACTCTATCATTCTGCATAAGGACACAGTACAACCCTTTGTTTGATGCATCATTATAAATCACAGATCCATCATTTCCTTATGGTAAAGTAAAGATAAAATAATTTACTAATATCCTCTTCAATTATTCAAATAATTATTCATGTTCCTTTATCCAAATAAACTTTACCCCTCTACAAGTAATCTTTGTTAATAGGTTGGATAATTGGGAAATTTTTTGAATAAAACACCGACAGTAACCTACTAAACCAATGAAACTACATACCCCAGTTATGTTTGTTGGTGTAGTCTATTCCTGAACTACCTTTGTATTGGTAGGATCAACTGATATCCCCCCCATAGAGATAATATGTCTACGAAAAAAACCATTTGAAGTCAGAATTCAAATATGCTAAACTTCTTATATAACTATTCTCTTTTAAGAGTCTCTAGAATAATCTACAAGTGGTTCTCATGTTCCTTATATATTTTTTGAATATATCAATATGTCATCAATAAATACCACAAAAAACAACAAGATGTTCCTTGAACACTCTATTCATTAGATCCATAAAAACATAGGGTGCATTAGTCAGTCCAAATGGCATTACTACAAACTCATAATTCACATACCTATTTCAAAATGTTTTATTTGTAATATCTTCCTTCCTCACGTGTAATTGATGATATCCAGATCAAAGATCAATATTTGAAAATATTTAGCTCAATAAAGTTGATCAAATAATTCATCAATGTGAGGCATATGTTACTTGTTCTTTATTATAATAAAATTGATTTCTCTATAGTCAATGCACAACCATAGGGAACCCCCTTTCTTCTAAAAAAAGAGAACATGATATCCCCATATAGAAATACTAGGGAAAATAAATCCCTTATCACTCAGTTCCTCTAGTTGTTTATTTAGCTTCACTAATTACACAATGACCATTCTATAAGGAGTCTTTGATATTGGCCTTGCATTAGGGATTAAATAAATAGAAAACTCAACTTCCCACTCTGTAGGATGTCTAGGTAAATCCTCCAGAAATACATCAATATATTTTTATACAATAGGTATGTCATTAATTTGAATATTCATTAGTTTATTCATAGATGTTGTTTTCTCTTATTCCCCATGAATTTAATTTTGAATAGCTACTGGAGGTAGATCCAGATATGACTCAGATGATGAACTCTCCCCTATAAAGATGATAAATTACATAACTTCTTCATGAATCATAATTTCATTATTTTTTTATAATGTTTTGGATTATATTTCGAAATCCAGACCATATAAAGTATTATATTAAAATAAACCATCAATATAACGATAAAATCAATAATTAGAGAGTGTTTAAGTGTAATAATAGGAACTTCTTGACACATCCTTATTGAAATAATGTTTCCACTAGGATTCATTACTGACAACTCCCTTGTTATGGTAAATTGGAAATATCTACATTTTAAAGAAAATTGGGAAGATATAAAGGAATGTTATAATATAGAATCAAATAAATATTAAGATAAATTTGATGAGATGATTAAAGTACCTTCCACCACATCATTATGAACTTCAACTTCAGTTATTGTGATCACATAAGATTTTCCTTGATCTAGTGGCCTTTTCTAAGGCATGTTTATTTGATTCTTTAGATAATAAATTTTATAGTATCCTATCTCCCTAAAATTGTAGAATTGAACATTTATAGTTTCTTTATTTCCCTTGAAATCATGATCATGATTCCCTTTCTCACCACACTTATTCCAAACTCTTTTTTCCTTTTTGAGCATGAACTAGGGTGTTCCCTTCCACAAGTATCACATGTTGAAATTTTTTCATTTTTTATTCTCCCCTTTATCCATTATTTTCTTGACCACCCTCTTATTCTCTTGTTTCCCCTTAAAGTCATAAGAATTAGAGAATCCTTTCTCTATCTTGTTAGCACATGATTCTATATCTTCATATGATTAGAAATTTTGTAAGACCAATTCCCTTCATAGGAATGGTCTAAAACCATCAAAGAATCAATCAATATTGTTCCTTGGATTATGTATATAATATGTGCCATGCCTTCCTAACATTTTAATGTTGTATTCATACTTGGAAACATGTTCAACATCTTTCTATCTCAAACTCAATAATTTCCTCCTCATATCTACTTGTTGTTCATGAGGGTAATATATTTATAAGAAAATGTCATTAAAATACTTCCATTCCATATTTTTTATTTCTCCTTACTCCTTTTTGTTTTTAATAAATGACCATCATTGATGCATATCTCCCAATATATGGTAAACTACCACGATAAACTTCTCCCTTTCATTACTTCCCAAAGTGATAAATATATTCTCTAAGAAACTTATCTGCTGGTCTGCTTCAAATGAGTTTGTAGTCCCATTGAATTAGGGAGGTTTTTGTCTCATGATGTGTTGTTCCTCCATGTTATAGATCAGGATGATCTATATGGGTAAGTTTATTGTTCATAGCCAGAGTTAGATGCCTCAGTATAGTTATAAGTTGTTCAGATCCAATTGCAGCTCCCACTACAACATCATTATTTTTTATAGGAGGTAAATCTCTAGATGGAATACGTGAATTGATAGGGTTTCCATTTCTTCCACTAGGTTCCATTTCTAAACAATAGAATATACTAAATTAGGTTATAAATCATAATTCATAATTTTTTAACTAAAAAAACTTAAAATAAATTCGAAATTTTTTCATAGCTAATCACATAATAATAAACATGTTTTATTTAAGGACATGTTTACTTTAAAATCCTTCATAATGGTTGGCATGAAAATGTGAATTACCCAAATAATATCCACTAGGAGTGTCAAACTAGGTGCACAGTAAGGCCCTATGTCTTGTACCAGGTTACACAGAGTCAACCCGACACACCTTTTTAGAGTTCTTACCACTAGGTACATATATGCTAGAACCACATCCACTTGTAATATTCAGATATGGATTTATTTATAAGAATACCCATATAATCTCTACCTTACCTAAATTCTATGATGTTATTATATGTGTATCTTTAAAGTCTATCTTGGGGTTTTGTTCTATAATATATGTTTTATAAATGTAGTTTCCAAGGTTTCTACTAAAATTTATATGATACCAACTGTAATGAACCCAACCCTAGTAGCTCAAAGACAGTTCCTTACTTAATTACATTGGTACTAAGAACAAGTGTTCATATCCCAAAGGACTGAATTATTTAGTATCTTTGGAAAACTATAAGCATACATATGTTTTAGAAATGGAAAAACAACATAGAAAATCCATTAGAAACACCCATAAACTCATAGATTATCCATATAAGTCATTTATAATATACATCTTCACATCCTATAGAAAAAATAAAACATAAGAAAGGGGTGAGTTCAGATGCTCAGAAAGAGTAAAAATTAAATCTAAATAGATCATAAATAAACATAAACAATAAGGTATGGTGAATAACTAAAACACATGCCATTAAAACATAATCTTGAGCATAATATGGTAGGATGAAAATATGAATAAATAATTCCATACAAATAATCACATGAAACTTAACCATGGATATTGTACAAGTCAAATAATCACATGAATTATCGGTTACTAATATCAAAATGAAGGAATGCATAATGCTGGATATATGAAACATACCATCAAGGCATTGAATAAGACATCCGAAAATAAATGCTTAAGGCCACAGAAAAATCCATATTTGAAAATAAATGGGCAAGGCCTCAGTGAATTCCATACTTGTTTTGTCTCATGAGACCTACCGATGCATTGAGGGGATATAACAGGACACACCTGTCACTTAATAAGTCTAATGAATTCCTCATATTATTGTGGTGAAACATTGTAGCACCCCCGATTTGTGTTATGTAACCATTTATTCATTTTTATGTGTTTAAAGTTCTTGGGATGAGTTTGGAAGAGTTTAGGAGTGTTTTGAATGGTTTTGGATAAGTTTATAGGCTTTTTTAAGGTTGCACATTTTGTGCACGGTTAGGGAAAACCGTGTGGGTTCTCCAGGTAACCGTGTAGGGGGAGACAATGGGATTCACATGATCTGCACAAATTTTTGCAAACCATGTGAGAAAACCATGTGGGACCCCTCCTCATGAGGTAGTGGCATGTACACAGTTTTCCAAATCGTACGGGCTAACCGTATGGCCACTTAAAGAAGGGATTTTTAAATATGGGTTCACTCAGGCTTGACCTATTTCACTCTAAAATCTCTCCCACTCAAGCCTCACGTATGATTTTTTGTTCTCAAGGGTTTGAGGGGCTCTAACATTAATTTTAGAAGGGATTTGAAGGGGTTTCAAGGTGTTTTGAAGGTGGTTTCTCCTGGGTAAGTCTCTCTTCTTGGTTTCTCTTTGGTTTTTATCTAGATCTAATCTTATCCCTTTCTTGGTTTTCTAGATCTACATCTGTTTCATGTAGATATAGGGTTTTCGTAGCCCAAAGTGATGCTTTTAAGGCTTTTGGATGATAGGGAACAAGATCTAGAGCAGTTTTAGAGGAGCGTTTTCCTAGATTGGGGTGTGGTTGCTTGTGAGTCGATTTCGCACTTGGTTAGAATTAGTGTCCTTGGTTGCAATTAATTTTTTCCCTTGAAATTAATTGTGATAATGATGTGTGAATCTATTTGGAAACCCATTTGTTGGTGATTTGGGTATTTTGGGGGAAAATGGGTTATTTTTTCAAAAAGGGGGCTTATTGTGTGATTTTAAAATTATTAGTGGTTGATTATGAAAAATGTTTTGTAAAATATGGTTATCAATAGAGATTTTTTTATTGAAATGTTTTTGGGCCTTAAAAAACTATTTAAAGAGTTTTTTCAAAAATTGGGTGATTTATTGAAGTGAATTAACATGTGATGGGAATGATGGTGTGCTTTTGTGTGGCCTTGGGGCTTTGTGCTTGTTGGTTGATTAAGTGTTATGAATTTTGTGGATTTTGTGTAATTTGGTGGAAAGTACCACTATAAAAAGGGGATTGATAGTGGATAGAAGGGCCACCATAAAAGGATAAGTGGTTGAGAAGTACCACTATTTGGAAATGTAGTGAACAGGTTGGACGGAAGATCCACCGTTTGGGTTTCTTGTTGTGTGTTTCTTTACAATATGGAATTTTTTGTGCCAATGTGAAATGGTTAAGTGGATTATGGAATGGTTGTGGATTTATTTTATTTTACATGGCTTGGTAAGGTTGTGTTTGTCATGTTGTAAGTTGTTGCACTATTGAATGTTTATGTAAACTATTTTATATAAATATGCTAAAGGCTTTATCCTAGTGGCATGTGTAGGGAAGTCATTTGGGGAAAACCTACTAAGTATTTTTACTCACCCTATGCTTTGTAACATTGGTGATTTTTCAGATTTTGTGTTCTGGGACATAGGTAAGTGTAAAACATCTCATTTTTCTAGCAGTTCATCATGATGCCTTGGTGATGTTGTGGATCTTGGAGCATGGAACTTGGTGTGGAGATATGGATGATGTCCTAGTTCTATTAGAGTCTTTTTGTAGTATTCCTCTTGGTACTCTAATTTTGGATTGGTTGTACTTGGCATGTGGGATTTTTATGGATTAGTTGGTTGTCTTTTGGTAATGCATGGGTTTGGTTTTTTTGTCAACATGCATCATATAGTTTCGTGATAGTGGATGGTTTGGTTGGTTGGTTGAATCTCAAGGTAAAATCTTTCCCCAATTTATTCTCAAATACCTTGACATTTATTTCTATCCTTTGGCGCCTTGGGAATGTCTCTTAAGGCCAAGTAGCATTCCTCCTCCCTCTCAAACCAATGAGATGAGAAGGGATGTTAAAAGTGGTATCAGTTTGTCTCGTCCTTGGCTTTCAAGTGAGAGCAGTTGTTTAATTCTTGGTGTTGATCGTTGTTCTTGGTGTTTACATTCATTCTTGGCATATTCCTTGATTCAAGATGGTATAAAGACATAGGATTGTTAGAATTTGGAATTTATATCATACAAGGACATATCTAACCCTTTTATGTTGAACTTCATGTTACCAGGGAGTTGGGTACATAAGTGTTTGGAGGCACTTATAGGCATTGGATATCTCATTGTTGTGGGTGTAGTCAATGAGATGAGCATGAAATGCATAGTAAAAATGAATTCCCACCAGGATTTAGATTTCATTGGTGTATAATTATCTTTGGTGTGATATGAATGTGTTGACTTAGAAAATTTGTATTGGGTTTCAAAACATAAGGATTTAAAACATGAAAATTTGTTGTATTTTGAAAATGGGTTGATTTTCAAAATATAGTGGATTTTTCAAAATAGTGCAACATGGGAAATGTGAACATGTAGAACGCCTAGCTGTGATAGGTTCAATGTATTGAAATTGAAAATTTGAATACCCTTTCTTGTTAAGGGATTAAAGATTATGTTTGTTTTTGTGTTGATAGAAATGGCACTAGATAGGTGTCGTAGAGACCAATCAGAGGAAGCTGCTGAAAATATGGTTTCATCGAAGCCTCAGGTGAACCAACAGCTAGTACAGAGTATAGTGAAAGATTTCCAAGCTATAAAAAGTGGAAATAAGATGGATGAACCAAAACATGTGGATCATGCAGTTCCATTTCAAAGGCAAAATCCACCCATGTTTAGGGGTGATTCGGAGCCAGAAAGGGCTGAAGCGTGGCTGAACAGAATGAATAGTATATTTGACTTTTTAGGAACACCAGTAGATCTAAAAGTGATGTTTTTATTATATATGTTGAAATATCTTTCCCTTCAGTGGTGGGAGCTGGCAGTCCAAGCTGTGACGGACCAAAGTGTGACCTAGGAGGATTTTGAGTTATTGTTTAATAAAAAATTCTACCCTCATATGTTTTTAATTTAGAATACAGCAGATTTCTTCAGTTTTAATCAAGGGAACATGTTAGTAACGAAATATGTGTCTAAGTTTATGAACATGGTGCAGTTTTCAGCTAAGGTGGCGGGTAGTACATCGTTGAAGGAATTAATTTTTGAAGCTGGGTTAAACCTAGAAATTTGTTCCAAGATAGCAATGCTATGTATAGATGATTACACAGAAATGGTGAATAGATAAATGGTTACTGAGTGGGATATTGTGGGGTCTATAAGTGTGGGAAGCATGTTGGTACCCATGGAAAATAGTGGGAACTCGATTGCTGGGTTCAAGAGGAAGAGGGACACTTATTTCCAGGGTGGGAGTACGACTCAGAATCCAACGACAGGATTGGTGAATCTTCCTCTAAAGCCTCAGAGTAAGTAGAGATGTTTTCAATGTGGTTATATGTGCCACATCAAGAATGATTGTATGGAACAACAACGATCATGTCATAATTGTAAGTAGATGGGTCATCTGTAGCATTATTGTCAGAATGATCTGAGGTTGGGTGTTTGTGACACTCCTCAGGGGTCGCAGGGGTCTTATGCCTTGACAGAATGGGGGTAGTAGCATACCTCTTGTAAACTAACTAAAATTAGTCATGGTGATTATAAGAACACCATGACTCCACACCAGGGTAATAAAGAGTAGAGCATGGCAAGAAAGAAGTTTTTTGGAACTGAGGAGGTTATGGTGAATTATCAATCGGGACCATCCACATTGTGAGGTATAGTTCTTTTAAATTCAATGTTGATGCAAACTTTGTTTTATACAGGTTCTTTGCATTCTTTTATTGCTTCTCACATCGTTTATTTTTTGGGTTTATATGTGGAAATGATGCCTTATGTTTTGAAACTAAAAATCCTCTAGGTCAAAGATAGTATTGATACTTCCTAGGTATAACATGTTTCTTAGTTATGGGAGGCATTGAATTGATGTTATATTTCTCAATGCTTGAGATTGATGCTTATGATATAATATTGGGAATGGATTGGTTGGTGATGTTTAAGGCCCATATAAATTTCTATGTGTAAATGGATAGTTTTACGAAAGAGGATGGCATTGAAAATCTCTTTAGAGTGGAGAAGAATGAAAATCTTGGTGAAACAAATTTGTTGGCACCAGCTGTTGGCATGATCTTGTATCAGTTAGAGGATATTTCGTTCTCATCAGTGGAAGGTGTTGAATAAAGAGTTCTTTTGGAAATTATGGATCAGTTTATGGATGTATTTCCTAAATAATTCTTAGGGTTACCAACCATGAGATAAGTGGAGTTTATGATTGATCTACTTCTAGGGACCAGTACAATCTCACTTCCATCTTACCAAATAGAACTATAAAAATTGCAGGAATTAAAGGTGAATTTGGAAGAGTTAGAAAACAAAGGGTTCATCTGGACTACCATGTCTTTGTGGGAAGTGCTAGTTTTGTTTGTTAAAAAGTCGGATGGAACCTTGTGGATCTGTGTTGATTATTGTAGAATTAATCAGGTTACGATAAAGAACCAATATACACTTCCACGCGTTGATGATTTGTTTGACCAGTTTATGGGATCTCATTGGTTCTCCAAGATTTACTTGAGGTCCGGATATCATTAATTGTGTGTAAGAAAGGAGGATATTCTGAAAACAGCTTTGAAAATTATATATGTTCATTATGAGTGTGTGGTTATTCCCTTTGGTATAACGAATTCCCCAATAGTGTTTATGACATTGATGAATCAGATATTTTAGAGATATCTAGATTATTTTGTGGTGGTATTTGTGGATGATATACTAGTGTATTTGAGGAATAGGGTAGAGCATGAGAAGCACTTGGTGATAGTGTTGGGGATCTTGAGGGAACATCAGTTGTATACCAAATTGTCAAAGTGTGACTTTTGGATACAGGAGGTTTATTTCCTTGGTCATGTTATTTCTGAGAGGGGATTTTCAGTTGATTTGAAAAAGATAGAGGTTGTTATCTCATGGAAACCTCCAAAGAACATTTTCAAGATATGGAGATTCATGGGTCTATCTCGGTATTATCAATGTTTTTTCATGATTTCTCATGATTGCATTATCCGATAATAGCTTTTTAAAGGAAGAGTATCCCATTTCAATTAGATGAGTAGTGTGAGAAATGTTCATAAGAGTTAAAGTTTCACCTTACATAAGCACCAATATTGTTTTTTCCATAACCAGGGAAAGGGTATGTGGTGTATTGTGATGCATTGGAATTAGGGTTGGTGTGTGTTCTCATGAAGGGGGGTCATGTGGTTGCATGTGAATCACGACAGTTGAGGTTTCATGAGAAGAACTACCCAAAACATGATTTGGAGTTGGTAGTAGGGGTTCATGCTTTAAAATTTTGGCATCATTATCCTTAGGTGAGAAATTTATAGTGTTTACCGACCATAAGAGCTTAAAGTATATTTTCTCACAGAGAGATTTGAACGTGAGGAAAAGGAAATGGATGGAATATCTCCAGATTTTTGATTTTGACTTAATGTAAAAATCGGGTAAGGTAAATTAGGTGGCAGATGCATTAAATAGAAAATCATATTCTTAAGTGGTGAAACAGACATCAAATTAGTGGTATTTGATGTCGTTCATAGACAATATGAGGTTGGAATGTGAGGAAGGGGGTGACAGAGTGGTCTTCTTTCCAATTTCTTTGGTTCCTAACTTGACTTGTTTTGTTAAAGAGGCATAGACATTTGATTTTGAGTGTATGATGATGAGGTTAAAACTCAATGGTGGGGAGACCATTGATAATTGGGAATTGAAGAAGAATTTATTATTGTGTTTTCGGAATCGGATGGTGGTACCAGTGGATTTTCAGGAGGAATTAATTAGGGATTATCATCATTCTAGGTGGTCGATCCATCCTGAAATTCAGAAGATGTATGAGGCGTTGAAAGTTTAGTTTTGGTGGGCTGGTATGAAAAGAAATGTGGTCGAGTTTGTTTTGTGATGCTTGACTTGTCAGAAGGTCAAGGCAGAGCATCTGCGTCCAGTAGGAATGTTGTACTCTTTACCTATTCCAATGTGTAAATGGGAGCAAATAGCAATGTATTTTGTAACGGTTCTCCTAAGAATGGTCCAGAAGCACGGTTCCATATGGGTGATTGTGGATCAACTCACTAAGTTGTCCCATTTCATCCCAATTTTTGAATCTCATATGGTGGAAGATCTATCTAAAATCTATATCCAGATAGTGGTAAAGTGGCATGGTGTTCTAGTTTCGATTGTATCAGATAGAGATCCAAGTTTCACATATCATTTCTGGAAATCCTTGTAGTAATCCCTTGGGACACAATTGACGATGATCATAGTGTATCATCCTCAGATGGATGGCCAATCCGAGAGGACGATACAAACCTTGGAGGATATTTTAAGGGCTTATGTGATGGATTTTGGTGGTTCATGGGAGGATCACTTTCCATTGGTGGAGTTCTCCTACAATAACAGTTATCAGGATTCAATACATATGGCTCTATTTGAGGAATTATATGAGTGTATATTTCATTCTCCACTATGTTGGGTGGAAATGGGTAAAAATTCGATAATTTAACCAAGCCTTGTCCAAGAGACTATGAAGAAGATCAAGTTGATTTGAAAGCATATGGAGACAACTCAAATTTTTTAGAAATCATATGTGAACCATCATGGACGACCATTTTTGTTTGAGGTGGGTGATCATGTGTTTTTGAGAATCTCTCCTAGGTTGGGACATCATCAGTTTGTGAAGCAGGGTAAGTTATATCTGAGGTATATTGGGCCTTTTGAGATACTTGACCGGATTGGAGAGGTGGATTATTGTTTGAATTTTACACCATTTTCTAGTGTAGTTCACAATGTGTTTCATGTGTTTTAGTTGAAAAAGTATCAGCCAAATCATGACCATGTGTTTCATTCGGATCATGTTGAACTATAAATGGACGCTTCCTTAGTGCACGTGCCAGTACAGATTTTAGATAAGTAGGATAGAGTCTTTCATGGTAAAATAATTAGTTTATTTTGGGTTTTATGGAATCATGGTCAGATTCATGAGGAGACTTGAAAGTGGGAGAAATATATAGTTGAGGAATGGCCTGAGCTCTTTCAATAAAGAAATGGTTCTCTACTTTCCGGTGATGGAAAGTATAATGGTGGGGAGAATTTAGCACCCCCAGTTTGAGGTATGTAACATTTTTTATTCATTTTAATGTGTTTAAAGTGCTTGAGATGATTTGGGAAGAGGTTAGGAGATTTTGTAATGGTTTTGTATAAGTTTGGAGGCTTTTCTAAGGGCGCACGGTTTGAGCACGGTTAGGGAAAACCATGCGGGTTCTCCAGGTAATCGTGAAGGGGGAGACAATGGGATCCGCACAGTTTGCACATGGTTTTCCAAACTTTGTGAGACAACCATGTAGGACCCCTCCTCTTGTGGTAGTGGCATGTTCATGGTTAGTGAACAGTTTTCCAAACCATGCAGCCACTTAAAGAAGGGATTTTTAAATCTGGGTTCACTCAAGCTTGACCTATTTCACTCCTAAATCTCTCCCACTTGAGCCCCACTCAGTATTTTTAATTCTCAAGGGTTGGAGGGGCTCTCCCACTCATTTTGGAAGTTATCTGAAGGGGTTTCAAGGTGGTTAGAAGGTGGTTTCTCTAGAGTAAGTCTCTCCTCTGGGTTTCTTTTCGGTTTTTCTCTAGATCTACTCTTCTCCATTTCTTTGTTTTCTAGATATACATTTGTTGAATGTAGATATAGGTTTTTCATATCCTAAATTAATTATTTTAAGGCTTGTGGGTGATAGATAAGGAGATCTAGAGCGGTTTTAGTGTAGTGTTTTCCTGGATTGGGGAGCAGTTGCTTGTGGGTTGATTTCGCCAGAACCCTAAAGGTAGGTAGATTATCTCTCGACTCTAGTTGGTCATAATCAATGGATTTGGTTTAAATTAATTTTCTTCCTTTAAATTAATTATGATAATGATGTTTGAATATTGTTGGAAACCCATTTGGTGGTGATTTGGGGACTTTGGGGAAATGGGTTATTGTTGCAAAAGGGGGCTTATTATGTGATTTTAAAATGGTGATTTTAAAATCATTAGTGGTTGATTATGAAAAATGTTTTGTAAAATATGGTTATCAATAAATATTTTGTTTATTGAAATGTGGTTGGGCATGGAATTTTTTTTTAAAGAGTGTTTTCAATAAATAGGTGTTTTATTGAAGCAAATTGACATGTGATGGGAATGATGGTGTGATGTTTTGTGGCCTTTGTGATTTGGGATTGTTGGTTGATTATGATTTATGGAATGTGTGGAAGGGGGAGGTAAGTACCACTATAAAAAGTTTATGTATAGTCGATGTAATGGTCACTATCAAAGGATAAGTGGGTGGGAAGTAACACTGGTTGAAAATGTAGTGAACGAGTTGGACGAAAGCTCCACTGTTTGGGTTTCTTGTTTTGTGTTTCTTTGCAAGATGGAATTTGATGTGCCAATGTGAAATGGTGATGTATATTATGTCATGGTTGTGGCTTTCCTTTATTTTTCATGGATTGGTAATAATGTGTTTGGCATTTTGTAAGTTCTTTCACTATTGAATGTTTTACATAAACTGTTTTATATAAATATTCTAATGGTTTTATCCTAGTGGCATGTATAGGTAATTCATTTTGGGAAAACCTACTGAGTATTTGTACTCACCCCCTACTTTGGCACTTTGGTGCTTTTTCAGATGTTGTGTTCTGAGACACAGGTATGAGTAAAGCATCTAATTTTGTTAGTATTTCAGCATGATGCTTTGGTGATGTTATGGTGCTTGGAGCATGGATCTTGGTGTGGAGCTAGGTATGATTTCCTAGTTCTATTGGAGTATTGTTGTGGCCTTCCGCTAAGTACTATGATTTTTTCTTGGTTGTATTTGGAATGTGTGATTGTTATGGATTAGTTGGTTGTATTTTGGTAATGTATGGGTTTGGTTGTTTTGTCTACATGCATCATATAGTTTCTTAATAGTGTATTGTTTGTTTGATTAGTTAAATCTCAAGGGAAAATCATTCCCCAATTTATTCTTGAAGCCCTCAACATTTATAGCCAGCCTTTGGCACCTTGGAAATGTTTCTTAAGGCCAAGTAGCATTTTTCCTCCCTCTCAATCCAATGATATAGGGTAGGAAGTTACAAACATAAACAAAATATACATATGAAATGTAAAAAACTTTCCCCAGCCATTAAACATAATCACTGACCATTCTGAGTAATATGGTGAATGGTATCAAGATAGCGCATCCACAGTCAAACTGATCATAATCCATTTAATAAAATATGGTATATGATATCATAAAATATCTATCCTAGTTAAGAATAATATTTAATATAGTGTGCTAAAATATATGAAAATACTCTAATAAAACCATCGAGGAATTCATGAGAAAAAATACCCATTTCTACTTTGCATAGAAGAGTTATTTTGGAAAAATCATTTGTATTTGTCATAAACTAAGATTATAAATATGTGTATCACAGAAAATGAGGAAAATTAAATTATGTTTTATGTATAAATTATGTCCAACTTAAGTTAAACATGTAAAAAGAGTTTTTAAGAAGATTTAGAAAAGAACCACTTTTATACAGTTTAAGGGGAATACTAAAGAGTCTTTAAATAGAAAAGGAAATAATTTTTGTATAAAAAATAAATGAAAAAAAGATAGTTTTTCATGAAAAAATAAGTTATTTTAGAAAAATAATGATTACTTAAAACATATTATGGAGTTTACTTGAAAGTGGGTAGGAAATTGGAAGTTCACTTTAATCGGACCTTCTTTTCAGAAATAATTGAGAAGGGAACCTTGTAAAACATGTATTTTTTCATCAAAAAAATATGAACTGATCTGAATAAATGAGTTTGGGACATATAATAATAATTTATAGGAATCATATAAAAATAATAAATAATTAAATTGGGTTTAATAGAGATAAAGTGTAGCCTAAATGAAAAATGGAGGTTTGGGGAGAAACTCTTACCTTATGTCTGAAAGTGTTCTTCACTTGTACTTAACATGATGGATAATGAAATTAAATTAATAAATAAATTATTTCATAACATAATTAATATTTATTTTATTTATTATAAACTTATTATTTTCATTTATAGTCTTTTTGATGAGTTATAAGATTTAATTCTATCGTTCGGGAGTGTTCTTTTCCTTAGTTTTCATGATTTATTCACTTGAATACATGTACAAAAGATCATGTAAAATGGGAATAGTTATATAGAATTGAAATTGTATTTTATTAATGAACATACCGAATATTAAATGGTTATATAAGCCATTTTTTTATTTTGGATGAGGATGAATCATTAGATAAAACACAGTGATAATCGTTTGGATTATTTCGGTATTTTTTGATCATCACACACTTATTTTGTTTTTTTAATTAGTATTATATATATACTAGTTAAAGAGAATTAAATAATCTATAATAAATATATTATAATATTTTTTTAACCATAAAAATTGTTTTATGACCATCCTTGTAGGCAAAATTAAAAATTGAAAACAAGTCATCCACAAAGGAGGTAAATCAGCACCTCACAGATTATATTTTCATAATTAGAATAAAAGGAGGAGGAGAAGAGACTTGATGGTATATTTTTCATTGAAATAATAAAATTATAGTATATATATAATATAATGAAGTTATCATGTATATTTGGATAGAGGAGGTTAGTAGGGTATAATAAAAGAAATGAAAGTGAAAATAAAATAAAGAAAGTGAAAGAGGATTTTACCTCTTGAATTGTTCTTCTTGAAAACCTCCTTAGGGAAATATGTTTTGTTATTTTTTTGAGAAAAGAACATCCTAGAAGATGTAAATATTATTGGGAAGTGTATTTGGTATAAATTGTACAATATTAAAGGCTTAATAGGTGTGAAGAGAAGAGGTTATGAGGGATGGTATTTATAGTGGAGGAGAGGGGTGTTTTTTGAATATTTTATTCATTTCCTTATTATTTTGGATCAATACTATTAGTAGTTTGAAAACTATCAATAAATATATTAAAAAAATTTGTTATAGTAAGATATTATGGGATTTAATCATACATACATCATCTATGACTCACTAATTCCTGTATTTATTAAATATGGTGAATTATCGTATTTCACTATTCACCAAAAAAATTCAACTATTTTAGAAAAACCCAACAAATAACCCTAACCATTTTTCAACATTTATAATTAAAAAATGAAATCAATTTTATGAAAATAATATTCTAAATACTAGAAAATTAATTTTTAAATAAAATCATTATTTATTCAAATAATAACGATTTTAAAATTTTAATTACTTTTATAACACTTTGAAAATTTAATGAAGGTATAATAAAATTATCTTATAATCATAAGAAAAAATAATAATTTATTATTCTATTTTATGAAAATATAATTTTTTTTAAATAATTATATTAATTATAAAATTTTAATTTAATATGTATGATTTACAAAAATACAAACACTTAATTTATCATTTTTAAAACATTTATTTATTTATTCCATTATATAAATATACCAATTTTTCATTTATAAGATACATACCCATTATTTATACTTTAATGAGTGAATTTACTATTCTATTGGTCATATTACTATTTATAATGGTAACATTACTATTTCAAAAGTCATATTTAGTAGTATATTATGGTTTTAAACTCAGTGTTGTGTGAGACATAAACTATCGAAGATGCTAAATTTTAAAAGAGACATACCATAAAATATTGGGGTGTTACATAGAAGGTTATAAATGTATATTTAATAAATTAATATGATAATTTTAAATTGATTATGATTCTGGATATTATGTAATAATTAATCCTTGTACCATGATATACCTACAAAAGAAATTTTGGAGATTGTGAACCTGACGACCAAAAAATGGCCAACATAACCTTAAAAATAATAATAAATAAATTAAACATGTTAATAAATGAAATAGGAGAAATAATATTCATGTAGTAATAATGAAATATTTTCTAATTCATGTAATGAAATAAAATAAATTTTATTATCATAACATCATGTTACCTTTCTTCATGTATATATTATCACTTGTTTTGATCTATCTTTGTTTGGGTCTTGTTTCTATTTGTATTGGTAGAAATTTGGAAGTTTTTGGAGATTTAAGGGTATTTTCATAGTTGGTTCGTGATAAGGGGAAACCATTCATTTTTCCTTAAAAATAGTCTGTCAAATGATGAATTACTATAAGAGGGTGTAGAATTTTTCCAAACATTGTAGCCAACCCCTCTAAACCATACACCCCAAAAAAATCGGATTTATACATTTGGCACACATTTAAACTAAAAATGTGTCTAAACTATAGTACCCATCCATAAGTCTGGTAGAGGTGCACATTTAAGGTAAAAATTTATTACTAACCATGAAGAACATGCTATAAATTGTGGGTGCATTTTTTAATTCCACAAAAAAATAAAATAAAAAATCATGATACCCCCATTATAACCCCTAATCAACTCCAATAGACCCTAAATCAATTATTTTGTATTTTAAGTCTCTCAATTTGTAATTTATACTCCTTTAAACCATTCTCATTGAATATTGTATCACTAATTATTACTTTTGATCTTCTTCAGGTAAGTAAATCTCATCTCATGTGGTTTCTTCTGATCCACTCTTTATTACTTCATAGAGAGTGATAAATCATCATGTTAGTAATGGATGTAATATATATTTTGATGGATCTCGACTCTAGGTTTGTTTTTGTGATCTCCTATTCCATTGTTCTCAATGGTGTTCTCGTTGCTTGTGTTGAATTGATCACGTGATTAATGGAAGGTGGTTCTATAAGGCTTTACCCAACAAATAAAACAATGATATTCTTAATATATTTGATATTTGGTTTTATTTGATATAAAAACTTATATTTGAGATTATTTTATTTTTTATTTAATAATGGAATTATAATTTTAAAAACACTACAAATTTAATTAGTTTAAAATTATGTGATATATTTCTATAAAAACTATGGCCTAATTTTAATGTTGATTTTATAAAATGACTGAATGTCAATTCTTGTGGTAATTTTCTTGAAATGAAAGATGATTTTAAAAGACATAAATTTTTATAAAGAAAAAATTATTTGGTTTTGAAATGAAAAATAATTTGGAACTTGAAAAATAAGTTATTGAATTGTGCTTGATTAATTTCTTTGAAATGAATTATTTTCCAATGATTGATTGACTGATTCATTGAAGAACATGTGAGCTTAGCTTATTAGTGTGTGACTAGGACAAGCATGTCAAGACTCTGACACCCTATAAATGGATTTATGATGACAACATAAACTAATTTATGTTCAACATGATTTAATTTCCCATAAATTGTCCCCCACTGAGTAATTTATTTAAGTGCGCAAACATATATTGATCCATGATCATTGACAAGTGGAGTGATTATACTATATCCATAAACTATCATACAAAAGGGTGTTCTAATATGGTGTTGTTTTTTATTAACATGATTATATGTTCCACTTCTTATAAAATAGTTTCATTCATACCACCTGATTTATATTAATATATTATATAAAATTTACATTTTAATTTATTCTGATATATCTACCATATGAGTTATTTGAAATATTTTTTTTTGAGAATAAGTATATTCAATGCTAAGACTTCATTAATTTAAATTGAAAGAATAAATGATTTATTAATATATAATTTCATATGAAATTATTATAGAATCCAAGTAGGAACATTTTATCACACACTACTATTGCATTTGAGAAAATTTTATATTATCATGTACTCTGTTCAGGTAAAATGAAATCACCATTTAAAGAAGGTAAGTGTACTAGATTTATGTGGCCTGGTTTGATAGAGATTACTAGGGGATATGTGATCAATCTATTACATGGGTTTTCAGAGAATTTTTCAAATTTTTTTTCCTTTTTAGGATGTAATATAATGGGTTATTTACCTATTTGATTATCGCACTTTCTTCTTAAAGAGTGTTTGGAATGCCAACTTAAATCAATTTTCTTTAATTTGTTTGTGTATCTATGTCCATATCATTTCCAATTAATCTTTTTATGATTAATACTACTATTATCCAACCCATTAGGATCATAAAATCCCTTTAAGGTATGTCCACACAAACATAGGGATCTATTTACTAGGGTATTTAGGATAGTTTTGAAAAAATTATATCCAAATGAATGAGGTTGTGTATCTTTTTTAATTTTAGTTTCAATTTTGGGTTTCCCTTGATAGGCGGTAGGATTTTTTAGAAATAGGAAGTATTTATGAGAAAATATCTATCCAACTATCATTGTAAACAATGTTAAGTCACCATAAGAGTTAGGTAAAATATTCATTTAGAAATGATTTGATCATTTCAAGCCTTTTACTGACCATTTGTTTGAATTTATTGATATCAAAATATTGAATTATACTTGATGGAATAGATATTATTGTATCTCTTATTTGAGTTGTTTATATAATTATCAATGATTATGTTTTCATATTATATGTTCTTATTTTGTAGCATCATGCCAGAGAGAATACTTTTTAGTAGGCCATAGGAGGAAGCTTATGTTGAACCAAATTAACCAAATATTTCAGTTGATAAGAATATTTTTTAGATAGTGGTTTTTGATTTCTATGATATGGGACAAATACTTACACTCATTCCCATTTAGGCTCTAGTTATTGATCGTTAAAGGGATGAATGATTAAATAATGCTAAATAGTTTCTTCACTATGACCCATTATCTTTTTAAGACATGAATGATCATCAATAGGATGAGAGAACAGTTGAAGAATTTCGAGCTATGTTTTGATTTCTTAAAAACTACTAATTCAATTAAATGTAAAATTTGAAACATACATGCTTGAGGGAACTAGAAAGATATGATGGGATTTGACTATGACAATGAATATGAATTAGGTATTAGAGTGAAAAGGTTTTATAGTTATTTTCACAGAGCAGTTCTATCTATAATCAATGGTTTTCACAAATTATATGGATTTATTTATCCTCTATTATGTTTAAAGGATGATTAATTGTTTTGAAAACCCTTTTTCTCTACCTTTTCACTTTTTACTCAGGTGTTAAAAAATGAGAAACTAAAGGCTCAACTATTTGATATGGGTATTTATTTTGAAATATGATCTCAAGTCTTATTATTAAATCTCACTTCTTATGGTAACATACTGAAGTGATATATTTTGGATGGGTATAACCTGACTATTATGCCAAAAGTGACTATAGTTCCTATTACTCTTAGTAGTTGTTTATTAAGTTCTTTTAAATGAAAAAAAAACAAAACGTGATGAGTTTTTTTGTGGAATTAGATAAAAGGAATCATCTAATCCTCCTACAGTTTCTAGAAGAGTCTTATTTACTTGAATTTAGTGTGGAATGGTTAGGAATTTTAAAGGTGGTTACACTAAGGTTCCCATGAAATATAGTTCATTTAAATGATCATTTTACTTATTGATGTTTTTTCACTTATTTTCAGCTTTGTACAATGATGCAGGATAATCTCCACTAAAATTTACAATAACACAATTATATTACTTATGAACTAAGGTATTATAGCCATAATATTTTGGAACAAATATTCTTTATGATTTTGATGAGTCTTGAGATGATGTTGATGTAGGTACAATAACTTTTAGAGGTACCATTACTATTTATTTATATTTAGTGAATAAATTATTTGATATTGGTTCATCTCACTAGTCCATCTAACAAGTTTATATCATATCATATTAGAATCATATTAAAACTTCATATTCATATTTATCTTATGTGATGGATATTACTATGCCCCTTATAATGAATAGAGATTAGGGTCTTCATTTTCTATCTTGTTATTCATCTTTATCAAAGATTCAACTTAGATTGAATTCTCTCATTCTTGAAATGAAACCTATTAATGTCATTTTCAAGACAGAATGGATGATTTCGTTTAAATATAGGATTAATAGTTATATTTTTTGGATCTCATTTTCTACACCCTATTGGTTGTTCTGTGTTTTGGGGGAGAATGAGTTCAAAGTATGAGTAGAGTCGGGCCTCCTTTTCTGATGTTGGTTAGGGAAATATCTTGTTTTCTTTTGACATGGAGTTGGAGTCATTAAGTGATAATATCCCTCTAGTTTTCATAATGTTTCCCATAATTCTTCCCATCCACTTTTTTGGCATTCCACTGGTGAGGGAGGTAGATTTACAATTGTTTTAGTACCTTTTACAGGGTCGGTATCTATTTATTATTACCATATGGAACTAGATGAACATAAGAATTAATGAATCGGTTGAATGATCTATAACTGAAAATATTTATTCACCCAAGGATGTCACGTTGAGAAGATCATATTTTTATCATAATTATATCTTATGAATAAATTCACCTTTCTTTTGTTTACCAGTAAAACAATCGAGTTATGGTATGTAAACAATATCCATTACTATAGACTGATGATCTATTTGACCAGTAGAAAGGTGATATTGGTTATTGATGATTGATCATCAGAATTGTTATCACCATTTGTTAATTAATAATATTGACATTCAGAAGAGATCCATTAAGGGTAGGTATATCCATTATGAATATCCTAAAATGAATTTTTTCCAATCAATGCTATTATAGTTTTTATGGAACTAATGAAAAGGATATTTCACAAGTACCTTGACACATTAATGATCATTTGTACTATTTTCATAAAAGTGGTGTATATGATCACTCTTTTTCTATGTTTATCATTACTATATGATTAAAAATACTATTTGGTTTGATTTATAATTATTTATGATATTTCAAATTCCTTTTATGAGTTTTATATTCTTTTATCTTCTAGATAAAATTGATAATAATCATGTTTTGGTGACTCTTGATGATCAATGTGTGTTTCTTTAATTAATGAATTAAATATTTATATAATATTTCATGAAAAATATAATTATTAAAAAAATTATATCATATTATATATATAATTAACTTTCTATATGCATTCACCATATATATTCATTATACTGATTAATTAAGGGATTAACCTAATCAAGAATGAACATGCCCCGATTTAATGAATGATTATTAGGTGGTTCTATTAAAATATAATAATAAAATAAATTTATTGATATTATTTATTACCTATAACTGTGATATATAATAATGATAAAAAATTAGAATAATTTTTAATGGATATGAAAACATTACACAATTTAAATAAATGAATATCCCACTTGTAAGATTTTTTTAAATGATTAAATTAACGATGATCGTTTAGTGTTCATATAATTAGTAGGATCTCTAATTTTTAATAATAGAACCATTATTATATTATTAATATCATATATTCCAATTAACACCAACCATATATCTATCCTTTTATGGTGGTGAAGGAAATGAAAATATGTTATGTCATGGATGCGATAGTTTTTACAACACACGAACAACAGTTTTTTTTTCATAATGGATGGGTTGTACGTGTAAATAATTATAATAAAATTAATTTAATAACTAAGTGATAATAATATTGTAATATTAGTGTGTTTAGAATAAATTTAAAAGAATGAAATTTAAAGTAAATCTATGTAGTTGATCAAATTAACAACGTGGAATTTAAGTTTCCATTGATGTCTCCTTGAAATTGAAGTGATGAGGATATCTTTCAGTCAATAGGGGATCATTTCCATCATCAGGAGTTCAAGGTAGAGTAAAATGGTATAATTAAAAATATAAATTTTAATTTTTTTGTACCATTTAAGGATGTAAGTTGTTTTTTTTATAAGTGATTGTAAGGGGACTTTGGGAAACACTATTAAAATTTTCAATATTGTAATGTCTTTTTCATGGTCAAAAGGTTTCAAAATAGACAAAATCAAACCAAAAACAAGGATTCATCAAGAAAAGGCTATACCATTAAATTTATGGATCTTTTTTTAAATTAATTATGTCTTTTACACTATGTTAAACATAATTGAAAAATTTTATTTTTGACGTGATAAATTTTTTTTACCCATAGTAATACATTT
Source organism: Viscum album (assembly GCA_963277665.1). Lineage (NCBI taxonomy): Eukaryota > Viridiplantae > Streptophyta > Magnoliopsida > Santalales > Viscaceae > Viscum > Viscum album. The sequence continues at coordinate 381,923,342 of OY728155.1, forward strand.
TAATAAAAAAAATTAAAATTGGACTTTTTTAAAAAATAGAAAAAATTGATTTAAATTTTTCAATATTTTTTATCTAAATAAATTTCTTATAGTAAAAAAAATTAATTTTAAAATAGAATCACTTAAATGTGTAAAATAATTTTCTTAAAAAATTAAATTATTAATCATTTAAATATATATATATATATGATAAAACTCTCAGGGTTATAGATTATAAATCAATACACAGATTTATAAAGAATATAATAAAATGTATGAGACTTATAATTATCACCAATATTGAACCTCATCTTCATTAAACATGATTTATATAGAACAAAAAAACACTTTTATATTAAAGTCACATTTTACTATAGTTATAAAAATGTTTGGCATAATTTTTCTATGAAAAAAATAATATTTCACAATTATTAATGCTATTATTTAATTTTATGTCATATTACATTTATTAGTTTCAATTTTTTTATTTTATTCTCACATATTTATAAAATCAGGGAATCTATAATTTTTGTAAATCCTATATTTATCAACCAAAAATCAACCTTTTTTGAAAGTGATCAAAAAATTATAATATGTAAATATTTGATTTGATAAATTGAAAAATTATATTAATTATACATAATTTAAAATATAATATATTTATATTTATATTTTATTTGTAAATTAAAAATAAAAAAATAACTTTTTTTGAAAATAGACTTTTTTAACATTAACTCATTATAACAATTTTTCTTCTAAAGGTAATTATTTTTAATTGATTACCATATTAGGTTAATTAATAATGTTATTATAATATTATTCATCTCTTTTAAATATGGTGTTGTTTGAAAGAAAATTTATCAAACACATTGACATATTTAAAGGTAATTTGATTTATGTAGTGTTACATTATCCCTCCTAAATAAATTGAGTTGTGGAAATTTGACACATAAGATCATAGTAATTTATAAAGGGATATTATAAATAACAATACACAACCATATTATCGTGGTTTAATTTAGGATATGGAATAAAATTTATCTATATGAAAATTCATTATATGTTCTTTATAATGAGCACCAACCTATTCCAAATTCCATAAAAAATTATATTAAGGGATGTATATCTAGATATATAAGGAAAACCTCCCAAAAACCCTAAAAATTATTTATATGATAACCATTATATATGGTGTTTGTATTTATTACATAATATATAGTATTTGGTGAAAAAATACATGAAATGTGTTAATATAAAATCAAGAGAGGAAACTCAATATCAGATTCATTATAGTAGTTTAATAGTATTTTCATTATTCATAGTTTTTTTAGTGACTATTTCACTAATTATACCATGGGTTAGGACATTTATTCTCACAATTCCCAAATTTATTTCAATTGAAGCAATTGTTTTTTCTAGCTTATAACATTCATTTATACTTGTGAGTATAATAATGTCTATCTCCACACTTATAGCATAAACTTGTCTCATTAAGGGAATTTCCCCCATGCATCTTACCTTGGATTTTAAATATAGTAAATTAATCATTATTTACTTAATCATATTTTTCACTCGATCATTTATGAGAATAAATAATTCTATTATTTGGTATGTTGGAAAATTTGACTCTATCTTTTCTTTTAATTATATTTTATAATAGATAGTTGGGAATAATCATAAGGATTCTCCCTCTAACTCCCATTCAGATAGAGTTTTCATTGAATTAATCTATATATTGTCCATCACACGCATGAATCATTCTAATTCTATATATTACTAAAAACCAAATTGATAACATTACTAATTATGATTGTAAGATAATTATATTAAATAACCATAGGAAAATTTATCCTTAATTTTTCCTAGTTTATAACACTATCATGTTAGTATATAGTTCATATAACCTAACATGTATCAGACTCGATTGATCTTATATCACTCTAAGTTTAAAATATAGCATTCTTGCTTCAAAATAGGTTAATTTTTTTGTGTTTTAATATACTTAATAACTGAATCAATAAAATAGAGATCCTAGATTACTAGGAACATTCATAAAAATTATAATCCTTACAATCATTGAAATCTATGCTCTCAAATTAGGACTTATAATTACTCAAAAAGCATTATCTATTACTAAGATAATATAACCATGAATTTATATACACAAATCACATACTCTCAGTGGAACACCTTTTGAAATTATATTTCAATCTCTAAGACATTAGACCACATGTATATTATATATTCCTCTAAAGTTTAACTCTATCTTTAACCCTCAAATTTTATTAACCAATAGTTAATAATGTTGTACAATAGTCACTATATACTATGACACAAGAAATAATATGAACTTCTCTGAAAATATCCTGAATCAATTAATAATCCCAATGTTACAAATTACTATCCAATATGCTTATTCAATATCAAAACAGCTTGTATTATCTCTGAAAAATATGTTTATTAAACATAATATTTATTCATAACTCAATAATGTATTCTACATAGTTGGTACCAACAATATAACAATGTAATAAAATCATTTTTATGTGTTATTGATACTATTAAATTTTTGTTTTCATACCTTTTTAATATCCCAGGACCCACACTCCTAAATCCTTTTCCAAAATCCATAACTTTACATTTCTAGCTAGGATGATGATAATTGTTACCAATTTTTTCTCTATAAAAATCTTAAAACATCAAAAGGAAAACATGGATAACTTATATTATATTGGACCATTTTTTTTAAAGTTTTATATAATTAAGAAAAACCCCTGCATAAACAAATCCCATGACTTAAAATGAGAATTTCTCCAATTTAATCCATTTTTTCTTATTCCACAATAGGTCATCAACATCATCATTATTAAATAATTTATAGACATAAATAATTAAACCTAATTATTTATAAACTATGGAAAAAAGAAACATAAGATGGGTGAGATAAAATGTTCAGTAAAGGTAAGAATTAGCATTAAAAATTGAATACAATCAATTAAAATTATAGGGAATAATGGTATGATGTCATAATCAATGTTCATGAGTGAATCATAAAATAAAAAATTCCCATCAATTGTTGGATCGTTAAATATAAAAACATGGAAAAGTAAAGAGTTATTATAATCAATAATAATGAGCCATGTGATATCAATCTTAATCATGAGAAGTAGCATAAACCCATAACAAAAATAAAAAATGTATGTATGAAACTTGTGGAATAATTTTCACAACACTATTACAACCAATGTAATAACCATATGGTTGACTTCCATACCCAATGTGTTATAGATCTATCATATACCCACCCATCCTTGGTTTATCACAAAACCACTCATCATTGTTTTATCATGTAACCACCCTTCATTGGTTTATAATGTAACCAACCATCAAAATTCTTAGTACCATTACATAATAATAACACATAAATTATTTCATTTAATCAAAAAATCATAGGAACAATTATTATCCCTTTCATAACTAGATTAACCCATAGAAAAGAAATGGTTTCTACTAAAATAACTATGAATAATGATTAACTGGTTGAAAATAAGTGGGTTACATAACAATCTCTTTAAAATAGTCTTAATCCATCTAGATAAAAAGGATGATATTAATGAAAAATTCCCATAGTGTAAGATAAGTAACAATAATATTTTTTGACATTGATGAATGGAAATACCATAAAAATATGATTATAAATGTTCTGAGGAAAATATCATTTTTTATTTTGAAAATAACATTATAAAAAAATTAAAAAATACTTTCTTTGAAAAGAACCTTGTAGATATGTGATGGAATTTTTTAAAATAATTTAAATAATTTCTTGAGGAAAATTTACTTTTGTCCTTGAGAAACACTTTTTAAAATATAAAACATTTTGAAAATCCTTTTCATTGAAAATAACCTTGAAAACATATAATAGAAATATTTGGAAATAATTTAAAAGACTTTTTAAAAATTAAAAAGTTTTTAAAATACATTATGTTGAAAAATTAGTTTATAATAAATTTTAAAAACATTTTAAAAATACTTTTATAAAACATTATTTTGAAAAAAGACAAATTTATGATCGAAAAGAAAAATGAAGTCATATTTTCTAAAAAACACTTTGTAAAAAAAATTATGAACTAAAGAGTGTAAAATGGTTTAAAGACATGGTAATATCATTAATAACCACAGTATAAGGTTATTAATTAGAATTATAAGATTTCAATATCAGATACTTAATCATAAGTAATCCTGAAAAATGATGAGATTATAAAGAAAGTCTCTTACCACTTTTGTAACTTTGAATTATAATCCCCATAAGGAATAAAATTAAATGAAACTTATAATATCATATAAAATAATTTTTTACATTATATAACATGTCAAAGTTTATTATATAGACCTTATAAAAGAAGATATATGTATAACATAACAAAATTCCTAAAGAAGGAAAAAAATGAAAAAAAATTACATACCACTTGGAAACATTGAAACTATAAACCCCATGAAATAGTGATAATCAAATGGGTATGAAAATATCTATAAATTAAATTATATGAATCATAAAAATAAATCATGGGATTTATATACACTATAAAAAAATAAATGGTGATTATTGAATGTATCTCATAAAAATAAAGGTGATGTGAGAAAAAAGCTAATCCTGAGTCTGATTTGTATCTCTTATTCTTCATAATCCTTAATAATAAACATATGTTAATTATTTAAATTATTTAGAACCTTTTAAAATTTTATTATTACTTTTTTTTCTTATTAAAAAGTTATATAAAACAACTTCATCAATTAAATTAAATTTGGATGTTTTGACCACATTTGACTTATGTGTCAAAACCGACTTTGGAAGGTTGACTAAAATGAATAAGGTCATTATTTAAAAATATCCAAAATAAAAATCATGAAATAATTATTATATATATAAATCAATTATAATTTTAAATCCAATCATTAAAGCTGGATTTGAAAAATGAACCAATGGTATGATCATGGAGACGATAGGTAGTACGTAGGCAAGAGTAACATTTCCATTTCTCAATGATCATTATGGAAATAAGGTAAGTAATATTTTATCTTTACTGAATTATATTTATATCATAATTACCATTATATAACACTATATATACTTATATATATCATTATTGCGTTGTAAAAGGAATCACATTGCTTTGAGGAGGTGGTAGTTGACACATCCACAAACATCGTTATCTCCTTTTCAGTGTGTGAAATAGTAAGAATAAAATGATATATTTTATTTATAAGGAGATAATTATGTCTTTAATATAATATATATTTAATCTATATATCATATATTAAAACCATACTTAATTCATTCTATGTAAATCTTGAACAAATCACATCCCTTTGAGAAGGTGGTAGTCCACACATCCACAAACGATGTTATCATATTCCTAGAAAAAATAAATCATGAAGGTATCTATTATATAATAATTAAAGAATCATAAATAAATCATAAATATCAGAAATATAATATAAAAATATTACTTTTATCATTATTCCCAACCTTGAGAGGTGATAATGGAAGAACGAATGGCATCAGTTCATGAGGTGGTAGTCCACCATACACACGAATGATGATTGTGCATCCCATTTGGTGGAAGTGTGGTTTTGTAGGTTAAAACATTAAAATAAAATAAAAATATAAGTATATTTATTATTTTTATTTTATTATATAATAATTATATAAAAATAAATTAAGGTTTTTGGTAATTAAATAATACAAAAGTGCTTGCTAATGAATGTAACCTCTTCATTGGGTAACTCATTTTAGTTTTCAAAGGACTTACTTGGATGGATATTTTCTAAATAAATGGATTCTAGTATGAGTGAAAGGAAGTTAGAAAGTCATTTTTATAGTTCATTTTTGATAAAAAACGGATTAAAAGGTGTTAATAGAGGAGTATAGGTTGTAGCCTTTTATAAGTATTGGAAAGAAAACACTTGGAATATTTAGAAAAAAAGTTAGGTCAAACCACATTTTTATATAAAATGTGGATTCTATAACACAAAAAATTAGATCCCAGTGGTTTAATTGTATAAATATGTCTATATAATGGGATTTTTACAAGTTATGGGTAATTTTTTCACCTTATATTCTAAGTTTAACCACTAAGTACACTCATTTTTCTATTAATTATTATAATTAATTTTAATTGCATTGACTAATGTTTTTGGTCAAAACCATGTTTAACATAATATAAATTATAAATTAATATTAATATTAATCTAAATATAGAATCAATTTTTCCGAATTAAAACCATATAATTATCATAAATTTGTTAAAAATTAATCCTGTAGACGGGACGAGACAACAAGTTCTTAAATTAAAAATGTTCAAATGTTTGAAATGTTTTTATCTTCAATTTCAAAGTGAAATTTATTAAAATAAAATAAATTTTATTTATGGATGTATATTTGATATAATTAAAATTTAAAAATAATTTAAAATATAAATAAACTATATAAATAAATTATACGAAAATGTATTTTTCAATTAAAATTCAATATATTTCATTATTCATCAAAAAAATTAAACTGCTCAGAGAAATACAAAAATAATCAGCCTATGATAATTTTGACATAAAACATTCAAAGAAAAATTTATTTTTCAAAATATTATTTATTAAAGTGTCAAATTTTAGTTTTAAAATAATTGAACCATCAAAAGGAAGCAAAATTACTTTTAGAAAAATACATCTTTTATGGGTAAAATTATATATATTTTATATAATGTTTAAAAAAATATGATAGATTTTAAACCTAATATTAAAAATATTATATATAAATTTAATTAATATCATTTCATAATAGTAATTAATTTAATTTATTAATATAAAATTCTTATGGGGACCCAAAAAAAGTTTTTTTAAACATTTATTTTATATTAATTTTTTTTCTTTAATTTATAATTAATTTATAACCAATGAAATCATTCTATAAACATGTGTAAGACATATAATTTTAAATTAGTTAATCATATTCATTACCTCCATTTTAATGGTTGGGTGATAAATATAATTTTTAATAATAATATTAATAGTATATTGTTGTATGGTAACACTAGACCTTGTGTGTAACACATGTTATTGATGAAAATCGATGTTTCGTGCAACATAAGATAAACATGGTTTTGAATATAATAAAATATAAAAATTCAATGTTACTTAACTCAAAATATAAAATAATTTAAACTAATTTCAAAGAAGGTATTTATTAAAATCTCAGGATGTTACATCCTACCCCCTTAAAATAAATTTCAACCTCAAAATTCATATTGGTTATCAATGAATTAACATTTTTTAGAATTATTTTATTGAAACCTTAAATGTTAAAATTAAATATTTAAAAACCCTTTAATAAGGTAAAGTAGGAATCATAAAGGTCACCTGATGTAATAAAAAACTAGGATTCAAAATTCGGAGAACATTGTTGGTAATAGAGGAAAATTTTAAATAATTATGAAGGGTGATTTAGGTCATTGATCACAAGAAAGCGAATGATAAATATAAAGTTAAGAAATTATCTTACCATATAGATTAAGAGAATATGGAAATAAACTTACTTGATGAATATAATTTCATCCCTTAATAAAATTATACCACAATATCATTTTTTTATAGAATATGAGTATTTAGGATGAATTTTTAATTCCTCAATCACTAAAAGAAACCTTGAATACCACATAACCATAAAAGGGATAACAATTTATTCCTCTTATCTTTAATCATTAACCAAAACCAAAAATAGTTAGAATAGGGTAAGAAAATTAGAAAAATTAATAAAACTTAATATAATACACTAATCATAAAAATTAAACATTAATAACCAATTTTCAAACCAAATCCGTCCATAAATAAATATCCTTAAAATTATTCAAACATTTACTGACTGAGTTAAAAACCCAATGATCAGAAATATTTAATCATATATTATATTAAGATAAATCAATCGTTATTCAAATCCCATGTGTTTCAAAAATAAAAATAATATTAATTTAAAAAGTTTCATACTAACTAAGACATCATAAAGAACAGTGGTAGGTGTGATACCCTTATTGTACTTCGGTCAAGGATTTAAGCTCTATTACCTCACCAGATGTGATGAGTTTTCACTGATCATATTGATTGTATACTTTATTTATTTAAACAAGAAAAAAAATTCCCCCAAAAATAATACTTCATGTTTATCATAGGGGTTAAAAATACATAAACCCAATAAAAAATCTACAAAAATTCAATTAATCACTTTAAGAACCCATCCATTTTAACCTCGAATGGGTGTCTAAAAATTTGAACTTATGGTCATCCTTAATATTATAGACCTATGATGGTATCCATAAAACTTAAGATAACCTCACATGAAAATATCATAATATCAAAATTTATCTAAACCTACCTTTGATACAAACTATAACAGCCCAAGACCAACACTTTAAGACCCTATACAAAAAACCATAACATTATATTTTTGGATGTGATACTGATAATTGTAACCCAATATTTTTCCATCAAAATAATAAAAAATAAAAATGGAAACTTAGATAACTTAAATTATAGAGGACCTTATAGGTTTATATTTTTAGGGAATTAGGAAAAAATACTACATAAACAACTCTCATAACTTCAAATGATAATGTCTCTCATTTAACCCATATTTTATTATTTAACAATAGGTCATTAACATCATCCTTGTGAAATCCTATATATACATAGATCATTTAACCTCATTATTTATAACATGGGGAAAAGTAAACATAAGAAGGGTGAGCTCAAATGATCAGTAAGGGTAAACATTAGCATTAACATTTGAATGTAATCAATGAGCATAAGAGTGTTTAAGGGTATAATGACATAATCAAAGTGAATGAGAGAATCATAAAAGAACATATACCCATAAATACTTGCATCAAAAAATATATAAACATGGAAAAGGAAAGAGTCATTAGAATCAATAATCATGAGTCATGTGATATCAATATTGATAACGAGAAGTGCCATAAACCCATTACAAGTATAAAGAGAACATGTATGTAACTTGAGAAATAATTTTAACTTAACTCTTATGATCAATATTATATATGTAATAACCATACGGTTTAATTCCATACCTAATGCATTGGATGACTATCACAAACCCACCCGTCTATAGTTTATCACAGAACCAACCCTCATTAGTTTATCACAGAACCACCTATTATTAGTTTGTAACATAACCACCCATAAAATTTCCAAGTACCATTAAATAATCATAAAAAATAAAACCATTAATTCCATAATAAACTCATAGGAACAACCATTATCCCTTTCATAAAATTATTATCCCATGGAAAAGAAATAGGTTCTATAAAAATCTCTTTAAAACGTGATTATCATGTAAAAAATTTGGTTCCAAGTAAATCTATTTAAAATAATATTAACACATCTAGAAAAGAATGAGGATTGTATCAATAACAAATATCCCAAGTGGATGATAAGAAAAAAAAACATGGATTTTTGATGGTGATGAATGTAAATACCATTAAAAGAGAATTAAAAACATTTTGAGGAAAATTATCCTTTTTATTTTTAAATTCACTTTATAAAGATCTTTGAAAATTATTTCATTTGAAAATAACCTTGGAAACATATAATAGATTTTTTTAAAATCAGTTAAATTATTTCTAGAGGAAAACAACCTTTTGGATTGGAAACACATTTTTTAAGACCAAAAACATTTCAAAAATACTTTTATTTTAAAATAACCTTGAAAACATATAAATTAATTATTTTAAATCATTTAAAATAATTTTTAATGCATAAAATTTTTTCAAATAATTTCCCATGAAAATTTTCTTAAAATAAAATTTTAAAAAAATGAAACACTTTTAGAAAACATAGATTTTAGAGAACACATAGTTTTAACTAAAGTGGGAAATAAAGTTGGGTTTTCTTAAAAAAACATTCTTAAATATTTTAAGTAACAAATATTAAAAAATGATACAATTAATTTTAATTATCCCGAATTACCATATAAGAATATAAATCATGAGAATTATAATATTTCAACATCAGAGACTTAATCATACACAATCCTGATAAATGATGTGATTGTAACAAAAGACACTTACCACTTTTGAAACATTGAAATGTAATCTATATAAATGAATAATATTAAATGAAAAATAAAATATAATTTAAAATTAATATATTCATGATATAAAATTATAAGGGTAGTTTATAAACCTTATAAAATAATATTGGTGTATAACATAACAAAACTCATAAAGAAGGAAAAATGTGAAAAAAATCCATTACCTCTTGGAAACATTAAAATATTAAACCCTATAAAATTGATATCATGAAATGGGTATGTAAACCCCCATAAATAAAATAAAAATAAAAATAAAATATATTCATAGTCATTATATACACCACAAAAAAATAAGTGTTGAATATGGAAAACATCTCATAGAAATAAAAGTGAGATGAGAAAAAACATTTACCTTGAGTCTGATTTATCATGATTGTTCTTTATCTTCCAGAATAATAAAATAATTTTAATTATTTAATTTATTGATGAAATTTTAAAATTTTATTATTAATTTAATTTCCATTTTTAACATTTTATATAAAACTACTTAATAAATTATGTTTAAGTGGGATGTTTTGTCCAAATTCAGATTTTGTCTCAAAACTGACTTTAGTAGGTTGCCTAAGGTCAATGTGGTCATTATTTTAACACATTAAGAATATAAATCATGAAATAATTATAATATTTATTTTTTGATTATTCTTTTAAAGTCAATCATGAATGATGGTATGAAAAATGAACTACTGTTATGATTACAGAGACTATAGGACGTACGTACACATGAGTAATGCTTCAATTATTGAATGATCATTAATGAAAGAAGATAAGTAATGTTTTTTCATTATATAATCATCTCTATATCATAAATACCATTATATTTAATTATATATATACATATATATACCATTCTTGTGATGTAAAAGGAATCACATCACTTTGAGAAGGTGGTAGTTCACACATCAACAAATGATGTTGTTACATTTTATGTGTGTGTAATGGTAAGAATAAAATGATATATTTTATTTACATAAATATAACTATGTCTTGAATATCATTTATATTTCATGCATATCACATATGTTTATTAAACCCATTTTTAATATATTCCATATAAATAGTGAACACATCACGTTGCTTTGAGGTGATGGTAGTCCACATATCCACAAATGATGTTATCATATTCCCATAAGATAGAAATCATGATGGAATTGAAAGTCTATGTGATCAATGATGAATTGGGTTTGTTGGCAATCTGCAGATAAATTCAATAAAACACCAACCGCTATCAAAACATGATATTCAAGAAACAACCCATCCAACACTCAAAGTCTATGTGATCAATGGTCGGTATAGAAAATAATAAGGGAATAATGAATTGGGTTCACATGTTTTGGAATTCATAAATATGTCCAAGCTAAGATTTGATAATTTCACAGAAGCATTGCATGCCTAAAACTGTTTCCTCGTAACAATTGATTTATAACATTGAATTTCTCTATAAATTTTCCATCCCCCCTTTGGATATAAACCCAAAGGACTTTTATTTGTACATGTAGAGCACAAAAACACACTCCCTCTAGATCATTTCTCCCCCATACACCTGCATCACTTCAAAAAACATATTAACACAGTTAACACAATTGGGGAGAGGGAAATCATCGCATCCACATAATGAATTAGGAGGTGTATGAACACTAAGGTTCAATCAATGTTTCTCGAACACATGTGATACCAATGGATTAGTCAGAATGTCATCCACTTGATCATTAGTCCCAAAATGATGTATTTTAATCATACCTTGTTCAACTTTATACTTGATGAAGTGATATCTTATTTCAATATGTTTCATACGAGAATGATGAAAAATATTCTTCGTAAGATCGATTGTGATCTTATTATCACAGTGAACCACCATTGGTTGTTTCACCTCATCACTAATATCAGTCGTTTGTTTCTTAATCCATAATAGTTGGGTGAAAGTTTTTGTAGCAGAGACATACTCTAATTTAGTAGTACTAAGATAAGTTCTTTACTATTTCTTACTCAACCAGACCACACATTTATTTCCTATAAATAATGTTACACCACTTTTATACTTTCTATCCACTACATCTCCAACCTAGAAAACATCAAAAAAAATATATAATTCATGATCACTTCCTGTAGAAAAATATCGGCTATAATTATGATTACCTTGACTGTACCTCATGATTCTTTTGACTACTTCCATATGTTCTTCATTTGGATTACTTTGAAAGCCGGATGCTCAACATTTTTAAAGGAAAATATTTATCTATGTTGTAGTTAAGTATAATAATCTTCTTATTATTCTTCTGTACAATGTGAGGTCTACATAAATATCATCCTCATACTTTCCAAGTTTTTTACTAACCACAATCAAATTTGACATTGGTTTTGAGTCATGCATATTGAATTTATTCAGAAAACCTCTTGTATACTTTCCCTGATAAATGAACGTTTAATCCTTTTTCTGAATCACCTAAAACCATAACAAGTATGTGAATTCACCAATCTTAGACATTTCAAAATCTAATTTTATGTGATTTAAAAATTCTTCCATTGAGCCATGTCTGCTTTCGTAAAATATAAAATCATCCACGTACACAAGCCCCATAAATTGATCTTCCATTCAATTCTTTACAAAGATATTATGGTCAAAACCTCCTCTCTTAAATTTTATCTTCTTTAGATAAGAATCAAGAATATAATACCATTCTTATGGTGATAGATTTAGACCATATAGTGCCTTTTTTTTATTCTACAATCCTTCATTTCATCATTACCAATTTAAAAACTCACTGGTTGTTCAATGTAGACTTCTTCTTCAATATCACCAATTAAAAATGTTGTTTTAACATCCATATAATAAACTTTAAATCCTCTTCGAATTTCCATTGCTAGGAAAATCCTGGTTGAATCCAGTATTACTACTAGAGGAAATGATTATTCAACATCAACACATTAAATCTGTGAATATCCTTTACACACCAAGTGAACCTTTTTTATCACATTTCCATGCTCATCAAATTTATTTTTAAAGATCCAATTTGTTCTAATCACATTGTGATCTTTAGGTCTCTTAACAAGATCCCATGTTTGTTTTTTTTAATATGATCTAATTATTCATTCATGGCCTTAACCCATGATTCATCCTTTTCTCCTTCTTCATATGAGGTTGTTTCTACAATTGATAGGAAGATAAAATGTGTTTCATTTCTCATTATCATTATCTATGTGGGAGTTGTCCAATTCCCAATGATGTTGGATTGATCAATTTCTTATCTTCTATTTATCCTTTGAGGTTTAGATGAAGTTTCTTTATACATGGTTTCCTCTTATGATTTTTCTTCTGAATCATCATTATTTTGTGACCCATAAATGTTTTCCACACCCTCCTCTACTTCTCTATTTGAATATATTCCATTTCCATTGTCTTGTTCATATTCTATCATATCAGTATAAGAGATCCTCTAGGCATTTGTGGTGTTATCTTCAATGATCTTAACATTATTACTTTCCATAATTCTTGTAAGACTATTATTGAAACATTAGTAGGATTTTATCTATATTTAATATCCAAGGAATATTCCATCATCTACAATATCACCATACTTTCCTTGATTGCCTTATTTATTTTAGATGAAACATTTACTTCTTAAAGCGCGTAAATACTTCAGAAAGGGTTTCCACCCATGCCAAAAACACATATGGTGTCTTGGTTTCTCCCATATAGAGACCTGTTCAATTTTTATTGTACACTGATACTTGAACAACCTTTTTCCAATAAGGATGAGAGATATGAATCTCAATCAACATTGTTCTAGACATTTTGTTTACCTTTTGATTTCTGCATTCAACGACTCCATTTTTCTTTGGGGTTATCACTGAATCCACCTCATTCGTTATTCCAGGTTTTTCTAGTTAATTTTCAAATTCAATGGATTTGTATTCCCCTAAATTTTCATATCATAGAACATTTATTATGCAACCAGTATCATTCTAGGATATTTAGAAATAACGTTTCATGAAATCAAGCACTTTTTGTTTCCTATGTATTAATATCACACAATCCATTACAAGATAATAATCAATGAAAAGAACAAAGTACCAATCTCCATGTGTTCCAAAAACATTTATCATACCACAAACATCTGTGTGGATTATATCAAGAATATTTGATGCCCTTTTCTTCATTGGAAGATTTGAACTATAGAGAAACTTTCCTCATATGCAAGAATCATAGGTCTTTTCCCTTTCGCAGTTCAAATTGGAGAGATCCATGAATATATTAAGCTTATATATATTTTCCATGCATTTTTTATTAATGTGACCCAACCTCCAGTGCCAAAAAAATTCTTCTCAAATAGTTAAGTAACAAATGTTCTCTTCACTATCAACCGAGTATAAATTTACATCTGTTCCACATCTTTTCATGAGATAATTACATATCTTTCCTTTGATATTAAAACTATTTTGATTGAATGTTAATATCTTCCCCGAGTCATAGATTTTTCTCACACTTAAGAGATAGTGTCAAAAACCATCCACATGATGATCGTTAGTTTTCCTCAGCTCATTGTTTACTAGTTTTGTACTTCTACTACCTTTGATCTTCAAAGAACCATAATTGTTGAACCTTACTATTATATAAACCCTTTTCGTTACATTATTCAATAATTCTACATTTCCCATCATATGGGATGAGCTTGTACTATTAAGAATCCAAGTGGTACTATTCTTTGTATCCTTGAGAGAAATTTCTACAAGGTTGGATTTCTCGAATTTACCATTTTCCTTTATAATATATTTGATTGAGTGGAGACTAATGACGACATTTACCATATCATTTCTTTTTTCATTGGTCTATCATACTCATATTGTTCTTCTAAAGGATAGAACTTGTTTGCAAGATAAAATCCATTTGGTTGGAGGTTATTGAATTTTCTTTGAGTTTTAAAGGTAACATTCATGTTTTTCCTCTACCTAAAATCAATATATTTATAGACATAATTAGATTAGATAAAAAATATCCATAAAATATATTTTTTATATAAGATATAGGATATGAATTCATTCTACTTTGTTGACTTCCTATATCTTCCCCATTCAAATAACTCCTTGCCTCTTCATAGTATGACATGGTATGTCCCGGATAGCTATAGAATTAAAATTTTATAAGAGGAAATGTATTATCACTTATATTACTATTCATGTTATCTTCCTTAGGAAAAATTATTTATTAATAATAATTTTTGGATACTTGAAGATATTTTTTAGTTCTCCTTTTAGTTTTATTTGAGGCTTTCTTTGTTAGGACTTTTGGATATTTTTCGATATAACCAGCTTTTAGATTACCTTTATTCTGGCCCATTTTATTTCTACCCATTGATGTTTCAGCATCACAACCAATTCCACTATTTCCCATGAATGTTGATCTTTGATCATTCAAAACCTTCTCTACTCCTCCATAACCATTATTAGATATCTTTAATATTTAAACATATAAGAACCTTCCAAACTATATTTTCTTCTTTGTTTCCTTTTAATTTGATTCAGTTTTAAGTTTACTTCTTAGAGTAACAAATTCTTTATCAATACCCTCAATTGTCTTGGAATTATCCTCTAGTATGGTTGTAAGTTCATTTATGAACTTTTTCTGTTCTCCAATCATGGGCTTCAATTATACTACATCTTCTAAGCTTTCAATAGTTATTTAATGTTATTTTACTACTTATTCTAATCAATCAATTTCATCTTCAAGTTGATAAACATATTCTGATGACTATTCTAGAATTTCTCTCTAATTTTTTGTTTCTATTTCTTTGATTCTCAATATCACTAAGAACATTCTCAAGTTCCATATTGAGATCAACATCAATAGTCAACTGATTATTTCTAGATTATATTTTGATGGTTATGAATTTTCAACTGTAGCCATCATGGATGATTGAGTTACAGATTTAAACTATGATTCTTCATCCTCAAAAATTTTATTATCATCATCTTATTCTTTATATACAAAAATCTTTCAATATAATTTATTTCAAGATTTAAATTTCTTTCTTTTGGGAAAACCTTTTTTGAGGCTTCTGTATGTCTCCAGATTCACTTTCTTCATCATCAAACTTCCATGATCATCGAGTGGAAATATACCCAACTCTAACACAATGAAAATAGGCCAGAGGTAACTTTCCTTCAAATATCCCTTTTCCTCCCTTGAATTTCTTGGAAAATAGAGAAATAAGTATTTATTTCACATTTTATTTATCTATAATACATATAGAAACCACAAGTTTTTTCATGTCCTTTAATTCCATTTTCTTACCAACTTGGGTTATTGCATCATCTAGTTTGACTCTCATTTCATAAGTCATAAGGCTACTCAGCAGATAATCCATAGAAAGTTTAGAAAGACCCCTTTCCTCAAAGGATGACACTATTGGATTATAGATAGGTGGAATCCTTCTCAAAATTTTCCCCACAATGTTAATGTCTTTAATTTATTCACCAAGTCCTCTTATTTCTCCTCCAAATTCAGTGATTAAATTAAAAAATGTATCTACATTTTCTTCAGGATTCATTTTCAGATCATCAAACCTATTGTGAAAAACTTGGAGTTCGACCTCCTTCACTTAGTTGTCGCCTTTATATATATTTTCTAGTTTTTTCCAAAATAAACTTGGCTGAAGTGAAACTTATCACTTTAAGATAGATTTGATCATATAGAGTTGTATTAAGGGAATTATATGCTTTGGCATCTGAATCAATAAATTTCTTCTCTGTTTTAGTCAAAGATAGACCTATTACATCAGTGACTGGTATCCCTTTTGTAGTGGCCAAAATAACTTACATTAAAAGAGATCTTATATGAGATCTCACAATGTAATTACAAATCTTTAATTTGATTCCATCAATGAGGGGAAATCCCCTGACATTTATGAAATTCTCTATGATAATAAAATAGAACGGATTTAATTCCAACAACCAACACCCTCTGATACCACTTGAAAGACTCTGGAGCACCCTGATAGGGGAGGGATGAATCAGACTATCAAATTTTTCTTCTAATGTGACATATTTTGTTCCCAAATTGATAGGAACCTACTAAACCTATCTGATGATAAATTACAAAAGAAAAGTAATCATATACAACGATACAACACAATAATTTTACTTCGTTCACTACTAAGGGCTAATCTAAGGAGAATACACTCACAGTGTGTTGGTTATACCTAAATCAACTAATTTTCACTAGTTGTGGAATATAGAAGTTCAAACACAGTCACTCTATTCTAATAACACTTCCTTTACAAGGTCTTATGGATAGCGTATGGTGTCCCTCAGAACACTTTGGTCGAATCCCCCTAGCTCACTACCTTGGGTGAAGTCTTACTCAGTTTATCTACTCAAAGGTCACTTTAGTAGATTGGCATTAAAGTCTTTTTTCCTAACTATCATGAAACTCTGCTTGCACCATAGACCTAAGTTGACACACTTTGAAAGAACTATTCATTTAAAGCTGATGTGTATAACTACTATTCTCAGAGCTCCTTCACGAAGCTCACTGCCTTCAAGAAGCACCTTGCCTTTATGAAGCTCATTGAGTAAAAAAATAATTCTTATTCATCATGAAGGACTCATTAATCAAAAGCATTAGCATCAGTCAAGACTTAACTATAATTTTTATGATGATCAATCTCACATAGAGATCTAGATTCATAGATCTCCCAACCTTCTCAAAATCAAAGTGATTCCAGATTTCTTTGATTATTTTCAAGTTAAATGAAGTATGGGTAGCGTCATATATATCAGAATGTCCATTAATGATGCTCTACTTCCTTTATTGGATTTTTTTGTATCTTTAAAAAATATCTTCGTGAAACTCTTACATTTGTGAAGCTCTAGTGAAATTTATCATAGTTGCAGAGATTACTATCAACTTATCATTCATTCACCATGCTTCACTTCTCATTGTAGTGAAGAACACTATCAACCCATTATGAAATTGTAAAACTATCCTTTGTAAAACCTAGTCATCATGAAACCCATGCCTTTACCATATTTATGAAGAGTTTATTTAAGAAAACAACCTTTTGCGACGCCACCTTCAATATTATAGTCAGCTTGTATTGTAATATCACTCTCTTTGTAAACTGCTTGATTATCCAAGAGTGGATTGACAACAAACACAAACTAGACTCCATTTCCATCAAAGAAAAGCCTTGGTTCCAATATGAATGTGTTATATAATAATTCTAGGAGTATAATGACGTCATAAATATCATAAAATTCATATAAAAATAGTATTTACATGATTATTTTGAAACTTGAGAGGTGGTAATGGAAGAACAAATGGCATCGGTTCATGAGGCGGTGGTCCATCGTACATAAGAACGATGATTGCATATCCCATTTGATGGAAGTGTGAAGTTTTATTCCATATCATTGAAATAAAAACATATCATTATATTGAATATACCATGATTATTATATGATAATTATATAAAAATAAATAGTGGGGTATGAGAAATGAATAAAACAAAATTTATTGTAGATGAAAATTATATATTCTTCAGGTAAATCCTTTTGGTTTTCACCTATTCTTACACCAAAGTAAGGCTTCTAGGATTAGGGAAGTGAAGTTAGGAAGATATTTGTTCTGGTATTGCACAAGATGAATGGATTGAGATGTATGAATAGAGGAGGAAACATGGTGGCTTTTATAAGGGGTGGAAATGACATATTTGGTATTTTTGAAAAGAATTTAGGTGAACCCATGGTTTTACTAACAAGAGGATTCCATAACTCACTAAATTAGATCCTAGAGGTTTAATGGCCAAAATATGGATAGAAAATGGGATTTGGACAATTGTTTCATCATTTATACATCTTATATTCAATTTTTAATCACTAAGTAAACTTATTTTTCTCTTAATCGCTGAAATAAATTTTAATTACTTACAATAATCCTTTTGGTCAATAACCAAGTTAACCTTACTAGACATTACAAATTATATTGATTTCAAATATTGACTCTATTTTTTCAAATTCAATGTAACATATCAAGATTTTAAAATGAATGAATATGTTCGATAGAGTATAATATATGTAAAAATAAGCTTAAATGAACAATAAAATCTTATTATTTAAATGTGACCGTTATAAACTTGTTGTTAAATTAATGGGAATGAACAATATTAACAGTATTATGAAATATTTAATATTATTAATCATTTATAATTTATTAATAAATACTTCTTAAAATAGTACTAGATTTTTAGAAAATGCATCTTATTGTCCAAAAAAATACATTTTATTCAAAAATAATTTTTATTATTTTTTTATGTAAAAAATATAATTAATTTTTTTAAAATTTAGAAAATTTATTTGATAAAATATTAATTATTTTTTAAATCAAAATATCAAAATAATCATATTGTAAAATTTTGATGACTTTTTGAAAAGTTGGGTTTTTCAATGAATAGTAAAAAATACAGATTTTAATTAAAAATTATATTTTTCATGTATTTAAAAGGACATATTATGTTTTGGATTACTTTTAAAATTTTATTATTTTATTTTTATTTAAATTAATCCAGTTATGGTTTTCTAAATGTATTTTATACTTGAATTCAGTATAAAAACATTTTAAATTTAAGAATGGCATTTTTTTGAAAAAATGATCTTTGTTGCGTTTTACCTGTTTAAATTTAAATTAAATTTTCCAATTTTTTTATTTTGAATTTTGAAAAATGGATTTAATATTTAGATTCTAAAGGTCCAAATTAAGAAAATAGGTCATTTTTATTTTACAAAAATCTGAATAGTAACATTAGTAATTTTTGTCTCCATGGTAAAATTTAAATCGGGTAATTGCACTACGTGAAAAGTGACTTTTTGCAACAGGTGGATAAACCATCAAAAATAGTCTATAGAAAGAGACTATTTGTGATGGGAATTTTATCCCAGCACAAATTTTATATTAAAAAATAATATTTATGGTGAGAATATATTCTCGCCACAAATGCCTCTAGTGCGCAATGTGTGCCAAACCATAGGAGTGTTTTCAATGGGGATGTACCCCTGTTGGAATTTTTACCCCATGTTTTTTGTTATTTATGACAGGTGTTTATTCCCATCACAAATAATTTACCGATAGGATAGTATTTTCAATTTGTCATGTCACAAATACTATCAACATTTTAAGTTATTTGTGACCAGAAGTATGCCCTTCACAACTAAAGTGTCAATAGTTGGTATTTTCAATAGGCCACGTCATAAATAATATTTTTTACCACCACCATAATTAATAACGAGGGTACTATTTGTGATGGGAATTCCATCACAAATACTCTCATCACAAATAATCTAACCTATATTTCCCCCACCTGAATTTTTCTCACTCCATTATTCTCTAAATTTCTCTCTCCTTCCCTACTCTCATAATTTTCAGTTTAAACTTTTTCAATTTTTAAACTTTACAGGGGAACACTTTTCAAGCTTTGCATCGACTGAAAGATTTTAAGGTATTTATTTAATGATTTTATTTTATTTTATTTTATTTTATTTTATTTTAGTAATAATTGTTATTAATTAGCAGCAAGATTCGAAGATGGGATTTTAGAGAGATGGGAGACCATCTCTCTCTAAACCCTCGCCAGTTTAGGGATACTCGCCTAATCTTTGCACTCTTCACTTTAATGGTGAACTTTATTACGCCTATATGCTTTGATTCACATCATTTCATGAAGACTCAGATGATGTAGTTTCCTCCTATGAAAAATATTATAGCGGCTATGCAAAATTAAGATGCTCCGGAGAAAGACTCCCACAATCATGATTTCTCTGGAAGACCCCAAGGGATATCATTCCTGGATGCGCTGAAAATCTTGGATCCAAGTAATGAATTCAATATGAATCCTTCCATTGTCATGTGTCTAGATGATAGTGGATACCTGGAGGAAGCAGACCCGGATTCCCTTCAACAATGTGTGCAGCTGTACAAATTCTCTTTGATGGGTCGCATCTCCTACCATAAAGGTAACCTACATTGGAATTTAACTTAACTTCATTCACGTATTGCAAATTTTTGGAATTATGCAAACTGGAAGTTAATCCCCATAGGAAAAGGCTATTTTCACATCCTATTAAAATCACAAGATGATTTATAAATAGTTTGGAAGACTGATAATCATAATCTCAAGTCGGGTTTATTTATAATTCTAGAGTGGGGCTCTACCTTTAACCCACAGACACACAGAAACACATTGGAACAAATCTGAATTAAATTGCATGGACTTAACTGGTTATTTTGGAACCCAAAAATATTTAATGACATTGTATCCTATATAGAAACTCCTCTCAAAATTGATCACAAGACATTAAATACTGACTTGGGTCTCTTTTCTAGTGTTATGGTAGAAATAAATCTTGACTCAAAGCTACACAACTCAATTAACTTCAATTATAATGATTACAAAACTGAAATTAGAGTCGAATATGAGTGGAATACCCCCTTTTGTGATCACTATAAAATCATTAGTCACACTATATACAACTGTTGGGTGATTAGAAATCAAGTAATACAACCAACTAAGAATGATTGGAAGGAAAAAAGAACTAAACAAGAAAAAAATCCATGATGGACATACACGAACCACCCAAAAAGGAATATTGGGTAAAACACACACAATTTGGCACACATAGTGGATAGTTCAGGTACTAACTGGGCATATGATCTTGAAGAACAAGAAAAAATGATTAATGATCAAATCCTCTTAATTGAAATTTCAAATCTGGTCCTAGATACTATTAGGCTATCCACTGAGTAGGAAAAAGCTTACAACACGTGTACTACCACTCAAAATTATGGTCCCTTCCCCAAATAAACTTTTCATGCAGTGGCTAACACCCCACCTAGCTCCACCAAGTAGTTTCTTCCCATTGTAGAAGCTGAAGTGGACATGAAAAAGAACATGGAACTTGTCCTACATAACAATACATCTTTGGTTCTAGTACCCAAACATATATAGGTTTTTAATGACCATTAGGAGTATAAGTAGATTCATATGAAATATATCATACAATAGTCTACTTTTTCTAGTGGAGACTATTCTATGAAGTTTGAAAATCTACTCTATGGTCAAAATGACAGCAATTTACTACTTAGTTCTAAGTGTTCCACAAACTCATGCACTAATGTTTTCTCTGATGACTCTGTTTCACTACACTTATGCAATCTAAATACCACTGACCTAACCCTTAATGCTGCAAAAACACTAGAAATAGTGATCCGGTTTTAACTCCAAGTGCCACCACTATTTAAAAGAGGAATGAAACAAAAACACATGATTTTTCAACTCCCTCTGCTCACACTTTCTCTCTCAACAGGGTTGTTCAAACCAAGACACAGATACTATATACTGATTTTACTTCATATGCTAACATGCCATTAGAACCTGTTTTACATGATATTCTACTTATTGTGCTAGAACCAATCCATATGCAAGAAAATATGGACTCCCTAGAATAAAATCAAATACACTTATCTAACTTTGTCAGGTTTCTGTCCACAATGGATACAAAGGCTCCAGGTAATTCTAATCCCCTTAATTTATTAAATGCATACTATGCAACAATGTCAGAAAACCTAGAATCTCAAAGTACCAATGACCTGTCGCCAGGTTCAAAGGATACCACAGATTCAAATATGACTACACAATTAAAATAACCTACAAATAAGAACAATGTCATTTCTCACAAAGAACAAGAAAAGACCACTAATACTCAATAGGATAGAAGGTATACTAGAAATAAAGGATTTGGAAAAAAGAAAAAAAAAGGATTTCTAACTCCAAAATCAGGTTTAAATGAAGATCCTTTTTGGGAATTGTCAGGGTATCTCAAACCCTGACACACTCAATGTTTTGAAAATAATGGTTAACATGCATTACCCTATTCATTTTGCTATTGTGGAACCAAAAATCTCTTCCTCCTATAAATATTCTCACTTGTGTCAACACAACTATATGTTTTCTAGTACAATCAATAATAATCTAAATGATGATTCTTTATGGATTTTTGTTCATTCATCTTTATAGGATTTTAATGATTTTAGTATATTTGATTAGATTCTCACTTACACCTTTACTATTTATGGTACTCATATTTTATACTCCTTTTTATGCTAAGAATAAATACCAATAAAGAAGAATTATTTGGAATGACCTATATTATTTAGGCACTAACACCAATTCCCCTTGGTTTCTTATGAGAGACTTTAATGCTATTCTTAACTCTAGTGAAAAAACTGGCCCATCTCACACCTCTATCTCCACGATAGAATTTAAAGCCTCGATCAAGGACAAAAATATTATTGAAATTAATCTCACTGGTGAGAAATACACTTGGTATAGAATACATTACAATAAGGTTTTTGCTTCCAAATTGGATATAGCCTTTACGAATGCCCCGACTTTAGATAAATGGGACATTATCTCTAGCATCACTCTTTATAGACTGAACTTTGATCATCATCAGCAGGCTTGTTCTTTTGGAAAAATTATTTCCCTAAGACCTTCGGGTCATGTAATCTCTTAAGCCTACAAGCCTTGTAATCTCTAAGCCTACTGGCCTTGTAAGGGTTCCCCCTCATCCCTTGAAAGGGGGGTTATCAAAATCAATAAAAATGAAGGCCTTCGGGCCATTCGGGCTAGGTTACCCTTCCATTTCAATAATGTGTGGTTCTCTGATGAAGAATTCAGTCATGTCATCCAAAACTTTTGGTCCTCAATGTCTTATAGAAATGATGCCTTTACTTGCAACCTCAAACTAAAACAACTCAAAAAGACTCTCAAATCTTGGTGTAACTCCAAATCCAAACAACTTGACAATGAAAATACTCTTCTTGAGAAAGACCTCAAAGATATACAAAACAAAATCACCAACTCTGACCTCCACACTGATCCCACACAAGAAATAAACACTGTAGTAAATCTCAATTCCTTCTTCACTTTTAAGGAAAATATGAGAAAGAAAGATTATAAATTTAAATGGTTAACTGAAGGTGAAAAAAATACCAAATTCTATAATTCCCTCCAAATAATTAGGTAGGCCTCCATACCACTAACCTTTCTAACGGATGGGGAAAATATTTTTGACAAGGAAGATGACATAGCACAACATATAGTCTCCTATTATGAGACCATTTTTAATGGCCCTGAGAACAAAAAATACCTCCTTCATGAGGTCATTCCTTTTGTGATCACTGATGTGGGAAATACCTTCCTTCTTAACACTCCACTGGATCATGAAATCAAAGACACAATCTTTAGTTTGAATCCTGATAGTTCCTCGGGTCCTAATAGATTTAACAATGGTTTCTTCCAACATTATTTGGATGTGGTTCATATTGATGTTTGTAATATTGTTAAATCAATTTTCTCAAATAGGGTGCTTCCTCATGCTATTAATGCTCTGTTCCTCACCTTGATCCCAAAAGTGGATAATTCCTTTGAGATTCATCTTTTCATACCTATTTCTCTTATCAACACTCTCTACAAAATCATCACAAAAATAATTGCTAATAGGATATTAACTATTAATGATAAAATTGTCTCTTTAAACCAATTTGGATTTATAAAAGGTAGATCCATTTAGGACTGTATCTTTCTTGCCTCTGAGTGTATCAAAAACTTGAATAAAACTAATAGAGGAGGCAACATATCTATTAAACTTGACATCAGGAAAGCTTTTGACACCATGGATTGGAGATTTATCTTCAAAGTCCTTCAAATTTTTGGTTTTAGTACACACTTTATCACTGCTATCAAAACTCTCTTCAACTCAGCCAATATCATCATTTTGATCAATGGATCTCCCAAGGTCTACTTTAATGCACCAAAGGTGTCAGATAAGGTGACCCTCTCTCTTCTATTCTCTTCTCAATAGAGGAAGACTACCTCAGTCTTTTGATCAGTCATCTGGTGGTTCAAAATAAACTCAAACCCGTTCATGTTTCCAAGAATTTAAATGCTTCCACTCACCTCTTTTATGATGATGACATCATTATTTTCCTTTAAGAAGACAAAAGAAACATTATTAATCTCAAAACTACTCTCTCCCACTATGAGGAAGTTTCTGGTCAAACCATAAGTTATTACAAATCCTGCATCTTCTTTGGGAAGAACTTTACCCCCAATAAAAAATGTAATATTATCAGTGAATTGGGTCTGAAAGAAGGATCTCTCCCCTTTAATTACCTTGGTGTCACCATATTTTGGGGTAGACCCAAGTCTTTCCACTTTGTGACTATTTTTAATCAAGTTCTAAACCATCTTTCCTCTTGGAAGGGTAAATCTATCTTTATGTTACCTTGTTAAATCCACTATTGTCTCTAAGATGGTCTTCTCCATGATGGTCTACAAATGGCCTATTTGTCTTATCAAAAAAATGAACACAACTATTAAAAATTTCATCTGGACCTATAGTACTCTTGAAAGAAATATTGTTATAGTCCCTTGGTTAACTTGTTGCAAGCCAATTGATAATGGTGGCATTGGTATAAAAAACATAAAATACTTTAATGAATCCCTTCAAGCTAGGCTTACTTGGAATATTTTTCAAAATTCTTTTAAATATATCGCTTTTCTCAAAAATAGATTTCTTGATAAACTTATGACTGGAAATTTGAGCTTTATTAATTCTTCCATATGGCTTTCCATCAAGAACTCATTCGCTAACATTATGAATAATTCCAGATGGATGGTCTCCAGAGATGCCTCCATGAAATTCTGTCTAGATAACTAGACTGAAACGCCTTTAATCTCTATGATTTCACCTGATCAAACTTTTGAAAACACCAACAACTCTATCAAAGATACTTTAAATTATCAAAAATATCATTTCCCAAATACTATTTTGAATCTCATTGAAAACTATCCTTTCACATACAATAATGATTTCTTAATTTGGGATTCGTCTCACAATGGAATGCTTACCTCAAAAAATTACTAAAATCATACGTGTTGTAACAATGAGAATGATAATAGCTGGATTAAACACTTCAACAGACCGTGGATAAAGCCCTCGAGATTCAGTCTCATCTGGCACCTTTCTCACAATAGAGTTCCCACTGATATTTGTCTTCAATCGTTTGGAATTTAGCTTTGCTCTAAATGAAAAATCTGTAATCAACACAAAGAAGATGCTAAAAACCTCTTCCTTTCTTGTGCTACTACTTCTGATCTTTGGAACTATATTTTTGACATCTTTGACTACAGATGGGTGATACTTGACTCTTTCAAAACTCAACTTATGAAATGAGTTGAGATGGAAGGCTCTCAGCAAATCAGAAACATTTTCCTTGTTGTAATTGCTGAACTTCACCATGTGATCTGGTATGATCAGGATACAATTATTCATAACAACTACTCACTCAATATTAATGCAGGTTGGATCAGGATCCTCATTGCCATACAGGAAGCTTCTTTGATTCAAAAAGGTCATTGCCACAACACCGTGCACGATTTTGGAATCATGAAATGTCTACAGATCAACAACAACTTCTGTCAACCACATCGCACTCTGGAGGTTTTTTGGAGAGCTCCTCTCCCTGGATGGATCAAAATCAACATTGATGGTGCCTCTAAGGGAAATCTGGGACCTGCAGGGTGTGACGTTATCATCAAGAATCACCTCGGACAGATTTTAGGTTGCTTCATGGGTCATTGTGGCATTGCCTCCTCCCTCGAAGCTGAGATGATGGGTTTGATTCATGCGATTAAATTTTCCATGGTTTATGGTTGGAACAACCTATGGATTGAAAGTGACTCGACGACCATCGTTCAAACAATTTGGAATGGTGTAACTCATTTAGCTTGGTCGATTACTACCCGTTGGATGGAATGAAACCGTTCACTCACTGATATGAACTACATCATCACACATGTTTATCAGGAAGAAAACATGGTTGTTGATGGCTTGACCAACTTGGGAGTTAATCAAGACATAACCTGGTGTGAAGACCTCCCCGCTGCTCTTATACCTTTTCATGAAAAAAGATTATAATATGATCTCGTATTTGTAAACTTTTTTTTAATAAATTTTGTGCTTTGGTTGTTTGGGCCAAGACATCACCTTTTAAAAAAATTATTAATTAACAGTAATTATATTTAATTAGAATTAGTTAATTTTATAAATATTTATTTTTAATTTGTAATAATGTTTTAAATTAAAATTAAATAGTTTTAATTTGTAATAATTTGTTTTAATTATCAAAAATTTGTAATAATTAGCTGTAATTATTAATAATTAGTTGGGGCGAGAGGGAGGCCCGGGAGATCACGTCGCGGTTATGGTGCCTCGCCGAGCCGCTGACGTCGATGGAGATTTACATGGACAAGATGCGGGAACTGCACACTCCAGAGTGTGCTGTCGTCTCTTTCAGGTTTCCATTGAGATTCACGGAAACCTAATCCCAACGCTCGTCAGTTTTTGGATTTTATTTGGCCTTATGCCTGAAATACCATATTCTCACCTCACTCAGTTCGATTCTTTCTCTTCCGAATCAAAATTCCTTGAAAATTATATCAATTCCGATGCGGTTGGTCGTGGCCGTAACGAGGGATTTTTTGGCCGGCCTACGATTCTTACAGATGAGTGATAAAGAGAAGGCTTGATTATCCCAGACACAATGACTACTGAAGAGATCATCGGGGAAGCATCCGTTAGTCAGGATTTGGAGGCATTGAGCCTCTCAAAACGCCTTGCCAGAAGCGTTAGCCAGAAGCTGAAGAAGAACCACAGAGACAGGTAGACCGAAAAATGTAAAGGGCGGCAAACGGTTCGTGCTGATTGCCATTGGAGGGCTTGGAGTGTGGGACGAGCCTTTGGACTCTGGGGAGATTTATGATTCAGCGTTGAGCAAATGGACTGAGATCCAGAGGATGCCGGTGGATTTTGGGATTGTGTGTTCTGGGGTGATGTGTGGCAGGATGTTCTATGTTTACTCTGAGGCAGATAGGCTCGCAGGGTTTGACTTACAAAGGGGGTTCTGGATAGGCATTGAGACCACGCCACCTCCTCCTCGGGTCCACGAGGACCACCCGAAGCTCGTGTCGTGTGACAGCCGGCTGTTCATGCTGTCGGTGTCATGGTGCGAAGGGGAGGGACAAATCCGGAGACGGAACAAAGGCATCAGGAAGCTGTGGGAGCTAGATCTCATGTGTCTGGATTGGGTGGAGGTGTCGGTGCACCCGGATGCTCCAATGGACTGGAATGCAGCGTTTGTGGGTGAGAGGCATCTGATATTTGGTGTTGAGATGTTTAAAATATTTGGTCAGGTTCTGGATTTCTTTACTGTTTGCGATGTGTCTGGTGGGGGAAGTGGCAAGTGGAGGCATGTTTCTAGGAGCCATGTGGGTCAGGAGCTGGATGCTTCCTCGTGCGCGACTAAATCGATTGTGGTGCTACATTTGTAATGAATTGCAGATTTTTATGGGATCATAAATTATTTCGTTGGGTTAGTCAGTTTTTGTAGGCTGGTTGGTGGGTCTGCCATCT
Organism: Viscum album; assembly: GCA_963277665.1. Classification (NCBI taxonomy): domain Eukaryota; kingdom Viridiplantae; phylum Streptophyta; class Magnoliopsida; order Santalales; family Viscaceae; genus Viscum; species Viscum album. The sequence goes on from OY728155.1 coordinate 381,951,996, forward strand.
CAATTTCAAGCCAATGGTGCAAATTGATTTAGTATTTTTGGTTCTCAAGAGTCTTATCCTCGTTGGAGGATACTGGTACTTGACACCGTACGTTATTTCCTGAGATTTGGCATGTTACATTTTTTATTTAAAAAGTTGATTTCCATTAATAATTAGTTGTAATTAGTACTAACTAGAGGTAATTAGTAAAAAATAGTTGTAATTAATCAAAATTAATAATATTTAGCAATAATTAGTAAAAATTAGTAATATTTAGATGTAATTAGTAAAAAATTTTGGTAATTAGAAAAAATTAGTAAAAATTAATAATAATTGGTAAGAATTAGTGGTAATTATTGGAAAATAGTAATAATTAGTAAACATAGTAATAATTACTAATAATTAGTAATAATTAGTAATAATTAGTAATAATTAGTAATAATTAGAAATAATTCATAAAAATTAGTAATAATTATTATAAATTAGTAATAACCAGTAATGATTCATAATAATTAGTAAAAATGAGTAATAATTAGTAATAATTAGTAAGAATTAATAATAATTCATAAAAATTAGTAATAATTAGTGAAAATTTTCAAAATTAGTAATAATTAGTAAAAAACTATGGTAAATAGTAAAAATTAGTAAAAAATTGTGGTAATTAGTAAAAAATAGTAAAACTTAGTAATAAATAGTAATTTTTTTAAAAACTAAGTAAAAATTAGTAAACCTTGAGATAATTTACAGTAAATTGATATAAATTATGATAATTAGTTATAAATTGATGTGAAATAATATAAATTGTTATAAATTACTAGAAAAGTGAAAATGAAATAGCTCGTCTGTTTTTTGGTCATGAACAATGAAAAATTTGGATATTGTATCCAGATTTTTCACTTCTGATGACCTAAAAATTGACAATTCTATTATTTACAACTTTTAGTAATTTATAATATAATTTATCACTTTGTATTAAATTATAATTAAAATTAGCATTAGTTACTAAAAAATAGAGATAATTACAAAATTATTAATGATAATTTGAAAAGATTAGTAAAAATGAACATTAAATCTCTATAATAAGTAAAAAGCAATGGTAATTATAAAAAATCAGTTAAATAGATAAAATTTACAATATTAACAAGTAAATTATAATTTTTTAATTTTATATGCATTTTTTTGTGTTGTTCTTATATCAAATTATTTATAAACAATTTATTTATTTTATATTTTTTTAGAGAAATACGGAATAAGGAATTCAACAAAATTATTTATTATATGATTTCATATGGATAAATCATCATAGGAATCAAAATGGTTTTGGTATAAATCCTACATATATTGAAGGCATTGAAGCTTTTTTATTATTTTAATCACTAAAACAAGAATTTGTTTCATAAGGGAAAATTAAGTGTCCTTATAAGAAATGTGATCTGAGGAGGTTTGACACATTTGAAAATGTTGGGGGTTATCTATTGCTTTTTAGTTTTCAAACAAATTATATTTTTTGGATTCAATATGGTGAACATAGTTCCAAAGAAGATATTAATAATTTGGTTTTAGATCCATCACAGTTTCACAATTTAGTACATGATGTGGCTGGTATATCTTTTAAACAAACTAAAACTTAGGATTATAATGATTTAAACACTTAGTTGGAACCATATCAATTTTATGAGTTCTTCAATTATGAGGAAGATGCATTATATCCTGGTTGTAAGATAAAAAAATTGAAGTTGTTTTAAAATTTATGGCTATTAAATCAGATAATGAAATGTGAAACAACTATTTTGATCAAATAGTCTCTTTGGTTAAAGAACTCTTACCAAAATAAGGTGTGTTGCCTAGAAATTTCAATGAGAGAAAGATGTTGGTTCATAATTTGGGTCTTGGTTATCAAAATATTCTATCATATTCAAATGATTGCATTTTAATTTATGGTGAAATTGAGTCATTGGTTAGTTTTCCTGCATATGGAAAATTGAGGTATAAAAAGGCTTAATTAGGGATGTCTGGATTGATTCTTATAAAATAGTTGAGGTATTTTTCTATTTACACCAAGCTTTTATCATTTATTTATGTCTTGAAACATAGTATCATTGATGTCATGGAACAAAACAAAAATTTCAAGAAGTAAAATCTTAAATCATCATTGTGATGGTGATCCATGGAAATATTTTGTCCAAGTACATCCATATTTTTCTTAAGAATCTCGAAACATGTGATTAGATCTTTCGACTGATGGTTTTTATGCATTCGGTTCTTATGATAGTCAATATTCTTGTTGTCTTATATTTATCACTCTATAAAATATACCTCCTTTGATGTTGATGAATGAACTACATATCTTTTTTACCTTATGAATTTCAGGATATCCAAAAAATAATATCTATGTTTATTTGAATCAATTGATTGGTGAATTAAATTTATTGTGGAGTAATGGTGTCAGTACATATGTTATTGTTTCAAAACAAAATTTCCTAATAAAATATGCATTAATGTGGAGAATTAGCAACTTCCCAGTATATGGAATGTTATCTGGATAGATTACACATAGTCCAAAATCATTTATGTATTTTATGATTAAAATAAAATCATTTATACTCATCAATGGAATAAAATCTTATTTTTTTCAACTATCATCGAAGATTTATTCCTATATTTCATCCTTTTTGGAGAAAAAAATATCATTTAAAAAAGGCACAATTAAAATAGATAGACCTCCAAAAATTATCTCACGTATTGGGTTAGAACGTATTGTATCTTAATTACCTCTCATTACCTTTAGACCGGCTATAAAACAATAAAAAAATAGATGGATTTGGTAAAGAACACAATTGGATAAAATGGTGCATTTTTTGGGATCTTCCATATTGGTATGATTTTTTGGTTCATCACATGTTGGATTTCAAGAATATTGAGAAAAAATATTTTGATAATATATTTTATACAGTTTTGGACACAGTTGGTAAGACCATAGATAATGTAAAGGCGTGATTATATCTTCCCCGAATTTGTAGATGGCCATAACTTTAACTATTTGAAAATGACAGATCATTGAAGTTAAAGAATCCAAAAGTGACTTATAATGTTTCTAAAGAAAATTATTTATTGTTTTATTGTTAGATTTCCAATTTGTGGATTCCATATGGTTATGTTTCTAATTTTTATAGATGTGTCAGAAATGGTCATATTATAGGATTAAAAAATCATGACTTTCATGTTATAATGGAAATAATTCTACCTATTGGATTTTGAGGTTTTTTGAATTCTATTATTTGGTATATGTTAAAAAAAATTCATATTTTTCTAAGGCATCTGTGCATCAACAATAGTCTATGATTCATTAAGTATATTGAAGAATTTATATTTTTAATTTTATGTAAATTGGAAGAAAAAAAATCCACTGAATTTCTTTGATTCAACGGAACATTTGATATTACATTTTCCACATGAAGAAAAATGTGGAGGGTTGGTACAGTTTTGAGTGATGAACCTATATGATAGATTCATGAATAAATTGAAGAAAAAGGTTCATAAAAAAGCATCAGTTGAAAGATTAATTTCAGAACCTTATTTTCAAGAGGAAATTTATTTTTTCTTATCTCATTATTTTTAATCTGAATATCCCTCAAAAAATAACTTAATAGTCCATAAAAATGAAATTTTAATGATAAAATGAACAGTCAATTATTAGTTTTCAATCAGTCTGAAATTGGCTTTGGTGGGGTACATAAATGATGGATTTTAAATGACAAACATCCTAGGGATCATACATATGTTCTTCTCAACTATGAAGAAATGAAATCATTTTTTAGTGAGTGATACTATCACTTAATCTATATTTTTTAAGTAAATTAATATTATTTCATTTATAGGTTATATGATAATTAAATCAAGAAATAGTTTCCACAAATTACAGCAGCTTCTCTTGAATAACATCAGAAAAATAAAATTTCTTATAAGTTTTAAATACTGGTAAAGTAAATTTTTTATGGTTTAAAATATAATATAAATTTTTTACTTGTTATATTGACAATTTTTTTCAAATTTTCAGGTATCTCAATATGTGGATAAAATTGATAACCGATTGTGTGTATTAAGTAACCCACCATAAAAAATAGTTAAATTTTATAATGCATATGTGGTGAATTGTTTTTGATTTCATACATGGGCATATAGTGAATAAAAACACGGATAATGGTATTTTCATGAAAGGATATCATCATAGAGAAATTGAAATTGACTTTTATGGATTTATAGAATGAATAATTGAACAGTGTGTTCTAAGATAGAATTATGTAATTTTGTTTAAATTTCCTTGGTTGGATATTGATAGAGGCTTGCGTGTTTATCCACACCGTGGAATCATTGATATTTAATATAAAATCCTTCTTGCAGTAAATGAACCATTTTTATTGGATCATCAAGAACATAAAATTTATTATGCAAATTATTGTGCTACTTTAAGAGAGTTAAGCGATTGGTAGAGCATAATAAAAATTAAATTTCATAAAAATCAGTTTATCTAAAGTGAATGTGGTTTTGCTGAAGTGAAAGGAATTGAAATTTTTCAAGAGATAACTTCAAATCCATCTTTTCTATTAAGAGGCATGAATATCATTAATGGGACCGCACAATTATGGGTTGATGGTGGTGATTTTGTTATCGATTTAACAAATGAATTTTAAATAACAAGATATGATGAAGTTAAAACTACTATGGAAATTGATGATACTGTGGAGGAATATAAAGATATTGACATTTTCATATATGAAGATTAAGATGAAGATATAGAATTAAAAAATTTCTTATTGGTTATAGTCAATATATATATATATAATAATATTCAATTATTTTCTAAAAACTTTATTTTTGTGTTTTAGATGGTTGATGAGACTTATGATGACATCTTCCCTAACCTCTAGGAGGTTATATTACCTAGTGACGAGCTTGGTGATATGTCATCAGACCCTCAGGTTCCTAGAAAATCTATATCGACTCAGATGGATAGGGGCCTTGGTATATTGATGATTCTCGGCCCTATTTCCGAGCATCAACCACATTGACCTCGATCCTTTTATGAAGAGGAATGTTCAATTATGGATTTTAGTTAGTTTTGATTAGTTTTCATTAATTTATTTATATAATAATTGTTTGATTAAATATTATATTTTTTTATAGATTTTCACATATAGTAGTTGGTAATGGGATTTCTATTTTGTAGAACTATTTTTCTAAGGCATGGGTGACATGTGATCATGTCCCTAGTGATGTTCGATAATGCATGTTTGATCACTGGATGGTACGTTAATAAATAATTTTTATTTTGAGATTTATTTAATTATTAACTTGAAATTATTAAAAAATTGAGGATTTATGGTATCCCATTGATGATTTAATGTTGAGTTCTATCTAGGAGGTCTAAGAGGTGAGAATGTATGAGTGTTGTCATTAGTTTTTTCACAATTTGAGGAATACAACCATGAAGAATGGGGGAGTCATGGATTTTGATCAGTCCTACTGTACCCATCGACCTGATTATATCCCATCTCAGGTTTGTGATGTATTATTTCCATATTAGATGGGAGATGGTTTTCATAGGAGGGTTTCATTATGTTGATAAAACAGGGGAGACAGGAGAAAACACACTGCGCTGGTAGTCATACGTTCAGTATGCATCGACAACATATGGTAAGTATTTTTTTAATAATTTATTTAACTTTATATGTAAAATATTTATTTTATACATAAGCATTTGAACATCCCAATATTTCGTATTTTTACATTTATTAGAGTATGTACATTGATCATGTTACTGGAGAGATTATAGGTGGTCACCAGTGTCATATTGTTATCCGTATATTTTTTTTAAGTTTAAAAATTAATGGAAAATATTTTTTTAACTATTTGAATTTAAAATTAAAAATGAAGGAGTCATATGAGGCCATAACTTATCAAAAACATGATGAGTGTCAGATCACCAATGTGGAAATATTCAATGATGTAATATAGATGTAGCCAACACATTATACTTTCAAGAAGGGTTGAGTGGTTGGTATTAGTTCTTAACTGACGCCTGGAAGTTTGTATAGTACTACCGTATAGTCGACGTCCAACTTGAGGGGAGCTCAATGAGAGTCATCATCATAAGTCTCACATTATGAGGAGTACCTGGGAGCATAGAGTGAGGTTATTGATGCCTTGCAAAAGGATCAAGATAAGCTATTTCTACAACACCAACAGCAGGAGGAGATGCAATGATAAAAGGAGAAGCAAAATGAGTACATCTGGTAACTTGTTTAGGGCTTCGGGATGGATTTCCCTCCCCCTTCAAAGTGATGGATATATTAAGGACATACTTACTATGTTAAAATTTAAATGAAATTGTTTTTTTAAATTTTTTATTATTTTATATGTTTATACTTTTACTTATTACAATTTTTAAAAATAGTTTTTCAATGTTTTTTTTTTAATTTTATTGATTATTTTACTTTTTCATTTTTTCAATATTTCATTTTTTTATTTGTTTATTTTTTTAAAACTTATTTGCATCTGGTCAAGTGGCCCATTGTAAATAAGTACCCATTTAAAAAGATTCTTGCGATGAAAAACCTACCCATTGCAAAATATAGTGTTTACAATGACCCATCACAAAAAATATCTTTTGCAACACATGTTTTTTGAGATAATTGATTTTTGATGGGACCCCATTGAAAATAACCCTTCATAACTAATTCTTTTTCTATTTTTGTTAAGGATAAAAATAAAAAGACAAGGACTAGAAAATGACCTTAAAACTTGCCTCCAATTTTATTGGATAAGTTGGGTGCAACCAGAATAATCCAAGGATCAAAATTATAACCTTTGAGAGCCACTTGGGTGAGATTATGACATTTATAGTATTTTATTTAAAGAAAAGTCAAATATGTCATACTCATATTTTTAATAAATATAGCATTTTTATATATGGTAATTCAGAATATATATTTGACAATAAATAGTCATTTGAATTCAAGAATAATTATCTTAATCATTGAAATTAATTTTTAATTTTTAGTGAAGAAATAATTAAATTAAATTCTTACATAATTCTTCTTTAATAATTATTTTATTAATGAAAATATAAAATTAATTTCATTTAAAATTTTAAATAAATATAATTTGATATAATTAATGTAACATACAAATTTTCAAGAGGAACTTGACATAATCAGGATTTATTAAATGATTGGGTTCGAAGAAAACTTGTTGAATTAATTTTTATAGAAGTAAAAAAAATGAATAGTATCAAAATTGACATTAAAGATATTTTAAAATAAATTATATTATATTAAATGATATAAAATTATTAAAATTCATAAATTCACCCAAATTATTGGGATAATCATAAAAATTTCATCCTTGATCCATTTATGGGTCATTTTTCATTTTATTGTAACAATATTAACCCTAAAATAGTAAAACTCCATATTGTCATGGTAAGAGTTAAAAGTGTTTAATAAGGATTAAAACCAAATATTAATGATTAGAAAATAGTCAAAACATGTATGATTTTTATTGGATGTTTCTATTTTGAACCAAAATCATCATATCTCCAAAATAAATTAGTTTTGAGAAATTTTTAATATAATATTAAATTATATTAATTTAATATTTTGATACATTGCAAGAGTGCCCCTCCCCCTCCTATAATAAGGAACCCGTATTCTCATTCCAACACAATTCAGATCCAGTTTTTATCAGAAAATACTAGACCAAATCACTTCCAAGAATCCTTTACCACATTATAGAGACCTTAATATAAGAAAAACACAACCTTTAGTGAACTTAAGGTGATAAAAAATAGAGATCATCTGAAGAAGAGGTATCGGTTTTAATCAGGGGTTTATTTTTTGTTTATTTTTTCACATCCCTCAAACCATATTCAACCAAATTAAAATAATAAATAAATAATCCTAAAAATAATTATATGTTATTATTCTAATTTAATGACCCATATCCATCTCCACTCCAATCAATTGGGAAAAGAAGTTATCGTTCGTTTTTATGGTAGACTACCGCCTTGCTACCCGATGGAATTATTTTTCCATCACCATCTCTCAAGAATGGTTATAATGGTGGAATTAAAATATTATATATATATATATGATATTAATGAATTATTTATAATTATTAAAATATAATATATCATATATGTTCTTTCTGTTCCATGCATAGAAAAATGATAATATCGTTTGTGCATACGTGTGAATTATCACCTCTAAGAAGTAATACGATTCATTTTTCACCCCCACATCACATGAATGATATATATAGGTATATTAAAGAAATAATATATATATATATATATAATATTATGATATTTATAGAAATATAGAATGGTACTTTTGTTCTTCCCATAATGATCATTGAAAAATTAAGATGCTACTCATGTGTACGTATGACCTACCGTCTTTATGATTATAACGCAGTTCATTTTTCATAAATATATTTAATGGATTTATTTAAAATTATAATTTATATAGAAAATGATAATTATTTTAAGCATATTATTCTTGATATGATGGAATGATAATCTCTTTAACTCTATTCAACTTACCAAATCCATTTTGGATTTAGGTACCGAATATCGCCAAATGTTTGACGTGAAATAAATGAATAAGTAATTGTATATAAAATAAAAATGTGTTTTATAAAAAGAATAATAAATATGAAAAAGTTACTCATGAAAGTAGAAATTATCATAAGTTTAATATTCAATAAGATAAAGAATGTATGTGATGATTTGGAGTCAAGGTAGTGGAATTCATCTCACTTTCATTGAGGCATATTTTGATGTTATGCACCTATATTATTTTATGTGGTGTATATAACCCCATTTTGAAATATTAATTCATGAATTTAATTATTCTCATGATATTTAATTTTTTTTAAATTTCACTTTTTTGTGTCATATGATGCAACTAATTACTAAGTAAAAAATGGACTCTTTAATTGAAAACCCCCCTTTAAAATGTTTTAATGATTTATTTTATATATATTTATATTTCAGGTAAATGTTTTTAAAATGATTTGTATAAATGTTTTTATATGGATATGAATGTTTTAAAATGGGAATTTTAAAATTTATCTTAGATGTTCCTTTTACGTGAATCCTATTTCAAAAGTATTCTTTTAAATTTCCTATATCATCTCTTTTTACAAAGGTCAAAAGAAATGTATTTTAACTTATACTATATGAAAATATTTTTATGATTTCATAAATAATTAATTTTTTTAATCTTCCTTTACAAGTTTAAAATTCTATTTTCAAATAAATTTTTTTCATTTATTACCGCATTAATTTTTTAAAATGGGAAGTGATTTCAAAATGGAAAATTTATTTTCCTCAAGAATGCATTTTTATGAATTTTGTTTGAGTTATTATTATGTTATGGTTCATATGAATTATTTATGAGGATGGTTGGTTTCATTATAAACTAGGGGAGAGTGATCCTACTATGGTTCTCTAATTCATAGGGTAATGGGATAGAGTTAAAATTTTAGGTTTCTCCTAAGATATTATAGGAATATATTTCAGTGGTTATTCCAAATTTAACTATGATGGTTACTCCCTTGTAGCTGTGAAAATATCCATGAGAGATAAAAAACACGTAATATTGATATGAAAATGATTCAACAGGTTACCTTTATAATTTATGTATTCTTGATTTTATATGTTATGCTAAGAGTTTATGTTTTATGGGTCAAAGTTATATAATTTTTATAAGTTTTAATGAAAAATTTCTAGGTTTTTATTTTTACTTTATGTTCTCTTATGAAATATTTTTTGTAATTATTTGGGAATGAAATATGATTTATTGGGTTAGAAAAATCATATTTTTAAAAGGGAAAAATTTTATAAGTATTTAAATATTAATAATTTCCTTTTTTATTTTTATGTCCCTTGTTGTGCTTTTGCACTCATCTCCTGGTTTTTGAAGTGTTTTCACAAGAATTTAAGAAATAATAGGTACAAATATGAGGTAAATATGAAAATTTTTAAGATTTATCATGAAATGTAATCTTGTTCAATTTTTAAAAATGGTTTCCATTGGTGAAAAAATGGATATTCACTATAAGGGTCAACTTTTAATGTATGAGTTTACTAGGTAAGAGTTTGTCTTAATTCTCCAAAACTCCAAACCTATAGGATTTTTGAAAAAATAAATAAACTTATAGTTTTAAATTATCTATAATATATAATGTGTTATCTCAGGTGACCTTCATATTTTCATTTCTCTCCTTTCAAGTGGAAGTTTTATTGACCATTTTTTCAATGTGGGATTTCAAAAAAGGAACTTTGAAAAGTCAAACCCTAATTACTGAGCCCAAGAAAAAATTATGAGGATTGAATTTATTAAAGGGTGTGGGAGAAGAATGTAACATCCCAATATCTTAAAAGGAAATAATATTTTTGACAGAGTACAAGATACATTACAATGATCTTAAATTAACAACATAATATTATTATTTAAATGTGACTATTATATCCTAGACGTTAAATTGGTGGAAATGAATAGGCATTCCTTTCATTCTCAAACACATTACCTTGGTAAAACCACCCCTTTTGGTCTTGAGAAATTTGAATTTTCATAAAATTTCTTCACCGAAAGCAATATAATGTAAAAATACTTGGGAACTACTTTACATAACTATGCAGTACATGCCCCGGTTGGCCTTGAATAAGTTTCCCCCATAATGGGCCTATCATCCTAATGATTACACTACTTGACTATGAAACATGTTTCCTAATTGTCCTTACATAAAACAAACCTCATAACAGGTTTTTTAATTAGTGGTCACTTCAATCTCAAGAGATACCTCCTCTATTCTCAAATATCAAATTTTAGATTCTAGAACCATATAATCATGGATCGCGATTCCCCTTGGAAGTATCTGAAGAATATTAGAACATTCCTAGTCACCAAGACTTGTTTGGGTTATCATCTCAATATTCATGGTAAAAGTTATTCGACCAAAAAGACTATCTATTTTAGTCTGCATGCATGACCTTAAACTATCCACAAAAAGATACATAGTACTCACCAGGCTAAAAACCCATGAATGGAACACTGAACAAAAATTCATCTCTTATACCACTAGACATACACTCTATATGGTTTATAAAATATGGATAAATTAAAGGTTAAAAGGCACAAATATTGTTAGGTTGAAAACCCAAAAAGGGAATTCTAAGAAAAATCCAAATATTTCCCACTAAGTATCTTTCATATTGATCTTAGGAAAAAATTAGGATGATGACACAAAATACAAAAAATTTGTAGGAATTTTCATATGACTATAGAAATAGTCAAAATATGCTCACTAGACACATTGGTTTAGGTAAAATTTAAAGATCCCCCAACCCTATCATTGTAATTATGATTAGCTGTCCTAAAGATGTAATGATATGGAAATAAATTTTGAATTTATGATTATAGGATGAATGTAAGGATGAATACACATATGATCTGAAACAAAATTCATTTCATTTATGGAAAAAAATTATAGGAATGTCCAAAAAATGGAGTCTCACTTTCATATATTACAATAGGACTTCAAAATAACTCTTTATATGTTGAGAAACTTCTTGATCCCCGTCAACTACTTGTTGAAGCTTAGTCAGTTGACCAACCTCAGTATTCTCAGCCTAACAATGTACTTCCTTACCAGCCATAATGGCAATTAACCCATCTATTTGGGATTATCCTAATGAAAAGTGGAGTTATTCAAGTTATCCCTGAGCGGAATCCAATTATCACTGGAGACGTGACACTTCAATAGAATTCTCCTTGATTTTCAGTTTAAATACTACTAACTTTGTGTTGTGGGTGGTCTCTACTTGGGATAGTGAATCTAGAAAATCATTAATGTTGGTGAGTAGTTTGACCTTTGTAAGGTCTTTCCAAATATTATGATCTTATTCCCACCAAATAATAGTCTCTTTCACAGCAACGTGGATTGGATGCTAATCAAACCCACTGAATCCCAACATTTTAAACAAAGACCGAAGCTATTGGATTCATGAAGGAAAAACCTCAAGAGGCATCTCTGAGATTATATTTCATATGTCCTACCATGCCTTGAGACCTATGATGTGGAGATATTTCTGCAGCTTCATATTTGATTCAGAGTCACTATCATAAAGAGAGATGTACTCTGGGATCAGTGTACTCAAAGAAGTGCCATGTTCTGCTCCTTCATGAATAGTAACTTCATTGCCTTCCAATGCTAGTCAAATTAATGTGGAAGCTTCTCCCTCATACCTAACCACAAAATCTAATAATCCTAAATTATGAATTAAAATCATTGTTAACTTCAAAATAATATAAAGAGTGAGGTACAACCATAATAGTTGGTGATTTTTACCCAACAATAAGTTAGAAACTTGGGAAGATTTCTCCCCAGCATTCCCAACTTCAGTAGTCTTGGTTGGAACCTCTTGACAAGGGGCACTCTCCTAGGTATTCCTAGGATCTAACAGATGAACTTCAAGAAGGCTTACCATTTCAAGGTCCACCTGATCTATATCCTCTTTAATAGTGGGATTGAGAGTGATTTCAATGTCTCTCCATGAACCATCAATATAGTAGATTCTGTGGATGGAGTTTCACGTTCCAACCAATCCTGATTATGGAATCAGGTACAAGAATATTGATTAGATGGAAAATAAAGAATCACTTCTATTTGGTTCTATATATAGTGCCCCAAATTATTCTAAAGTAGTAGGAATATTAAAATGTTATAGTACTTCCTCAAAAGAAATGCTAAAATTTATCATAGCTTTTATTGACATCACAAGACCTGTGTTAATCTCAACTGTCGGAACACTTAGAGTAGTTGGCTCATAACCCTCCTCTGATGACTTGATACCTTAAAAAAACTCCTTTGTGATAGTTTTAGGGTCAATATCAGTCATCATAGGATTCTATGGTGCATGATAAAAACTTGAAATTTTATATAAATGGAAGTTATTCATTGATATACAGCTTATCATGAAGCACTTTAGACATACCAGATACCTCCTCTCTCTCTATAGCATTGAAAGGGGTAGTTCTAGGAGTATATGACATGCCCTCAACCCTCATCATTTCTTCAGTTGAGGGTGGAATTTTCTTCACAAGTATCTACACTTGGTCTAAATTTCCCTCCTCAGTTCTCGAAGGATCATTTATAACTTCCTTACAGTAAGAAATAGAAGGAGTTCCAGCAATTCCAAAAAGTTTAAACATTTTATCTGGATGAGGCCAAAATTAATGATATTAAGATAACTTACTGCTACTCAAAAAGTATTTAGACCTAGATTTCACTCATTAACATCCCTGTTTCTTTTCCTTCTTCAAAGGAGGGAGAATATTAACCTCCTTAAAAATGAATTATAGGTGGGAAGTCTCCCACCATCTCATCCTCCATGGATTTTTGTCCTAGAGATACTTCTCCTGATTAAGGGGGATATTTAGTAACCCCAAGAAGAGTACCACCAGGGCTATATCATGGTGATAGAACCACTATTGATTTCCCTTAGCTAGCTAAAAATTAAGATGGTATTCCCCCATAGTAATAACTCTTTGGATGAAATATAAAGTAAAAGAATAAAAGAATATGAAAATAATAAAACATACATCTTTGGGATCAACACATTCATTACATTCCTCAAAAGATGAATGATTAATCCCCTCAATAGCACCGTATTCTATCATTCCCTTCACTCACCTTATGGAAGGGACCTGCTCATATGTTACATAGATGAGCATATATAGCTCTCGAATATGGATTCCTACTTCAGAAGGATTGTCCTAAAAACAAATATTAGGTTCGGTTAGAAGATATACTACCCCTAGAATATGAAACCCTTCATATAGGATCTCCCACATAGTTTTTTCATCAAAGGACAAGTCCTGCTAGGATTGGACTTCCTCTGGTCGTACGTACTTAAAATACATTCTAGACTAATTTTCAGAAAATTATGAAACCCTAGATATGACAGGCTTCCCAATTCCTTTCACCACAGATGGTAGATAAGAAAATAGAACCCTATTATCTTCTTGATGTTGGTGACTAGACTGCCTAGGCGCAGTTTCAATCAGTGATGTTGGGGTAGACCTCTTGATTTAGGTTGATGGATTATATATTTCATGAGGTTGTTTTGGTGAAATAGGAACCTCATCATCCTCTCTCTTTGACTTAAATGATGAAACTTCTAAATGTGATTAAACACCCTCCAAGAAAAAAGGATCTTTTTTTCTCCATTCCTTGACCCGAACCCGAGGAACAGCCATGTACAATGCCCCTTCAAGGTATGATGCAATCCAAGCTTTGGCATACCAAATGGTCAATTATCTAGTTGCACCATCTAGAGGTAGATTGATCACTACCCCCATAAATTATATAACTATGAGTATCCATAGTTTTTTAGCTACCATCAGATGTTATTATGATCTAATATTAACTTGGGGGATACAGTAATTTGTTACAGGAATTTAAACTGGAATGAAAACCAATATGGAATATAATTCCTACATATGATCTCACCATTAATCCTAGTCATTAAGACATCATTCTTGAAGGCTAGAATGTCTGACCTCAGCTCCATGATGGTCGTTACATCATCAAAAAACCTTCTCATTAGTGTATTACCATGGGGGAAGAATTTGAACTCCTTGAATAAACTCAGACTTTTCTAAATGTCACGAGGTTTCAAGGATAAAGGAGAAATACTAAATATAGCCTAGAAATATGGTCGGAATGGGATCCTATGTACCGGAATCCCACTCTTCATGGAATAAGTCCTAAAATGGGTTGTGATCCATCCCCATAAAACCTAGAATGGTCCTGCAATTCTGAAAGGATCTTTCCATGCATGAATATATAGCAGATTCTTGTAGATTGTTTCCAAAATAGGGGTGGCCAACCCCACTAACTTCATTCCCATCTTGGCCGCTATAAAAAATATTCCTGGCCCCATACCGCCTTTGTAATCATGTACATGAATTAGATAGATACTGAGTCACATGGGCAGAAAACTTTCAAGATGTTTCTTGGTAGAAACTTTGGGCTTGACATCATAGCCCCATTTTTCAAATTCCCCATTTTCTAGCATTGGACAAAAGGTTTCAGGCACA
This sequence comes from Viscum album, assembly GCA_963277665.1. Taxonomy (NCBI): domain Eukaryota; kingdom Viridiplantae; phylum Streptophyta; class Magnoliopsida; order Santalales; family Viscaceae; genus Viscum; species Viscum album. Next base: position 381,967,142 of record OY728155.1, read on the forward strand.
CCTATCTTCCCCACCATGGGATAGCCCATTGGATGTTTAAAATAGGGTCCTTACACCTTCATCTTCCCCAAGAAAATATTTATCCATGTTTCTAGATAAATATCCTTTTTTTCATGGGGATCTTCCTTATTGATGTATTCATCCATTTTCAATAGCTCATGTGTTAAAGTGGGTTTATTTTCAGTGTTATTCCATTTTTCCCTCTGAGGGATGAACTCATCATACAAATCTCTAAGTATCAGAGCCCTAGAGATCTTATGAACATCCCACAAACTGATACACACTTCTACATGCATCAGATGAAAAAAAATTCATCTGTGGACTCCACTGGCTAAGCAACTCTGGCACAAAATCATCATTCATATATATATATATATATATATAGGTTTTCCCTACCCACATGACATCATAAATTCCAAAACCTTATAGATCTTATTTGATATCTGCATAGGTTTTGTATACCTATTACTCCCACTTCCATGTAGGCTTAACACCACCTCTTAGGTGAAAGTCCCAAACTTTCTTCCAAATATTCAAATGATCTGTCTGTGAATCTCAAAAAATGTATGAATAAAAATGTGGCTTGAGTTTAACTATATGTACCATTATATCTGGAGCACATGGGCTATGATTCATAAAATATGTCATGAATTTCATCCCTGCATTAATATATGTGCCCACGTTGAAAATGTTGGTAGATGATAAGTTATTATATTCTTGAAATCAAGAAGTTGGGTGATAGTTCTTTGGAGATGGCATGAGGAATTCTTAGATATGTTTATAACTATAAATTGATAGATATGAACTCTTTGGAAAATATCTATGATACTTCTATAGATAACCAGCTAGATCAAGAAGGGTGCTATCATAGATGTCATAATAATAGTTCCAAATGATTTTCATCATCCCATCAATCTATTTTTTTTATAGTTCATCATAAATTGAAACTTTCTTGGTAGCTATCGGACCTGAAAATAAATATTAAGCTCAATTAAAAATAGGATCATTTTGAATAAGACTATAAAAGTCAGAAAATTTGGAAAATGAATTCTAGAATTAAAGTGTCTCACGTAATTGTGTCGTGCAAGGCACCCACCCAAGACTATGCGTTGTGCAACCCAATACATATTGTATTTGAGAAAATGAAAAATTCTACAAGAAAATCTATATGGAGTCTACAAGGAGGACTTGTGTGGGCAGAGCCAAAATTTCTGAATTGTGAGATCCTTCCATCAAAATGAAAACCCTATTTATAGATAAACAAGATTACCTGCATAGTTATCTTGTTTGACATACTAGAGAGGACAATAAGGCACGAAAGCTTGCACAATTCATCTGTCATTTTCATCTATTGTCTCATGATTAAACCCTCTTTCTCCAATCATATCCAATACTGAGGGGGTATTTTATTAACACTCCATTTAATCACCTAGATGAAAAGGAAACAAAGGGAATGGACTTATAAAAATTTGGAGAAAATAAATGAATAAATCCATGAATCACAAATCCCAAAAGAGTAGCTCGCCCAAGGTATCCCGAAGCAGTGTCAGCATGAAAGAACCTGCATACCACCAATTTGTGTGCTACCTACTTGCATGAAAAAAACACCTTAGTACATGGTCCCATGTTTTCATATAAATAGACTATTGGGATCTTTATTTGGACAAAAAAAATTCCCGAAGGACGATTGTTGTTATGATCACCCTGGTAATTTTCTTATGTCCTTCAAAACCCTCTAGGTAGTTTTCTAACACCTAAAGAGGGGGGAATAAGAGGGGGATAATATAAATTAAGTCCTTATGATGTTTAAAGTAAACAACACCTGCACAAGTCATTTTCCCAACCCCTAATTAATGAGAAGTAGTGCAAGGAACCCTTCTTTAACTAGGGACCTATGCAACTTAACTCTGGGAACATCTGTAGAAAACCTTGAATGGTTGAGAAAATTATTGACCAAGTATAGTATCATAGGTGTTCCATTGCCCAAGCCGCTCCCATTCTCCCAAGAAGACTTGCACGGAGCACCCCTTGTGTGAGTTTCCTTGGTTCACCCTACCCTCCAACCTGAGTGATAAATTCATTATACCTTATTCAAAGACACTAATAGCATGGAATTTCATTCTTTGGCTCCCTTGTCTGATAGGGATCAGTTTGAGACCTCCAATTAGACCTCCTGGTCTACAAAACCTTTGGGAAAGGCACATCAATTTGTCTTCTATTTAGATTTTTATTTATATGATAAGAGGTTTCACACAAATTTCTTACTAAATGGTTAGGATACTCAAGAAGTTTTTAGATTTGTATATCTATGGTCATGAGGACCCTTACCACAGGGAAAATGTTGAGGAGTTCTCAGTCTCAGATTCTGAGGATAGGACTATGTTCATCCCTTCTTTTATCTGATACATAGAGCCTGTGGTTCCCAACCAAGAGGGTAATGATCACAATTTCTTTTCCATTTAACATGGAATGAGATCCTCCTACTAATGTAGAACCAATTTTATGGAATCCATAATAGTGTAAGCCTCTATCCTTTCCTATGGGTGGTTTCATTCTTTCTCCTCTCCACCTTCAAATACTTCACCTTTATTCCTTCCTCACATTGACTCCTAACCAATGTAAAGTGAGGAGAGGGAAGTGTTGTAGCCCTATCCTCTTTCTTCATAGCCCTTACATATTCTACCATAGCCCCAACCTCTTCCCCAAGAAAATAAGGAAAAGGGTGTGATTTTCAAAATCTTCCACTTCCTCTTATTTCTCACACCAAGCATGAATCACATGGGATTAGAGGTTAGTGATGATCATGAAATCCACACAATCCACCTGGAGTATTGAACTATGAGAATTTTGATTCCTATTAAAAATGATATGTATGAATCCAACTTAGAGTATGAGATAAATGGACATCCACCTTATGAATAAGCTCCAATCGTAATCCCCTTAATCTGGGTAACCTCCTCTAGAGTAAACCCCAAGTTAAACCCCAAATCACCATGAGTAAAAAAAATACCTCATGGTACCTTCATAGGGGATATCCTTCTCAGGATTAATCCCAAACATATCATCTCAAAGGTCCATACTCCCCTATTAAACATATAGTTGAGGGCCTCCATAGGAATGGATCCTCACTACCATACTATGTGGTATTTTATTCCCATCCAAATGGGATACATAGGAGGCCTACTTGAGGTTCAAATCCAACTCCTAAATCAACCCTTTTATTTTTGGTCTATATGCCAAAAAGGGTCTAATTCAACTTGGAAACACAATTTCCTTCCAAGTTCTTTGGGTTGTTTCATCATAAGTCCCATGATAAACTTTAACTATGAACCTTCCACCTAGAAGTCCTTTCCATATGGCGTTAAAATGTATGGTCAAGTCCTTATCACATGACCTTAAAAGGTACGATGTATCCCATTAAATGGCACTAAACTACATGGGTTATGATTAATTTCACAAGGATATATAGGAATACCATTTATGATTTCAATCCCAACATCAAAAAATTCTCATCTACCTAGAGGACAACAAACTACAGAGTGAGCTTCATCTACCTGGATGATAATAAACTTCAGAGTTCCTCACTATGTGGCTAGAAAACCAGCATTGTCGTAATAATGAATAAAGAATCTCTAAATCGTATATAAGTGGATACAATTAATGGAGAACCGTGGATACATATAGATATCTCCATTAATGAATAACGTTAGATACATACAGATGATTCTATATTTCATACGTGCTAATAATAGATTTACAATCTTGGGATGAACCACATAATAATTTGTGATTAATGAAGGATTCATGAGAATGTATTAAATATATAAGAGAATCCTGGAGTATGCAATAATCCCCTCCAAAAGAGAGTGATGAGACCAAACTCCCATCCTCTCAACCAATGTGAGTTCTTAAGCATTGTAGGTCAAAACACCTAATGAGCACCGATTTTTGGAAAGCATGTCCCATCGTATACATAACCATTTGGTGTTTCCACTTCCACGAACAAACCTATTGGAAACTGTTCAGAAATAGAAAATTATCATGAATTCACATTTTCATAAAAAACAATCATAATAAAATATGAAAGAAATATATTATAATGAGCTAAAGAAAGAAATATATTGTAATGAGATAAGAAAGAAACAGATCTCAATGAGCTAAGAAATAAATAAATTTTAATGAGGTGAGAAAGAAAAAAATCTTAATGAGTTGAAGAAAGAAACAAATCGTAATGAGTTGAAGAAAGAAATATATTGTAGAGAGTTAAGAAATACATAAAGATATGAAGAGGTCAAAACTTGAAATTAAATTTTACATAAATATCAGATAAATATAAAGAGTATTTAAGATTTCAAAGTTTAAGTTTAAATGTGATAGATTTTTAGAGTTTTATAATTTTAGGAATCAGGAAATTTTTTTAAGTTTCCCATTTTGGTTTTCCAAGTTACCTATAAATAATTTCTTAGATCATTTGTACATTTGAAACTTTTACACCCATGAAAAATTAGGATTACTGGAGAACTCAAAGTAAAAGTTTCTATCTTATTGAACAAGAATTTTTTTGATCATTCTAGCAGAATTTGAGTTTTGTAGATTGAAGAATGATTTCATCATATGGATTCTATAATTTTAGAGAATCAGATCTTGGATCATCATATTGAGAAAATAAGATCCATTCTCATTGTATTGAGAAAATTGGATCCATTATCATCATATTTATAAAATATTATCTATCATTATCATATTGATAAAATAGGATCAAGCCAAAACAGACAGAAGATTCAGACTAAGAAATTGTGGAGTAGTTTCAACAAAGTCTTTATTATTATTTTTGGATCAATTGTTTTATAAGAAAACATTGTAAAATGATAGGAGTTATTATAATATTTCTTATTAGGAGATAGAATGTGTCTAATAGGATTTATAAGAAGTTGTATTCACTTCTTTATAATAGTGAATTTCTATAGACCCACAGGAGTGGTTATGGTAAGGATGTAGGTTCTCACACTAAGTTTGAACCTTGTAAATCATGTGTTCTTTACTTGATTTCATACTTTTTAATACATGATTATTTAATAAAAGTTTATAAGGAAATAAATCTTAACATGTTGCATGGGTTAATTTTCTAAAAGGTTTGAAACTTTTAAAAAGTGGTCAACTGATTCAAACTACTTTCTCAGTTGTTATTCAATCCTTTATAACTTAAATTATAGTGATATGTGACACTCAAATCATGATGTTTGATTTGTGGAAAGTGTAATATATAGGAAATGTTCAAGCAACATAAAGTTTGTGTCACCCCCTTGAGTACATATTCTCATAGTGAGGAGAGGTGAAAAATCAATAATCTAACTTTTTCCTTAACTAGGGGGTCCAACAAGAATAACTTAGCCTCTATTGGGGATAAAAAAACAAGTATTATGAGTTTTATGCCTTATTTATTTTCACACTAATGTTTTCCTAAATTCTAGAGATGAATATATTAGTGATAAAAGGCTTGAATTTTTCTCTATCCACCCTTTGTGGGGTTTAAACCGGGAATTTTTTTTATCTTTCTCTAAAAGTTTAAGGTCTTGAGATTTTGACCATTATATGCTAGAGATTAAGGTTATATAGATTTAAAAAAAGTGCATGTATTTTATGGTTGTAACACACACAAACCTAATATGGGTGAAGTTACACAAGAACCGAATTCAAATAACCAAGGTTAAGAGCACTCCCACATCTTTTTGAGTGGGAGATAAAAATGTTGTAAATCATGACTCGAGGTTCTCAGGTCATGAGTAATGATATAGGAAAATCATACCAAGGATAGACCAGAACACTATTAGGTGTTGAACTCCATCATAGTGATATCAGGCTCATGAGGATTACAAATCCTTCCTAACAGATCCAAGATTACTCTATTTGGTAGGTATGATCCCTTATTCATCAATATAATGGCCAAGTAGAGAGATCCCTTGTTTCCTTTATAAGGGACATGAAAGGTTTTTGGAAACTTGAGGTACTCAAGACATGAAGTGTGATTTATGGATTTTGGTGATTAAAAGACGGATAAAGCACCTCGTACTCTGGATTAGCAGGGTAAGGCACTTCTAGTCCATTTATAAGGGATAATAATGGATAAGGGTCTTCATAGTTTATAATAATCCATTAGGGATGTATTTACTTTCACGCAGTTTAACATCATGCGTTAAGGACATATACCTTCCAATTTAACTAATTTGGTAATGACATGAGGGAATACATGAAAAAAATTATGAAAGATATATTACATTCAAAATAAGGCCACACATAGATCTAAATCATACATAAAGAAATATTGAATGAATCAACCCCTATGTATTTGGGGTTATTTTTTTTATCATTTTTTGTAGCTAGACCCAGGATTCGGGATTTAAGCATTAGTACACATCATGTAGTGATAGGAATAAAGAAACGTGTAGTTATTGAATGGGAAACTCTCTATATAGGTATAACCCATACATAGAGGGGGGCATTTGTTTCCATTGATTGTTGTAGTTGGGACAAGGACTGGATATCCTAGAATACCATGTATCCTATGATTGTAAGGCCCCGACCCTAGATACCCAGAGTCGGTGCATTATTACATAACATTGGCATGATCACAAAGGATAAAGTCTCGAAAGACCGATTAGTTTAGTAGTCTTGGAAACACTAGATATATTCATAAGTCTTACATTACTAAAACAAAATCTTGTCTTCATATCCCCTCATACTATCCTCGCAGGCCATTCATAAATTACTTCTTCTAATCCTAGGAAAAATAAAACACTGAAAGGGGTGAGCTCAGATGCTCAGTAAGGATAACAATATAGCAGAAGCTTTCATAGATAATCATAAACACTTAAAGCAATTTTTAACTAAAACAAAAGCCTTTTAAACATGAACTTTAGCATAATATGGAAAAGATAAAATGAAATAATTCCATTTACTTATTCACATGGATATTCTACTAGTCGAACAATCACATGCAATATCAATAACCACTTTCATAATGATGGAATGCATAATGCCAGACTATCATAACCACATAGCCAAGGCCTCGTGCCAAGACTACAAATAAGATTTTGCCAAGGCCTTGTTCCAAGACACTAGTTTGTCTCATGAGACCTACCGATGAATCGAGGAGCTATAGCGGGCTCCACCCGTCACTTATTAATTCCAATGCATTCCTCATATGAACAGGTTTAAACATAACATAAACATTCGTATTAAAACTAGCATATGAAATGTCAATACTTTAACCACAAACCACGAATGGTATAAAAATAGCACATCCACAGTCAAACATAACTCATTCGATACAATATGGAAGATTGTATTGTATCACATTAACCTCAATAAAGAATAATGAAGTATGTTGACATAGATGAAAATAATCATCAAAACTATTTGAGAGAAATATCCCCCTTTTCTTGAAAACATTTAAAAGTCACACTATTTGTCAAGAAGACATTTAAAAGTAGATTTTTGAATCAAAGTGTCCCATACCACTTTGAAACTTTTTAAAAGGATTTTTAATTTCTAAACTTTAATGTCCATATAAATAAATCCTTAAAACCATTTTTAAAACATGGACATTAATGAGCAAGATTTAGAAGAATAAGTCTTTAAAACATTTAAAAATGGTATTTTAGTTAGAGTTTCTAACCAAAAGAGAGACACTTGAATACAAATAATTGAGGTAATAAAAACATTGTAATATCATGATAATAAAGGGATTCATGATATACTATGTCAAAGTACATTATATACACCACATAAAAGCGATTTGGTGTATATCAACAAAGAAGTCTCAATGGAATGTAAATTGAGATGAAATCTCTCATAAAGGTCGTACCCTTAGGATAAGGATAAATCAACGACATAGTTATGTGTGAAAAATATAAATACACTAAATATGATTGGATATTTTGTGTAAAACAATAAAAGGACATTCACACATAATCTTGTAAAAACAACACCAATGAATTGGATGTTTAACTCAACAAATGGAGAATGAGTTAAAATTACTCTTATCAAATTCATATCGATGACTTGAGAAATTATCAATGGAGTGATTATGTGTATAAAAAGTATATCCACAAAAAAGGGGAGTGGAAATTATGACATAATCAAATGAATAGAGATTCCACACATAATCTCGGAGTAAAATAATCAATGGAGTTTGCGTAAAGCCGAATAAATGGAAATTGAAATTTCAAATTCCCTTATCGATTTGGTAACTTATGAAACATGAACCCATGAAATAAGGATAAAACAATGATGATGTAAATATACATGAATTAAATTATATTACACAATGAATAGAAACATGGGCAGCACACACACCACATGCAATAAATAAGTGGTGAATAATGGAATTCTCACGAAATTAAGAGTGAGATAAGAAACTCCTTACCACGTTAATCAACTGAGTCGTATGGAAAAAAGTTAATAACCACCAAATGATTTATTGAATAACATGAATATAAAGAGAATCATGATAATATATATCAAATGTCAGTACACAATACACCACTTTCAATAATTTAGTGGCGAACAATGGAAATCTCACGGAATTGAAAGTGAGATAAGAAAATCCCTTACTTTGTACTTTTTTCTTGGTCAACGGTAGGTTAAACTCCTGTATAATGGTGAAATAATTGTTATTGAATTATACAAGAATCATTTACATTAATATGATATCATATATGATCTTTTAACATTGATTTGTTAATAATATCTTAGAATTATCGTCATTTCGGGTGTTAACGGGTTCATTTTACTTTATATTCTTTGTTATGTGAGCCATATTCTTTATTAATGGGATGTATATTATTCATATCAAGAATGATATCAAGTTCTTAAACATTATTTTTAAATCATAAAATGATAATTATACTTTAATGGATATGATGGAGAATGAATCTCATCGCGTTCGTGGAGATGGTAGTCCGTACGTACGTACGAGCGACAATATCATTCTTTTGATATTAAAATAATATATAATTGGATGGTATATCATATATACAGAATCATTATAATGTTATATTTATTATTTAAATTATTTACACATCATTATTATACCCACCCAAATAATAATATATGGAATAACAATTACACCACGACGTGGAGACGGTAAGCCGTACGTACGCACGTATGGTGACATGTTATTCAAAAGGTGGATAGAATATTGAATATGGTGGTAACATAATTATAATAACATCACATCATATATATGATACTGGATTTATTATTTTATAATGGTAATAACAAAGAAAGAAGAAGTGAAAGAAGAAAGGAACTTGGAAAAGGGTGGTGAAAGCATTACCTCTTCTTCGGGTTCTTCCTTTTGATTTGATCAAAAGGGCTCCTTAGGATTTATTTCTGATCAAACTAATGCCTATAGGTTGTAGTGAGGGAAGTTGGGAGAGTATTTGGGCAGGGTTTGGCCGAACAAAAAGGATTTTAAGGTGTGAAGAAATGAGAAGGAGTAGTGCCCTTTTATAAGAGTGGTGAGGGGCACCTTTGGAAAAGCTAGAAATATTAATTTATAATAAATTAATATTCGGTTTCTAATGGCTCAAAATTTGATTATTCAAAGTTTAAGGTGGGGATAGGTCGAAAACCATTCAACCAATAGAATTTATACAGGTTTGGTTTACTATATTAACCTTATCTTTTAGTTTTAACTCTTAGTTAATTAGTTTGACATTTACCATGTCACTTTGTATTTTTATATTATATAGTCAATAAACTTACTATATACATCCAAGAGACACCCAAGTGGTCCATTAATGATATACATATCATGATATAAGTCTCTTTGCCGAACCATATATTTTTAGGAATTTAATATCAATTAATAATATAATATTTGTTTTAAAAACTCTTTTATGTTAATTTTGACACTATTCAATAGTTGGTTTTTGTGAAACTCATAACAGAATGATTACTTTGAACTAAGTCAATTAAATCAATCCTAATATGTCATATTATCCTAGAAAATTAGTTTAATTCAATAAAATTCTCAAATTATATTTATTTGGGTATTTATAATATCAATTATTCTAATTTTTCACTATTATGGTAATTACTGCATCACCATTGTGTCATAAATAAATTAAATTATGTAATCTCTAAAAATTATAAATAAACTATAATTATGTAGGAAATATTTTTATCTTTCTAATTAATATTTATAGTCGAAAATACAACATATATAACCCTATGTAAAAAAATTTTTTCTAAAAGATATATGCTTGTATCATTTTTGTATTCATTTTCACTTAATTAAAATAAAGTGTCCCTATCACCTACAAGTGGCTCCATGGGGTCCCCAAATCGACCCAAATATGCCTATGGTCGAACATGGATCATCCAATAAGGCTAGAACACATTTTAGGGTAATTTAGTATTATTATAATATTATTTTTTTAACCTTTATTTGCCAGATTTACCCTTAACCATGGTAAATAAAATATTTACCGCAGTAATTATTCAAAATGTCTAAAAATAAAAGTTACCTATTTACACAATTTGAACATCCTGATTCCAAATATTGAATCCATTTTTCCAAATTCATAACACAGAAGTGGAAGAAATTAATTTAAAATTAATTCCAGTTGTTAAAACAAAAAGCGTGTTTTTAAGAGATAATAACTATCAAAAGATTGACACTTGTTTATGTCTGGTTTAAATGTGAAATTATGTTCAATGACCCACATCGTATTACATGTTAAAAATATATTCTAAATATACTTTAAAACCACTCAAATTTATAATTTATCACTATTAATTATTTTGATTAAAAAAGTTGTTTTTAATTAAAATTTAGTAATTTTCACTATTCATCAAAATATGAAATTTATCCGAAAAGTACCAAAATTTCACCCTAGGATAATTTCTATATTCCGAATCCAAAAATAAAGTCCATTTTGAGATATAGAATTTATAAAATTTCAAAAAGTAGGTATTACTATTCATAACGGCTAGTTTGATTGGTTGTGGTGTGTTAAAATCTCGAAGTTGCGTACAATGCACGCCATTGCATTATTCTAAGGGAAACGTACCATGGAAGCTTGGGGTGTTACATTCTCCCCTCCTTCAATAAATTGCGTCCTCGCAATTTTTAAAATTGTGCTTGGGAATATAATGGAAAGTCCCACATCGGAAAAAGAGTCAATAAAACTATCACTTTAAAAGAAAGAAAGAGAGGTATAAAGGTCATCCAAGATAACCCATACTCGGATTCCATGTAGGAAAACATGGATATGGATGATAAACTAAGTGTCAAGTTATGATGGAGAGGGATAGAAATCATGATCAGGAGAAAGTTAACAATAAGAAAACCACAAACTTGTGTTGGGACAAACGGCCATTAGTCTCCTAGTAGGAAAGTAAACAGACAACATTTTTTTTGTTTTAATTTACATTACATAAGGATGAGGAATTCATTTATGATATTGAATAAGAATATAAAGATATATACTTACATTTTAAGTAGAGTTTCATTCTTTAATAAATTTCCACAACTAACTTATTTTTTTAAACGATGAGTATTCAAGAAGACTTGGTCACACTGGAAGAGCTAGAATAAACTTCTTATAGAAACACATGATCCATTCAGGATGAACTATATATTTACATTGTCTTTAGAGATTAATCAAAACCAAAATGCTTAGTACAAGATCTAATGATCCCCCAAAAGGATATTCTTTGAGAGAAATAAACACTAATCTTAATTTCTAAAATTATACCAATAATACCCCAAAGTTAAATAAATACCATTCAATAATCAATTGTCCTTAAAATCATTCAATATAATCCAAACTAATATTGAAACCCAAAACATAAAAGAATTTGATTATGTAGTCTCCCATGTTAAATTGTATCACCAAATGACATTAATTACTCTTAATGTCACATACTTAAAAGTAATTAACCTAATCATTTCCATAAATAACCCAAATCGATATAAATCCACAATAAAAACATAGAAAAAAAATCCACCATTACTCCTCAAATGAAATCCCATACTACTCTATTTTCTGTTGGCATATAGTGTTCTCAACAAAGCGAACAACTTCCAAAATAAAATTTATCACTTAATCACCAAATCATTTTCCTATACTAAGGGTATTCATTTGATAAGACATAAGATCCCAAATCAAATTATTATTTATCAATAAAATTATTTAACTAAAAATAATAGTCACACTAACCAGGGACTTCACGTAGTCTAGTGGTAGGCGATAAATCCCAATCGCACTTTGGTTGTGGGTTCGATTCCCGCAGCTTTGTCCGACGCGACGGGTTGTCACACGGTCAACGTGTTGTCCTTTTTCAAAAACTATATTTTATAACATTACCAAAATGATATAAATTCCTCAAAATAACCATAACATAATTTAACCACAAATTTTATCTCATACCTTGCATTTTCATCCAAAATTATAATAATTTGTAATTTCCTCAAACCCAATGATCACATAAAACCAAATGGTTATTTATAACTATATCCACAAGAGAAAAGATAATTCTTCCATAAATATCATTCTCACATGGCAAACGTTAGGGTTACAATTACAAGAGAAAATTATTCCAAAGTAAACCCTTCAACAAGGATCACTAATACTTTTTAAACATTTATCCAACCATTTATTTCCACATAGCTTCTTCTTTGACCATGAAAATATCCTATAGAATAGGGCATTCACTCGGGTAATGGCCAGGTCCCCTACATTTACGACAAATGACTGCAAATGGACTCTTTGGACCATTTTTATCTTCTTCCATAGTACTCTTCATTTTTCTTCGGCAATTCTTCACTTTATGTCCTTCCTTCCCGTACGTAAAGCATTTCTTTGTCCCATTGAGACACTTTCCTGGGTGTCTCCTTCCACATTTCCTGCATGATGGAAATTGAGGATTCCTTTCTCCATGGTCTCCACTGCTGGATCTCTTATCATTCATCACCTTTATCTTCTTTTTTGAGTCCGGGAATTGGTTAATATGTATATTGTTGATCATATTTTTGGAAAATTGATTTGGCATAAAGACGATATCTTTTACGCCTATCAACATTCCATTTTTTTGCTCATTGCCACCACTGTTCCCACCTTGTACATCATTCTCAGAGTCACTATGACTTCCTTGGAATCCAGCCATTGACTAAAACCAGAAATCATTGTGTGAGTAACAGTAGTCATAAAATCATTTAGAGATTAACATGTCACCATATTCTCAATTTGAAACACAATAGGATTAACCAAGGTAATTTACTCTCATCTTATATATATAATACTTCAAATTGGTTTGTAAATAAAATGTAAATTATCCTATGAATATCCCCAGGGAGTGTCGTAACCAAGAGTGTAGCAAGGTCTGTTGTCGTGCACCAGTTCCCGTTCGAGTCTAGCTCAAAGCGGTGTTTTTGGGTTTTACCCCTAGGTACATCTGTTCCAGAGCTGCCTCTACCTGCTCGTATCCAGACAGGGATGTATTTCTCAGAAAACTCACAAAATCTCTACAATACCAAAATTCTAGGAAGTTCTTCTATACTAATCCTCAAAGTTCATCTTAGTTCTACGTGCTCTAATCAGAGTTTATCTAAATCTAGCTTCCAAGGTTTGTACTAAACTTCCTCTGATACCAACTGTAACGCCCCGACCCTAGATACCCAGAGTCGGTGCATTATTACATAACATTGGCATGATCACAAAGTATCAAGTCTCGAAAGACCGATTAGTTTAGTAGTCTTGGAAACACTGGATATATTCATAAGTCTTACATTACTAAAACAAAATCTTGTCTTCATATCCCCTCATACTATCCTTGAAGGCCATTCATAAATTACTTCTTATCATCCTGGGAAAAATAAAACACTGAAAGGGGTGAGCTCAGATGCTCAGTAAGGATAACAATATAGCAGAAGCTTTCATAGATAAGCATAAACACTTAAAGCAATTTTTAACTAAAACAAAAGCCTTTTAAACATGAACTTCAGCATAATATGGCAAAGATAAAATAAAATAATTCCATTTACATATTCACATGGATATTCTACTAGTCGAAAAATCACATAAAATATCAATAACCACTTTCATAATTATGGAATGCATAATGCCAGACTATCATAACCACATAGCCAAGGCCTCGTGCCAAGACTACAAATAAGATTTTTTCCAAGGCCTTGTGCCAAGACACTAGTTTGTCTCATGAGACCTACCGATGCATCGAGGAGCTATAGCGGGCTCCACCTGTCACTTATTAAGTCCAATTCATCCCTCATATGAATAGGTTTAAACATAACATAAACATTCGTATTAAAACTAGCATACGAAATGTCAATACTTTAACCACAAACCATGAATGGTATAAAAATAGCACATCCACAGTCAAACATAACTCATTCGATACAATATGGAAGATTGTATTGTATCACATTAACCTCAATCAAGAATAATTAAGGATGTTGACATAGATGAAAATAATCATCAAAACTATTTGAGAGAAATATCCCCCTTTTCTTGAAAACATTTAAAAGTCACACTATTTGTCAAGAAGCCATTTAAAAGTAGATTTTTGAATCAAAGTGTCCCATACCACTTTGAAACTTTTTAAAAGGAGTTTTAATTTCTAAACTTTAATGTCCATATAAATAAATCCTTAAACCCATTTTTAAAACATGGACATTAATGAGCAAGATTTAGAAGAATAAGTCTTTAAAACATTTAAAAATGGTATTTTAGTTAGAGTTTCTAACCAAAAGAGAGACACTTGAATACAAATAATTGAGGTAATAAAAACATTGTAATATCATGATAATAAAGGGATTCATGATATACTATGTCAAAGTACATTATATACACCACATAAAAGCGATTTGGTGTATATCAACAAAGAAGTCTCAATGGAATGTAAATTGAGATGAAATCTCTCATAAAGGCCGTACCCTTAGGATAAGGATAAATCAACGACATAGTTATGTGTGAAAAATATAAATACACTAAATATGATTGGATATTCATTGTAAAACAATCAAAGGACATTCACACATAATCTTGTAAAAACAACACCAATGAATTGGATGTTTAACTCAACAAATGGAGAATGAGTTAAAATTACTCTTATCAAATTCATATCGATGACTTGAGAAATTATAAATGGAGTGATTATGTGTATCAAAAGTATATCCACAGAAAAGGGGAGTGTAAATTATGACATAATCAAATGAATAGAGATTCCACACATAATCTCGGAGTAAAATAATCAATGGAGTTTGTGTAAAGCCGAATAAATGGAAATTGGAATTTCAAATTCCCTTATCGATTTGGTAACTTATGAAACATGAACCCATGAAAGAAGGATAACACAATGATGATGTAAATATACATGAATTAAAGTATATTACACAATGAATACAAACATGGGCAGCACACACACCACATGCAATAAATAAGTGGTGAATAATGGAATTCTCACGAAATTAAGAGTGTGATAAGAAACTCCTTACCACGTTAATCAACTGAGTCATATGGACAAAAGTTAATAACCACCAAATGATTTATAGAATAACATGAATATAAATATAATCATGATAATATATATCAAATGGCAGTACACAATACACCACTTTCAATAATTTAGTGGCGAACAATGGAAATCTCACGGAATTGAAAGTGAGATAAGAAAATCCCTTACTTTGTACTTTTTCCTTGGTCGACGGTAGGTTAACCTCCTGTATAATGGTGAAATAATTGTTATTGAATTATACAAGAATCATTTACTTTAATATGATATCATATATGATCTTTTAACATTGATTTGTTAATAATATCTTAGAATTATCGTCATTTCAGGTGTTAACGGGTTCATTTTACTTTATATTCTTTGTTATGTGAGACATATTCGTTATTAATGGGATGTATATTATTCATATCCAGAATGATATAAAGTTCTTAAAAATTATTTTTAAATCATCAAATGATAATTATACTTTAATGGATATGATGGAGAATGAATCTCATCGCGTTCGTGGAGACGGTAGTCCGTACGTACGCACGAGCGACAATATCATTCTTTTGATATTAAAATAATATATAATTGGATGGTATATAATATATACAGAATCATTATAATGTTATATTTATTATTTAAATGATTTACACATCATTATTATACCCATCCAAATAATAATATATTGAATAACAATTACACCACGACGTGGAGACGGTAAGTCGTACGTACGCATGTATGGTGACATGTTATTCAAAAGGTGGATAGAATACTGAATATGGTGGTAACATACTTATAATAACATCACAGAATATATATTATACTGGAGTTATTATTTTATAATGGTAATAACAAATAAAGAAGAAGTGGAAGAAGAAAGGAACTTGGAAAAGGGTGGTGAAAACATTACCTCTTCTTCGGGTTCTTCCTTTTGATTTGATCAAAAGGGCTCCTTAGGATGGATTTCTGATCAAAATAATGCCTATAGGTTGTAGTGAGGGAAGTTGGTAGAGTATTTGGTCAGGGGTTGGCCGAACCAAAAGGCTTTTAAGGTGTTAATAAATGAGAAGGAGGAGTGCCCTTTTATAAGAGGGGTGAGGGGCACCTTTGGAAAATCTAGAAATATTAATTTATAATAAATTCATATTCGGTTTATAATGGCTCAAAAGTTGATTATTAAAATATTAATGTGGGTATAGGTTGAAAACCATTCATCCAATAGAATTTATACAGGTTTGGGTTACTATATTAACCTTATCTTTTAGTTTTAACTCTTAGTTAATTAGTTTGACATTTACCATGTCACTTTGTATTTTTATATTATATAGTTAATAAACTTACTATATACATCCAAGAGACCCCCAAGTGGTCCATTAATGATATAACTATCATGATATAAGTCTCTTGGCCGAAACTTAGATTTTTAGGAATTTAATATCAATTAATAATATAATATTTGTTTTAAAAACTCTTTTATGTCAATTTTGACACTATTCAATAGCTGATTTTTGTGAAACTCATAAAAGAATTATTACTTAGAACTAAGTCAATTAAATCAATCCTAATATGTCATATTATCCTAGAAAATTAGTTTAATTCAATAAAAGTCTCAAATTATATTTATTTGGGTATTTATAATATCAATTATTCTAATTTTTCACTATTATGGTAATTACTGCATCACCATTGTGTCATAAATAAATTAAATTATGTAATCTCTAAAAATTATAAATAAAATATAATTATGTATGAAATCTTTTTATATTTCTAATGAATATTTATAGTCGAAAATCCAACATATATAACCCTATGTAAAAATTGGTTTTCTAAAAGATATATGCTTGTATCATTTTTGTATTCATTTTCACTTAAATAAAATAAAGTGTCCCTATCACCTAAAAGTGGCTCCATGGGGTCCCCAAATCGACCCAAAGATTCCTATGGTCGAACATGTATCAAAAAATAAGGCTAGGATACGTTTTAGGGTAATTTATTATTATTATAATATTATTTTGTTAACCTTTATTTACCGGATTTACCCTTAACCATGGTAAATAAAATATTTACCTCAGTAATTATTCAAAATGTCTAAAAATAAAAGTTACCTATTTACACAATTTGAACATACTGATTCCAAATATTGAATCCATTTTTCCAAATTCAAAACACAGAAGTGGCAGAAATTAATTTAAAATTAATTCCAGTTGTTAAAACAAAAAGCGTGTTTTTAAGAGATAATAACTATCAAAAGATTGACACTTGTTTATGTCTGGTTTAAATGTGAAATTTTGTTAAATGACCCACATTGTATCACATGGTAAAAATATATTCTAAATATACTTTAAAACCACTCAAATTTATAATTTATCACTATTAATTATTTTGATTAAAAAAGATGTTTTTAATTAAAATTTATTAATTTTCACTATTCATCAAAATATGAAATTTATCCGAAAAGTACCAAAATTTCACCCTAGGATAATTTTAATATTCCGAATCCAAAAATGAAGTCCATTTTGAGAGATAGAATTTATAAAATTTCAAAAAGTAGGTATTACTATTCATAACGGCTAGTTTGATTGGTTGTGGTGTGTTAAAATCTCGAAGTTGCGTACAATGCACGCCATTGCATTATTCGAAGGGAAACGTACCGTGGAAGCTTGGGGTGTTACAATGATGATAGGAATTAGGATATACATAGTTCATTAAGAACTATGCAGTTTAAATTCATGTGACAAGTACATATGCTTCCTGATGTAAAAAATGGGTATTGTGGATGGATCCAAGGATGGATATATGAGCATGACTATGTATCCCATGTTAATTGGCATCAAGACACACACAGTTATAGATGAATCATGTAGTTGAACATCATGCAGCTAGGATGTAAGCTTCTCAATGTGAAAAGGGGAATTGAGGCTGGACCCAAGGATATAGATCTAGGTGTCACTACATATCCAATGGTAATTGGAATCAACCCACTTGTAGTTCTTGAGGAAAGAGATTCTTGTACAAGCCTGACCCATATGTAGGGAGGGGGAATTTTCAGGTTTAATTATTGTGAATGGAATCAGAGTTGGAGATTTGAGTGTCACTATATATC
Source organism: Viscum album (assembly GCA_963277665.1). Classification (NCBI taxonomy): domain Eukaryota; kingdom Viridiplantae; phylum Streptophyta; class Magnoliopsida; order Santalales; family Viscaceae; genus Viscum; species Viscum album. The sequence goes on from OY728155.1 coordinate 381,985,770, forward strand.
CCGTGATATTATAAATCAAGTCACACATAGTTCTTGAATTGAAGTGTGGTAGGAGACCAATGACCAGCAATAGTGGTCTTCTTGGGAGAGGTCTATAGGAATGTGAAATTTTATGTCATGTAAGGGACATAAACCATGCAGTTTAACATCATGTGATGAGGACTCATGGTATAAATTTTAAGGTCTTGAATTCATGGCCATGATGAACCTATCATGAGATTATATTCATTTTTCATGTGGGAAACCCTTACTAAAATTCCTAATCTCATGTGATCTTTTCTCGGTGTGAGAAAAAAGGAATAGAAAGGGTACCTCTCACCATGTAGAGTCCATTAAGAATAATACATGGTCATTTTATATCTTGTTGTGGTTGAAACAAGATATAGGATTGAGGTGTCCCCATATATCTCAATGAAATGGGATTCAATCCTTACATCATTATAGAAACTTGTTCCATTTAATGTTATGAAGCAAGGTTATTAGCCATGTAGTTTAATATCTTGAGACAAGGACATGGGTTACTCAACCAAAAAGAGGAGGAATGTTGTAGATGGACCCAAGAATGCTGAGTTGGGTGTCACTATGAATATTTTGATGGTAGTAATCAAGCCACATGTAGTTCTTGGGGACTGTGTAGTTTAGTTTCAGGTGGAGAGGACATCAGACGTAAATTTTAACATATTACAGTGAGGGCATGGGTTACCCGACATGAATGAGAATTAACACTATGACTAGGCCCAAAAATAGAGGTTTGGGTGTCACTACGTAACCTATAGTGGAAGGAATCAATCCATGCATAGTTCTTATAAGGAGCTACTACCTATATGGAGCTCACTCTCATATAGGGATGGGGGAATTTCATCCATGTTTCACACAAATATAGTTCTTGTGTGATGAATTGTCAGTGAGATAGTGATTCCCTTTTACATTAATGTCATGTAGTGAGGAAATATTCTGTGAATTTTAATGTCATGTTGTAAATAAGAGAACTATATAGTTTATCGTAATGTGTCCAGGATGTATCCATATAGTTAAAGGTTTTACGAATAGTACATAAGATTCTATGAAGTTTAACGTATTACTTCCCAAAAAAGTTTCATACAATTTAACATCATGTGATCAGGATGATCTTGTATATTTTAACATCATGAAACTAGGATGAGATACATTGTGTAGTTTAATAGATTTCTATTGGGATGATAGACATTTGATGACTGATAAAAAATGTATTTATTGAGAAACCTCACATTGGTGGGAGGTGTGACACGCTCCCCATCCATTTTATCCAGCGATTAATCTCCATTGTGATAGACCTTGTGAATGAAGTATGGTCATTCTAATTTGGGATAAAACATTTGAGGCTTATTTTATATTATCATTGGGGTCTTGAGAGTCAGAAATAGTTCTTCTTGGAGGAATAAACAGAGGAGAAATTTTTTAATAAAGGCTTGTGTGATATGAAATTGATAGACTTAAAGGTTGTGAAATTTATGCAACCTATTCTTATCGAGATACTTCAATTCATCCATCATATTTTATGATAGATCATCATCTAATATTTTTCCCCAAATGGATATTCAAAGAAAAGGTAGTTGGAATTATATTGGTAACACTACTTTGGTCTCGTACACCAATGAGTATAGAGTTGCTTGTGTAACAGTATGCATGGTGGAATGATAACACCATAAAGCATTGAAGAGATTTTCCATCCATGAATTCTTATCCTTTCTCACCATCTTCTGGATTATATTTCATAGATTTTGATTTAAGGCCTCTATCAATCCATTTTATACTATATGATAGAAATATGAGTGATTAGACATGATATTTTACTCCTAGTATAGTTTCTTTAACTCCTTAGAATATAATTTGGCATTTTTTTCATACAATACTATGTGAGGGACTCTGAAACTATTGATGATATGGGATTTTATGATGTTTATGATTTTCGTCATCTTGAATTCATTGAGGAGAATTTCCTTATCCCATTTGGAAAAGATGTCAGTAGTAATAAGGATGTACTTCAACTTCTTAACTATAGATGGGGGATATGGCCCCCACAATATCCATTCCACAAGTGGTAAATAGATAGGAATATTTAGTTGTTTGTAGAAATTTTGGGGGCTCATAGAGGAAGTTTTTATAGATATGTAATTCATGAAATTTCTTAATGAATTCCACATGATCCTATATCGTGGTTTTCTAATAATAACCCAGCCTCCTAAATTGGTGGGTGAGCCTGGTCCCAAACTAATTAGAATCATAGGATCCTACATGGAATTTTTCTATGATAGTGTGATCCTCCCTTTCTACTATGAATATAAGGAGTATTTCTTCAAAGGCTCTCTTTTAGAGTGTTTTTTTCTCATTTGGGTCATCCCATAGGGTAAAGTTTTCTATAAATTGCCGAATCTACTCCATTAAAGATCATTCTATCAGGAGAGTCCCATTTTGGAGAAAACTAATTATGGTCTACATCCATCTAGGGGTGGATATCATTTCATCATGATATGGGGTAGTATTAACATGATTTTGTTATCCCATGTCATAGAAGGTGATTTATGAGAACATCCTTTGGTGTGTGATATAGAATATTGCTTCATCTTGATCAAGGTTGGAAGCATAATGGTTTCCTTAGCCAATATGTCATCATGAGAATTGTATAATCAAGGAACATGATGTAACATGGGATCAAAAGGGAACTATATTATTAGTTCATTGATGTAGGCAGTAAGAGGGGCTGGTTCTTCTTTTTTATGTCATATTTTCCATTAAACTTATTTATCACTAGCCCTGAATCACCTTTGATGTTGAGGTAGGATATCTACTACTATAGAGATAGTTCAAATCCAACATTGAGGTATTGGTAGTCAACCTCATTATTCATGCATTATTCAGATAGTGAGAAATATTTGGCAAAAACTTCTTTTTTTTAGAGACAAACACAATCCCTTAGCCATCCTCATTGAGATTTGTGTTTTTCATCATTTTTTCAATAGGAATTCAAGAGTTACTATATAAATACATCTCCCATGTCTAGGGAGTGTCATGAGAATATAATACCTCCTCATTTTGGAGCTTCGTGTTCACCTATGTATTCTCTGGGGTGGGATGTGCCTCATGTAAATCAGCTAAGGATTACCCTTTCACTGATTTCTTTGATACAAACTGAATGTCTTATTGTCACAGAATGATATACCATTAGTCCAAGAACCCACTCAACATAGATGTAAAAGGATGTACTTGAACAAATCAATACAATTGACCAAATTAACTTTATGGTGTTGAAAGTAATACCTCATCATTTTCACTAAAAAGATGAGTGCAAGGATATTCTTCTTGACATCAGAGTATCAAGTCTCAGAACATTGAATTGTTTGGTTGAGGTAATAGAGACTTTTCTCAATCCTTGTGTAATTTTTATAAGGGATGATGGAACCTAGTGAGAATTACATGGATACCACATACAAGATGAGTTTCCTCCCTTCCAATAAAGGCACTAAAACCGCCCATTATTTTTCTTGACAAGAAAAATATTGGTGAGCCATATTGAATATTGAAATTATCAGAAAAAGTTTTATTTGATCAATTTGTTGACATCTACCTATAAATTGGTGTAATAAGAGGGTTTCATCCTCCCGGATTCATGTTTGAAGCCTCTATGCTCATCGGGTAAGTCGAGAAGGTGCATAACTACATCTTGATTCAGTCCAAACATTTTTGTATAATTCCAAGTGAATGTATATCAGTGTTTCTTTATAAATTAATCATACATCTATTTTTCTTCAATGGGAATAGAGGAACTAATAAGTATATGTTGTTTTTTTATTTTTTTTCCATATTCACTTTCCTAAGATTATCAATGGAGGTGGAAATGTCTTCGTCGAATGTGGGAGGTTCATTCCATAGGTCAACCTCATATTCTTCCACCTCTGAGTCTATGAAGGAATTTCCATATGACGATGGAAATATGGGGGATTATATTTCACTATTGGGGTTAGAGAGGCCATTAAAAGAGACAATATCATCTGCTACTTTTTAAGTTGTTATAGAGAGATTGCATAGCTAATTGTCTTTTTTACTTTCATTGGGGACATGAGGAGCATGGACCTCAAGATTCCATTCTATTTCCTCAACTATATTTATGGGTAGAAAATAGTCACTATTGAGAATACTATAGAGATTTTACATGGTGGTTCCCAATCCGTTGGGGGAAATAATTTGTATATCATCATCCGAAATTGGTTTTTTTCCTTTCCTTTTATAGAAACATGCCCCAATATATGTGTCTTTTCATGCCTCTAAGGGGACATTGTCACATGTAGTATGCCTAACTTTACATTGATGGGGTATTTTATAAATAGATGGAATTTTAATGGTACTGCCACATGGATGTGGAGTCAGGGACTTCCGAGAAGGACATTGTATTTGGTGTCTTGCTGGATAACCATATACTCAGTGTTCTGAGTTCTGATCTTGATCTTCCCAAGAGGTATTTTATTACTCTTATCATACCCATGAATGGTTATCTTTGTGGGAGATAGTTCCCCTTCAATATATTACAAACATCGGATGGTTTGAATCGGGATAATGTTGATCCCAGAACCATTTTCTATGAGATCTCTCTTGACGTCAAAATTATTGAGTCTTCAAAAAACATAAAGGGGTCTGATTTTCACTTAAATTACCTCTTCATGATCCTAGTTAGTGAAGGAGATGGTGATATGTAATTTTTATCGAATGGTATCCATATGATAAATATTAGCTACAAAAACTTCTATCTCAAACTCCTATGGGATTTAGAGGGTTTCATTGAGTACCTTCTTAAGTTATTTTGAAATATGGAGTGTATTTAGGATTAAGAGGTTGGATGGGACAACCTCCAGCTATTTTATAATTTCATACTTTTATGCCTGAGGTTGGTTCTTCCCAAGGTGGGTCTGATCCTTACTACGTGGTTTAGGAGTTGAGGTATTCGAGGTGGATGAGAATAGTGCTTGTGCAGAGGTTGAGGGAGAATCTAATATGAGTGTCATAGGTCATTTCAGCCTTCCTTATTGTCTAGGTTGGTCAGTTAATTGTACCCCCAATAGGTTTTCATGTATGACAACTAGTATTATTCAACTATTAAAGGTTTCTAGGACACATCCATGTCTTTTTTGGGCCTTATGGAGCACTTTCCCATGGGTCTCAAATGAATATATGTACTTTTTTGGGATATTACTTAAATATTGGGTCCAACCATGCTCGTGTTGTCCCCTATATCCTCAGTTCATGTGCATGAATCCACCTGTTCCCTGATTAGTTATGGGATACTCATATTATGAGGTGTATTCATCATAGGATAAGGGATATTCCAAGAGTATCATATTTATAGAACCAAATATAAGATCTTCATCTGATGAGGATTCTATTTTGTGGGGTCATTCCCATGATTTGAATGTTTTTGTAAATAAATATATAATATTTAGAGCTTCTATTGGAGAAGAATATGACTACTATCATTCTTTTTCATACTACACTTGATGATCATGTCCACCTTCAAGAGGCATATCAGATATTACCTATATAGGAAGTGGAGTTGTTGTTAGTCTGCACAATTATTCTCTTAGGGTGGCATGTGCTTAGTCAACTTTTTTTCAAGTCATCAATTTTTCTAACTTCTGCCCATGCATGGCTGGAACTTTCTTCCAATCATCATCTTCTTATAACTGAGAATTAGTTATGAAAACCACCTTCTCTTGGGATTTATCCAACACCACCTATCTAGAATTGACCATTACTTGGAGAATGTATTTGAGGATGAATAGATCATGGATATTATGACCCAGTCTCTGATAAAAAGGGTTGTATCCAAGATTATTGGTGAGGTTGGCCTTATTTGGTTTCATGGGTTGTGACAACTTGACCTTTTTATTGTTCATTATTTCCAAGAAATAACCAGGGACTTGTTCATTTCATATGGATTATGATTTATTCATTCATTCCTAAAATCCTAGGAAACCCTAATCTCTATATGCTTCCTATCGAGAGAGATTTTGTGGTTGATGATAATATATTGGAGGTTTTGAGAATTTTGAGACCTTTCTAGGTGTATGGATGGGTACTACTTCTAGCTTGAGAGTGAAAGATGAAACTTCTAATTTTCGTAGAAATTTCCCTTGTAATGAGCTCATTAGTGGAGATTTAGATCGAGTTCACTTAATGGAATATTCCAATCTTTTTTTGTTTCTATGAAACCATGGAACCCTCCTTGATACTTCATTGGGATCAGAGGCATCTTCATCTCAACTTAGATATTTTCATCATAGAGTTCTATAAATTTCTCCTATGAGAGAGGGTTGTTGAGTTAATAGGTCAAACCTTCCCTCTGTCCATGAAGTCAGACACCCACTCATTCTTTCATTACTTGTAGTTTTTCAGGTCCATGATTGTCTTTTTACTCAATGTGGAGGAATTTACCAAGAAGGTATTCCCTTCCGCAATGAATCCTTCTAGAAGGCTATTGTACCAAATAAAAGCTAGTACAATATTATTCTAGGTAAAAAAACATCATCCTAGTTAACTTCTGTTGATCTTCAGGGCCCATCGTCAAAGAACATAAAGATAAAAAGTATTTTGAATGATGTTCCGAGTCTCCCACACCATCAAAAGTAGAGAAGGTGGGATTTATAAAGTTGGGCGGGGGAAAAGTGTCATCCACCCACTCAAGATATGGATTATTATAAGGATTCATAAGTGCACATAACCCTTCCTTGGATTCCATTTGAGTAGACAGAGACTTGATGATGTTAAAAATATCTAGGGGTACTACTTTCTGAGCCCCCACTTATCTATAAGGAGTGGGTGGGGCTTGATGAGGTGGCACCACCATTATCTCCCACTAATTATCAATTAATCCTATGACTGAATAATCACCCTATAAAGGTAGATCTATTCTTCATAATAAGGTAATTCATGATCATTTTTTACTTCCTCATTTATGTAGACTGACTACCCGGATCCAGAGTTGATCTGATACTCATATGATACTCTTTCGGGTAGATTGGATCTTTTAAGATGTATGTGAGGAAGAATATTTTTCTTAGCCTAAAGATGAAACCTAGGGGGAATATTTCCCATGAGTATATTCTCATTGAGTTGTCTAAGAGTTTTTATCTCATTTTCATATTGTGAAAAATGTTCCTATGTGGAAGGAGCCTTGACACTTTTGGGTAGTGATTAGGATGTGGCCACACCTTTCCCTTTATCTTTAGTTATGTTCTACTATATAGGTGGAAACTAGATATTCATAGGTGCTAGGTTTTGGATCCTTCTCTAGTTCTGGATGTGAGCACAACCTCAGTTAGTGCTTATAGACCAGCCTCCTTTTAGGGTATATTTTCCATATTGCGGCCCTCAACATTTGTTTCTTGATCCATACTATCTATTGTGTTGATGGTGATGACATTCACAGAGGTGTATAGAGCAATGGTGGTTTCCTATTACATTCAATTCAATAGGATGATTCTTCACCACCTATATAAGGATTGTTTCTTGAACCCTTGTCCATATTGGGATATTTTTTATTGCAACCCCAATGTGGTTTGATTACCGATGTTGGACTCTCCTACAGTATTGGCCTCTGAGTAGTGACCTTGAGGTAGTTTTTAGTTGTGATTTTCAAAGAGGTCTCGAATAGTAGAGGCTTTTCTTGTGGTGAATGGGATTTAGAACATCAATATTTACCTCCCAACCTAGAGAAGACCGATTCTCTCTATGGTAATGTTAATGGTGAAAATTCCCCCAACCCTAGGGTTGGTGGTTTTTCGAGGGCCCAATTGGCATTTATTGATCCTATTGTTGGGGATTTAATTCTTCTTGTCAAGGGTTATATGACTCCTGAGATAGGAATTGAGATATAAATTCCCCCATCCTGGTGGTCTAGGGTTGATCTGGAATCATTGTTTATTTCTCCAAGCCCCTCTCAGGGGATGATGAACCTAGTGGTGGCGATTAAGATATAAATCCCCCTAGCATAGTGGGATGGTGTTTTCTTTCATCTACTTATAATATTCCCTAAATTATCTCAAGAATTGAAGATCTGATGGGTGGAGGTGGTGGTAGATATTCCACCAACCCAGCAAGTTGGGTTCACTCCTATACGACTTCTATGGTAGCTGCTGCTACGACTCATTTGATATTCCCCAATTGTGGTCAGGTAGGAGCTAGGTGCAATGGAATCTCATTATGGGAATCATCCTTTACGAGAAGTTTTACAGCTGATTTAACTTCAACATCAGTTTCCAAAATGAATTTACATTGCTTTGAGGGGATATATTCAAAGATTTTTTGGCTATAATCACCAATCGTTTGTGATGTTTGGGAATCGTTGAAGCATGCACATTTCATTGTAGTTACCAACTCACCCAAGAATTACTTGGTCCCTTGATTTGTATGGAGGATATAACATTAAAGGATTCCATATATATGGGGTTATTCTATTCTATTGATGCAGTAAAGTGTAACACTCCATAATTTCTCCATTATTGAATACGAATTCATGACATGGCTTCAGAGATGAGCTACTAAAGAGCAGAAATGAAATGGCAGCAATCTTGTTGTATATTTTCACTGTGATTTTCCATTTTTTGATCCAATTCTAAAGAGATAGAGTCCAAGTATAGTTGATAGAATATTATCTTGATGGTATAAAGGTGACCCTCATATTCTGGATATGGGAGGTTCCTAACCTATATTCTCTAATGACTAGGATGCATATTTTGGAATATATAAGGTATTAAATCCTTTTAAATATCATCTGGGTTCTCATAGTCAGAAATATTAAGAAGAAATAACATAGAGGGGAGGTTGTTTTTGGATAACTCTATCCATATATCAACTTTTTCTTCCTCTTCATTAGACTTACATGCCTCCATCTGATTAGACCACTAGGGATGCTTCTTCAGTTCACCTATTTCTTGGAGTGTATTGCTGCTAAAATTTGATGGGAAACTATATTCAATTAACCCAAATGTCTTGAGCACCACCCTATATGAGGGCATATGAGTTTTGTACAACTCTCTATATAAAGGTGACTATGAAAGGGGTATTTCTTTGACTGTGGGAGATATCACCATGGGTAGGTTAACCATAGAAAATTTCAATAGTATAGTCTTTGTGATCCATCGACACACTACCATGGGGAGTAATATCATGGTAATGATTGACTTATACATTATTTGAAGAGTAAAAGTACCCTCTATGTGTTGAGAATATGTCTTGGACAACCTTAATGAAACTATCATTGAGAGGATTAATGATCTGGGCCACATTATGTGTCATGGTCGGGATATGTTAGCATAATTTTTGGAATTGTAAAGGGTTATGAGAATGCTATATGACAATTTCTGTAACTTGTTGATAACTATTTGGTGCAGCTGAGAAGCTGTTGGAGTATGCAAATGACCATCTTCTTTATTGGCATTAATATTATCATGCCCCGAGGAATATTATGCTCTCACTTGGTGAGCCTTAGTTCATATGGGAATATGAGCTTAATCCCGAGCCTTTGGAATATTCATGTGAACTTTATTGATAGGAATATAAGCATGTCCTAATGTAGGTGACTCTCTCACTTTGTGATCCCCAGTTGGAGCCAAAATATGATCTTAGTTCGAATATGCATTCCCCACAAGAATATGCTAATAGACCTTTGTATTGGTAGAAGGAATATGTGTCTCCTACTATATTTTCCAATATGGATGCAGGTATAGTCTTTTATCAATGAAATTAGGGATATGAAACTGACTTATGTGATATACTGGAATATTCTAAGAAGATTCACTGATAGGAATATGAGCTCATCCCAATGAATTTTCCACTCTCACTTTGTGATCCCTAGACAAAATGGGGATGTGACCAAAATCCCAGGCCTTTAGAGTATTTCACTAGAATTCTTTGAAATCAATATGAACCTATACCAAGGTATGTTCCCCTCTCACTCAGTGAGCCCTGACTGGGATGGTGTTATGATCCCTATCATGGGCCTTTGGAATATTCCACTAGAGTTTTTCAACAAGTATGTGACCCTGTCTCAAGGCATGTTCTGCTCTCACTTAGTCTACACTAGTTGGACCTAGAATATTATTATGGTCTGGTGCCTCCTCATTTATCATAATATTCCAATAATCCTTCTAGATGGGAGAAATAATGTGACCTTCCTCTAGAGTAACCACGCGTTCATAATGATTATAATTTTGAGATTCCATGTAACACCTCGACCCCAGAAGCTCAGAGATGGTTAAGTATTTTATTAAATTGTCTTGATTATAAGGAATCAAATCCTAAAGGACCAATTAGTTTATCAGTCTTGGAAATCCATATTACATATATGGTACCCATAATATATTGGGAAAAAAATAAAACATGATTCACAAAAAATTAAAATAAACTGTATTCATGAATGCTTATTCAAAGATCTATTCTTCATAACCCGAGGGAAGAAATATAACAAGGGTGAGCTCAAATTATTAGTAAGGGTATGCAAAACGGAGGCAACAATGAATTAATAGGAATAAATTAACATGGTAAGGTAAATAACTGATAACACATGCCATTCAAATAAGTAGATAAGGAAATATCAACATGTCAAGGTAAGAAACTGAAACTCATTCCATATAAATCAAAAAACTGAGAATAAAATGTATCCATAGAAATTTAGATGCAAAATCTCATGGATAAATAATAACTGAATGAAAATGAAACATATACATAGATATGTTGATGTAAAATATCATGTATAAATAATAACTAAATCTAAATGAGGGAAATGATTAATTATTAGATTCCATGTTTCCTGAGTACATGGTACCTTTACCATAAAGACCTTTCACAAGATGTTTTATAACATGTAGGGTAAAAATCCATCTAATTTGTCCAAGTGATTTTTCTCATGAGACTACTGATGCATCAAGGGGAAATCTATAGTTGGGACCCACCCATGTCATACCAGTCCAAACCATACCTGATATATCAAATAAATAATGTGCCTTATCAAATATCCATAAATAATATTCATTTATCAATAATACCTTAGAGGAGGATAAGTAACAACATGGTTTTTCAACATTTAAACATTCCTGAGGAAAAATAATATTTAAACATTACTATGTGACCCATACCACATCAAAAAATATAAATCATAGTTACCAGTGAATTAAATGAAAATTAAAATGTCATTAGATTATTTTTATTCATGATATAACCTAAAAAATGGTTGTATATACACCAAATTAAAGTTAATTGGCACATAATAACAAAAAAAAGACTCAATGAAATGTAAATTGAGACGAAATTCCCTTACTTTATCATTCCTTTATTTTGTGTGGTATTTAGACTCTTGTATAGTAGTTTAAAATATGTTAATAACTAATATTATAACCATAATCATGTTTATAATATCATATATTAGTTCATTATAATATTTCATTACCCATTTGTGAACACTCTTTCATTAATTTCATTATTTTGGGTGTTAATTGCCTAGTTTTCTTAAATAAGTTTTAAATTTTTATTTGATGTTATCATTGATTAGAAAATGGTTTCATCATATCTAGAATGTAAAAAATTACTTAATTATCATATATATTCATTATATATTTATTTATGGTATCCTATAATATTTGGTGATTATAAATGAAGTGCATTGTTTATAGAGATGGTAGGTCGGATGTACGTATTAGCGCTACTTCCATTTCGATGTTGTATTAAAAGAATGAAAATAAATTAAAAATATGTATATTATAATTCCATAATAATATCTATGTTATATATGTTAAATAGGTTTATTAAAACTATCCTTTATATTTTTTCATGTATGGTATGTACAAGTCATATCGCTTCGTCCATATTTCCTCAAAAGAAATTATCGTATTTACACAAGATGGAAAGCATAAATGAATTTTCTAAATAAAACATACAGAAGCATAAAAAAAGTTATAAATATAATATATATCATATATAAATAGAGTTTCTTTCATAATGTCCACCATGATAGGTGGTAAGGGAAAAATGAAGAATCATTGTTTCATGAAGCAGTAGTTTTTCGTACACTGAAACGGTATGTTCGTTACACATTTGATAGAGGTGTGTGTAATTATTGGTATAAATATTAAAATAACAACATACTAGAATATTTAGGATACTATGGTTTTTATTTAATCATATAATAATAAGAGTATGAGGAGTAGAGAATGGAAATGAAACTAAAAATATTGAGAGAGGACATTACCACTTAATCGGGTAACTTCTTTTGGTTTATACCAAAAATACTTACTTGTAAGGATTTATATACAGAGGTATGATTAAAGTTAGAGGTTAGGGATGTTGTGAATCTATTTAGGTAGATATTGGATGAAACTAAGAGGTTTTATAGGTGTGAATATGTGGGAGAGGTGGTGGCCTTTTATAGGGAAAAAAAGTACTCACTTGGAATTTTTGAAAACAAGTTATGTGTACACATGTTTATACCTAAAAAAAGTCATACCAACCCCAAAAAACTAAATAATGGAAACTTTATGGAATATATATGGCTATAAAATAGGTTTTTTACAACTTTCTAGGTCATTTTGGCCCTTAATCTAAAGGTTTATTCCATTATTAATATTAATTTTTCCTTAATAATTGTAATTAATTTTAATTACATTCACTAATATTTTGGTAAAAAACTAAGTTGACACTATTATAAATTATAAATTATTATTATTAAAAATATATAATCCATTTTTTAAAATTCCAATAACATAAGTGTCAGAAATTAATTTAAAATTCATCTTGTAGGGGGGACGACAATGCGGGTTTTTAAAGTTAAAACGTCCAAACATTTGATAAGTTTTTACATTCAATTTCAAAGTGAAATTGATCCCAATAACCTATATTTTATTAATTTATAAAAATATAATATAATTAAAATTTAAAACCAATTAAAATTATAATTAAACTTTCTAAATAAATTAGATGAAAAAGAAGTTTTGAATGAAATTTCAGTATTTTTCACTATTTATTAAAAAAATGAAATGTTTCAGAAAAATATAAAAGCTTAAAAATAACCTAATTATTATGTTTCTATTTCAAATAATAAATTTATTTTAACATATTAAATTTATAAAAGGTTCAAAATTTAGATTTAAAATGGGTTCTCCATCAAAAGGTGGTAAAACTACTTTTAATAAAAACACTGTATTTTATATGTAATATTAGTTTTGTTCTAATATTAGGAATATCTAAAATATATTTGATGATTTTTAAAATATTTGGTTGGATATATAATATATAATTTTACTATATAATCTCTATAAAAGTTATATAATTTAATTGACTATGAAAAACGTGACTAAATAATGTTTTGTTTAAATCGGGTGTTGTGTGTATTGAAAAGATATAAACAAAATATAAAGGTAAATATAGTAATGTCTTGAGGTGCTACATTATTTCATCCAAAAAAAATTTCATCCTTGAAATTTAAGGTTTATTACCTTAAAAATATGTGGGTAGTTCTCCTTCACATAATCATCTGGTTCCCATATTGCTTCTTCTATTTTGTGATTTATCCAGATAACTTTTACCAGACGAGTCATCTGATTCTTCAATACTTGCTCTCTATCATCAAGAATATAGATGGGTTATTCACAATATGAAATTTTGGGTTCCAAATACATCTCATCATATGTGGGAACATGTATTGGGTTAGGCATTTATTTCCTCTACAGAGATATATGGAACACATTATGTACCTTTTAGATATTTTACAACATTGCCAAATGATATTCAACAATTCCAACTATTTCAAAAATTTAGAAGGTTTTGATGTACCTGGGACTCAGTTTCCCCTTCATACCAAACCTTATAACCCTCTTCCTTGGTATACCTTCAGGAAAACATGATCTCCCACTTGGAACTCAAAATATTTCCTTTGATTTATCAACATAACTCTTTTGCCTACATTGAGAAGATTTAATATGAGCTTGGATAGTCTTTACCTTTATCTCCATATATTTAAAAAGTTTTGGTCCTATGAGTTTCCTTTCAAAAAATTCATCCCAACAAGTTGTAGTATGAAATCACTTCCCATACAATTCTTTATATGGCTCTATTTGAATACTTTAATGGAAAATACTAGTATAGGAAAACTCTACCAAAGGTAAGTACTAATCCCATAAACCTTGAAAGTCGAGTGAAAATGATCTCAATATATATTAAATTGTTTTAATTGTTCTTCTAGACTATCCATCAGTTTGTGGATGGTAGGTAGTGCTCAAATGAAGCTCAGTGTTGAGAGCATTCTGAATAATTTTATAGAATTTTGATTTAAAGTGGGGATCTCGATCAAAAACCATTAATAAAGGTGAACCAAGAAGTATTAAAACTTCATTAATGTATAGCCTTTTGATTCACTTAAGAATAATATCTTCTCTTATGAAAATTAAATGAGCATATTTGGTTAGTCGATCAATGATAACCCATATTACATCATTCCTTTTAGCATTATTTGGTAGTCTTGAGAAAAATTCCATATTAATTTTATCCCAGTTTCAAAAAAGATTAGGAATAGGTTACAATAATCCTTTTGGATGTTGACTTACAACATTCACTTATTGAAAAACAAAACATCTAGACACATAATCTGCAATTTTTTGCTTCATGTTATCCCACTAAAAGTGTTCCTTCAAGTCCCTAAAAATATTTATGCTACCAGGGTTTATAGATAAATTCTATCTATGATTGTCATCCAATAATTATCTTTAACTCAGGTATAAATTAAACATAAATACTCTTTCCATATTTTAGAACACCATCTTCACGAACAAAGTGTGCTAATTTTCCATCATTCACACCTTTAATTTCCTTATGAAAATCTTCACCATCAGATTGGGAATTCTTTATACTTTCTAATAAAGATGGTTTTTCAATAATTTGATAAATTATTGATTTCTAACCTTCCTTATAAATTCTCATATCCATTTTTACTATATCCATGAATATAGGATCCTTCTCGATCCTCATTTGGGTTAGAAATCCATGATCCTTCCTACTCAAAGAATCTTCTACCTTATTTGATATCCATAGGTGATAGTGTATTGATAAATCATAATCCTTGAGTATTTTGAGCCATAATATTTGTTTCATGTTTATATCTTTCTATGATAAGATGTATTTTAGGATTTTATGATCCGTGTATATCTCACATGTTTCATAATAGAGATAATTTCTTCATATTTTCAAAGTGAAGATTATAGCTGATAACTCTAAATCATGGGTTGGGTAGTTCTTTTCATGAGTCTTCAATTTCCTTGATGCATATTTAATAACTTTATCATTATGTATTAAGATACAACCAAGTCCCTTTTTTGATGCATCACTATATATGACAAACCCATCACTGCCAGATAGTAGAGTCAATATTTTAGCATTGACTAATCTTCCCTTTAGTTCATCAAAGCATTATTCACATTCCTTTATCCAGAAAAACTTAACACCTTTACGTGTAAGCTTGTTTAAGGGGTTATCCAATCGGGGAAAATTGAATGAATCACCGATAGTAACCTACCAACCTGATGAAACTATATACCTTGGTTATGTTCGTTGGCATAGGCCATTCTCAGAATACCTTAGTTTTTTCAAGGTCAACTGATATTACATCCTTTGAGAAAAAATGTCCAAGAAAAGAAACTTCTTGATTCCATAAATCACATTTAGTGAATTTCCCATATAACTATAAACTTATAAGAGTCTTAATAATGTTCCACAAGTTATTTTCACGGTCCTCATAAATTTTAGAAAACATCATAATATCATCAATGAATACAACAACAAAAAATTTCAATATATTCCTTCAATACTCTATTCATTAAGTCCATACAAACCAAGGGTGCATTAGTCAATCCAAATGGAATTACCATAAACTCTTAATGTATATACCTTGTATAAAAAATTTTATTCATAATTTCTTCTTTCTTCACTCACAATTTTTGAAACCTAGAATGAAGATCAATCTTTGAAAAATATTAGGCTCTATGAAGTTGATAAAACAAGTCATCAATGCAAGGTGGAGGATACTTGTTCTTTATTGTAATGACATTGATTTCCCTATAATGAAAACATAATGTCATGGATCTATCTTTCTTATTATCAAAGAGAACATGGGCTCCCCATGGTGAAACACTAGGGTGAATAAATCCCTTATCACCCAAATCCTCTAGTTGTTTATTCAATTACACTAATTCTATTATGGCCATTCTATAGGGAGACTTTGATATTTACCTTACATTATGGATTAAATAAATGGATAATTTAACTTCATGATCTGGGGTATGTCCAAGTAAATCTTTAGGAAATACATCAATGTATTCCTATATAATAGGTACAACCTTAATTTTAGGATTACATCCTTCATAACTAGTTTTTGTCTAATCTTCTTCCCCAATAATTTCATCCAGTAGAGCTATTGGTGCTGGATCTTGAAAAAAAGTAGGCAAGGAATCATTTTCTATAAAGATGAGGGATTCTACATCTTCCTCAAAAATTATAATTTCCCTCTTCTTACAATAAATTTGTGCATCATATTTTGAGAGCCAGTCCATACTAAGGATTATATAAAAGTCAACCATAGTTCTGATTATATGGTTAGCACATAAGGCACATTTATGTTTCATAAGGGGGACTGGCCAAAACATATTTTTTTGCAATGATGCTTTCCTTAGGAGTTTTGAATGAAAACTCCCTTATTAAATCAAAAGGGAAATGTTTAATTTTCTTGAAAAAATGGGTAGATATAAAAGAGTGAAATTATCCATAATAAAATAATGCATTGGCCATGTTTTAATATGGGATTATTATACCTAACACTATTTTATTTGGTACTTCCACCTCCACTGTAGTGATTTCATAAGCTTGGTCATCTCCCCTTGGACTCTTTTAAGGTGGATTCCCTTGAGGTTGAGTGTATTTATTTTCATAGTGCCCCATATCCTTGTAGTTGTAACATTGAATATTAGTGTTTTCATTATTCCCCTTTCATTCATTAACACCATAAACTCTTTCTCCAAATTTATAACAAAATCTCATTAACTTCAATCATTTCCCAAGATGATTCTTTCCACGGTTATCACATGATGGGAATTTTTTTATCTTCATCTTCTTGTTTGATGCATTCCTATATTCTTGGTTCTTAGAGGACCTCTTCTTATCTGGGTTTCCTTTTAATGCATAGGATCTTGATAATTCCTTCTCTATATTGATGGAACATAAAATTATTTCTTCATGTGATGGGAAATTATATGAAACCAGTTCCCTTCATATATTTGGCTTAATACCTTCAAAGAAGTGGCCGATTTTTTACTCTATGTTGCGTATATAATCCATATCATACCTAGATATCCTTATAAAGGTATATTTATAATCTATGAAACTCTCTTATTTATTTTGATTCAAGCTAAGGAAAGTTCATTTCATCTCAATTTTTTGATTGTGAGGGAAGTATTTATCAAAGAATGTCTCCTTAAAATTCATCCATTCCATGATTTCAATTTATTCTTCATATTTAGTATTCTATATCAGGGACCACCACTAATCAATATCAACTTAGAGACAATAAACTGAAAGTGTAACCTTTTACTTTTCACTATATTCCAAGACTTTAAATGTCTTCTCTAGAGACTTAACCCATTGCTCAACTACAATTGGATTATTAGTCCCACTAAAAAATGGGGTATTCTTCCACATAAAGCGATCTAACATTGGATATTATCTCCATGGAATCAGTTTCTATATTTGGGAAAGGTTAATTTTCATAACCTAACTAAGATTACCTAATATTTACATAATTTTCACCCTTCAAATACCAGCTATATTGGTTTCCTCAGTGGGACAATATCTAAATTTTTCATGAGTATTAATACCATTTGTTTTTCTAGGTGACATTTTTAAAAAAATGTCATATACTGGATTAGATCATAAAATCATGAATATCAAATATGGTATAACATTCAAAATAAATTCATCATAAATCATAAATTTGGTTACTTTGAGGGCATGTTTACATTTAAATCAGTCATGATGATAGGTAAATATAATATGAATTATCCTAAATGTATCCCCCAAGAGTGTCAAACTAGGTGCACAGTAAGGCCCATATTCATGTACCAAGATACCCCAAGTTTGGCCTAAAACACCTTGTCATAGTTGTTACTCCTATGTATATCTGTATAAAAACAACGTCCCCCTATTGTGTCTAGACAGTGATTTATTTCTAGGAATACACACTTAATCATTATCCTACCAAAATTCTATGATGTTCTTGTATACTTATCCTCAATGTCTATCTTAGGTTTTCTAAATATAGTTTCCAAGGTTGTTTCTAAATTTCCCCTGATAAAAAATGTAATGCCCCAACCCCAAAAGCTCAAATCTAGTGCATTATTTTATTACATTGTCATGATTACAAGAAATCAAATCCCAAAGGACCAATCAATTTAGCAGTCTTGGAAATCCAGATTGCATACATGGTACCCATAATACATTTTGAAAAAAAAAAATATATACTACATAATAAATTGAAATAAATGGAATACATTAATGCTTATTCAAATATTTATTCTTTATAACCTATGGGAAGAAACATAATAAGGTTGATATCAAATTCTTAGTAAGGGTAAGTAAAGCAGAAGTAATAATGAATCAATATGAATAAATAAACATGGAAAGGTAAATAACTGGTAATACATGTCGTTCAATAACTAGATAAGGAAATATCAATATATAAAGGTAAGAAAATGAAACTCATACAATATAAATTAGTAAAATGAGAATAAAATGTATACATAGACATGTCGACAAAAAATCTCATGGATAAATAATAACTAAATGAAAATTAAATGTATCCATATATATATATATCGATGAAAAATATCATGGATAAATAATTAATGAATATAAATGAGTGAAATTATTAATTATTGGATTCCATGTTTATTAGGTATATGTCACCTTTATTGTCAAGACCTTTCACAAGGCGTTTTACAACATGTAGGGTAAAAACCCATCTGATTAGTCCAAATAATTCATCTTATGAGACTATTGATGCATCGAGGAGCTATCTATAACCGGGTTCCACCCATGTCATACCAGTACAAATAATTCCTCATATATCAAATATATAATTTCCCTTATCAAATATCCATAAATAATATGATTTATCAATAATACCTCAGAGGATGATAAGTAACAACAAGGGTTGTTGACATTAAAACATTCCCGAGGAAAAATAATATTTAAACATTCCAATGTGTCCCATATCACATTGAAACATTTAAATCATAATTCCAAGTGAATTAAAGGAAACTTAAAATATCATGAGAATAATTAGATTCAAGATATATCATATCATAGGCTATTATATACACCAAATAAAAGTGATTTGGTGCATAATAACAAATAAGGCTCCATGAAATGTAAATTGAGACCAAATTCCCTTACCTTATCTGTCCATTTTTTTATGCAGTCATTAGCCTCCTATTTCACAGTCTAAAATATGTTAATAACTAATATAATAACCATAATATTTTTTTAATATCATAAATTAATATATTATAATATTTTATTACCTGTTTGGGAACACTCTTTCATTAAATTCACTATTCCAGGTGTTAATTGACTAGTTGGCTTGAGTAAGTTTTAACTTGTTATTTATTGTTATAATTAATTAGATCATGGTTTAATCATAAATATAATGTAAACCATGACTTATTTATGATATATATTCAGTATATAAGTATTTATAGTAGTCCATAATATTTGGAGATTAGAAATAAAGTGCACCGTTCATGGAGACGGTAGGTCGTACGTACGCATGAGCGCTACTTCCATTTCATTATTGTATTAAAAGAATGAAAACTAAATGATAAATATGTATATTATAATTATAGAATCATATATGTGTTATATATGTTATATAGTTTTATTAAAACCATCATCTATATGTTTAATTTATGGTATGAACAAGTCATATTGCTTTTAGGGGGCAGTAGTCCACACTTCCTCAAAAAAAATTATCATATTTACACAAGATGGAAACCATAAATGAATGTTCTAAATAAAAATTATAGAAGCATAAAGAAATTATAAATATAATATATATCATATATAAACATATTTTCCATCATAATGGCCATTATTATAGGTGGTAAGGGAAAAATTAAGAATCATCATTTCGTGAGGCAGTAGTTCACCGTACACAGAAACAATATGTTTGTTACCCATTAGATGGAGGTGTGTGTAAGTGTAGGAAAAACTATTAACATAAAATATCATATTTTATTTATGATACTGGTATTTTTATTTAATAATTTAATAATATTATTATAATTATTGGAGAATGTAAATAATACAAAAAAACATTGAGAGAAGACGTTACTTCTTAATCGGGTAACTTTTTTTTGTTTATACCAAAAGACTTCATTGGAATGATTTTTGACCAAAGGTATGATTCAAAGTCTAGGGTAGGGATTTTGGTAATCTATTTGGGTAGATCTTGGGTGAAGCTAATAGGTTTGAGAGGTGTGAAGAAGTGTGAGAATTAGTGGCCTTTTATAGGGAAGGAAAAGGACTCACTTGGACTTTTTGGAAACAAGTTAGGTGTACACATGTTATTACCTAAAAAAATTCATAAAAACCAAAAAATAACTCAATAATGGAAGTTTTATTGATGATATATGACCACACAATAGGTTTTTTACAAATTTATAGATCATCTGCGTCCTTAAGTTAAATGTTTAGTCCTTTATTAAGCTTAATTTTTCCTTAATAATTGTAATTAATTTTAATTACTTTCACTAATATTTTTTGTCAAAAAATAAGTTTAACTTATTATAAATTATAAATTATTATGATTCCAAATATGGAATCCATTTTTCCAAATTTCAATCATATAAGTGATGGAAATTAATTTAAAATTCATCTCACGGGTCGGATGACAATACAGGTTTTTAAAATAAAAACTTCCCAAAGTTGGATATGTTTTAACATTAAATTTAAAATTTAAATTGAACCC